>JAUDYJ010000002.1:98739402-99339402 GCA_030761175.1 Masticophis lateralis
TGTTGCTCTGGCAAAAAAATTGCCTACGGACAGTAGGAGGAAAAGAGAAAGAAACAACATGAGTTTTGCAAGTAGTGTTGCAGTATCCACTTTCCGAAGAATGCTTGCACATTTTTAGCTCTTTAAAAGTTCTATTCTAGGTCATTTCAATTTCCATGTAATACCAGGATTATGCTGACAGTCTAACACAAGCAATTTTTTTTCTGTCATGGCGCTGCCACCATGAAACTATCTGCTAGCATAAGATTCCCTTCAAAAAGATTTCAGAGGCTTTCTTCTTTGTGAGAATATCTCATATAGTTCAATGTCATTTTAAACACAATTATTGAATGGTTCAAAGTCTTTTTCTTCACTGTAGTCTAACAGTTCAATGTTTCTCAATAGTTTAAAATTGTTTTTTTACGTGCAAAAAAGGAAAGTGGGGGGGAGTAGAAAGAAAATTACATACAGAAGATGTCTGCAATGAGGAAGGATCAGAAACACTTTGTTTCGGCTGAAGGAAATTATTTATAAACACTTAATTCATCCATCCTTTGCCTAGGCGTAGCTCAGGATTAGTACCAGACAGTTCTCTGCTGCTGGAAGGGTCCCCTGACATTGGAAGTAAATGTGAGATGCTATTTGTTACCAAAATAAGTTTTAGAGATATTTGAACATGCATAGATTTATCCTCCAATCCAATATTTTCTTGCATATCTTTCTTACACATCCTTCTTCCTCGTCATATTGGAAACCTACTTTACAGTGAAACAGCATTGGGAGTGGGGGGGGGGGGTTGGATTCTGTCTCAGAGTTCTTACCTTCCTGGAGGAGGAGACCCAGATACATGGTGGTCATGCAGTCCTCATCAACAGTGACAGTGATCTCAGTATCATCTACTTGAGCACAGTTCAACCAGTACTCAGGACTGAAGAGAAGGTGTTCTAGGCAGCAACCCACATATCCTATTTCATCATACCAAAGGAAGAATGAAAACCTGCGTTGTGCTTTCCGCAAAGATCAAAGCAGTATTTATTTATTATTACAGACCAACATTTAACTGAAATTGTCAGCCATTCTATAGAGTCACATTAACAACAGAACATGTGTTTTTCCAGTGCCTGAATTACAGAGACATTCCTGTCATATTAAACTAGTTTTTGAAAAGAAAATTATAAGTGGTTCATGTTTTGCACTGTAGTTCTGCCTTAACACTATGGCCAATATATTTTATGTTCCCACAACTGCCCTTCCAATAGAATGCCAGTCATTTGTCAATGGAATGTGATTTACCAAGTGCCAAATAAGTGGAAAACTTCCAGATTTCTTCCACAGTTCTGAAAGAAAGCAGAAAGCGATTCTCCTGTGCCTGGATGCATGCCAGCCTGGCTGACAGCTCCTGCAAAAAGACAGAAAATGAAAAATTCAACTATCAAAAAAGATTAGCATCAGTGGTTGGTTTCAAAATTTTTTACTACCGGTTCTGTGGGTGTGGCTTGGTGGGCGTGGCATGGCTTGGTGGGGGTGGCAGGGGAAGGTTACTATAAAATCTCCATTCTGCCCCCAATCCAGGGAAAGGTTATTGCAAAATCCCCGTTTCCTCCCGATCAGCTGGGACTTGGGAGGCAGAGAATAGATAGGGGCGGGGCCAGTCAGAATTTTTACTACTGGTTCTCCAAACTACTCAAAATTTCCACTACCGGTTCTCCAGAATGGGTCAGAACCTTCTGAAATCCACCTCTGATTAGCATATACCTTATTGTATTTTTTGCAAATTATAGGCATGACATTTGGAAATTGGAACTTTAAACAAAGTGTGAGTTACCCTGGGACAATGAAATCTAATCAAGAATTAAGGATTCATTCTTAAATATGGGGTCTAAAATAAGCTACAGAGTGAAACCTGATCAGATCCATGTGCTAGCCAGCTGTATCTTCTTCAAAATATGGCATTCTATTCTCCTATTTTTCCATCATCCCTGTTCCCAAAACATAGCATTCTGTAGTCAGTCCGTTGAGTATGATCCCTTGGTTGGTTTTTACTCAAACTAACAGCTTATATTTCCTTCAGTTTTGTCCTGCATTCAAAACCCTTCCAAGGAGTTTTACTACAACTACAGATCAGTACTGTAGGAATGAGTGGGTTATGTATACTTAAGATGTTAAGGCATGTTGATAAAATCATCCTAAAATATTTAAATTGTGCCCAAATATCTAGATTAAAATTTCCACGGACATGAATTACACATCTATAGTTTGGGCCTAATGCAGTTTTAGCCTAGCTATGACACATTTAAATTATTTTGAGGCAGGGGGAAAAAGGCTATGTGTGTGTATGTGTGTTTACACATAGCATTTGATTTTATAGGTCAGAGGCTTGTTGATAGTTTGATTTCCACATTTTACTGCACTCGCAATGCCACTTAGCAATAAATAATAAATGGAGATGGTAATATTCCAGCCTCTGGTGGGGCTATGCAGCCATGCGAAACAATATGAGCAGATGCCATACAGCTGTGCAACAACATATGCTTTAAATGTAGTTCAATATTCAGTATTTCCAATTAAAGTTATTGTAGGCAGTACACATCAGCAAAAGATTGTACTTAAGATTCTGAGGAACTGTTACTTCATTGTTGGCAAGATGACCGGAGGTCTGATTCACAGTTTTGTTTTGTTTTTTCAAAAAGTTACAGAAATACAGTTTCCTTTGAAAAGAATAGTAATAGCCACTTTACCTTGAAAACAGCACAAACATCTTTATCGTCATTTTCCAGGGCCCATAATTTCTTTCTTGCTAGCTCTTGTAGCTGCAGATTGAGATCCTGTGCAGAGCGACTCTTGACAGAAAATGAGAGAGAAATTGCTTCAAGAAAAAGAGAAAGATGGGAAATTAAATCGGAGAAAATGAATACATTTTAAACTTTTTCTTATTTCCATCCCTTTGAATAGATAAGGACTCTAAAATGCTCATCACTGGAAGGCCTATTTTTTTTAAAAAAAAAAAACCTATAACTGTAGCTGTAGCTGCATAACAATAAACTCCACCACGCTAGTTTTAAATGATGCAAGAGAACAGAAGCAGGAAAGCTATCCTCCTCTAGAGATTCTTGAAAATAAAAGGTTTGGTTTGCATCCAGCTAAAAAACAGTTTCTGAAGATTACAAAAGTTACCGTTTAAGATATTTAGAAGGGATCAAGTTGGTTATCCCTGCACTAGGTGACATAATTATAGTTGGAAAGCAGTAAACATCTGCAGTCTGCAACTGAGGTGCAGCAGTTGAAATAGCAACTGGGTTTCATGATGATTCTGGGAAGGGATGCTAAGAATGTATGGGTTACATCTGTTGCTGTTGGTCTTTAGCTTCAGAGAATATTCACACACAGAAAAGGTCTCAACAGGCAAAAGGTGGCATTGTTGATTTGCCTAGCTAGTCTAAGAGGAACTCATAGAATAAGATGCTTGCCAAGTTCTGCCTAATATAGCAAAGTCTCCTTTGCTAACTCTTCCCAAACTAACTCAATAACTCCTTTTCCATCCAGATTTCTTGTTTCCTCCACCATTTATTGTTACTGCAAACTATTAAAAGGGATTAACATAATTCTAACATCAGTTGTTTCACCCTCAAGATTTAAGTCAGAGCACTCCATTTCCCCCAAATTTTTCCATCATTGAGAATTTATTTTAGCACATATCTTTTCTCTCTGGCTGACTTCATAACAAATTATGGCAGGGAAAGCAGTAGTTATCTGAGTATGTTTCAGAGTGGGAACTCATTTGTTTTGGTTAGAAAGCCCTATACTTGTAAATTAAATCTGAATAGGCTCTACACACAAACATGCAAACACTTTGAATACTGTTTAACTGTGAGCAAGGTGTCAGCTGATATAAGAAATTGGCACATCATTTGATCAATCTTGATGCCTTTTGCACTGACATCTGGAATGACAGATTAGCTGTCAAAAATTTTACTCTCCTTCACTCCTTCCATTTTCATAGGTTAATATTTGGCACTGCTAATAGCAATATGATGTAAAGAACATTAGTGCTCATTTCAAAGAAATGAAATTCAATTACCCTTTCCTTCCTTCCTTCCTTCCTTCCTTCCTTCCTTCCTTCCTTCCTTCCTTCCTTCCCCAGATAAAATAGCAATTAGACAAAAACTTACCATTTGGGAACCCTTCCCCTACTGCCAGTGACACGGACTCAGTTTCCAGAGTGCCCTCTCCTATCTGTGCAGGATGACTTCCTGGATCCAGTTCTTTGGGGTTACCTGATAAGTCACCATGCAGGCAGAAGGACTACTGTCAACTTTTTTTAGAGGAAGTAAAGTAAGGCTGTAATGAAGGGGAACATGGGAATATAAAGGGAGCTGCTAAGCACTGACAAATGGATGGACAATCAAGTCCAAGGATGTTGACTGAGTAAAAGCAGCTCCCTGGTGACTCAGAAATCTTTTCCACACTTACAGTCTAAGATGGGACTGAACATTGAACCTTATATTCCCAAAATAAATTTATTATATCTTTTAGTATTGGGGTAGCATTGGTATGACCTCTACCAAGGCAGAGAAGCTAAGAGTATTCCAACTCTCACCCCATTTCCCAGACGACCACTTTTAAATTTGCTTTTCTCATTGATTCCCACATTTTACATTTTTCTTCACTTATTATTTTGAAAAATCCTCTTTGATACTCTACATTTTATCAGATGAATAGGATAAATATTGAAAATGAGGTGCAAGAGAGAATGGAATTGTGAGACTGGGAAGAATTGTTTTAAAGGCTTAAAGACAAAACAGTAGTGTAATACCACCACTTTAATTATTATCATGATCCAAGGAATGTTGATTCTATCTCTGCAGAGCTTTAAAACAATATTACCTATTTTCATGACTACTTTTCACCTGCTTCCCTCATAACTAAAATACCTCATTCATGAATATTTTCTCTCATGAAGTGGATGAGACCCATGAAATTTTATGGGTAATAAAATTAGTTAATCTTTAAAGAGCTGCACTGAGAAAGAGAAGGTGGCCCAAAGTCACCTGGCTGGGTTTTCATGCCTAAAGAGGGACCAGGACTCACAGCCTCCTGGTTTTTAAGCCAGCACTTTCACCACTACACCAGATGGGCTCTCATTTTATTTGAGATGTCAGTTTTCCATTTCTCTGGTTATTGTAATGTTGCTCTTGAAAGATTAAATAAATCAAAATATTTATGGTGATATGGAGTTTGAGAACATTTATATATTTGTGTATTATTTAGTGCAGATGAAAATTCACGTTTAAATATACATTTTGAGATTACCCCAGATTTATAACAAACTAAAATGTGGGTAAAAACTTATGGAAGAAATGTAACTCTAAACACATTTACATATCCTTTGCCCCTTGTCAGTTCAATTGAAGGAGTTATATAGTGTCCACCACTTGGAATAAAGTAAAATATCTAGGATATTCATTCCTTAATAAATTCATTAATCAACTTTGCAATAAAATTTATGGTAAAGATATGAAGTACCAGAAGTTTATTCTAACCTGCCTCAAATCTTGGAAGTCAAAATATTACTGATAAAATAAAGCAGAACATGTTACTCTAAAAAAGCCTTGATTGAATGAGAGATCTTTGAGATTATTTTACTATACAATAACAGGTATGACTAAAATGTCTCTAGAACAGAGGTGTCAAACTTGATTTCACTGAGGGCTGCATCAGGGTTGTGTTTGACCTCAGGGGGCCAGGGTGGGCATGGCCAGATCAATGTCACTCATGCCGTGGCCCGAGTGCTCTGCCAGTGAAAACAAGTTCCTGAGCTCTGTTTTAGGCTGCGATGGCTTCCTGCAACCCTCTGCCAGTGAAAACAGAGCTCGGAAAGGTTGTGGGCAGCCCTCCCGAGTTTTGTTTTTGCTGAGAGAGGCACTGCAGGCGGTCCTTTACTTTTTCCAGGGCGGCTCTGTGGGACAGATCTAAGCACCCCACAGGCTGGATCCGCCCTCCCCCCGGCCTCGAGTTTGATATCCCTGCTCTAGAATGACATTAATCTTTTTGGAGCCTCTCAACTAGAGTCTGCAGAAACTGCCTTGGAGAAAAGCAGTGTCAGGATGCTGCTGTTCTTGAAGAAAAGCAGCGGTTTTACACACAACTGTATGCTTAATTTTGTGGGGAAGCTAAGATAACCTGTAATAGCTATAAACTGAAAAATCCAGCCAGGTTCATATAGCAATCATAGCTATAAAGCTCCTAGAATAAGAAAATGTAGGCAGTAATTGTATTATTGAAGATTAAGCAGGGGTGAAATGCTACCAGTTCAGGCCAGTAGTAACTGGTAGTAAAAAATGCTACCGGTTTGCTGAACCGGTAGTAAAAAATGTAAAAAAAAAAAAGTTCCGACAATCAGCTGAGCGACGCGGGATCATTGGAACTTTTTTTTTTAAAAAAATTAGCATTTTTTTTACTACTGGTTCTCCGAAACTGGTAGTTAAAAAATGCTTTAAAAAGTAGGGGGAAAAGTTCCAACAATCCCGCATCGCTCAGCTGATCATCGGAATTTTTTTTTTACTTTTTAGGCATTTTTTTACTACCGGTTGGGGCAAATAGGTAGTAAAAAATGCTTTAAAAAAAGGGGGATGACAGCTGTGCCACATAATTGCTGGAGCCTTTTTTTTTACTTTTTTAAAGTATTTTTTACTACCTATTCACCTGAGCTGGTAGTAAAAAATGCTTTTAAAAAGTTTTTTAAAAGGTTCCCACGCATGCCACCGCTGATCACCCCCTCCCCGTGCTGTTCTACTTGCCTTCCTAAGACTCTTTTTGGTGCGCACTGCGCATGCATGCACACAGTGCACATTTGGCGCATGGCGTGCATGCGCAGCCAGCGAACCGGTAGTAAACCGGTTCAGATTTCTCCACTGAGATTAAGGCCCCTTTTTTCAAAATGCAGTTTCTCAACTGTTCTAATAGTCTAATAAGGTTTAAAAGTCTGGAATACATCAATAGCTGACAAAGGCTTCAAAACTGCCAAGATACAGTATATGGGTTGTAAACAATGGCAGGTTCACTTAAATTTTCCCCTCTTCATTGTCAGCTGTGCTAATCCATCTATAAACATAAAATGTGATTTGATTTATACTGAAGTATAAACTCTATTGGAGTTCCAAGTGAAAAATAATGGTTTCTTTGAAGTTTATTAAGCATGTTGTATTTTTTTTTTTAAAAAAAGTCTCCTATGGCATTTTGCTTTTTCTTGTAGTTTTTCTATGTAGGATTGAATTTTAAGTCCTCAACAAGCACTTCAAATAGCGCAAAGGCAGATCTTGTAACAGAGACCCCGTAGCCATGTCCTTCACTTTATTTGGTATAATAAAAAAAATTTTTTTCTCAAAAAGGGAAAAAGTGACAAGCCAGATTTTATACGGTAACCATATTTTGCAGAGTTACTGTAAATCAAATAACTCTAGCGTTTATCACACTCATCTCATCTTTATGATGGGTGCAGGCACTTTGCTAAGGACTGCACCAAGGACTGTGAGAAATGATGGCTCCTAGAACATAAATATTTACCATATAGCCACAGCAATAACATATTTTACATAGTAGGAAATGGCTCCAAGTTGCCACTGAACTTTGATTAACTTAGGGATAAGGAATCTTTCTTTGTCATCAGAGCTAGAACGCCTAGGAGTACATTGTGAGCGGAGGTGGGTTTCAGCAGGTTCTGACCAGTTCTGGAGAACCGGTAGCGGAAATTTTGAATAGTTTGGAGAACCAGTAGTAAAAATTCTGACTGGCCCCACCCCCATCTATTCTCTGCCTCCCAAGTCCCAGCTGATCGGGAGGAAATGGGGTTTTTGCAGTATCCTTCCCCTGCCATACCCACCAAGCCATGCCATGCCCACCAAGCCACACCCACAGAACCGGTAGTAAAAAAAATTTGAAACCCACTACTGATTGTGAGATTATGGTAACAACAACCTGGTTGAAGATTCAAAGTCTACTCGTCTAACCTTTTCTCTTACATACCTGCCCCATTCATATTATACACCACCAGACAGTTCTCTCTTTATCCCTGCTATAGCAATGAAAAAGGACCTGCTCCATTAGGAACTATCTCTTCAAAGCACTTCAAGCACCTTTAGAGGCAGTTGCATTTATCCCTCCTTTTCCCTGATGGGAAATTGAAGGCCTGAAAAACCTCCATGTGGCACCTTAATTTGGTTGATTCTGAGAGAAACAATTTGTTTCTTCCTTCTACCTCTTCTCTGAGATAGAAATTTAAGAATCTTGGGGGTTCTTGCCTCCTTTCCATTGAAATAATTAAAGCAGATAAACTACTTAGATTCAGGGCTAACATGTACAGGTAGCCCTCAGCTTATTACGGTCACTTAGCGACTGTTTAAAATTACAATGAACTCTGAAAAAGTTACTTATCCAGATTTGAACTTCCAACAACTGCCACCCCCTCCAAACACATGACTGCATTTTGGGCGTTCAGCAACCAGCCCTTATTTACAGCTGTTTGCAGCATCCTGTGATCACATGACCATGATTTACAATGTTTTTGCCAGATAGCGAACAATGAGTTTGCTTAATGACTGCCAGGATTGCTTTGCTATCTCCATGTTTGATTAATGACTGCCACATAATAGGTTGTAAAATTGGGTATTCGGCAGGGATGAAATCCAGCAGGTTCTGAAAGGTTCTGGAGAACCGATAGCGGAAATTTTGAGTAGTTTGGAGAACCAGTAGTAAAAATTCTGACTGGCCCCGCCCCCATCTATTCTTTGCGTCCCAAGTCCCAGCTGATCAGGAGGAAATGGGGTTTTTGCAGTATCCTTCCCCTACCACACCCACCCAGCCATGCCAGGCCCACCAAGCCACGCCCACAGAACCGGTAGTAAAAAAAATTGGATTTCACCACTGATATGGGGACATGATAGCCCGCTTAACAAGCATCACAACTTACAACTCTAATTGCAAGCTCAATTATAGTTGTAAAGTGAAGACTACCAGTATGCCAATAAATGCTTTGATCTTTTCTAAAGGTTGCTTTTTCTTTTGATACTCAATTATCTTGAAATAAATCCTGAAGTTCATTTTACAGTGCAGACTCTATCTACTGGCTCAGCTTTATCTCTACAGGCCAAGCTATACTTGATAATCCCATCACAGTAACCCACCCAACCATACCCACAGTTTCAAAGCTGAAAATAAGATTGTGGTGTTTTCTTTTAAAAAATGCACCTGATGCCATCTTCTTCTCTGGGAAGCATCTTTCTGAGGTTTCAGCTTGACAATGCTGCAGACTTGACCAAGTGGCCAGGAGTACAGATTGGATAGAAGATGATTTTGACTCTGCACCTGGAAAATGCATGGAGCAAATGAGATACAAATTAAACCAATATTGTTAATGCTAACTGATGTATTTTGCTACTCCAGAAACAAAGAAAACAAAGAAATCAGGTCCTTTTCACAATAGATCTGATCTGTCTCTTTTGCAATTGTGCTCGGCTAAAAGTTCAGAAATATATCTCTGTTGAGTATAGTTAGTTATTTATTTTAGTTCAAAATAAACTAAAATTTATGCCTAGAAATGGGGAACTAAACATTTAAATAAGTGAACTGAAACTAGTTCCACTGTTTGCATAAATTTTTTTATTTATTTATTTAGTTTGTCAAGCATATATGAGAAAACAAGTATGAATGTAACATAAAAATTTATAGGTATAAACAGGTATACGCATATACATAATAAATGAGTACGAATAAATGGGAACAGTAGGACAGAGATGGTAGGCACGCTGATGCGCTTATGCATGCCCCCTAAAATTATGCTAAATGTTCGGCATCTTATTTTAAAATAACAGTGTCTTATGATATTTCCATAAGAACAGGATTGCAGAGCACACTGAGTATCAATTTACTCTTCGAGCATCAATACAGTGACAGAAATTTGGGGAGCAAACAGGGCATGCTACATTTTTGCACTGATATCACCCTAATGGATGATTCTCATTTCTCACATACTGGGTTATTTTACACTTGATCTGGAATAAATCAGAACTAGGTGTA
Source organism: Masticophis lateralis (assembly GCA_030761175.1). NCBI lineage: Eukaryota > Metazoa > Chordata > Lepidosauria > Squamata > Colubridae > Masticophis > Masticophis lateralis. The sequence continues at coordinate 98,749,453 of JAUDYJ010000002.1, forward strand.
AGTGGGCAATCTGACCCTCCAGTTTATTTCCATTGTAGTGTATAGATGTCCTTGAATTAAGCTTGATGTCTTATAATTATATCTAAGCAGTTTTTTCCCCTAGCATTATAGAACTAATTTCCTACTGCCTTCTTCCAGCTATTTTTCAAACTTCTTGAGCCAGTCAATATCTCTAGACTACCCAGGTAATCCTCAATCTGAAATACTAACTTTGCTTAATTTATGAAATCATGAACGTCTGTTAGATGCTGCCAGTTGCATCCCCTTAATCCTTCATCTCTGGTCATATTGACTGTAGTTTATAAAAACTGCAGCCCAAAAGATCTGGAAAGTAACAGAATGGACAGAATGTGATGATGAACTTATGGCACGCGTGCCTGAAGTGGCACATGAGCCATGTCGCCTGGTACGTATGGCGTCACCCGTTCCTCTTCCGGGTTTCTGGTGAGCATGCACGTACGATGATCAGCTGGTCTTTTTGCATGCGGCAGTGCTGGAAAGTAGAAGATCTTCTCTCTGGGCTTCCATTTTCCTGTGTAAGCATGCACGCTGGCCAGCTAATCGTCACATGTGCATGTGCGCCAGAAACCTGAAAGGGCAGCTGGCTGAAACCGGAAGTTCAGTAGCTGAAACCGGAAGTTCATTTTTGGGCACGCGCATGCACCCTGGGCAGCTCCTCTTCTGGGTTGCAGCTAAGGCACTCACGTGCTCCCTTTTTGGCACTCGGTATTGAAAAGGTTCGCCATCACTGGAATAGACTATCCATGATCTAATGCAGGGCTGTGGAGTTGGGAGAATTGGGACATTTAAACTTGCTTTTTTAAAAAAATTCCAATCTACATTTAGTAGGAGTCGGAGTCGGTGCATTGTTTGCCGACTCCGACTCTGACTCCAGGTACCCAAAATTTCCTCCAACTCCGACTCCTCGACTCCGACTCCGACTCCACAGCCCTGATCTAATGTATGGTGAAGGGAGGGGGTTAGCATTCAAAGTAAAACAGAATTTACTGTTTGAAAAAAAATGGGTCTCGTTAGGTACAAATCACTTTGTATGCCTGACAAAATGTCCTTTTAAGTTCAGGAGCTACAGTATAAAGCTACAGCTTAATTTCAACCCACTGCTGAAAACTACAGCACTCCAAGCATGGGAAGGGACACTGTCAGAGGATTCAGCTCCATTTCTCAGAAATTCAGATGTTGCAATCAAACTGCTGCAAACTAGACCACACAATGAAAGGGCAGCATAATTAATGATGACAGTGCATTTGTACACTTGTCGTATTTACGTAATCCAATCCTTTCTCATTGCTCTGAGTGAAATAAAAGAAAGAAGTCATATAATTGTATTCATTTAAACTCACAGATTAATATCTCTTATTTCATGTTCCTCCCAACGTAGAAACTATTAGATGAGCTTACCAAAGCCAAATGTTTGATTATAATTTCATATGAATTGTTAATGAATTATTCATATTTACAGTTACTATTAAATCTAGAGTAAAAATCACCGCTCAAGATTTTCTCAGGCTATCAAGACCAGCTTTAGGGGAAAAAAACAAGGGAAGGGAAATTGCAGAATAAGGCTTCTGGAATTCTTTCCAATCCCTTGTAATAGCTTCACTCTGGATAACATGACTGGGAGCAAGAAGGGAAGAGACTTAGCACTGAAAATAGTAACATTCACGGCCATTACTCAATTGCTTTTTCTATTGGTGTGCATTGGGGACATGTTCTTTTCTACAACTGTAATTATATATCTTCCTTCCTTCCTTCCTTCCTTTCCTCCCTCTCTCCTTCCCCCGCATCAAATTTGGTCCTATTTTGTTCTGATTTTGCAAAGTTACTCTGCTGACAAAGAAACTCTAATACATCACTATTGTTGTAACATTTTACTCTAGCTAGTCCTGCAGAAAGTTGAAAAGAAATGATGTAAAGGGATTTGGAGTTTCCTCTGTCAGCAGAAAAAACAGCAGCATTATTGTGCTGCAGCTATAAAAATAGAAAAATCTGCTGCTATTTTATAAATCCATAATGTGAGCTTCTAGCATACAGCATTCTGTGTGAAGCCGAAATGTCTCGTTTGAAAGGGATATTATAAAACTAGGGAGAAAATGTAGAAAACCATGAGAAAAGCATATTGAGCATGAATGAAAAGGGAAGAAATAGTAAAAGGTTACCCAAAAAGTCATAAAAAGACAGAAAAGCAATTGCATATGCATTGGTTATGGGGCACCTCGTTGATACATCTCAACAAATCCAAGTTCTTCCACTTGTGAGTCCTTAGTCACACTGGTATTAAATATACATACTGTAAAATTATAAAGTACCTCCTTTGAAGCATGCAAGCAGGAAAGGTAGAAGTGAGAAATGCTACATATTTTCCATGAGGGAAGCCATGAGCCTCTGGCTTCACCGCCCTGAATTACAAAATTGTATTTCCTGTTTATGGCGTGTTTGCAGGCCCCTCAACCATTAATTACTGATAGCAAGACAAGAAACAATGGAGAACAGAGAGCAGGTTAGATTTATTTTTTTTCCTGCGGCATTGCCAGCTACTCATGAAGAGCTGACACCAAAAGGCTTAAAAGCAAACAGAAGAGGCAGAAAGTCATAATGCTTTGCTAAGAGAGGGATTGTAGGCAGCTCACCTGTTGACCACATTGAGCATTTCCTCTGTAAAGGGAAACCAAAGCAGCAGCCCATGTGTCCACCGGCCCATCTGACCCCCCACAAGTCCGTTGTCTCCCCTCTAGCAGACCCAGGATAAGACCAAGACAGACCTCTGTGTCAGCTCTTTCAAAGGGCTCAATTAGCTATGGCAAAGCAGTCTCTCAGAACACAATGCATCTGTTGATGGCCATTGCAAGGTGGGAGGTATGGCTGGGCCAGTTTCCCAATAGGCAGAGAATGCTCAGAATAACTCGTTCATTTCAGTGGTTTATTCCTCCCAGCACTACAAACAAACACATGCATGTCTTTTTTGATTGTGTTTCAAATGCCAGGCAACACATTCTCGGCATTCTGAGCTTTGGTGGGGGGGGGGGTGGAAAACTCAAATGCTTTTTATACAGTTGATTCAGATTCCCCTTTGGAAACCTCATAACTTTTGAGTTAGCGTAACATTGCAAATGAGGCAAATGAGAGCTGCTGTTTATGCAAATCATATCCATTACCACTCTCACTCATGATAATCTAATAACTTCTGACTGTTTAATTGGAAACAATGAAAAGATACAGCACCATACCTAGCTTTTTCATAATCAAAGAGATATTCCTCTCTTTTATTCTGTACCAGGAAAGCTTTTTATATTTAGTCTTCTAAAAACAGAGCAACTTAATGTAAGCATCACACTGCTAGCTAGATTAACAATCTTATACTTCCAGAAGTCAGCAACGTTTATATTAGGTTTATTTTAGGTACTTTGTATATGTCTGAAATTGGGCAATGTACGTTCAGATTTAGGAATGAGGGTTTATAGAATGTAACCTATTGCTCTTCGCTAACCATCAGAAATATGATTCTGATCATCACTGGAACTGTGAGCTAAAGAACTTACTCACAGGGATAGAGGGAGGATTTAGCCTTGCTCAAAAGAGAGAGAGAGAAAGACAGATGGAGGGGAGGGAGGGATGGAGGGAGAGGGAGAGAGAGAGGGAGAGAGGGAGAGGGAGAGGGAGAGGGAGAGGGAGAGGGAGAGAGAGAGAGAGAGAGAGAGAGAGAGAGAGAGAGAGAGAGAGAGAGAGAGAGATCTGGGTCCCATAACTGGGACAATGAATTGAGAACCCAATTCTTTATCAAAAGTTGAAATATAAATATTTGCTTGTTTGTTTCCCTGCTCAAGATGGGGAAAACCACAACTAAGCTATTTGACAAAGGAGAGTGAAAAATAACCACACTAGTAAGAGATCTTCATTCTAAATGTATTTGCCATAGACATTAAATCAAGTCTGGCACTAATCATAGCTAAGGTATTTATCCAAAGCTGTAGGTCGATGGAGGAAAATAGAAAAAGGTAATCAAATAGAAAATAGAAAAAGGGATCAAAGAGAACAGAGGGATGTCTTTAGAAGTGTCACAGAGAGCAGAATCTGTAAGAACACCTTAGAATTGGACTATCCACGACACTACAGTGGATGTAGAAACAAGGTGCACAACACTGTGACTCTGCTTTTGTCAGCCTGATCTCATTTACCCTCCCCCCACCCCCACTGTCCCATGAATCATGCTGCTTGTCCAGAATGTCATAGTTTATACCTAAGTAAACTTAACATGAATGGTGTAAACAAAAGGCTAAACTATTTAAAACATCCCGGAATAATAAAGCTGCCACAATGAATTTACCTGGAAGTAACTTCTGAACAGACATGCATAATTGAGCCATACAGGTTTTACTGAGATGTCTTTCCTGCACTGCTTTGCAAAGGCTCTCCATTGATATGCCTATTGGTAACTAACAGCTGCAGACTGGTTCTGATTTCTCTGTTTAGCTACTAAGGCCAATGTGTTGAATAATCTGAAGTGCTAGGCAAGGATTGGAGAGACTGACAAATTACAAAACTCAGGGTGGGTGGCCTTAAAGATAATGTAGTAATCCTTCTCTTCTCACCTGCCTGCTTCAGATGGTTGTCTGAAGAGAAAAAAAAGGCACACTTTGTTTTTTGGAGAAAGAGGTAGGATTCAGTTGTAAGGAGGCTGTTTAAAGAAGCTGGGTCTTTGTTGTTAATAATTAGTTAGGCAAAGAGTTCAGGCAAAAATAAATTTTATGAGTATTTGTACAGGTTCAGGGGAGCATTTCTCAAGGAAGATCCATGGAGTTTGGAAGTAGCTGCCCAATGTAGCACATTGCAACCTTTAAAAAATGCATCACTCCAGCAGCTTGTGCCACTAACAGAAGTTCTTACAGATAAGTTTTTAATTGCACAAATATCCTGCCTCCTTTACAGAATTCTAGCAAGTATCTAGATAATGCCACCTAACATCTCTTTTCATTGCTTCTTCCATCATTTCAGATAGAAAATAAAATGACTACAAAGCTGTAAAATTATGCTGTTTGGTAGATTGGCGATTATCTACCCAAAGGCGTTGTTTTATAGCTTTGTAGTCATCTTATGAAAACTTTCCAATGAGAAGTCATTCATAACTTTCTCTTTCTTTCTCAAGTCCTGGGATTCTATAAAAATAGTATTGGCTGCTCTCAGCAGACCTCCTGAACCTGGCATCCCTCACACACACACACACACACACACACACACACACACACACACACCGTGGACTTCCAACCCAACTCCTGCCAACCCAGCCCAATTGCGGAGGCTTTGCAACGTATCTGGGCTGCCAAAATCCGGGTTTTTGCAGTGGATGTCTGGTGCCCATGACCAGGTTGGGAGCTCTATCGGGGTTAGTTGAGGCCAGCACGTAAGAAGGACTGAGCCCGGAATGCTTGGCTCTGCTGCTGCTGCTGCTGCTGCTGCTGCAATGACAGATAAGGCTGTCCCAGAAGGTGGACTTGTTAGAATAGAATAACAGAGTTGGAAGGGACCTTGGAGGTCTTCTAGTCCAACCCTCTGCTTAGGCAGGAAACCCTATACCACTTCAGACAAATGGTTATCCAACATCTTCTTAAAAATTTCCAGTGTTGGAGCATTTACAACTTCTGGAGGCAAGTTGTTCCACTGATCAATTGTTCTAACTGTCAGGAAATTTCTCCTTAGTTCTAAGTTGCTTCTCTCCTTGATTAGTTTCCACCCATTGCTTCTTGTCCTGCCCTCAGGTGCTTTGGAGAATAGCTTGACTCCCTCCTCTTTGTGGCAACTCCTGAGATATTGGAACACTGCTATCATGTCTCCCCTAGTCCTTCTTTTCATCAAACTAGACATACCCAGTTCCTGCAACCGTTCTTCGTATGTTTTAGCCTCCAGTCCCCTAATCATCTTTGTTGCATTCATAAGGACCCGGATTGTGGGGGCAATAAACTGACTCTGTGTGTGTGTGCGTGACACACACACACACACACACACACACACACACACACACACACACACACACACACACACGGCTCTTGCTTAATGCATTGTAAGCCGTCCTGAGTCTCCGGAGAAGGGCGGCATATAAATTGAACCAATCAATCAATCTATCTATCTATCAAATACTTTTTATCATTGTTGTACTTGAACCAACAACCCCACCATCAGGAAGGGACTCGCTCTTTTCGCGAAAACAGCCGGGAGAACCAGCTTCACTGACCTGGCCTTTCATCTGGAGACATTCACTTCGGACTCCGACCCTCTGAGTCCTCTTCCCTCTTTCCCCCGATGCCTGAATCGCGAGGTTCAAAGGGACTCCGGAGAAGAAAGAACTCAAAACTTTCGGAGATCCGGACAAGCTTCCCCGCGCAAAACCAGGGGCAGCGAAAAGGAGGCGGGCGCACCTTCTCCGCTCCTCCTTCCTTGCCTACCTCGCTGGCTCGCTCGCAAAAGCAAAAGGAATGTTCTCTCCGGGGCTTATCTGTCAGAGGGAGCTCAGTTTCCCAGCAGCACCTTTGCGCGCTGAGGTCAGAGTTTCTCGGGAGCCAAACCGTAAACAGCTCCCGAGCCGAAGCTCGCTCCAACCAAAGTTTGTGCAACCGGCGCGGATTGCGCCCTTCCTGCCGAGCGTTCCGCTCCCTTACGGTGGGATGCGAGGGGAGCTTGGCAGAGGCCGCGGGAGAAACCGGCCAGGGATTTGTTTACCGGTCAGACTGCCGGCGGCTGGATTGAAAGAGGGCCCGGCCTGGCTTTTGCTAAAACTAGCTCTTCTGGTCTGGCCACCTGCGCAAGCCGACCCTTTCCAGTGTCCCTTTCTGCCCTTGAAAGCGAGAAGTTTCGCCGCTAGTTAAACATCAACTGAAATGGCAGAGCTGGCACTGAGTTAGGAAGAAAGTGGGAAGGGGGGCGGGGTACTTGTCTCTGGTGTGTTTGTGTGTGTGTGTGTGTGTGTGTGAGAGAGAGAGAGAGAGAGAGAGAGAGACAGACAGACAGACAGACAGACAGAGCTTAAGTTGCACCTTAAAGAGTAGGCCTTTGCATACACAGGCATATTTAAAATTTTATGCATCCTCACTTGCTTTTGTAGTGACATAGATGATATAAAACTAAATTTAGACAAAGACATATTTGGTATTTTGGAATAATACTTACTGCTTTACAAAACCTTCTAGAATTACTGTAAATTGCCGCTTTTCCTTTCTTTCTGTTGTCTTCTTTTTTAGCCCTCACAATACCCTTGCCAGGCAGAATAAGTTTGAATAGCAGCAGACACCCTTTTTTTTTTCCCCCAGCCACTTCGGTATAGTGGTTAAAGCACCAGACTAAAAACTCGGAGTCTGTGAGTTCTAGTCCTGCTTTAGACATAAAAGCCATCTGGGTGATTTTGGGCCAGTCATCATAGTCGTTGTGGAAAAAATAGGAGGAAGACGTATTAGGTATGTTCTCCTCCATGACTAATTTACCAAAATGATAAAGGCAGGATTAAAAAAAAAATCCCCCCCAACTTTCCAGGTATGGAATTTCCTGTAGAGTTCCAGCCCAAGTGTTAAATATATTTGACCTAGCTTATCTTCTGGGATCAGACAACACAATCCCAAACAACATGATTCTCTCTGGCTTGGCCCCTTCTTCCTTTACTCTAAAATCTCTGTTATGAATTCTGTGAATCTAATCATTATAATTGCAAAGCATCCAAATTCCTTTCAGATATGTAAAGGGTTACAAGCAATACTTAACTTTGTAAGTGAAAGAGTCCCACCATTGGAAATCTTCAGGTGCTAAGCAATATGGGCAGCCCAGAGCATTTTCTGCTTTCCAGAGAGTCTGTGCAATAATATAATGACAGTAGAACTGTGGCAAGCCCTAGGTGTTTGTCTATGGCTCACCTACCATTTTGACCTTTGGCAGATAACACGAGAAGAATGCAAAGAATGCAGCAGCAAAGGCATCGTGCGCCTGTCCTGTAGTAGCTGTCAGTAAGTTGGTATTTTGGCTGCTCAGAAAAGTGAGGAGGGGAGGGAGAGGAAACAGGAAAATTATTCCTTGATTGTTTAAAGGGGAAAGGGATTTCCTTAGGAAGCCAGGACAGAAGAAAATGGTGTTTTTAAGGAGAAGGTATCTTGCTGAACTGGATAAAGATCGCTGGGATACTTTAAAGCTTTAATACATACATTGTGTGAATCCATATCCCAACTTGTTTGAAGTGTGCACAGTTTGCTTCATTGACTATTACAGTACTGGTGTGTTTGTGTGTGTGTGTGTGTGTGTGTACAGAATTATGTTTGCTTGCAAGGCTGCTGTTAAGTGCAAGCATACATAATCCTATCATTTCTTGCAGGAGCATGCATACAAAATTAGACAATTATATTTGCTGCCCTTGTCTTCCCAATTTGTCCTTAAAAGTAGGATTGATTCTGCTGTTTTCCTTTTAAATCTTTAAATAAAATTATATAAAAATATACATGCAAGCTTAAATCTTTTCAAATCTCCTGGGGAAACAGAGTAAAAGAGGCACAGCAAAGATTAACCTACTGGTGCTTTGCAACTGAAGGGCCCCTGTAAATACAATCCTGCATAAGCAAGCAGTTTTTCTGCCTCTCCTATTCTCCCTTCTTTCTCCAAAGACTCATTAGAGATATAAAGGAAAAGAGAGAGTGGCTGTGGAGAAAAAGTTGGTCATAATTCTGCCAGAGAAGGGGTGAGGGTCAGCACGGGGAAAGAGTGTTCGCAGAGAGAGAAAATAATAAGAGGGAGAGAAATAAAGAGCAGGAGGAGCATTAGGAAGAGCCACTTTGACTCTTTGAAGGACCTTTTGCCCAGGATCCTTCAGCTCATGGTAGAACCAACAGAATTACTACCGGTCCTTCTCTATTAAGAGGGCAGAATGCTTCCAAGCAAAGTTTATTTTTTTGAATTGCCCTGCCATATTCATGGAATATCATGATGTCCAAGGTGACATCATCTTCTATTTGTAATCTTGCATGTTCCTGTTACTTGAACTTATTTTTTTTAATTAAAAAAGAAGTGTTAAGAAAAGAAAAACTGAGCTATTGCAGTGATTATGCATTCTGGAAGATGGTCTTAACAGCCTGGAAGCCCCCTTCATAGAGAAAAAGAAAAATTAGACTTAGTTAAAATTACTTCTAAGCACAACAAGTTTAGGACAATTGTACCTCATGGTCTTTCCAAAATGCTACTGTGTTTTCCTGAAAACTAGACCCAGCCTAATATATTTTGGGGGGACTCCAAAATAAGCATTAGGGCTTATTTTGGGGGAATCATGCTATCAGGGTGATCAGCGTGGCTGGGCACCCCACCTCCAGCATGTGCTCAAGAAGTGGTGAGTGTGTGCGGGCCGATGGTGTCCGGCAGAACCTACAGCCTGCTGGCCACTTGATTGCCATACTCTGGGGCTGCGTAGCCCACACAGTGCAGGTGAGTTGATTACCTGTCCAAGCAGCAGGTGGAGGCAGAGGCGGGGGGGTGGGAATCTGAGAAAGCTGGAAATCATGGGTCCAAAGCGGGTAGTTGGATGTGGGAGGCCCATCTTTGTGTAGCGGCACTGGCAGCAGACAAGAGGCAGAGGCACAGGGCAGAAGGCAGGTAATCCCGACACAACACGTGGGCCACAAACAAGCCTAGAGATGCAAAGATGAGCCTCCTGCAGCCAGCCGCCCACTCTAGCCTTCTGTCTCTTAGCTTTCCTACAGCCCATGCGTTGCATCCGGATCATGTGCCTCCCAGCCTGTTGCTTGGACAGGTAATCAACTCACCTGCACTGTGTGGGCTGTGGCTGCTCCCAGACACTGTCAGTCCCCACTCCCTTGCACCTCTGTTTCTGGCACGCCCACCCACCAACCTATCTGGCTGATGACCACGTTAACTGGTGCTTATTTTGGGGATAGAATTTATATTAGGAGCAAGCTAAAAAAATCAGGCTAGGGCTTATTTTATGTGTAGGTCTTATTTTCGGAGAAACATGTTAACAGTTATAATTTCTACCCACATAGACATGGAAGTATTCTCCAGGTTTCACAAAACAGGAAACATTCTACTGGTTGAGTCCACATTTTTTTCACAACTAAATCAAAGTCTGTTGGGTACTTAATTAACTACCCAGACTAAATATGTTCATCAAGTGGCTTAGGAAAAGTTAGTAGAAATTTAGGGTTAGGGTTAGGGTTAGGGTTTCTTTTTTAAAAATATTAATCCAATCCAATTCTGTATAGATATTTCATAGCACATGTGGATAAAGGAATATGGATAAATATGGACTTTACCCAATGGAAAGAAGAAACAACTTGGATTGACTGATCATGTTTAATTCCTCCTCACCACTAGGAGGAAATTCAGAACTAAATATCTCCTTGGGATTTTCCATACAGTTTGCACTAAAGGTGACGGCAGGGAAAGAGTTAAAATTTTAGGATCTCTAAAAGCTAAGCTTGATTAGTACTTAGACAAGAAGCCAACAGAAAATATCAGTTCCCAATATTGTTTGCATATTAATACAAACTATATTGAGAAAACTGGATGAAGGCAACAACCTGTTCTGAGTCATGCTGAAAAAAACTATATATAGATATCCATATAGATCACCAAGAATTGAATTTGACTTGAAAAAGGTTTTGCTTAAAATAACCAGTTGCAATGAAATGAAATCATGCACTCACCCTTAAAGTAACATTAATAGCATCCTGCACATACACATATATTTACAGAGAGATTCCTAAAGCATAGACATTGTAATTCAAAGTCACACAAGGCAAAAGCTCATGATGTGCTAAGATATTGCAAGATAAAAAGACATGAGATATATCATTTAGCTCTATGAAGTAGGAGTCTTTGTTATCAAATGCAGCAAGGGAAGCTTCAGTAACCACAATGGTTCCAAACACTTCCCAATTTTTTGTCTCTCTAGTGAACAAAGCCTCAAGAGGAAAGCTCGTAACTTCTCCTATTCATGCACCAACCCCATCTTATTCGTTCTTATTCCTCTTATTGTGTGGCAGGATTTCAAAATAATCATAGCACCTGCTTTCAAAATGTTTTGGAATCTTACCTTGAATTTTCCTGATTTCTTCCTGAAGCGTGAAATGGTGGTCTGGTTTTAGTTTAATTTTTCAGAAGAAATATATATACTATATATATATACTAATATATATACTGTATATTCCTCTTGTTTCAGCATATTCACCTCCAAAACAGAATCATGCCTAGATACCACTCATTATCACCATGCAGATATCATGTATCTCGAATGTCAAATTCTTATTCTCAGCATTCAACTGCAGAACAGGTAGCTCCAATGTTGCAGGTCTGTCTTTATTGGAAACCCAAAAAACATTTGCCAAAAGTTGCACTTCTTCCTCAAAGGTTAGCAGCCCACAATACCCTTGCAAGCACAAAGGGAATAAAACCTCATACAGCTTTGCCTTCAGTGGAGCCTGAATGCCCATTCCTTTCCTTCTGGCAGTTGGATGAGTTCCAGTTCTTTCAATGCTAGTTTCTCCAGACTGATCTTCATTCCATAGATGGCACAACAGGTCAATATGGCATTTCTCCAGTTTGAAATCCTCCTTCTAGCTTTCTAAAGGAAAGGGCATCTGGAAGACAGGGAACTACTTCTGACAGGTTGATTTTTCATTGCTCAGATGGCATCTACCAAGTGGTGGTCAGTTGGATTCACCTTCATTTGCTCTTCACCTTGTAGTTGCTATTTTCACTCTTGGGCTATTTTGTTTTGCTCTTAAGATTTGCTAGAAATATCCGCTCTCTTGCATCTTCAATAGTGCTAAGTACTGTACCTTGAAGTCCATAAATAATGCAGGATAATCAATGGTCGTTGGATGCAGGTAGAGTGCAAGCATCAACCTGCATAGGAGGATGTTACAGGCCTTTCTTAAGAAAAGACTTGGCTATAATCCAGATGACTATGCTGGGGAGACTGGAAGCCTCAGATAACTGGTCTTTGGGAGAATGGATGTCACTTCCTAAGATCTCCTCTGTAACAAATGAATTTCTCAAATGGCTCTTCAACCCCTGGACCATGACTCGCTACCAGGCCACGACCTGTTTGAAACTGGGCCACGGGAGAGATGGGCAAATGCTTGTGCGCAAAGCTCCGCTCACGTGAGCAGAGGGCATTTGTGCCCTCCGCTCAAGTGCCTTCCACTCACACAAGTGGAGCTTTGGGCACGAGCCCAACGACTCTCTGCTCATGCACAAAGGTCAGTTTGAGCTAGGGGAGGACACGTATCTGCTGTTCGCACAAATGGAGTTGTGCACATATGTGTGAACCTGCCACTCACACACCTCACCAAGCAAGGCTGCCAAGCTGGAAAGGTTGAGGACCACTGCTGTAAAAGACATTAAGCACCAAGAGTTATTCATGGCCATTATGATAGAAGTGGGAATTCAGAATCATTATGTTCCACGATGCTAAATTGTTTCTAATTATACTAGCATTATGTTCTTTGCTCTATTTACATTTATCCAGAGTGCTGTGATACTGTTCTCTTTGTAGTTCCAAAGCTACTTGATGGAACATAAAATTTATCTCATGTTGAAACCATCCCAGCAACAAAGTCTCTTCAGGCAGAATTTTTTCCATTCCTACCTGGAGATGTCAGAGGTTGAACCTAGAAGCTTCTGCGTGCGAAGCATAAATTCCACTACTGAACTATTTGGAACGTCAGTTCTAAATACCAAGGTGAAGATTGTATTTAGCATTTGGAGGAATGGAGGAAGTGTGTAAAGAGAAGTCTTGTAACAAGAGTTGGCAATCCTTAACTGGAACAGGGCCGCCTGTTGCCATTGGGCAATGGAACAAGAATTCAGGAAAATGGAACAATTAAGTAACCTTGACCAATGGAAGTGAGGTGGTCTTACTTACTACAGAAAAAAAGCATCTTAAATATTTGCCTTGAGCCCCAGTTGAGCTCTACTTACATCCCTGTGTGGGTTTCATGCTGGAAGGTGCAGTTGGAAATTTCTTCCTTCCTAGTCAGGTCTGAGACTGGCATGAATGAGGAGCGGATTTCTTGACTAGACTGCAACGCAGGAGAGTAAAGTTGGAGAGAAAATATATATAGAAAAGCATAGGAAAGTATTGCTTTTGTTCAGTGGTTGAACTTTTGCTCATGTTTTCTGCTTCTATTCCTTAATTTAATGATTAATGATTATAGAATCATAGAATTGTAGAGCTGGAAGGGACCTTGGAGATCTTCTTGTTCAACTTCCTGCCCATGGCAGGAGACCTTATAAGATCCCAGACAAATGGGTGGTCCAATCCTTTCTTGAACATTTCCAGCGATGATGCACCCACAAATCTGGAAGGCAGGCTATTCCATTAGTTAATTGTTCTCACTGTCAGAAGGTCCCAGGTTTCTCTTTAATGAGCTTCCAATCACTGCTTCTTGTTCTATCCTCAGGAACTTTGGAAAATAACTTGAACCCCACTTCTTTGTGGCAGCCCCTCATGTACTAGAACACAGCTATCATGTCACCCATAATTCTTCTCTTTTTTAGACTAGAATACTTTGTTCCCTTAACTGTTCTTCATATGATTTATCCTGCAGATCCTTTACCACCTTAGTTGCTCTTTATAGAGTCATAGTATTTTTTGTATCATGGTGAACAGAACTGGATGCAGTATTCCAAGTGTGGCTTCACTAGTGCAGCATAAATTGGTACTATCACTTTTCGTGATCTTGATGCTATCCCTCTGCTGATGGAGCTCAGGACTGTGTTGGCTTTTTTGGCAGCTGCAGCACACTGCTGGCTCATACTTACATGGTAGTCTACTAGGATACCTAGATCACACTCACAGTTACTACTATTGAGCTATGTACTGCCTTTTCTATATTTGTGCATTTATTTTTTCTGCCCAGATGCAGGACCTTAATTTTCTCATCACTGAGCTGCTTCTTGTTAGCTGCAGCCCAATGCTCAAATCTGTCAAAATCCTTCTGAATCTTTAGTCTAGCCTCCAAAGTGTTATCAATTCCCCACAATTTGATGCAAATTTGATGAGCTTTTTTTCTGTTCCCCCATCTAGATCATTTAGGAGGATGTGGAAGAGCACTGATCCAAAACAGAACTTTGATGTATCCCCCATTAATAAGCATAGTATGAAGACCTAGGCTTTCTTTAACATAATTCAGCAGTGCGTGTGCATGCACACATACATGCACGCCTTCAATTCAGTTTTGACTCCTGGTGAGTGCCTGGATTGGTGCAAGTTTTTTGAGAAGTACCGTATTTTCCGGCGTATAAGACGACTGGGTGTATAAGACGACCCTCCTCAGAGCCATTTAAGGCTTGTCAGAGCCTTATGGGCTGGTCTGCCTAGTTACAGGAGAATGAGACCCGGCGTATAAGACGACCCCCGACTTTTGAGAAGATTTTTGTGTGTTAGAAAGTAGTCTTATACTCAGGAAAATACAGTAGTTTGCTATTGTCTGCTTTTAGGGTTGAGAGAAAGTGACTGGCCCATGTCACCAGCTGACTTTAGATGGGATTAGAACTCATAAACTCCCAGTTTCTATCCTATTGTCTTAGTCACTACCCCAAACTGGTTATCCATAGCTATCTTATTCCACAAGTATTCACTTTCTTGTATTTATTCAAATTCTTTAGTCCCTGTTACTCCAGAATTGGTTTTATTCTATGAATAGGGAAAATGGAAGTTATTTATTTAAATGTTTTGTTCTGGGAAAGAGAAATCTTAAGAAGATTTTAAGAAGAGATACCCATAACCATTCTTTTATATTGGGGAATGGTTACACTCTGGAAGTAGGGTAGAAAGAATGGGAGGCTAAATATCCTAGAAAAGAAGTGGCAGGCTTCCATTTGTGATCTTCTGCTATGTAAGCCATATCCACAACTTTTGTAGTTCCAGACTTCAAATTATACAGCTCTGCTATTAACAACAACTAATTACATTTAAATATGAATGAAATAGAACTTAATTTTTATCCTAATCTGTTCAAAGCTGAAGTATCTCCTTTATGTGAAAAAGTATACAGACTGGGTTTACAAATATAGGTAGGTTATGGCACAAATTGCAAAGAGGGCAAAACAGAGCCTCTGGACAAAACCCATTTACTTAAGCAGCATGCTTCTAAGATGTTAGTTCCATCTAACATCTGTAAAAATCAAAGTGGGAAATGAAACAAAAGTTTAAATAAAATCAATACACATTTACATCTTAAATTTTTCATAATATGAGTAACATATTGCTTAAAACTAAATCTAGCATCTCATTTTTTGAGATCTACATATAAGATCTACTTTTAGTTATTTTAATATCTGAAGAACTTCTGTTTAAAAAGAAAATTCTTAAACACCCAGATCATATTCTTGTCTTTTTCAATTAGTTTTGGAAACAGCTAAGACACAGCAGCTAGCTTTAACGTTATCATTAACATAAACTAAGAAAAAAGGAATAATAATAACAACATAATACTGCAATAACATAAAAAATAAAGGGAATAATATCAAATGTGCATTAATATTTGAAAGGATATATTCTTAAATGTAGTCTTCTTTTACTTACTTGAAGCGGTGCCTTGCATTTACTTCCAATAGTAGGTTTATCTGTCCATACAGCTAATTGAGTTTTTCAAGAGTTCTTCATTGCTTTCAAGTTCAAAAGTTATCTCTCATGTATTGAAAAAGTTATCTCTCATACATTGGAAAAAATAGCCTAAACTATTGAGGATCGTATTAAGTATTCCTCGTGCTTACAGCCTAGAGGAAAAAAACTAATTCTTCTCAGCACTAAAAGAAGAATAAAATAAGCAGATTGTAAATGTCTATTCAATGCAGGAAACCAATTGGTGTACAACTTCTTATCTAGATACAGGCAACTCCTCCCTTCAGAAACCTCCACAGGAATTCTGATAAAGCACAGAGCACTAACAAACCTCATTAAAATCACTTAATAATCCGTCATTTCAGTCTCCTTTCTGAGATCTGTTGGCAAGCACTCAAAAGGCCCATTGTTACACAATAGGCAAGATACGCAACTTGGAAGTGGGGGCAGCTCTGGGAAACTTGGAGGAGCACAAGCTAAAAACCCTTTGTAACTTGTCGTTTTCTTCTTTGCCCAGCGAATGAGCAACAAGAGAAAAACACTTTCAATTTCACTTCTCAATTTTTGGCAAAGAACTAACAAGGCATTTCAAAGAATGTTTGGGGGAAGGGTATTGCCAGCTGCCCATTCTGAGGTATAGTTCGATGGAATTATTGTTATGACCATTTTAAAAGGTTTATAAATTTTTTAAAAATAGGTCAAAGTTCTCTACAAACTATTGTGTGGAGAGTGCTAATAAAGCAATTATTATTTGCCTAGCTTCTTCTTTTCTGAGTGACAGGAAGTTCAGGGAAGCCTTGCCTTCAGCACATCATTTCCTTTGGAACAAAGAGCAGCAAAGATTATGATTACAAATATGCAATAAATGATGTGGGAGGTGGGAAGAAACTTTTTATCTTGAAATGTTCAGATTGAAAAGCTACAGCGGACATGTTGCAGGAATTCCAGGCAATTTTGTTTTCTATAACAATATCAGCCTATGTCTCAGAGCTTGTTATTTCAAGGTACAAATCAGACTAAACTTGGGCTAAAATTCTACAGCACCATTTGATACCTTTGATCTAAAATACAAGATTGTCACACAGTGAGGCCAGATTTCAAAGCAAGCAGGGCACTGGCTAAATCATATAGTTTAGAAACCTAAATTCAAGGTCTTTAGTGGCACAGAACATCTATTTGTTCCATACAGCAGCTGAAACTAATAATAAACTGTTTATTTCCATGGTAATCTTAAATTGTATGGCTAACACTTCATTCATAATTGTTGTTGTTTCCATTTCACTGGAAAATTAGTGCCCATACAATCAGAAGTGATCATGTGCATGATCAAATCCATGGATGTAAATCCAGCTTTCAAGAGAGGAAAAGTGGCATGCAAAATTGTATTATTAATACAACATTGGCATTATAAATACGACATTCAAACTAAAGGGAAGAGTATGGTAATATCATCTTGACTTAGTAAAAGTTATTTTTTCTTTTTGCCTTCCTTCTTCCTGGCTAACACAAAAACATATTTACAAAGAAGATGGATGAAAAAAAAATCCCCAACATTTCTACAGTCAGTAGATGGCAGCAGTTACTTATGCCAAATCTTTTTATTCCCTGCAAACTTGGGACAAACAAAATCACTGTGTCTGAGCACCAGGAAATATAATAAAGAGAAGTCAACATGAGACACTTTCTGATCTCAATATTTAAAAGAACAGGGACTGTCTGAAAAACAGAATAAGGTTTAAAAACTTGAAATTGAAATTGAAATTGAAAACAAAACAAAACAAGAAACACCCTCATTTTTATGCTGATAAAAGAATTCTGCACAGTGGATCATATTTGGTCGTTATGACAAATTAGGTTCTTATTTCTGCGGGAAAAGAAAACATATTACTGCTCCCTGTCTAGATTTCACAAGTGAGGCTGCTCTAATGTCTCATTTGTTCTCTACCTTCATCTCTACTTGAGATTTGTAAAAAAAACAAATGCTCGCTCATTTCAATTCTGTCATTTGAAATAGAAAATAGTTATGCCCATTATCTGATTATTTCAGATAAATTTTAGCACAAGTTTTTGAAAAGCCCCCAACTCCACCTAAAAAAATAGGGACTACAGGGTCATTAAAAGAGTTTTAATTAAAAAACAAACAAACCATCATGAACTCCCAACTCCTACTTCCAAAAATGCAAAAAGCCACATTCCTGAGCCCACCCATACATATGATACGGTTGTATCCACTTGAGATAATGTCCATTCCCCCAAGTTATTAAACCTCTAGCTATCAAGTGTGTTCAAATCCTGTTTTAGAAACTCAGGCCTAACTTGCAAAGGTTGTGTATCTTTGATCTAAAAGTACTTGTATGTTATAACCCTTTACTAGTTATGATCCCACTTTTTATAGAAGAACATGACTTTTTAAAAAGAGTTGGTTAATTCACCGATCCTGCTAAACAATAAACTACAATGCGGGGCTGTGCACAACATCCTACAGCCCCTTTGTTTTGGCACAACACTCGACAGCTCTCCAAAATTATATGAACAAATTTTCTGTTAGAGTTCTAAATTACTTTTTCAGTAATTCCATAACCCAAAGTAAACAAGTATGATTAACTTATCATTATAAATTAAGTTAGGGAAATAATCCTCTAATATCCTGAAATGAAACTTATCTGAAATCTACCAGGAACCACTTTAATTCTCAATTTCCTGAAAAAACAATGTAAGAAATATAAGAGGAAAATGGAACTTGTGATAACCTCCATCCACTAAGAAAAGAATATCAAAGTTTGCCAAAACTGGGTTATGACAGCACACCTATGTGTTCTTTAACAGTATCTCTGCAAATAACAGTCAAGAGATAAGGAACCTTCTGAAATGAGATGATTTCACAATGTGGGTTCAATCTAGAAATAGGATTTAATCAGGGGTGGGTTTCAAAAATTTTAGCAAGGGTTTCTCTGCCCAGTTGCTGGGTGGGCGTGGCCATGGTGGGTGTGGCCTACTTGGCCTCCTTCACCATGGTGGGGGGACATTTTTGCCCTCCCTGAGCTCCGGAGGCTTTTCTTGAGCCTCCAAAAGGGTGAAAACAGCCTCCCCAGGCTCTGGAGCAGTGGTGGGTTGCTCCTGGTTCGGTCTGGTTCTATAGAACTGGTAGTAAAACTGGTGGGAGGCTCCGCCCACCCACCACGATGTCATCATGCACAGAAGCATGCGTGCTCCCACTGTGAACCAGTAGTAAAGGTAAGTAGAACCCACCCCTGCTCTGAAGGCCTTCTTCCCGAACTTCCAGTAGGCCAGTTTTTCACCCTCCCTGAGCCTCCTCATGCACCTTGCACTTACCTGCATCTAAAATGGGCCACGTGGGGACTCCTGGAGTGGTGGGGCCAGCCAGGAGTGGGATTTGGGGGTTCTCCAAACTGCACAGAATCTTAGCTAGAGGTTCTCCCAAACCCCCAGCAGTCCACCCCTGGATTTAATCATTCCCACAGCTTCCTGCCTTGTCAGATATCGATGCCTCAACCAACAGGATTTTACAATTCATTCTCTTCAGAAATAGATCCCTGTCCAAAAAAAAAAAAATGTTTTCAGTCTTCCATAGGGATAAAACAGGGGTGTTTTTGAATGATATTTCCATTGTGCAGATGCTTTACATTATTCACAATTTTTTTAGAAAAGATTCAATCATAATCAACTGGCATTTATCGGCTTACTGATTTATTTTTCCTACTTTGTCATTTGTCTTGTCACTTTCTTTTCTTTCCACAAAGAAATTTGCTACGAAGAGGAAAATAATAACTGCCCAATGATGTACTGTGAGAAGTGTCTACAAGAAACAAAGTGTCACTACTATTTTCAAAGAAAGCGTTTTGTGTGACAGTCAAGAGCTTACCGTCACGATTCCATTTAGATCAATAGTTTGTATTTTGTCATTGAGACAGCTTTCTTTACAAAGGTGTATAATGTACACTGACTTTTATATCTCAGAAAATCTATAGTAGTGGATCACATAGAAGAAGGATGGGTAACCTGCTGCCTAGGGGTGGGTTCTAAATTCTGTTACTACTGGTTCTGTGGGTGTGGCTTATTTTGTGGGTGTGGCTTGATGGTCATGTGACAATTCTTTAGGATTTAGCAGAGATACTGGTCTACCAGGCTTTTAACTGCTTGCAGAGCTGTACCGATCTACCCATTTATTTTTTGCAGGCACTGGTCTACCCATTTATTTTTGCAGGCACTGATCTACTCATGTATTTTTGCAGGCACTGATCTACTCCTTTGTTTTCTTTTGCCATTGATCAGCTGTAGGGCGGCCCTTTGAAGCCCGGTGGCAAGAGTTTAAACAGTTTTTTCCCCTATCAGCTGGGACTCAGGAGGCAGCAATAGATTGGGGGTGGGACCACATAAAAGGTAAAAATAACACGGGGGTTGGGTGTCATGGGGGGGGCGGGGCGGGAGGGCAGAACCAGTTCGGTGACATCATATCATCACTGCTACCGGCTCGGGAGAACCGGGCCGAACCAGGAGGAACCCACCACTGCTGCTGCCTTAGTCAACCCTAAGCTAACCTCAAATACTTTCTATAAGAGGTCAGGTCAGCCCTCTAGAGAAAAGCTGTTTCTTTCTTCTCCACAGCCTGCTGCTTAGGAGAGAGAAAAGAAGAGTTGAAAAGAGAATGAAGAAGAGGAAAAGAAAGATGTTGGAAAGAGAGAGAAAAGGAAGACCACAAAGAGAATGTGTTTGCATGTGCTCTTAGCTCTACTGCTGGATTCAGCCTATTTTACTGTGTAAGTGCCTTATAGGATTACCCTAAGGATATATGGACTTCAAGAGAAAAGAAAGTCTGACTACTCTTGAGATGGAACATGGAATGGGTGCTGGGCTTAATGCTTGTCCATGGAGCCATGGATTTTGCCATGTTAGCCATTTCAAACCTTCTCCTGTAGTCTAGGCTTGCACATCAACCTTAATGTATACCATCGGTTTATTGTGTTCACTTACAATTCTTTGTAAACCATGTTTTGTATGAACCCAGTAATTTGTGGTTTGTTGAGCAAACATAGATTCAAGAAACCGATAATATGGAAACACAGCCTTTGGTTACATTCTGGCTGGTGCTCATTCAGCAACAGCAATAGCACTTAGACTTATATACTGCTTCATAGTGTTTTACAGCCGTCTCTAAGTGGTTTACAGAGTCAGCATATGGCCCCCAACAATCTGGTTCCTCATTTTACCCACCTCGGAACGATGGAAGGCTGAGTCAACCTTGAGCCGGTGATATTTGAACTGCGGAACTGCAGCTAGCAAACAGCTGAACTGCCCTGCAGTACTAAACTCTAACCACTGCGCACCTCGGCTCTCAGCCTATTTAACTGGGAAAAATAATATACAGTATGCATGTACATATATTATGATAACATGGTTATTTTAAATCTTGGTGGGTATTTGTTATACAGAGTCAGGACCAATAGGTTCACTTATGGTTTAAAGCTTTATACGAACCCAGAAAATAGACTAATTCAGAAACCAGGTAAAGCATGTTCATGAATATTAGAAATGTAATAGTGTTTCTTCTGTCATGTGGGAGCAGCTCTAACTTGACTTCTGCAGAGCATGAAGTCTCACATCACATTCTAGCAGAGAGGCTGATAAAGTAAGAGATGAGCTATGCTCTAAACAGTTTCTACAGGACAATTTTTCAGGTATTTGAGTGGTGCCTCAGTCATGTCTCTTTGTTTTCCCAGGTTCAACATACAAAAACCTCTAATGGTTCCTCGTAGGTTGTTTGTGATTGTTTAACCAGCTCTGTATCCAATTAATTATAGCATAGCTCATCTCTTACTTTATCAGTCTCTCTGCTAGAATCTGATGAGAGACTTCATGCTCTGCAGAAGTCAAGTTACACAATGTCCATGGCATGCCGGTTCCAGCAAGAAAGATTATCAGGTTGACTTGGGATGACTAGTTTATTCTTTTAGAGATGCTTTCCTTCCTTCTTTTGCGCTTTTGCTTTTCTGATTTCTTGTATACAGGTAGTCCTCCACTTACCCCCACAATTGAGCCCCAAATTTATGTTGAGTGAGTCAGTTTTGCCTCATTTTACGACTTTTCTTGCCACAGTTGTCAAGTGAATCACTGCAGTGGCTGACTTAGTAACACAATTGTTAAGTGAATCTGGCTTACCCATTGATTTTGCTTGTCAGAAGGTCACAGTAGGTGATCATGTGACTCTGGGACACTGCAAGTGTCATAAATATGAGTCTGTTGCCCAGTGTCTGAATTTTAATCACGACCATGGGGATGCAATGGTCATAAGTGTGAAAAACGGTCATTAAGTCACTTTTTTCACTGCCGTTGTAAATTTGAATGGTCACTAAATGAACTAATCAATTCCATTAAATGAGTGGAAAACTATCTGTAGTACATATTAATAATAGGTGGTGAGCCTCCATATTTCATTTCCCATACAGGTCACTTAGGTTACATATTTCATTTCTTATACAGGTCACTTAGGTTAGATGGAAGCTTCCCAAGCTTCGTAAGCATCCAGAGTGTTTTTCTATACCTCATAGGCATATTGGTTGAGTGAATACTCATATAAATTATATTCCTTTTCTACTTTTGTGTTGAGCCCTCCCATTCTAACTTCAGAATTGTAAATGATGGTTTTAATTCAGGAACATGGGTCTACTGCAGCAGCATTTCTCTTTCAGATCACATCCAAATATTTATGCCCAGGGATATTTCTTCCATTTTGCTCAGCCATGCAAAGTCTTAATCAATGCTTATGATTGTTGATCATCATATTACTGCACAATATATTTATTTGCTGTTTCAGCACTTTGTAATTATCAACTCAGCTGAAAATGCCAGGCAGCAATCATCACTTGGAACATATGAGTCCTTTAAATCCCACTGCCCTGGTAAAAAGGCTATATAAAAACCATCCAAATATATCTATCTTTTGCACTACCCATTTCAAGTGAATTAACTAACAGGATGCATATTATGTGGGAATGAAAAAGGAGCATGATCTGCATAAGAAAAAGATGAGGATGTAGGATATAGGTGGAGTGAGTGCTATGTGTGCAGCTAGATTTTCACTACTAAAAAGACAAGCTAAATTCAAACTAAGCAACAGCATAGAACTTGTATATAGCATTTGTATGAAATGGGGGAGGGGCAGCTTTCCTGACCATATAGTATCATGGTATGTAATAATGTCCTTGGGAGATAGGCAGAAGAGCCACAGTTTAGACTTCTCAATCTACAGAAGGAAAAAGAATCTGGGAAGAATGTCAGATGTTTTCTGGAAATTAAAAGTAAAGGGAGAGAGAAGGTCTTTCAGACATATAAGATTCTGTTACTATAACCATACAATAAAGGTAGTATTTGTATTCTTGGTTTGTGCTTCTTGTTTGGATTATTTTGAAGGGCAGACACACATAAGTTTTCTTTTTTAAGATGCCAGGAACAATGCCATTAAAAATCCAAAATCACATATTATATGAGATGGTAAAATACTTCTTTGTTAAATGGATGTCCCACTTTATTGCCAATTTTTTTTTAATATGTTGAGTTTATAAATCTTAATATTTCATGTTATTTCAATACAATGATACCTGTATACTTTAATAAAACGCTTGGTAGCCTGTTATTTAGATACCTTATTGTACTGGAAGGAAAGAATGATATATGATGATGATGATGATGATGATGATGATGATGATGATATAAATAGATAGAGAGATGATAGAGAGAGAGAGAGATGATAGATAGATAGATAGATAGATAGATAGATAGATAGATAGATAGATAGATAGATAAATGATAGACAGAGAGATATAAAATATAGAAATAGAGACAAATATAGATATATTACAGTTTAGGATATCAGTATTACAAAATACAATTAGTTATTTTTTTTTCAATCAAAGCTGAATGTTAATTAACATCCAGCTGTCTGCAATTACACCAGTTCGAGGCTCAAGGTTGACTTAGCCTTCCATCCTTTCTAAGGTAGGTAAATTGAGGACCCAGTTTGTGGGGGCAATAAGCTGACTTTGTATAAAAAATATACAAAAGTATGAAGGCTATTGCTTAACGCCTTGTAAGCCGCCCTGGGTCTCCGGAGAAGGGCGGCATATAAATCTAAATAATAAATAAATAAATAAATAATAAAATGAAAGGAAGGGATGAAAGAAGAAATACTACAACATACATCAATGTATTTGCTGTATAATAAAAATTATTTATTTATTTATTAAATTTATATAACGCCCTTCTCCTGATGGACTCAGGGCGGTGAGTCCTGAGCTAAAGTATTTGATATTGAAATCTTCATTGCATTATTACTTGGTATATGTGTCTGGATATACCAAGAATGTATAATTATTTTTATGTGCCATCATAACAATTGATTATTTATTGATACATATTAACTGTATTAACAATTTATCAATTGAAGGTAAATTTTAGAGCAGAAAGAATTAGAACTTTATATTCTACAGTCCTCCTTACAACCTATTCATTAGTAATGTAATTAGTTCTTGTTAGAATTAATCTTCCTTATCAATTTGACACTCTCATAGATTATAATTTAATGTAGACCTTTGAGCTTGTATCCTAAGCTTATCTGTAGCTGTAGCTAAAATCCTATTTTGCCTAACACTGCAATCTCACACATAATTATATAGAAGTGGGTCTTGTTGAAATCTATGGGTTCCTATCAGGGGTGAAATCCAGCAGGTTCTGACAGGTTCTGGAGAACTGGTAGTGGAAATTTTGAGTAGTTCAGAGAACTGGCAAAAAACACCTCTGGAGAACTGGCTCCAGAGTGGGGTGGGAATGGAGATTTTGCAGTATCCTTCCCCTGCCACATCCACTAAGCCACACCACACCCACCAAACCATGCCCACAGAACCGGTAGTAAAAAAATTTGGATTTCATCACTGGTTCCTATCTCATGAAAATTTTCTTTGGCTAGCCCATAGGTTCATTTAGTTTTGCTGAGGCATATTTCAAATCAGATTTCAGTTCCCTTTAATCATTTTAATTTTCTGGGGTCCTCACTTTCTCCTTTTTTTTATCAAGATAATTGTTTGTTCCAGGATGCTGAAGTGTGTTTTTAGCATGTCTTTCAGTCTTCTTTCTGTTGTTCACTTTGTTGACAAGATGCCTACAGTGCCCTGTTCTTTCTATTATCAGAAGATTAAATTCTTTTGAACACAGTATTGCTCTGAGAATTTGTTATAGACTTAGTATAACCCATATCCCTTATAATTAGCAAAGCAAAACTATCATCATTTCTCTTAAATGGAGCTCATGAATTGATTATATGGTTTCCAAAGGAACACAGTTTTCACTAGCAGTTTGGCGTAAGTTTCTCTTTAAAGTATTTGCATGGCAACAAAATTCTGCTGTGAAGCTATATGAATAAACTATTTTTTGATTATTATCTTAGTGTTGACAGACTGAAAAAATCTGGTTTTGCTTGCTTGCTATCCTGTTGTTTCTTTTTTATTTTATTTTATTTTATTTTGCTTTAACTTATTTTTTAAGACATTTAAAGGATCAGACTAAATACTGTAACTACTGTAAAGGGAAAAAAAGGAAGATATGATAGATAAAAAAATAAATAAATAAACAAGGAGTTTACAATGTATAATTATCAGAAAAATCATTATTTTGTTTAATAATTAAATACATATAACTAAGTTTGTTAGATCATCTTAAAAAATAATGAGAAGTCCCTATAAAACTATATATTTTATATATAAAATTTATATAAAATATTGATATTGGTATTACCGCTATTTTTATTGTTCCAAAAGCAGAAGATGTAATCATGTAAAGGGAAAAGAAAGAAAAGAAAAGAGGAAGGAAGAAAAAGCAAAAAATTAACAAAAAGGAAAACAAAAAGGAAAAAATCGATAAAAACAATATAGGGAGTTTAGAGTATAGTACTTAACTTTGCCCCATTGCACCAAACCTAAAATATCATAAACAATGAAATTATTTTTAATAGCTTCTTTACAATTATTTTTCCCTTAAAAACCATAACTTAAGTGCCTGCCTTGTTATGAGACATATGATACAGTATAATGTGCAAAGCGTGATATATTCTACATAGATGTTTTAGGTCAAATGTTACTCTTCATTTTTATTCCAACACAAATTATAGCATGGTATGTATATATCTATCTGCATACAGCGGCAATGTATGTGATAGTTTATAGTCATGGATTTTGTTTTGTTTTTCAAATTTGGCAACTTTAACATGTGTAGCTGACTGAGGAATTTTTGGAGCTGAAATCCATGCATCCTGAAGTTGCAAAGTTTGAAAAACACTGCTTTACAGAGTGAAATAAGCAGAAAAACAGGACCCATGACATGAAGGAATTTGCCATTTAACCTTTGATAACAGATGAAAATGTACATTAACATCCTTCAGTCTCAAGAGACTATGGTATCGGGCTCTGGAAAGAGGTCCTAAAACAGCATCTAGTGTGACTAAAAAAGCCAATTTGAGAGTGGCAATCCCTTCCACACTGAGGGCATATACATTCTGTCCCCTGCCCAGCCCCCAGATTTTGCTGTTCTGGGACTGCCTCTTTGCCTCAGCCTGCCGAACAAGTGTTGAATTGGAGAAGCCATACTGCGTCTTTAGCCTCCAAGCTGAATGATCGGAGGTCAAGGTTTCCCAGTTGTTAATATCCATTCCCAGGGCCTTTAGGTTCCTCTTGCAGATATCCTTATATCGCAGCTGTGGTCTCCCTCTGAGGCGCTTTCCCTGCACTAATTCTCCATACAGGAGATCTTTCGGAATCCGACCATCAGCCATTCTCACGACATGCCCCAGCTAGCATAGACCTTGCTGTTTCATTAGTATATACATGCTAGAAATTCCAGCATGTTCCAAGACTGCGCTATTTGGAACTTTGTCTGAATTTGTCGGAGACAGCGCATATGAAAAGTGTTCAACTTTCTCTCCTGCCATGCGTAAAGGGTCCAAGACTCACTGCAGTACAAGAGTGTGCTCAGGACATAGGCTCTATAGACCTGGATCTTTGTGTGTTCCGTCATCTTCTTATTAAGCCATACTCTCTTTGTAAGTCTGGAAAATGTGGTGGCCGCTTTACCAATACGTGTATTCAGCTCAGTATCTAAAGAGAGGGTGTCAGAGATAGTTGAGCCAAGGTACACAAAGTCATGGATGACCTCCAGTTCTTGTGCAGAGATTGTAATACAGGGAGGTGAATCCACATCCTGACCCATGACTTGTGTTTTTTTCAGGCTGATCGTTAGTCCAAAGTCTTGGCAGGCCTTGCTAAAACTGTCCATAAATTGTTGAATACAAGGCAAGAAAATAGAGCCAGCCTCTTCTTAAAAATCTCAAGAGATGGTGAACCAGCAACTTACTGTAAGTAAACTGTCCACAGTTGTTCAGATTTTTCTGTCAGGAATAGTTAAAAGGAGAGTTGTACTAGACAGTGGTAACCAATAACTAACTAAATAACTAACTAACTCTCTCCCTCTCCCTTTCCCTCTCTCTCTCTCGCTCTTTCTCTTTTAGTATTTTTTCAGACTACCACATTTTCTTAAAAGCTGTCTATTACCGGAATGTCTACTCCATGTTTTGGCCAATGGAAAAAGTACGTATTTCCTATGTATGTCATAAGACATATGTCTTCTTCTTTCAGCCATACTTTATAACGGATATCCTCAATTCTCTGTATCCATTCTTTCTCCAAATTGATTCACAATTGTACCATATTTTAAGAAAGACCTCATGATTTCATGATGGCCTAGCCCTAGGGCTAGATACAGCCCTGACAAGCCTTCAGTGGTAGACTCCATCCACAAAAATTGTATTGGTATTGAATGTGATAAATGAGAAAATGATTAAATACTTGTGGAGTAATATTAATGATTAATTTAATATAAATTAAAATAAACTAGGATGGGGGATTATTTATTTATTTATTCAATTTCTAAATGCAGTGCAGTGCAGTGCTGTGCCATGTAATGCAATACATACCATACCATACCATACCATCTTTCCTCCTGGCCTTTTTGGAATGCAAGCCTCCTTCGCAGCTTTCCCTCTTTCTTAAAAGTTAGGTGTAACCTTGTGTTGATCCCAAAGTTATACATCCAGGTTTAATAAAAAGCACACACATTATGAACACTCTCTGAATACCTTATATTTTTTAAATTAAAAACCCATCTAATATTGACCACTCCTCTATTTGTAGGCCTGTGATTCAGAAGAGAGCTAAGAGGGTAGCTTGGTAACATAAGAAATAAACTTCATTTCAGCCTGAAGCACTATTTTTTAACAGTTCAGAAAACTCTATCCGTTCTCTTGATATAATTTATAATCCTCTCAATCCACATTTTTATAATCTTAAAAGCTCCAGATACATCAGTTTTCTCTGATAGGGAAGACACTACATGCCCCTGTTCAAACTGGCAACTTTTATTTGTTATGACATTCATTTGTAGATGAAGCAGCCTGAAATTTACACCGGGTTTCCAAAAACAACAATATTTTCAAAGAAAGAGATTATGAAACTGGCTAATTTATTTTTGGCTCCCTTCTTCATAATTTCCAACATTGTTCTTGTTTTTTTTATATTTACTCTGTGGGGAATCTATATTTTCTGCCTCAATATCTTTTTTTTTCTGTAAATCATATCCAATTCACACCTCACAGGATAAAAAATGGTTATGCACATCACGATTCTTTAAACAATAAGATGTTTCAGGGATATAGTGGTTATTTTGATGTGTTTGCTGTGGAAAATTATCACAGGAGGTTTCTTGCATTTTTAAATATATCCTTCCCCCCCCCCCCAAATGTGATCATGTTTAAACAGTACAAGGGTCTTTATAACCTGATAAAGCACCTTTCCCCACTGGCACCTAACCATGGCACAAGCATGACCTTCAACGTCTTTAATTTGCTATGTCCCCACAACATTACCTTCAGCTCATTCCCATTCCACGAGTGAAACAGTCTTAAATTGTGCTTAGCGTTTCCCTCAGCATCATCAACAGTCTCAAGTTGTATCAAATCTGTTATGCTTTGCCACCTATTGCATCAGATGCAAGGTCAGGTGAATAGTAAAGGGTGGGATCAGAAAGGTATTTGTTGATATTCCAGGCTAATACAAGCAGGCCAGTTTCTTGTCTTTTCCATTCTGCTGTTATCTCTTAAAAGAACAGGATACAGGGATGCAAATTTATTTACTAGCATGAAATATATTACATCAGGAGTCCCGACCCCTGGGTTGTGGCCAGTGCTGGGATATGGCCCCTTGGGAATTGGGCCATGCACATGATGGGTAAGTAAGCACAAAACTCCATTTGCACAAGCAGCACACGTGTATCAGGAGTGGGCTCTAAAATTTTTTACTACTGGTTCTGTGGGCGTGGCTTATTTTGTGGGTGTGGCTTGATGATCATGTGACAATTCTTTAGGATTTAGCAGAGGTACTGGTCTACCAGGCTTTTAACTGCTTGCAGAGGTGTACCGGTCTACCCATTTATTTTTGCAGGCACCGGTCTACTCATGTGTTTTTGGAGGCACGGTCTACCACCACACTGCCTTTTAACATATGATCAGCTGTAGGGCGGCCCTTTGAAGCCCCGCGGCAAGAGTTTAAACAGTTTTTTTCCTTTTAGACGATCAGCTGGGACTCAGGAGGCAGCAATAGATTGGGGGGGCAAATAAAAGGTAAGAATAATGCGGGGGGGGGGCAGAACCGGTTCGATGACCTCATATTGTCACCTCTACTAGCTTGGCAGAACCGGGTGGATCTGGGAGGAACCCACCACTGACGTGCATGCTTGTGCACCAAGCTCCATTTGCACTGAACCATCCCCTCTCCCCCACCCCCACCATTGCCAGCCCCGGTCCGGAGAATCGGAAGGTTGGTAGGCACTGTATTAAATCTATGGCCCTTACTAGAGGGTTACCCCATACGATCTACCAAAATTATGAAGACCATTTGATGACATCCAAAAAATATAGACAATTCCAACTCTTAAGCGCAGATCTGGTATCCGTATTTTACCTGTTTGACCCAAAGCTGAAATAGCAAAATAATGGAATGACAGGTGCACCTGGAGTAAAAGTAAAAGTAAAAGAAATGCAGTAGAAAATGTCTAGCAGCAATGCTACCATAGGTTTCAACTGCCACTTGTACATTCACATTGCTCGGTTAAATTATATGAAGTGAAGATGGGAAGGAATGAAAACTTGAATTTAAGGTGTCTATCATTAATCTGAAATAAATCTGAAATTATATTTAGCATCGGTTCTAGAGGAAGTGGAGTTCTTTTTGAGACAGCAGCAGGCTTTATTTTCATGACCACAGGTTGCTTTTAACTGGGCCACTAGGCCATACATATAGAAGAGACCATGGGCATTTCTGAGGTTGGAGAGAAAGGAGTTTACTTTTTCTTTCTTTTCCTTTTCTAATTGAATTAAGTTTATTTTAGGTTTTATATATAGTTTCCCTGAATTTGCCTAAAATGTCAAAAAACTTCAATGCTGATTTTAAGCTGCTAGAAAAACATCCCCAGATTTACGGTCCATATGTGCATTTGGAGCCCAATAAGTTCTAAGGAAGATTGTGTTGTATAGAACTTAAATACATGCATTCCAGAGGTGGTATTCAGCAGGTTCTGATCAGTTCTGGAGAACCGGTAGCAGAAATTTTGAATAGTTCAGAGAACCAGTAAATATTACCTCTGACTGGCCTTGCCCCTATCTATTCTCTGCCTCCCGAGTCCCAGCTGATTGGGAGGAAATTGGGATTTTGCAGTAACCTTTTCCTGGAGTGTGGTGGGAATGGAGATTTTACAGTATCCTTCCCCTGCCATGCCCACCAAGCCACACCCACCAAGCTATGCCATGCCACGCCCACCAAGCCACACCCACGGACCTGGTAGTAAAAAAAAAAATTGAATCCCACCACTGATGCATTCCTTTCTGCATACAGAACAAGAATCAAGAATTTGCCCCTCCAGCAACCAGGAGCAGAAACAGCCCCAGAATTCAACTATTGCCTTAGAACTGATGAAACCTCACAGGGAAGATAGAAATCACATGTCAAAACTCCCCTTCCATTCAATTGATTGCTCTGTTAATTTTCAGCACACCAGCTCCTTTTCTTGCTTCCCATTCACTCTCATTTTTACATACAGTGCAATCAAGATTTGATGCATTAGACTTCTCTACCTGTCTCATCATGTAATCTACAGTAACTGCTTCCCCCAGTCCAAACAGAGAAGAGGCTCCAGACGTAGCTGGAGGAAGAACAGAATGCATGTGTCAAATACCCAGGATGTCAGGCAGCACAAAGGCACCTCTTTCATTGATTTTAAATTCCACTCGTTTTTTATGTACTTCCACTTTCCTGGAACTTGACAATGACACTGCTGTCTCATATTTGACAGCCAGCCTGACAGTTTGAGTTGAAGCCATAGCACAGTGGTGTTAAACGGGCACTGAGGCTACAGTGTTTGCAGAATGTCTGGTGGGACCATCTAAAGCTTTCCACTCATGACACCTGGGAACAAGTTCAGTTGATTGAACAATAGCCTGCCACATATTGGCACAGATTTCTAGATTACAGTTTTATATGATGATTTGTATCCCACCCCAAAGGCATGTTCTTTTTATATGAAGTCTTAGTATTTTAGGTTTATAGGGTTTCTTAAATTAGACTAGATTTCTAGTAGTATGGATAGAATGGATTTTGGTTTACAATTTCACCTTATCAACAACCCAACAAGTGTTGACTACTTGTCCTGATCTATATAACATAATCTGTTTAAAGTTTAATTGTGATTTTCAGATTTCTAAAATGGCAAAATATAGGTACATGAAATACTGAAAAACTCTTTAATTTCTATGATACTTGTAAACTTTTGGTTTTCCATTTCCATTTGTTCCCTCCTTTGCTTACTGTATATTTTTCTTAAATGTTCAATATAACGTATCAATATAACGTATGAGATGAAATCTAATATTTTTAAATGTTCAATATAATGTATCAATATAACGTATGAGATGAAATCTAATTTTTTTTTAAAAAAAAACAAGCCTTACAGGAAGTTCCTGATAACCAAATGCATCCTGATTACAGTCAAGATAAGATCAAGATAAGTATTTGGAATAAAAAGCATTTGGAATAAAAAATATTTGGAATGAGTGTAGATTTGCAAAAATAGTAACTACAGTTTAACAATATTCTGGACTTTAATGACTTGTCTTCTAGCTAAAATTTAGCATGAGATTTTAAAGACTTGAGTCAATTCCTTGAGTTAAGTCCTCAACAAATATGTTGTGGACTTTGTATGTATATGTGATTTATAATTATTTTAAAAAAGAAATAATTTTCTTCCCATTTCAGAATATCTCTATTATGAGGCATATAAAACACCAAATGCTCCTTAAATACACTGCTGCTATTTAATTCTGACTCAGCCCCTTTGTACTTGTTCTAAATAAGTAGCTTATCAGCCAAAATTAATTATTACTTTCACTAAATGAAAAATAATCGCCACGTGATTATCCTACTTTACAGGTGTCCACCAAGTAACTGAGGCAGTCCCCCAACTGATATTTGGAACCAGTATGAAATATTTCCACAAAACTGTACTGTAGTTGGGCTTTCTCTATCCCTAATATAATGAAGATACCTTACAGGGTCCCTCACCCCCTTTTCTATCTCTTGCAAACTGAATGCGACGTCTGGTGCGAGGGTAGCCACTTTGCCACCAGTAGATGGCGTAAGGTAACATCCCATTTTCACCAGTCGCCAAGCAAACCCTGCCCAACCGAGCTATTTTCCCGCCTCCCTCCCCTTCCTCTTGGTCCTCCCTTTCCATCCAAATTTGCAGCCAGCCCCGCCGCATCCTCACGAAAACTCCTCCCGCTGCACCTGAAAAAGGCGTCTATTGACAAACTTGGCTGAAAGAAGCGAGGCGAGCACTGGGCGAGGAGATTAAGGATCTGGAGCTCCAAGTCCTGTGTAAACCGTCCAGAGGAAGGAGGCGGGGGGGGGGGGAATACCCGGAGATACCGGAGGGAAGAATTGGCTTGTTGGTTCGATCAGCGAGCTGTGCGCATCGACTCGGCTTCCCTCCCGGTTCTCCTCCCGCCCCCCCCCACCCCCTCTCCGATTCACACCCCCTTCGGCTGTAGCTGGGCTTGAGCTGGCATCGCTCTGCACTGCATGACAGCTCCAGGCTCCGAAGACGACGTAGCAGCCGGCAGTGGGAAGCCAAGCCCAGCTGAGGAAGATCTGAGGAAGGCAACGCGCCGGAGATCGGCGAGAGTGTGAGCCCAGAAGGCACCTTGCCTTGTCTGTTTCCCAGGGCGCTGCCGCCTCCTCCTCCTCCTCGTCTCCGATTGCCTTTCGCTCCTGTTTATAACCCCACCCCTGACCTTATTCTCTGGCCGCCCAAGACTGAGCAGAAAGACAGAATCCCAGAGAGAGAGAGAGAGAAAAAAAATATAGCACCGGGTCAAGGAGAAATACCTGCGCATCGCAATTAGACTGCAATTGATGGGAGATACACATTTCTTTCTCTAGGGAAGCTGGTTACTCGCCCGCCCCCTTCTCTCTCTCTCTCTCTCTCTCTCTCTCTTTCTCTCTCTCTCTCTTAAAAAAAGAAAAGAACCCGGTCGAAAGCAGAAAGGGAAAGAAAAGGGGGGTTCTGCTCCGAAAGAGAAGAGAGGGCAGGGCAACGAAAGGAATCGGGGAGAATTTCGCCGAGCGTTTCCCTCCCTTTGTTGAATGAGAAGGACGGCGCCGGATCATCATGAGCACCAGCAGTAAGTACGGCTCTCCCTTGATTTTGGGGGGGAAGGAGGAGTAGCGGCTTCTTTTGCACTCCGCCTTGCGGGGACGAGGGATGTCACAGAAGGATGGACCAGGATAGTGGTTTGAGAATAGTCCCCCCCCCCCTCGTTTGGGGTTTGGAATGAGAAAAGATGGACATATTATGTGGGATGGATACACCTGCTGATCTTGAGCCCTACCCCACAACTAGAATTTTGACAGCTCGATTTAAATGGGGGGGGGAGGCTGGGGGGGGGGGTGTCACTTCCACAGACACCTAACTACTCTAGGTTAAAAGAGTACATTCACTGGTGTCTTCAGGTTGCGCCCCCACCTGTGCGTCTAACTAAAGATAGGCGTAATCTTTTCAGTGGCATCTCAGGGCAGAGTTTAGAGGAAGAGTGGCAGGGTTGGGAGATGAAACTATGACTGTATGTGTAGGTGCATTGATACGTTGCCAAACGTTTCCCACTCTTTAATCAGACTGCAAGGGCTCTCTCTGTAATGGACAATGCGATAGCGCCTAAATGAAATGGCAAGAAGCATTAAGAAAAGTGCCACATCTGAATTTGTAAAGGAGTAAAAAAAAAAAAAAAGAGGTTAAAAAACTGAACTGTGTCAGACCAGTTTTAAAGACAGGAGGGTTTCTGAATTTGACAAATCGGTCAGAAATATCTGCTGCTGGGGTTGATGTTTGTCTTGCTGTTTTGTTTCTCTTGGTGTTTAATAGTATTTTCACTCATCTGTGAGGCAAATGAAGCCACCTTGTAACCTTCCTCCTCTGACAGCTAGAGGAGAAATCTTTAGCAGCTTTTAGATACTGAGATTTCAGATTTTCCAGGATTTGGTGGAAAGGAGTAAATAGGTAGGTTGCAGGGCTGGGTCAAAAACTCTTGCTTGCAATCCTGGAGAGTTACAGTCTCATCTAAATTAACCAATGGTCTTGACATTGATGTAGGTCTACATGTTCATAAGAAAATTCTTCATTTGCATTTGTGTCGTTAGGATTTGACATGATATTGCAATTAGCAAATATTTGGCAGGGGATTCCTCCCCCCCCCCCCCCCCCCCGAACGGCATGAGTCCAATTTTCAATGTTCTTCATCAGGTTCCTCCCTCTTTCTTTTTGCTGTGCTGGGTTGGTCCCAATTTTCTTGAGACACAAACAGGTGGTGCTAGTGCTGCTCCAAAGGTGACAGCCAAGGAAAAGATTTCAATCCAAAGAACAAGTGATTTTTAGATGTCATATGCCACATTCTCAAGAAATAAACTGCCCCAGTATTTTCCCTATGAGTCACAACTGAATTACGAGCTAGAAAGGATGCTGTGATAAGTAGGCATAGATAATAGGCCCTACTAATGTATTCTTTTCCATCCAGTAGCTGCCTAATAACAAAAGCCTAGAGCTCACCTGCACCACCCAACAAGGTGTCTTACTCAAGACCAGGGTGTTTTCTGCTTGGGTGGCAGAAAAACAAGGCTAAGCAGAATGAGGGAGCAGTCCTATCAGACACAACCAATAGCTGGGTAATGGTGGTACCTTCCTCCTGCTAATGATGTGGGATTAATGTTTCATAAATCCATTATTTTTCCAGGAGTGTTGCCCCTCCCTCTCAGGCTCTACAGTTGTATGCACTTTCTGCACTCTGTTCAAGGTCCACTTCCATAGCAACTCAGGGCTTCCAATGTTGGGGCTGTGCTCCCCATTATACTATCTACAGACAACGAGAGTATAACTGCCCCCTATCCATCTATATAGAATGCTGAATAGGAAGAAGCCATTTTACAAGTATAGCATACATTTGTTATGTGTAATACTATGATATTGGGAATTTGAGGGAAAAAAAAGCCATTTACTCATGTCAAGACACTGTTGCTTAGTCTGAGCCTATTCTTAATTTGGCCCATGCCTGGCTGATCCAAAGTGGGTTCAGCTATGATCAACCTACCCAAACTGTCACATCACATTTGCGTGCCTTTGTCTTCCCCCCTGTACCATGATGTGATACTGAAAAATGTATTTTCCTCCCAGGGCAAAGCACTTTCTGCTCTTTTACCACGTTGCAATGGATCATTTCTTATCATTTATGAAAGTCTGGAAAGCAGGAACTACCTTTTTTCAAATGAATCCAAAATTAGAATCTCACACAGTTACTAGCTTCAAAAGAAACCACAAATGTATTTCTGTTAATGTAATATGACCGCTTTCATCCCATAGAACCATGCATTATAATCCTAGTGCAGTAGCAACCAGTCATAATCTTGGGTAGATGGAAAGGGCTATTTTTGCATTAATTTTTATTCTATTAGGCCCACATCAATGAAATCAACCAGTAGTGGGAGGGATTTACATACTTATCTTACTGCAATAGAAACTAAGAAAAACTATTCTTTAATTAACCTTGTTGGAGTGAATGACAAACATTCATTTATATGAGAATAATGAAAGAAATGTTATTAAGATAAATACATCTGCCAGTTCCTATGGTAGTATCCTTAGCTATTATAGATCATCCTGAATTTGTCTTTGCTTGATCTCCCTAGAATAACCTTCTCCAACAATGATATATTTTAGAAGGTGACCGTATCTGAATAACATCTAGGTTGGAGAAGTATTGCTTAACGCATTGTAAGCCGCCCTGAATCTCCGGAGAAGGGCGGCATATAAATCAAATTAAAAAAAAAAGTTTGTCCTATATAAGACCATGGTGAATTAATATAAACCAATTTAGATTATTCTGAATTATTGCTTCATCACAAGCCATGAACTATGCCCTCTAGTATATTTAAGATGCACAGTACCTCCTAGAGGGTAATATCTAATCATTAGTACAAGTATTTAGCTGCACAATTTGAGAACATATACAAGAAAGTAGGTTCTGTTTTCTTTGAAGAACATACTTCCAGGTAAACATGCTTAGGATAACATTGTATGTCACACTGTGTCCTAGAGTGCAAGGCTAACTATCTTAACAATTCTTTATTATTTTATTATATAATTCCAAATAGGGGTGTAATGGCTCAGCAGTTAAAGACATTGAGCTTGTCAGTTGGAAAGCTGACAGTCCGGGTTCGAGACCCAAGCACCATGCAATGGAGTGAACTCCTGTTCCTTGCCGCAATTCCTGCCCACCTAGCAGTTTGAAAGCATGCAAATGCGAGTAGATTAATACATACCACTTTGGTGGGTAATAGCATTCCATGCGCCTTTGGTGTATAGCCATGCTGATCACATCACCACAGAAAATGTCTTCAGACAATGCTGGCTTCCTTGGCCAAGAAACAGATGAGCACTGGGCCCTAGAGTTGGACAGTAATGGACAGGGAAAGCTTTACCTTAAATACAATTTCAAAAGAAGGTATTAATTTCATAATGGGAAATCTCACTTTTGCAATAAACAGACTTCTGTTCTTTTGCTACAACAGGCTCTGTCTGAATATTATTCACAGATTAGTTTTATTCTGAGAAGAATTCCTGTTCAAATACCCAGAAAATATTTTTAGAAAGTAATGTCTTTGTTTTATGGTTTTCTTTCAATTCTGAGAATATCTTTACAGAAAATACACTTAGTGGAGAAGAATTTGTTTTTCCAAATCTGATGGTATGTTACCAAGCTTACCTATTATCAAGTGTTAATACTGGAAGCCAACAATTGGTGTTAAATTTCTGATATGGGCAATTTTGGAACACACACACACACACACACACACACACACACACACTACTACTACTACTACTACTACTACTACTACTATTACTACTACTACTACCTCTAGAAATATATCAGTTAATGTCTAACAAAAAAAATATTTTATCCTTTTTTCTATGCTAAATTGACTTTATGGGGAAGTCCAACATTTAAAATTGGGGAAAAGATGGCAATATGGAAAAATTGGATGAAAGTGGGATATAGACTTTGGACTAATTGATAAATATGAGGATGAATGTTTAACATACTGTGCTAAGAGACAAATATCTATCAGATGTAATTTAGTGGCAATATTTGCAGCTTCAACATTTGCTAACAACATTTTTTGGAACAGCAGCTTTTTTAGCTTCTAACATACCCAAGATACATGAACACTGGTTAAATAATTTAAAGCTAAAATCATACTATTAGTTTCTAAAGATATTTGTTACCAATAAATCAATTTTATATGCAGATGTTAAATATGAGGGGAATAAGGAATTAGAGGTTGTTATACAGCCTAAACAATGGGAGAATGTCTTAACTTCTATGGCAAGAGTATCAGTTCACCTTAAACTGTGACTAATACAACAAAAATAATAGAATTTATTGGACTCTATTATATGTGTATAAGCTGGCGCATTGGCTCAGTGGTTAAGATGCTGAGCTTGTCAGCTGGAAAACTGACAATCCAGGTTCGAGAACTGAGTGCCGTATGATAGAGTGAGCTCACTACATCATACGGCACTCAGTTCTGCTCCTGCTGACCTAGCAATTTGAAACCATGCAAATGTGAGTAGATAAATAGGTATCACTTCAGTGGGAAGGTGTTTCACTGGACACTTTCCGCTGCAGTGTGATGTCGTGCTAGCCAGAGGATCACAGAAACCTCTTCAGACAGTACTGGCTCAATGACCTAGGAACAGAGATGAGCGCTTCCCCCCTAAAGTCAGCTACAACTAGTGGAGTAAAACCCTCAGGAACTCCTTTCCCTTACATCTGTATAGAAAAGGATTGTCTAGGACAGCATTTTATTGGAGATGTAATAAAAGCAATGCTTCTTTAAAATGTGTGTTTTTACAATAACTACAATGTTACTAAATTTGGGGAGAAAGCAATGGTGACAGTGTGATAAAAGCTGAGGTAATATTCTCTTGAATTACATACCCAGTACATGGAATTTAATAACTGAATAACACAAATGGATTCTCTGTGTCCTTATAGTTAAAAGACAACTGGCTCTCTTGTTTGCTGCATAGCTATCTTGTCTGAAGAAATGAGTTTTGGCTGAATTACAGGAGATCAGGCGAAACCTATTCTATAGGGATTTTTTTTTTATTATTGTTTTTGGGACAAGGGAGAACAGTCTGTCTCCCACCCAACACTAAGAAATATGTAGTCTTATTGATTTGATTGCTCCTTTGAACCACCGCTCTTGCTATTAATTTGCCACTAAATTGAGGCTACCAACAAGCTTCAATGTCCAAAAACATCCCATGTATTCTAGGCTCAGTGAGAAGATACTCTTCAGTCACCTCACAGTAATGTCAAACATTCACAACCCAGACATTGGGACTTAAATGATGTCTCTCTATGAAAAATCCCAGAGACTTTTGAGATAAAAATA
Source organism: Masticophis lateralis (assembly GCA_030761175.1). NCBI lineage: Eukaryota > Metazoa > Chordata > Lepidosauria > Squamata > Colubridae > Masticophis > Masticophis lateralis. Next base: position 98,788,246 of record JAUDYJ010000002.1, read on the forward strand.
TAAGAGGCAAACAACTTTATGGCAAAAATAATAAAACCAGGCAGCAAAACATTTAAAAAGTAATTTCATCAAACTACAGGGGCTCAATCTTGAAAGAGTTGACTTAAAGTTTTTTCTCAGTTTAGCCATAGTTTCCTGTCTTTAAATATCATTTAAATCTCATATAGGCTTGTTGAATTGACAGATAAAACAGTCATCACAATTCAACCTTGTAAACTGAATTGCTTGCACTTGATATAGCATAGTGCCTCATTTTCACATTTTCAAATAGACCAACAAAGGACAAGGAACAGGAATTTCAGCTAATATAAATTAGCACCAGATTATATATGGAATTAGGTCTGTGTACAACAGCTGAGTATCTTCCTCATACCGTGAATGGAATGGAATGGAATGGAATGGAATGGAATGGAATGGAATGGAATAGAATAGAATAGAATAGAATAGAATAGAATAGAATAGAATAGAATAGAATAGAATAGAACAAAGAAACTTTATTGTAACTTTAAATATACACTGATCAGCATACATTAAAATGAAATTTCATTGCATTCAGCTCTCAAAAGATAACAATTATGCATTAAATTATGCTGAGATTCCATTAAGCTTCCTATTTACAAGCCATGTATTACAATGATGTCAGGATTCCATTGGTAATTCTGTCCATAAAAAGGAAAAATGAGAGAACAACTCTTTTGTCCTAAATATTTTTTTATATATTCAGTTATCACTATACAGACCTTCTTGTGGCAAAATAACCATTGCATAAAGATTGGCTGAAATTGTCACCATATGATGAATGTGAAGTGTGATGGGCTATTTGGGTGCAATAGATCATTATATGGCACAGATTTCATTGAGTAGTCTCTTCTGAGTTGCTGCAAATCATAAGACGGTCTGGATGCCCTATGATGGTTTTTTTGTGCCCTACAAACCAGATTCACTTGTCAGCTTGGAACAGAACTTCTCATACAGCTCTTGTCTAGATTTTGAAACATAGGCATCCAATATGTTCATCTTTAATTATCGGTACATCTGTTGTTACTTCCATGGCATATAATATATTGGAGCAATGCCATCAAAGGAATAAGAACAAGGTCTTCTTTCCATTATATAGGGAACTTACGACAGGTTGAAACACTAGACCTTGATGGAGAGAATTGTATGAGAAGAAAGACCTTTTGTTCCCTTAGTGATAGTAGAGTTAATTTAGCATTTGAGAAGATCAACTAAGAGCCTTAGGATTGTAATTTAAAGGCATGAAGCTATTGCTCTACATAGCTTATTGTCAGCATCATCCATACTGGCTGGGGGATTCTGAAACTTAAAGTCCACACATTTTAAAGTTGCAAGTTTGAAAAATAATGTTATAGATACGTGTTTGCAAGTATCTGCCTATCCTAACCCCTCCTAAGATTCCTGCATGCCAACCATTGCTATACTTATTATTAGGACATATGTCTATGTCAGAAGATATTTACCAACTATGTAGCTTCTGTAATACTAAGTGCTCATATAGAGGGAATTGAACAATTTGATGTATAACAAAGCTATGCATATTACTTTTACCTGGGTCCTTAAGCTATTCTTTTTCTTACCTTGGCATTTTCTATTTATTTCACCAAGGGCCTACCCATGGGCGTTACCTATATGCCCATGAGTAAGGAATATGGTGCCCACAGTGACACTGTTCCCACTTGACTTCATTTTTAAGCTATTTTAATTAATGTAAGTAATTGATTGATTAATTAATCAATGGAAGATGCCAAGAGTTGCAGTAGTTACCAGCACTATCTTTATTTATAAAAATAGACCTGGGCCCCATCTCAGCCTTGTAGGCAATCTTATAAAATAAATGCATTGCAAGTAGAGGCAACCCATTACTTCATGTGAAAAACTACTTACCTGGGGAAAAGAAAAAGTAAATGCAATGGAAGACAACAGAGCCTGAGTGGGTTAGAGTGAGAAATTTATATTGCAGGTGCACATTGGAGGCCACGGGGCTCCTTAATGCAGTTCAAAGTGTGAGTGGCAAACTTTAAATGGCTTGCTTCCCATGAATGTGCAGGATCACTTTTTCCAGGTTCCATCCAGGATGCTTGATTCAGATGGGAATGCTTCTCTTGATCAAGGGAACACACTAAACTGCATATCCATATAGACATAAAACACCCTGGCTAGTGAGATTAGTGAGGCTCTGAGGGATGGGTGTCAAACTCGCCGTATCACATTGCCGTCACATATCATTTCATGACATTTTTCCCATTCGCGGAGCTGTGGTTGTGCATGTGATGCATCCGGCCCATGGACCGGCAGTTTGACACCCCTGCCTGGGGTTATGCTTCCAGGCTGTTATTCCCACATTATGGAGCAGTCTTCTTCCAGAATTTAGAGCAAACTTGGGTATCATTTCATAAGCCTGCTTTTGATTGTCACATGGTACTGGGTAGCTGTAATTATGTTATAGTTGATTTGATTTTTTTAAAAAAAATAATTTTTGTTCTGCTTTTTATTCTTGTCAAGTGCCAGCAGAACTTTGGATTTTGATGGTATATCAAAAACATAAATAGGTAAATGCATACACTCAGTGGTGGGATTCAGCTGGTCCGGGCCGGTTTGAGTGAACCGGTAGTTAAATTGCTGGCTGGCCCCGCCCTGTCCCTCCCAGAAGTCCCCACACACAACCTTTTGGCTCCCAGGTACAGTAAGTGCAGGGAGGCCTCCTAGGCCCAAAATAGGGTACAGGGTGCAGTGCGCCCCCCCCCCCCCACTGCCCATTTTTACTTCCAGGAAGCTGCAGGGAGGCCTATTAGGCCCAAAACAGGGCTCGGTGTGGGGGGCACTGCTCACTGCTGGGCATTAGGGCAGAGAACTGGTTATTAAGTTATTCGAATCCCACCACTGCATACACTTCACCAGTTTGTCTTTTGGTAAATTCGTAATTAGCTCCATCAACCACAGCAAGCATTTGGTGAACAGACTAGCCTCCTCTGCCCTATGTAGTGATCCATAAATATCTCTCAAAATTTAATTAGCTCAGGCTTTCCTTGGTTATGACTTTATTTTGTCAGTTGTTCACATTTCAAAGGCTCCATTTCTTTTTTACAATCTCTCCCAGGAAACACATGGCAAATATACTTCTGACTGAATAGATGTAGGAGTGTGCAGGTACATTAAAACACATTTGATTTTGTTCCAAAGAGAGAATTTTTAAAAAAATCCAAAACTTGAACTCTTACTCTGGAGAAAGAACAACAGGTGTGGTGAAGTGAGCCATGAATCAAAAATACAGTGAAAGCCAGTGGCAGGAGACTTAAATCAGGAAAGGAACCTTTTGATGAAACCCTTAATTAATGGATCTAATATGCTGTTATGTGATGTGATGATCATTGCTGTTTTTGATAGCTTTGAAAGGGGATTAGATTACTGTTTCTCAGCAACTGTAAGATGCATGGCTGTCAACTCCATGATGCTGGTTGGGAAATTATGGGAATTGAAGCCCACATGTCTTAAAGTTGATGAGGTTGAAAAACACTGGGTTACATGGATAATAATCTGTCAATAACTTGTTGTCATAAAAATTAGAAACCACTAAGTTCTGTGGCTCCATGAATGAATCTGCTAGGGAGAAATAAGACAAAAGGTCTATTGCATTCACGGATAGACTGAGTTTCATAGAAGTACCAACCAGATGCTGTGAGAAGTTAATCTAAAATTTTTGATGTGGTCCAGCTCAGCTTATTTTTATGTAAGTGGGATTACATTGCTGTAGAGGCACTGAATGATCTTAACTGTTTCAAATGGAAGAACTACTGCATTCTCATGGTCTTGCTTGCTGAAAATAAGCATACGGCTTAGAACTTCCATCTGAAGTAGTCAGTTGGGTGACGGTTTAGTTACATTTTAGTTAGGGAAAGGTTATGGAAGAGGTTTCACTGTACTAATGATACTGTACATTGCTCAGAGTTGATTGATTGGATTGATATAGAAACATGAACCGTGGTGGTGCAGTGGTTAGAATGCAGTACTGCAGGCTACTTCTGCTGACTGCCAACTGACTGCAATTTGACAGTTCATATCTCTCCAGGCTCAAGGTTGACTCAGCCTTCCATCCTTCCAAGGTGGTAAAATGAGGACCCAGATTGTTGGGGAAAATATGCTGACTCTTAGAGAGGTCTGTAAAGCACTATGAAGCGCTATATAAGTCTAAGTGCTCTGGCTCTTGCTATTATTACATAGTAGGCGGATGGATGGATGGATGGATGGATGGATGGATGGATGGATGGATAGATAGATAGATAGATAGATAGATAGATAGATAGATAGATAGGGATGATAGATTTCCAGCACAGCAATATAATGATGGATAATAACATTCTATAATACAGAATCATTTTTTTTAGATAAAACCATAAAATGCTCCTAGATCATAAATTATCCACAAACTTTTATACTCTAAACAGTACTGATCTCTGCTTTATAATCTCCATACTCATTCCAGAGCTTTGGAAAGTTTTTGTGTAAAACTATTGACCTAAAATAAGCTACATCTCTATAAATGGACTTTGATTCACATCTCAAATATCTACATAACTACAGTGCAAAAGCTTCTATATTTTTCACCAATTCAGAATGGCAGGTTAAAAACAAAATGCCATTATGCAATTGGCTTTTATTTATTTATTTATATTTATTTATTTGTCAAGTACGTATTAGATAATATTGTATATATAGGTATAAGCATGAACTGAATACATAAAATGAATACAATTAAAGGGAACATTAGGAAAGGGACGGTAGGCACACTGGTGCTCTTATTCATGCTCTTACAGACCTCTTAGGAATGGGGTGAGGTCAACAGTAGCCAGTCTAAGGTTAAAATTTTGAGGGTTTTGGGATGAAACCACAGAGTTAGTTAGTGCGTTCCAGGCATTGACCATTCTGTTGCTGAAGTCATATTTTCTGCAATCAAGTTTGGAGCGGTTCACTTTAAATTTGTATCTATTGTGTGCTTATGTATTGTTGTGGTTGAAACTGAAGTAGTCATTGACAGGTAGGACATTGTAGCAGATGATTTTATGAGCTATGCTTAGGTCATACCGAAGGTGACATAGTTCTAAATTTTCTAAGCCCAAAATTTCAAGTCTGGTGGCATAAGGTATTTTGTTGCGAGCGGAGGAATGGAGGACTCTTCTTATTTCTGGACACATTCAGTTGTATTATGTCCAATATGCAGTGCAGGTTCCAGACAGATGAGCTGTATTCGAGAATTGGTCTAGCAAATGTTTTGTATGCTCCGGTTAGTAGTGTAATATTACCAGAAAAGAAGCTACGCAAGATTAAGTTTACAACGCTTATTGCCTTTTTTGGCGATTCATTACAGTGGCCTTTGGCACTTAGATCATTTGATATGAGTACTTCAAGATCCTTGACAGAGTGAGGGTCGTGTCCCTCAGATTGTATTTTGTGTTCTGATTCCTTTTGCCAATGTGTAAGACACAGCATTTGTTGGTTGAGATTTGGAGTTGCCAGTTTTTTGACCATTCCGACACAAAGTCAAGGTCTTTTTGAAGGGTATCAGCATTGTCGGTGGTGTTAAATAGTTTTACATCATTAGCGAAGAGAACGCAGTTACTTATAATATGATCACAAAGGTCATTTATGTATAGTATGAAGAGTGTTGGTCCTAGAACGCTGCCTTGGGGGACATCGCTATTAATAGGTGCAGGATTTGATAGGGCGCTCTCAGTGGTGGGATTCAAGTAATTTAACAACCGGTTCTCTGCCCTAAAGATTTCTTCCAATAACCAGTTTGCCAAACTGCTCAGCAAGTTAACAATCGGTTCTCCCAAAGTGGTGCGAACTGGCTGAATCCCATCACTGGGTGCTCCCTATTTTGATCACTTGTTGTCTGTTTGACAGGAATGCGTTTATCCAATTTTGGAGGCATCCGGAGATGCCATAGGATTTTAGTTTTTAATAGAATTTTAGTTTTCACTGGAAAAAGTATAAAAAGCTGCACCAGAGATTAAATTAAACTAATCCTAATGCTTCACCCTTTGATCCATTTTGACGTGAAAGCAGCGAAAGCTTTCTGACCTTTACCCAAAATACTGAGCCATCTACAAGGCTTCTACTATTCTGCTATTACTATTATTATTGCAACCAGTTTCTTAGTTTTGTGCTGACTTTGCTGAGAAACTAAATTGTAAAACAACAGGGACCTACCTGCTGAGAAACATCTTGTGATTCATTTCCCACCTCACTTAAATCTAGCAGAAAGTGACCAATGCAGCTAATGAACAATTTCCTGAAGCTGCCATGGAAAATAGCTTCTTTTGGATATCAAGTGATCAGTGCTACACTTGGGATAGATGAAGCTCTTTTCATCGTGGAGTGCCATGAGCAAATAATTACTGGTGGGGGAAGTGCAGTTATAAAATATATGCTCACCGCTTTCAGTTTATATACAAAAAGGCACATCCAAAAAACTTCTGGATCACCATTTGAATACCATTGACATTGACCAAATTACCACCAATCAATTGCAAAAGGCAGTTTTACTTGGGGCAGCTTACATCCTGTGACAATAACATTAACACCATTAAACAATGATATCTGCCTATCTCATGTCTTTGGAAAGGACTTGATAGATGGACAAACATTCCAAATCTAGTCTAAATATTGACTGACTATGATACCCGTTGTCATCGTCATCGTCGTCGTCGTCATCATCATCATCATCATCATCGTCATCGAAGATATATAATAGATACATCAACAAAATAACAAGGTAAATAAGTATTATGAAGTATCAAGCTCTGAGGGGTCCCTGGTGCTCTCTGAGCCTGCTTGTTTTCTTGCAGATGTTTCATTACTCAAACTAGGTACCATCATCAGTGCTATGGAAGTTGTTCTTTGATGGAAGTGGGCATGCTGTCTGAAGTGTTTGACGTCCATATGTAGTACTAATAAAGGAGAATATTTGTAGCTCAGGGTTGATAACATCATAGATGCTAGTAGTGATGATGTTACCTAGTTAGGGTAATGAAACACCTGCAAGAAAACAAGCAAGCTCAGAGAGCACCAAGGACCCCTCATGTCAACCCTGAGCTGCAAATATTCTCCTTTATTAGTATCAAGCTCTGAAAATCAAAGTTGACAGTTTATGATATAAACCAGCTATAGTGATCCCACTAGGTGTCATACCAAAAACTGTTGGTGACACTTAGCAAATCTGCACAAATTTTTCGTCTGTCAATTACAAAACTGCTTGGACCTGTACATATACTACAAGAATACATCATTACAGCCTACATTCTTAAGAAGAACTCAATATATACGAAGATCAATACCAGTTAAACAACTGGCAGTTGTATTCTATTTGTAATAACAACAACAACAACAATAACAACAACAACAACAACAACAATAGTTCACATGACCAAGTTAAAGGACTGATTTGTCATAGTGGGGAGTGGGGTTTTTGTTTGTGTGTGTTTTTTCACTGCAAGATTTGGGAGAAACAACTCTGGAAAAAAAATGCCAATTCTTTCCCAACATTCTTTCCCAACTGATATCTACTAATTTTAATAGGACTACGGCTTCCAAAGTCTCAAGCTGGCACAGTTGTTAAAGAAGGCAGGTTAGATAGTACACAATCTATTTCACTGTCTCTGGTATTAGTTATGCAGTTTTCTTAGGGAAAGAAATCCTTGTGGTATTCTCTCTCTCTCTCTCTCTCTCTCTCTCTCTCTCTCTCTCTCTCTCTCTCTCTCTCTCTCTCTCTCTCTCTCTCTCTCACACACACACACACACACACACACACACACACAACTACACATACACATACTGTACATACATGCACTTTGCAAAAGCAGTTAAGAGGCTCCTAAGCTTAGGTCTTGGTTGGAAAGTGTATGCTGAGTAATTTATAGGAATCAGAACACCGAATGACTATTTTTGGCATCCAAATCAGGGTTAACAGCTATGTCCATTAAGTATTATTATGTGCTAATCTTCCAAGACATATGGTTACACATTGTTTACCAGCAAACTCCATTCATTCTCTTTTTAATTAAAGAAGGATCACATGACATTGATTTGCTCCTGTATATACCGGCATGCATGCTCTTAATGAAAATCCTGATCATTATTCCTTATGATCACTTATCAAACCAGGACTTATTAGAATTTTGTTGGTGTTGTGAGGATTTGCTATACTGTATGTCACAGTATGGAATCCAGTGTAATGCTAAAGTCCTGCTGGTGAAGAACCAGAACTGCCATTTCTATTTATCTAATGGACCCCATAAACATAAGTGAGAAATTCCTTTTATCCATAAATCAGTGACTCTGGTATTACATGTCAGGAAATTGTTCAAGTTGTTACAGAATGTAATAGGGTAAGATGCTGAACTTGTCGATCAAAAAGTTGGCAGTTCAGCAGTTCAAATCCCTAGTGCCACATAATGGGGTGAGCTCCCGTTACTTGTCTCAGCTTCTGCCAACCTAGCAGTTCGAAAGCATGTAAAAATGCAAGTATGAAAATAGGGACCACCTTTGGTGGAAAGATAACAGCATTCCATGCGCCTTTGGCATTTACTCATGCCATCCACATGACCATGGTGACCTCTTCGGACAGTGCTGGCTCTTTAGCTTTGAAACGGAGATGAGCACTGCCCTCTAGAGTCAGGAACGACTAGCACATATGTGCGAGGGAAACCTTTACTTTTACCTTTAGAATTATATCACGAAATGACTAAGGAATTCAAGACCCCATCCCATCCAACAAATAGAATAGGATTGTCACTGGATGTACAGGCTAGTGAGATAGTTTAACAAAAAAGTTTTATTATGAGTTGGAATGATTTTGATACCCATTCCAGGGTTTAATGTATTCTATTTAAAGTGGGTCCAGTCTTAGATCATCACACCAGTTGTGGGTTTCTACCAGTTCACCCAGGTTCGGGCAAACTGGTAGTGGCGGTGGTGGGAGGCTCTGCCCACCTGCCTGGATGTCATCACGGATGCGCGCTCACAGTTCCGAACCAGTAGCGAAGGTAAGTGGAACCCACTACTGCATTACACCCTATGAGTCTACGTGAAATTTTGTCTCCTTGCAAGCACTCCCTTTGAAGATATGTCCTGCCGTTCTCTAGTATAGGTGTCTCTTTTGGCTGAGATTCTTCTCAATGAACACAGGCAACCCTTATATTTCTGGAAGCTCAATTCAGGTCCATAATGCTTCTTGTATGCATTCTGATGAAACCTATGTAATGTTTAATGGGTTGAGCCTAACACAGCTCTGTCAGTTTTGTGAACCATCTTATCCTTTCTTCAGTGCAGGCAGGCAGCAAAAAAACATGACAAGTTAATTAAGCCCCCTGCAGTGGCTCCTACGATATATTTCATTGGATGGGTCATAAGTTCTGCATTACAGAATGCCATAATTTATTATTATTTTTTTCTGCCAACAGGGTTCTTCTTTCCACCTAGGCTAATGCATTTATCAGCTCAAATGTTTCCTCTTTGGGCTTTCTTGTTCAAGGGGCACCACTCCTTGAGACAGGTAAAGCCTACAATTGTTTTCATTCCACTCTGCCAGGCTGATGAATATCAAACTCTTAGAGAAAGCAAAGCAATTTCTGCACTTGATGTGCTGAGATAAAATTGATAGCAACTATCTTATTGAAAGTGGATGCATAGCTGGCTGCATAACCATATGATACTAGCAAGGTAGTATCCTGAGGTGATTACCATTGAGGAGGTAGCCTAATGTATTCCATTTATTTCTAAAATATAGGAGAGAGAGCAGATTGGGTGGTTGCTGTTATTTGAAGCCCAGCAGAACAGAGGCTTAATAAAAATGCCCGGGACACCTGGTATCTTGGTTTCATTCACCCACACTGCCTTCTTTCACAAAAACATCCTGGGAAGCAAAAGAGTGTTCCTAGGTCAGTAAGTAAGGAGATGAATAAAGCAGGAACCAACGTACAAATGCACCTTGTAACATATATCATGTATTTGACAGAAAAAATAGGGCCTGCGCTAAGAGATCATCTGGGTGATTGATGCACTCAAGAAGAGTTGTTCTTCAGCTCCTGTTGCTTTGTGTTCAACAGGTGTATCCTCTGGGTAGGATGAAAATTATAGGTCAACGTATGCCAAAGGTAACAGAGTGGAAAAATATAAAATATGGACCATTTTCAACAGCCATGAAAGCAGATTTATAGTCGTATAGCAGCTCTTCGTCCTCCTCTCCTCCCTCTGCAACTCTACACTCCAAAATCTAGCATGGGGCAGGTGTGAGGATATGCAGAGGTAGTGGGGGAATCCATTTCCATGACTGATATCAATTTTATCAGCAGACAGATTCCATGGTATATTACTTCTATGTTTATGGGTTCTAGTATATAAAAGAATTTGAAGGCCCAAAGCTTGGACTGAGGACTGAGGTTGTCCTTCTTCTTTCTCTTGTAGTTTTTTTTAGACTGGACTGATAAACTATAATGTGGTTTGTTTGATTTTGTTTGACTTTGTACTCAGACACCATATCATTTGGTGTTCAGTATAGTGTAAACCCAGACAACTGTGTTTTCAATAAACTGTTATTATTCAAGCCCTATTTTAGTATGATGCAACCCAAAATGTACTCTTTAAGATAAGTTAGCTACATTTATTTTAAACGTATTTATTTAAGAATTTGTTCCAATGATTACAATGAACACTAATACTGGCTAATCTGGCTTCAGTGGATCCAACCCTTAAAGCTTTTTTATGTAATGTTTCAGAAGATTAAATGAAACTATGTTAAATCCTGAAGTATGTACTTTAGGCTTGTCGTCATTCTTCTTACTACAAATTTTGATCTTGATCTTGCACATTAAAAATCCTCCCATCAATTGTTCAAATTCAGCCTTGTTTAGCAACTAAAACTGTTCTTGGTTTGTAAAGACTTCAAATGGGAGGTTTAGTTGTTTAATTTTTTTTCTTTGTAAGAAAAAAATCCCTCCACATTAAAAATGAGATTATTTTTTGGAGACAAATTATACATTACATTAATCACATGACAAGTAGATGACCTTATGTTTTATTTTTAGATTGGTCTAGATTGAGCCCTCAAAATAAAAGTCTATGGTCAGCTGCAAAATTTACACAATGAGCAGTTTGATTTTTGCAGAAGGATTCTCCAGATGGTATGAACATTTTTCCACTTGTGGAAGCATTCAAATATCTATTCCCCCATGCAGTTTAAAATGGAAAGTCTAGAAGTGATTTTATTAGCTCATCTGTTTGCATAAATCAGCTCAACATATGTAGGACAAACAATTGTGAAGGATATAAACTAGATACATGTTTAGGTTCTGAGTGGCTGGTAGCATGTTTTGGAAATGATCTGTATAGGGATTGTTCTAAATTTTTAGTAAATGACACTCATCACATTTATAGCTAATTTAAATTTACTCTCATAAATCTTTCTGAAAATACTCCAGAACAGTTTTTCATGAAAAGTTGCCAAAGTTGGATATTAGGCTGTAGTGTGTGTAATCAACATGCTATGTGATACTTAACAGTATTTGAAATTTGACAATGAGCAGTCTATAGACTTTGATATCTGACATCTGTTATTTAGCAACTGATACTGTTAAATATTTGGCAGCCTATGCATTGGTATCTGTTCTCTTACAGCAACTAATATTTCCAAATGATTTGCTGGCTCTATTTTTATTATTGAGAGTAGGAGATCTCTTAAATAATGCATTTTTAAAATCATTTTTCCTTAAATATCTTGTATACTTTGCGATAGCGGGCCCTCCTTTTTCAGAGGCATTTGTCTGAATATGTCAAGCAGCTCTGATGGAATTCTGACATCCCAGCTGTTGTCGGTATTGCCAAGATTTAAGATAAAGGATGGAAGTGTGGTGGAAGGGCTGGGCATTGGTTGCTAGCCTTGATCAAAATGTTTAATAAATAGAACTGCACAACTGTGGGAGGCAATGACCATACTTGGCTTTGAGTAGTGGGCAGAAACCACAAGCCAAAAACTGAGTCAGGTCAGGACAAGAATGTAATTTAAATTTAATTCATTAGTTAAACATCCTGGATATGATTAGGTACTTCCAGAGTATTAATGTTCCACCCTCATCACCTTGTCATATTTTCAAGTTAACAAGGACCAGTCTGGTAGAGAAAATTACAGTAATGAAGAATACAATAATGATGAATGATTCAGAATATGAAATACAGCTGTTTTGGTAATGTAAAAAGTAGACATTGAGGTAAAGAAAAAAAATTAGAGTAAAGGTAGAATGGCTGCATGAAGAGAACCTGTGCTTCTGGTTCAAAATTGCATTATAAGATACGTTAAGTTGCCAACAGAATGAATGTTAAGTGGACGCACTGTGAAAGCTATTAATGTAAACTACCTTTAGTTCTGATTCCTTTTCTCTTTTGTATCTCATGTCTTTATTTTTTTTTATTTGTTCTTTCTCTACTTTAAATAATACTGCTTATCCTAAAAGGAGAATATATCCTGCATGGAAATAGGTCTTGAATTCCTTGTTCTGTTGTGATGGCTAAGAACAATGTGGTCAGAAAAGTTGGAAAAAGCAGTCTACATTTAACTTCTTAGTTTAAGTAGGTATTTTATGTGGGTAATCCAGGAAGTCATCATCACCACTTTCCAATTCTTTCCACAAGTGTCATAGGAAAGATACAAGCAGACAGCTTGTATCTTTAATAGAAAAAACACTGAAGGGCATGACCGGATGAATGGATGACTGACTGTTAATGAGTGAAATAATATTGCCTTGGCAAAATATAAACTGTTAACAAATAACCTTTCCATGGGTTGTTCCACGTAAACATGCTGTGTCCATCCAAAGGGCCAAGTGTTCCTTGGCTCACCAGTAACCTTGCATACAAGATGAAAAATTGAGGCAGAGTCCCATAAATGTCCAAGCTGTGTGCAAAGCTGGTTGATGTCTCCTATTTAGAGCCACAGTGGTGCAGTGGTTAGAGTGCAGTACTGCAGGCTACTTCTGCTGATTGCCGGCTACCTGCAATTTGGCAGATCAAATCTCACTAGGCTCATGGTTGACTCAGCCTTCCATCCTTCCCGAGGTGGGTAAAATGAGGACCCAGATTGTTGGGGGAAATATGCTGATTCTGTAAACAGCTTAGAGAGGGCTGTAAAAACACTGTGAAGCGGTATATAAATTTAAATGCTATTGTTATTTCAAGAATGAGGAAAGTCAGTGTAGTGAGGTCAAACTTTAAGTTGGCCAAGTTTGTATTGATCAGACAGTGCACCAATGGGTTCTTCTTTGAGCAGCAATACCACACTACTAGTGCCATCACTAAGAACAACTATGAATGAAGTTAAATATACATGTTCCAGAATAATGCTACAGGATTTGGGTCAGTCACCTGGAGCAGAGATTTTGTCTTCTGAGCTTTTGGATTCATGTTGAAGCCCATCCTCAGAGAACTTCTCTCTAGCAGAATGTGACAGAGATGAATGAATAATTGACTGATAGATTGCTTCCTGGCAGGGGTGAAATCTAACATTTGTTACTACCAGTTCTATGGGCGTGGCTTGGTGGGGGGGGTTGTAATGTGACTGGGTCGGCGTGGCCAATTTTTTTTTACTTTTAAAACTATTTTTTACATGTAAAACCATGTACAAAAATGCCTTCAAAAGGCTCTGACGATCCCAACTGAGTTGCCTGATCGGCAGGCAACTCAGCTGAGATCGTCAGAGCTTGGATCATCGGAGCCATTTATATTTAAAAAAAAGGCTCTGATGATCATGCAGCTCAGCTGGGCATGGGGGGGGCGGGGGCAGGGATTTTTGCTACCGGTTCTCCAAACTGCCTGCCGCCATCACTACCTACTCGCCCGAGCCGGTCCAAACCAGGACCATTTCACCCTTGCTTCCTGGGCTTGATGGAACCCTAGCTTGAGAACACACACATTCCCCAAATGAAAAACTCATAACTAGGTAGCTTATAGAAAGATCTTTGTTATTAAGGATCTAATCTGAAATGGGCCAATCTTTTAACTTATACCCATTGCCTTCAGTCATCCTGGGACTGGGAAGAAATGAGATCCAAAACAGGCCTGGGCTTGCCCCCACATTAACATACAGCAGGGGGCCTATCAGGATACACAGAATCTACAATATCATTCAGCACCAGCAGGCATCCTGCTGCTAGGTTAGCATACAGTATGCACATGCAAATGTCCAAGGGAGCCAGACAGAATGCTAATGGAAAGCACAGAATGCAAAATTTTATACTTTTTCATATATCTTAACCAGTTCAAAGACCAAATCTCTTATAAGAAAAGTAACCATCATTTTTTTTCCTTTAAAAAAAAAAGCTAGATCCTAAATCTTCAGATATTTGCAGCTTTGTTGTCAGAAATCAGAGATTGTTGGAAGAACAATATCTCTGAAGATGATTTCATGGTTTGGAGGACTCTGCCTCATTGGACAACTACACTCCACGTTAACTCAGAAGAAAGCTTTGCTAAGTGCACGTAGTTAATCACATTTTATCGCCTTCCATTTCAACCCACCGCAGCGCTTACAAAATAGATTGTTCTGTTTGGAAAAAGCCCAGTGATTTTTGTTTACGTAGCCTACTGACAGCAAATATTACAGACAACTAATTTCTGCTGTTGTCACAGTTTGTGTTTTGGATGGGTTTGTATACTTCATCAACGGGCCCCCAAAAATTATATTGAAGAGAATAATTACAGTTCTGAACAAGGAAAGATCTGAAAGTGTCTTTGCTGACTGTGAAAGTCTTGAGGAGGAATCATTCAGCAGCTGAGAATGCCCAGAGTATAGTTCTTCAGCTTTACTGATAGGGTGATTAAGAGTTAGTGGAGAAGCTCCTAAGACTGACTGCTTGTCCTGGAAAAAGGAGCCATGTCTTTGTATAAACCCTGGAATGTTGCCTGTCAATGTGATGAAATATATGATGACGTTTGCTTGTGCTGGGCTATAGATAAATCATCCTGGAAGATGCTACCAGTCCAAAATGTCTATTATGTTTTATAGGCATTTTAAAAATAGCCTAGCAGCAACAGGAGCAGGAGGGAAGGGGTGGATCCTAATAAGGTAAGAAAAGAAAACTGAGCCAATGCTGTAATGGAAACATTTACGTTCCAGCCAAGCATGTGCTTGATTATAGTGGTGCTCTCTTTATTGTACTGCCTGGAGCTGAACAGGATCTATTAAAAACCTGGGTCTGAGATGCACCAACCCAACAGGCTAGGTGTCCTTCACATGACAGGAACATTTGGAACTGTCTCTTCATATTGTCCCAAAGGTGCTTTTTTTCAGGAGGACTTTCTTGTTTTTCTTTGAAGAAGAAAGTTTCGCTTCTCATCCAGGAAGCTTCTTCAGCTCTGACTGGATTTGGGTGGGGGTGGGTGGGGTGGATAGAAAGATTTATACTCCTTGCAGACAGCTGATCATACAGGAGTATAAATCCTTCCATTCCCCACCATCCAGTCAGAGCTGAAGAAACTCCTTGGATGAGAAGCAAAACATCTCGAAGAAAAAAAAGGAAGTCCAGTTGTCTCTTGAAAAAGCACTTTTGGGATGACCTGGATGACTGAGAATCTCCATAGATGTCTTGTATTTATTGCTATGGTCTTATGTGCACCTGAAAATAACCCCTTGATACCATGGAGGAATTCACACCATAGTTTTAAGATGCAGACTATACCCTCTCCCAGAGGGTAGGAAAGACTACTACCGTGTTTTTCCAAAAATAAGACCCTGTCTTATATTTTTTTGAACTCTGAAATAAGCACTTGGCCTTATTGCCATGCGCTCAAAAGCCCAATTGGATTTATTATCGGGGGATGTCTTATTTTGGGGAAAACAGGGTACCTTCCCAGAGGGTAAGAGTTGGTTGGTGCATCTTAGACCCAGGAATTTGTGGTGCCTCTGACCAATACAGAGCATATAGGAAAAGTGGAATTTGAGTGGAGCATATAGGAAAAGAGGAATATCCATACATGGAAATCACTGGTTTCTTGAGTTCTTAATGGAATCTTCAACTGGCCTAAACATGGGCCAATAAATATGTTCTGAAGATTTTTGAAAAGGGGATCGGTATAGAAACTGTCTAGTAGTATTGGCTGAATAGGATTTTCAACATTTTACACTTGTATCAGATTCTGGCATGTTCTGATGAATTGTCTTGCATACTGGTCTTTGATGTCTCCTGAATTTTCAGTTATATCTAATCTGAAATAAACAATACAAAATGCCTGCTAAACTGACTTGCTACCAAGGGTTTCATTTAATGTTCCATTCATAATTTTGAATGAGATTTTTGAAACAAAATGCACTCTTTTCCTGATTGCAGTCTTGCGGAGAAAAGTAATCAATTAATTCCTTGGAATAAAAAGAAGAATTCTGTCACTTGCTTGATGTTGGCATATATTCCTTTTAAGAGAAACACATAGCTTATTTCTGGGTACAATTAATTGCTTTGGACCTAGTTATGCCATCTTTTGATAATTTCCCATGGGATTGGAATATTCAGTTTCATAGTTGTTATTGGTAGATCTCAAAGTGCCTCTTTGAAAATGTGCCAGTGAATTGGCTGTTCTTTTTCATGAAAAGAATGGGAGCTGGATATCTCAGTTGGCTAGAAAAGTGATATCCTTTGAATGCTTTCCAGATTAAAGCTTTTCCTCCTAACAGCAAACACGAAACTTCATTAAAATCAATGGTTTCATCTAAGTCTAATTACATTCAAGAATTTCTGCAGATGTTTGGATAGATTGGGTTAAATATGTTCTATGAATGGACTTACAAATCATGAATTAAAGAATTGCAGAAGTGAATGCTGGAAATGTAAACAACCTGAGCTCTGGGATTGTATGGAAACTATTAATAATGCATTGCAGAACACAGATTGTAGTGAACAAATCTATTTCAGACTATGGGATGCCAAGCTCATGTCTGGAAAGTGAATTAAAGAAATGAAAAATTGGGGGAAATGCTGTGAATCTTACATTATACAGTAGAATTTCTGGTCATGACCATAATTTGTTCCATAACTTTGGTCACAACCTAATTTGGTCATGACCCGAACCTAATTTGTTCCCTATGACTATCATTAAGTGTTGTACCTTATGATTCTTGATGAATGTATCTTTTCTTTTATGTACACTGAGAACGTATGCACCAAGACAAATTCTTTGTGTGTCCAATCACAGTTGGCCAATAAAGAATTCTATTCTATTCTATTCTATTCTATTCTATTCTATTCTATTCTATTCTATTCTATTCTATTCTATTCTATTCTATTCTATTCTATTCTATTCTACTCTACTCTACTCTACTCTACTCTACTCTACTCTACTCTACTCTACTCTATTCTGGAAATTTGGCACTTGGAAAAAAAATGGCGCGGAAGGGGAAATTGGCCACAAAAAAAAAAGTGATTTTTTTGGTCAGAACCCAATTTGGTTGTAGTCAGAATTGTTCGCGGTCAGAGGTTCTACTGTATTACACATTAGTGGTCAGCAGTTATGGTATGTATGTGTGTGTCACCGTATGGTTCCATTACCTGTTTGGCATAAAATATGTATGTACATAATTTTCAATTTACAGATTAAACAGATAGGAAAAGAAGACTTGCTGTTGAAGAAACAGCCTTATTTCTTTAGTTTATATTCCATCTTTATATTTTTTATAAACAAGGCAGCAGATATATCTAATACTTCTTCCTCCTTCTATTTTACAACAACAATCTTGGGTAAGGTGGGCTGGGCTGAGAAAGACTGACTGGCCCAAAGTCACCCCACTGACTTTCATGGCTAAGGTGGGACTAGAACTTGTGGTCTGTCGCTTTCTAGCCAGATGCCCTAACCGCTAGACCAAACTGGCTTTTTTACTGAAATAGAAAAGCTTTGTGACCCATTTTACGATAGTAACAACAGCAACAACACAATAATAATATAATATATACAGAGAAGCAACATTAATTTATTCTTACCTAAGAACTGCTGGATGAAGAGGAAAGATTCTTAATATTAATATTATTTAATATTAATATATTATTTTAAATATTAATATTATTAATATTATTTTTAAAATAATTTTAAATTCTATATGAGGTATCGTATCATCTAGCCCAGGGGTGTCAAACTCACGTTGTCACATTGTCATCACGTGATGTATCATGACTTTTCCCCCATTCGCTAAAGCAGGGGTGGCCAGCATGTAACGCATCCGGCCTGCGGGATGTGAATTTCACACTCCTGATCTAGCCCAATACCTTGGAAGAAGACAACTTCTTAGAAGATCTTTTCAGAAACTGAGGCAAATTGATGTCCTTCTAGGAAGTAATGGTAGAATCAGTTTGGTATCTGAGGCGCTGAGTTATCAGGAATCTTAACATCTGGTGTTTCACTGTTAGAGAACTAGGAAACATGGTAAGGCTTATCTACAAGAAATGTTTATTTGAAATAAAAGGATCACTCGGGGATGATCCTTTGCTTAGCTTTATTTTGACCATCACCAAGGCTAAATGGAGATCTTGTGCAAAAGATTAATGCCTGGTATTACATGTGTTGAAATGTGGTTGCATTATAATTGCCCAGCTTCAGAGTCATGAATCCCAAATCCTCAGGCCAGGCCTTTTTTCCTCTGCCCTTTTTTCCACATGGCAGCCTAAGCTGCTTCTTCATGCTGTTCTTTAAAAACTTGGGTCCAGATTTCAGTGGTTCAGCAACTCATCTGCACTACTGATTTTGAAGGTGCTGAATGTTCATTTCTGTCTTCTTGCTCTTCCCATCCATGCAGGAAAGAAGTTTCATTGGCTAGGTGATTCAGTTCCCATGCCTGCCTTTAGGTTTTCAGGATGGTTCTTTCCTACCTGTTTTCCCATTCTATTTCTTTGTTTTCCTGGAAATTTCCACACAAGCAGGTCTTCATTTTCCCTTCCCAGGTTCTTTCCTGCAAACGGTTTCTTCTAACCACCTCTGACTGTACCATCGTTGCTTTAATGCTGCATTAACTAAAGCAAACAGAACAGCTCGTTCTGCTGTAGATTCACAGAAACACGTAGCAATGAAGAACCGGTGATTCAGCTTCCTAGAAACAAAGTAGTATTCATTGAAACTTTTGTGCCTGTATTGGATGACCTTTTTAGAAGAAAGAGCTTTCTTGTCACCGGACTGTTATCATTTGAATGCAGCAGAAATCCAGGTACATATCCAGTAGTGTGCTGGAGGTGGTTTCCACTCGTTTACAAGAGCCAATTGTTAAAATTTCTGGAATTTTGCAAATCAGTTGATAGCAGAGGTGAGTCTTAATATTTAGTGCACCAATCAGCTATTCTGTGAATAGCAGTCAGACAGTAGCAATGGAGCCAGTAGAGCCAGTTCTTTAACCCTGAGCAGCACACCACCATACACATTCCACTTATGCCATGAAGTCACACAAGTAGAGTACATTTTTTAAAAAAAGAAAAACCCTCCACCTTTGCTGCTACTGCATGTACAGACTACTATTTACTTCTCTTTGGAAAATTTGATGAATATTGTGCACCTGACAGAAACCTCCTCCATGGAAGGGCTGTCTTTCATCCATGGGCAGAGGGCCTGGAGAAATCTTCTTTAAAAAGTAATGCGTGTGAAGGGAGGTGATTGTAAATTGAAGGCAATAGAAACAAGAATCTCATGGAAGAGGGGTTAATCTATTCTCCAAAGCACCCGAAGCACTGGTGAAATATAAAATTTGTTACTACCGGTTCTGTGGTTGTAGTTTGAGTGGGGGGGGGGGGGTAATGTGACTGGGCAGGCGTGGCCAGTTTTTTTTTAACTTTTAAAAGCATTTTTTCTACAACCTTAAGAGGTTGCAGAAAAAAAATGCTTTTAGAAGCCTCTGACAATCCCAGCTGAGCCACACGATCATTAGAGGCTTTTTTTTTTTAACTTTTAAAAGCATTTTTTCAGCCAAAGCTGTAGAAAAAATACTTTTAAAAGTTTTTTAAAAAAAGCTTCTGATGATCGCATGGCTCAGCTGGGCATGTGGGCAGGGGCAGGGATTTGCTACCAGTTCTCCAAACCACCAGCCGCCATCGCTACCGGATCAGGCAATCCAGTCCGAACCGGGAGCATTTCACCCCTGATCTGAAGGCAGAGCAAGAAACAATGAATGGAAACTAATCAAGGAGTGAACCAACCTTGAATGAAGGAAAAAATTTCTGACGGTGAGAACAATTAATCAATGGAATGACTTGCCTCCACAAGTTGTGGGTGCTCTGACATTGGAGGTTCTTAAGAAGAGATTGGACAACCATTTGTCTGAAATGGTATAGGGTTTCCTGCTTCAGCAGTGGGTTGGACTACAAGGCCTCCAGGTCCCTTTCAACTCTGTCATTCTGGATAGATGTATTATGGGCATCTGAAAGTGGAATTATCCCAACGTTACCCGTAGAAAATGGTTTTAATCTTAGAAATGATAGTGCAGGGAAACTCTGCTGATCTAGCTCCAGGAACACAGAAACTCAGTAAGTGTGCATGGGGTTGTTGAAAGGCCCCATCTATTAACTCAAATGTACAAAGGGGAAAGAGCAAGGAGGCCTGGTCAGACAAGTTTTGTTCCACAATCATAATGATCTGTATTAATCTAGCCAAAGGGCTTACTGTAGGAAGATACATGCCCCCAAAGTAGAATGTCCTACTAAGACTGCCAAATGCCACATAACCATAGCAAATGGCCCAATAGCATTGTAAATCTATTTAGTGGCCATGCAGGAATCACTTGTAGCAGGCTGTGATTTTAGACAAAAGACTAAGCCTTTGGAATGAAAAAGAACTACTGATGGATACATCAAAGCCAGATGGATCCTGGAAGAGAACTGAAGCTGATATTGTCAGCATAGAAATCATTAGATAACCATGTGACCTATTGGGTCATATTTTGAGAGGGAGGTAATGCAGTCTGGAGTCACCAGAAGGAACATTACATTTTAGGTTGCCCATAGTTTTTTTTTTAATCCTAATGCTGGATGCTTCTCTAAGAAGAATATACATAAGAGTCATGGTACCATGGTGGTTAGATTGCAGTATTGCAGGCTAATTCTGTCGACTGTCAGCAGTTCAATCCTGACCAGCCCAAGGTTGAGTTAACCTTCCATCTTTCCGATGTCAGTAAAATGGGGACCCAGATTTTTGGGACAATATGCTGACTCTGTAAACTGCTTAATGAGGGCTGTAAAGCACTATGAAGTGGTTTATAAATCTAAATGCTCTTGCTCTTGCTATATGCATCATAAATAGAAAGATATTTATAGTGGCAAACAAACATCAATAATAAGTCAATATTTATTTACCTAAACTGCCTGGAGTCGCCTTAAGTGACATGGGTGGCATACAAGTTTGACAAATAAAGAGAGAAACAGAATGACCATGGGCACATTGGGCAGCATAAAAGCAATGGGAGCAATATTGGCTTTGCTTGTGGGAAGCTGGCAGGGAGTATTGGAAATCACAAAAATGTAGCTGCCAGAATGGTGCAATGGGCACAACTTTGCAAATAAAACCATTCTAAACATTGTGGACATTTCAATTCCACAGGAATAACAGGTCCCAGATGTTTTACACATTATTTAAATGAGTGGAATTTAGGTACTTTGATTCCAAAAGTGATGCAGTATATTGATGCACCATTAGAGGCTAACTTAAGGGTATAAGCATACAAACAGATAAACACAAGGAGAGTTTTAGTGCTATGTAGATAAGAACATAATGTACATAAACTATTTTTCTAAGCATCTAGATACTGCAAGCATGGCTGATCTGAGAAGATTTACTGCTGCTGGTTGCTTTAAAACAATTAGGGCCAGATGGGGATGTCCTGAGGAACTCATAACAGATAATGTGCCACAATTCACAGGGGGAAGAATTTGTACTGTTTGCACACAATAATTTAGTTATTCTATATCCTGCACCTCACTCTCCACAACCATCACAGAAGCAGAATGAAATTAGCTGCTGTAGGAAAAGAGATCAGTTTAAGAGGAGTTGTCTAGGCCAGCATGCTGTTCCTCTGGAGCCAAACCAAATGCCAGCGGGAAGCTAAAAGCAAGAGATGGTTATAAGAGAACCATTACAGCAGCTGTCTCTGATGCTGGAGATAATTTATAGCCACTATGATCAGTAACCACCGAACATATTAACCTCCATGAAATACTTTAAGAATTTCCCCAAGCTGGCCATGGCTCATCTCAAAAAATCCATTTGTTCAATCTGTATACCACTGAAACTTATTTGACTGGCAGTGATGGACACTGTTAGCGGTGATATACAGATAAAACGTCCTTCGTAAGCATTCAATGAGGCATATATAAAACACTCATAGAAAAACATCCTAACAATTTAATGCAATCCAACCAGAATAAACAGTGAGACTAAAACCTCAGTGAGACATGCATAAACTCAGCCTAGATGGCACCAGTCTTACAAATGCTTTGTGAAAGAGCTCAATGTAAAGTATCTCCCTCAAGAAAGTCAAGGAGGAACTTGGACTCAGATGTGATGCTACTGTAAAGTTGAACCTCTGTGATTCAGCCTTTGTGAAAGTGGGATATAACCAAGCAGTTTCTCCCAAGTTGGCAGGGTCAACTATAATAGAAAACAATTCTACAGATATGCAGGTACCAAACCATACTGAACTTTCTAGGTTGAAATCAGCACTTCGAATGGAAAGGTCAGGCTGGTTAGTTACTTAGATGCAAAAAGCTAGGTGGGGAAATTGAACAAAAATATCCCAGCAGAAGACAATGGCAAACTAAAATTAGAAGGTCTTGCCAGAAGTCAAGCTCCATTTGAATCAGCCTTCATTGCTTCTATCCCAATATCCCAGCTAATAAAATTATTTATAACACATTTCCAAGAAGACAGTTCTACTGTGTTTCAGAGTTCACTTCAGGGGTGAAATCCAGAAGGTTCTGACAGGTTCTGGGGAACCGGTAGCAGAAATTTTGAGCAGTTTGGAGAACCAGCAAATACCACCTCTGGTTGGCCCCAGAGTGGGGTGGGAATGGAGATTTTGCAATATCTTTTCCCTGGAGTGGGGAGGGAATGGGGATTTTGTAGTATCCTTCCCCTGGAGTGGGGAGGGAATGGGGATTTTGCAGTATCCTTCCCCTGCCACGCCCACAGAACTGATAGTAAAAAAAAAATTGAATTCCACCACTGGTTCACTTCCTTGTAAGCATACAAGGGAATGCATAGGAAGCATGTTGCAGCTTACTATATTTGTTAAGCTTTATCTTTGCCCAAATCTCACTACAATAATGCACTTGTTTACTGAAGGATTTGTTCACCTGCAAAGGATTAAAGGTTTGAAATGAATATGCTGGAATGCTGTTTTATCCTTCTAAGAAGTCAGAGGAAACACACGTCTCTACATTTTATAGCAAAAGGAGCATTTGTCTGGAAAATGCCAGTTTGTGTTCAACTTTCTACTGACCGCATGCTAATTGCTGCTAATGAGCAGGAGGTGGAAGACTTGATTTTTAGAAGCCATTGGATATGGAATGTCACTTCATTTGGAGAAGAATGGCCTTTGATAGCTTGTTTTCAATGGTGGTTTGGCAAGGGTCAGCCCTGACCTCAAAAGAGATTATTTTAACCGCATGGATGGATTTGCAATTGGAGAATGGCCCTGTTCTTAAACTGGCATTCCCTAAGCTGTGCTTAGTGCCAGTTGTACTGCAGAGAGTGTTAAGAGGATCTCCCGTGCTTACTACACACAGATGGATTTATTTATGTCTATATTGTGAAGGCAGTGGGTAGGGAAAGAAGAGATATATTTGGCAAATAGATGGGGGGGGGAAATCTTGCGTGCCACCTCTCTCCAAAAATCTAGCCAATGTGGAAGGAAGCATACACCAGTTCCTGAGTGACAGCAAAATCTGACCCAGTTGTCTTCACACATGAAGGGGCTGCTGGTGACAGAGCTTCAATCATTAACCATGATTAAAGACACAGGGCATAGCAAGGGCTCACCCACAGTGCCTTGTACACTGACAGATTTCTGTCTTTCAAAATCTGGCATTTGGGCACGTCTGATTGAAGCAACAGAGGAGCCAAAGAACGTACAAAGAGAGGAAGGAAAGCCAATTATGCCTCTGCTTAAAACCGGCAGGAGCCTCCATTCCCAGCAGGCTCTGCCATATGATCAGCTGGTTAATGTCACAACAATAGCACAGATCTTTTTTTTAAATTTGGAAAGAAGGTTCTTTTTCCTTTTGAAATTTGCTTTGAAAGGAGCCTGGCAGGCTTATTGAGACTGTTGTTTTGTTATGAAGTCAGTTGCGTTGAGTGCTTTGCGCAATTAGGCAGGTACGTGAATGCACAAGCACATGTGCATGTTGTGTCACGTGACTGCTAGGTTTGCTTTACACATGAGTAAAACATGGAAGTTACATCACAAGGAACTGAATTCAAGCCTGAAGGTATCACATATCAGGCACCTATGACGTTCTTTCTGTATACATACACTGGGAAGTCACAATCGATTCTGCTTCAAACTATCAATCATGCAGATGACACTGTCGTGTTTATTCAGATGCATGTTAAGCAAATTGCAAAAAAAAAAAAAAAAAGTAAATACTGTCCTGAAGTTATTTTAATGCCTTCTAAGGCAGCAACATCAACTCCTTTTGCCTGTCAAGAAAAAGCTGCATTCTAAAATAAGCCAGCTTTCTATTTCAATGCAAGAGATTTTTTTCTACAGCATTAGGCTTTTTCCTAATGCTGTAGTGGCCTATGGTTTGTGAATTTGATTATGAAATGTAGAACACTGCCTATTTTGTGGGGGGAGGGAAGTACACCCTCTTTATCATTAGCAAAGCAGAATAACAGAATTGGAAGGGACCTTTGAGGTCTTCTAATCCAACCCCCTGCTCAGTCAGAAAACCCTATAAGTCTGACCCTCTCACACAGGCAGTTCTAAGGCTGATAATGTGAAATTTATTTTATTTATTTATTTATTTCATCAAGCATGTATTTTATTACAGATATAAGTGTAAACATAATTATAAATACATGAAATGGATATAAATAAATGAGCCGAGGTGGCGCAGTGGTTAGAGTGCTGTACTGCAGCTGCTTCAGCTGACTGCTAGTTCAGCAGATCAGCAGATCAAATCTCACCAGCTCAAGGTTGACTCAGCCTTCCATCCTTCCGAGGTGGGTAAAATGAGGACCCAGATTGTTGGGGGCAATATGCCATTTAGTTTGCTTTCGATTGTTGTAAGCTGCCCAGAGTCCTTGGAGAGTGGGCAGCATAAAAATATGATTAATAAAATAAATAAATAAATAAATAAATAAATAATAAGTAATAAAATGAGAACATTAGGACAGGGACGGTAGGTATGCTGGTGCGCTTATGCACACCCCTTACAGACCTCTTAGGAATGGGGTGAGGTCAACAGTAGACAGTTAAAGTTTTGGGGATTTGGGGAAGAAACCACAGAGTCAGGTAGTGCATTCCAGGGTTGCCAACTCTGTTACTGAATTCATATTTTCTGCAGTCTAGTTTGGATCAGTTTACCATGAGTTTGTATCTAATGTATGCTCTTGTATTGTTTTGGTTGAAGCTGAAGTACTCATTTGCTGGTAGGACATTGTAGCAGATGATTTTATGTACTATGCTAAATGAGACTAAATGATCACTTTTTCATAGTTTTCCCTGTTTGTGATGTTCTCAGTTTGGTTCATTAGAATGGCTCAGCCACTTCAGTCATCAGCTATTATTGAGCAATAACTTTCCTCCGGAGTTTTCCTAGGGCTCATTGTCTGCTATCTGAGAGCTCTCTTGGGTCTTCTCCCAGGCAACCAACCTCTCTGCTTCCTGTTGTCTCTCTTCCATTTTTTTTTTCAGTCCAAGGAAAGCATCTTGCCCAGAAGCTGGGCTACTCAGACTGAGGCTTCTGAGTGCTGTATGCAGGCTTGGTGTTTAGTTATCACAAGGGCAAATCAATGGGAAGGGAATAGGTCCTTTGGGCTCAGGTATGTCATTAGAAGAAACAATCCAAGTGGGGTATTATTTTCCATTTTGATGGATTGCTTCAGCTGCTCTTAGTCCTAACTAGAATTATCTTTTATCTCAAACTCCATGTGTGGGCTTGAGGACAACTGGAGGGGTTTCCCATGGAGAACGAAATAGAAAATGGTATTGTTTCAGTCATTTATAGCAACATGCATATGGGATACATTCTCCCATCTATTTGTTTGAGTTCAAGATTGCAGTTGAATGGGTCAAGTACAGGGGTGGGATTCACTTAACCTTCATTACTGGTTCGCAAATGTGAGCACGCACATGTGCAGAGCATCAAAAATGGGATGTGATGATGTCTGGGTGGGTGGGCGGAGCCTCCCGCAGCCACCGCTACCAGTTCGCCCGAACTAGATAAAACTGGCTGAATACCACCACCGGTCAAGTATGAATCTTCAAATTTGGACTATGGAACAAGCATCGGGTATAGTTGATTGCTGATTCTCCAGATAGTTCAAAGTTCCTTTGGAAATTTAAAAAGTTATTCTTTGGTTTAAGAAACCATTTACCTGCCTGGTTTGCAGTGTCAGGATTCACTTCCTGAACCACACTTTAAAAATCTCCTGAACTGTCTGATCGGAACAGCTAAGGAATCCTGCTTGTGAAAATGCCCTTGCATAAATTTAAGCTGAGAGACATGCAACCTTTGTCAAGGAAAAGGATGAAGAAACTTTTGAACAATATTGAACGATATTGTGGGGCTACCTTGCAGAAGGAAGACAGGTTTAAAAGGGGGGAGGGAGCAGAGCTACATAAAGAATATATTTTTTAAAAGTACGTAGTGGCCAGGGACTGATGAAAAGAGAAAGTGGAATACAGATGGTCCTCAATTTACAACAATTTGTTTAGTGACCGTTCAAAGTTACAATGGCACTGAAAAAAAGTGACTTATGACTGTTTTCACACTTAGGACCATTGCAGCATCCCCATGGTTTTGCGATTAAAATTCAGAGCCTTGGCAACTGACTCATATTTAAGCTAGTTGCAATACTCCCCGGGGTCACCTTTTGTGACCTTCTGACAAGCAAAGTCAATGGGGAAGACGGATTCACTTAATAGCCGTATTACTAACTTAACAACTGCAGTGATTCACTTAACAGCTCTGGCAAGAAAGATAGTAAAGTGGGGCAAAATTTACTTAACAAATGTCTCGCTTGGCAACAGAAATTTTGGGCTCAATTGTGGTCGTAAGCCGAAGACTAGCTCTAGCCAAAAGAAAGGCTATACAGAACAAGGAAGAAGACCTGGATAGAAATAGGCAAAAACCATCACCCAGGAAAAGCCTTGAGATGTAGATAATATTCAGAAACAGCTCAGGTAGACACCTGCCTGATTCACTAGAGTATAAAAGGAGAAGGAGGTACTGAACAAACAGACTTGCAACATTCTTTTCTTACAGCCAATATCAGTAAAAATAATTCTAGTTTTTCTATGGAATTATTTTCCTGTTCCGGTCTACCTAGAGCAGGGGTGTCAAACTGGCGGCCTACGGGCAGGTTGTGTCACGCGTGGGCCACGCCCACCCCAGCTCTGTGAAGGGAAAAAAACGTTGTGACATGTCATGTGACAGCAACATAACGTGGCAAGTTTGACACCCGTGACCTAGAGGGACAGGTAAAGGCTGAAAGGTGTTAGGAGTTAGGAATAGAAGGATGCTGTTGCATCCAAACAGCCTTATGGTTGAGTATTTCATGCTTAGCAAAATTGATTGATGGAATACTGAGGAGATGATGGACCCCACAACTGAATCTATAGGGGGATACTCTATACTTGTATTAGTTCTTCATTTTGCTTTATTCAACCTAATTTTATCTGCCTTGTTTTATGTTTTATTTTTGGGTTCATTTACTTGGAAATAAGACTAATAATGCACCTAAATAAGCATTCTTAATATCTCAGCCTTATTTATTCACCCAGCAATTACCACGCATCACAATCGCCCGCTGTGATTGTTGAACCCTTTTTGGAATAATTGTGATTTCTTTTTTTTTTTTTAAATATTGTCTTTCCTCCTCAGTGATCCCATATTTATAATGAGGCATATGGTCCAACATTTAACGTCCAGGAGTTTGGATTTGTTTTAATCATGGTAAATTTTTTTTTTAATGAAATGAATTTACAATTGTATCATAAAATCTATTTCCAATTCGGAAACTTTATCATTAGCATTTTGGGGGAGCTTCTGCCTTGTGAAGTTGGGAACCTGTAAAAATCCTATGCATGTTACTGTGTTGGAATAGCATAGAGCAGCATTCCAAATCAGGATTTGTCTAGCTTTTTGAAATTCATAAAAGTTTCATAACTTTTATCACTGCAGCACACAAAAACTGTTCATGAGTCTCTACTTTAGATATCTATTATAAATTTCCCAAGAGACTATTAAAATGCAAATCATAGTGTTTTCATTCCTTGGCACATACATTTCTGGGCCTAAAGTTTAAAAGCAACTATTTTTTAAAATACTGCTATTTTATTTTATAAAACCACCATTTTCCTCCAAGTAAGACTTGGTGAATTTTTGTTTGGAGAAGCCCAATGGTAGTTGGCAGTCATTTAATTCAGGAGTTCATATTCAGTTAGTGTCAAATCTGCTCCATTGGCATGACTAAATTCTTTTACATCTCTACTTTTCAAATATAAAATTGGCTTAATTAGCCCATATCAGATAGAATAATTATCTCTATTTAACATTCCATCTTCCTCCTCCACCGATCAGAAAAACAAGGACATATTTTTAGCTTCAAAGAAGTCTTTACAGATCAGCATTTTATTAAGATAGTATCTCTAAATGACAATATCATTTATCCTCTGTTGATATTTAGCCGTGGCATAGAGCGTTTATAGGTGAAGCAGCAGCTGACTGTACGTTCTCCATCTCTCTCTGGTTTCTAATAGCTTTGTTCATCTCAGCAGCCATGGGTTGCCATGGTGATGGATTCTGCTTGGCAACCACAATGTTTGCTTTATGAAGCTATGGCCAGGATTTGCTATTCCTTCAGTATATGTTGATGGGTGGGATGAGAGTGCACATCACTGAGGCATGAAAGGATGCAAAGCAGATGGAAATGGCTACATAGCGGTAACCCTGGCCATTTTTATTAGGTTGAATTATACATTACCCCAAGTGTTGGTCTTATTTATATATTGCTTTATTGTGCTTCTATCTCACCTTTTCATTGGGAGCTCAAGGCAGCATGCATGAGAACTCTCCATTTCATTCCTATTACAACAGTTCTGGAATGCAAGTTGGATTGAGAGAAAGTTAAAGTTATCTTAGGAGCTCCATAGTCAAATGAGAGCTTGAATCTGTGCTTCACAATTCTAGCTTAATATGTAAACTGTCACTCTATTCTGGATTCATTCTTTCAATATGTTCAGTGAAGATATATAAACCCAAATTAGATATTGTTAAAAAGGTTATATACTAAATCAGCTTTTCCCAGTCTGGCCCCTTTAGCTGGGTTTGGACTACTGAGTCATGGGATGGCAATCATAGCACATCTGGATGTAATTTTCCAGTTGTTGCTATAGCACAGGGTGTCAAACTCATGGCCCACAGGCCGGATGCATCACACGCTGGCCATGCCCACACTCAGTTTTGCAAACGGGAAAAAAGTTGCAATATATCATGTTATGACAGTGTCCTTCAGCACAAACTGAAGGAAATGCAGAAAAGGTTAACCAATATTGTCAAAGGAGTCAAAACTTTCCTTTTGAGAAAATCATTACAAAGTTTGGAAGGTTTTAGCTAAGTAACCTGAGGAGAGAGAAGACTGGGGCCATAAAATCATGTATGACCTGGAAGAAGAGGATTTGAAAATGTTTTTCTCCCTTTTTCAAAATACTAGATCAGGAGTCACTCATTGCAGCTAATTGGAAGACGATTCAGAACACACAAAAGGAAGTTCTTCATACAGCACACACTTTACCTGCAGAATTCATTACTGGAAGAGTACAATTACGTATTATACAAGGAAACTTCCCTGACTGGTCTCTTATTGATGTAAACTTCAATTTCCATATGACGAGCTGATCCAGCATATATGAAAATTACCATGTTAAAGAATTCAAATGAACAATATATATTTTTCCATAAATGGGGAAATACAGCATTTACCATGTTTTTCTTAAACTCTTAAAGTTGCAAGTAAAGGCTCTTAAATCCAACAGGCCTTACACTTGAGAAAGTCAGTAAAGGACTGAAGCTTTATTAAAGAAGTGGATAATCAAAGCCTCGGGGCCCTGTGTAGCCCCTCAAGCCTTTGGATGTCACTTCCTGGGCCCTTTCAAAAGTTGCCATCATAGTGTAATTTTTAATGTGATAGAAAAGAGAACTGTTGCTTTTATATGAAGTTGTAAATTTAGTTTAAATTTACATGTTAATTTAATGAAACTGTAATTATTTAATTCCCAGTTCCCATTTATTTCCTTCTCTGGCCTGCCTATAATGAATGGTGTTCCTGACACATCAGTCAAAAGTAAAAGAACAATGGTATATGATAAGTAGAAACAAATTATTATTAAAACGCTTCAATCCTGATTTTCTACGGATTTTCAAAATAGAAGCAGACAGATTTGCCTGTTTTCTTTGGATAGCATATCATTACCCCCAGGTCCTTTATCCTGCAAACATTGGTTTCATAATTATAGCAAAGTCCTCTTTGTTTGCAGTGATGATTGCAAACAAAGACAAATCATACTTTTTAAATGTTCACTTGAACTGGGATACAGTGCTATATACCATGCTGAATCACAAGACCAGTGAATTTTCAGAGGAACCTTGAATAACATCTTAATGTAATAAGATCTGAAAAGATACTTTTACTTGCAATAAGATATGGCTAATTGTGCAGCAAGATCACACCAGTCTCTCCCCACTGTGGCTGCTAATCTTTGGTAAATATGTTTTTAATGAGCTGCTGGTAGTTCTAACATAAAAGTAACTGTAGCAGCAAGGACTGCCTCCTTAGATTTAACAGGCATCCACCACACACCGGCAGGCATTAATTTAAGACTATATAATACCTTATCAAAAACACATTAAGCAACAGCATGGTTTGCTTGTTTTCATTTGCTGCGTATGCCAACATTTCAGAAAATTCACATGAGAACAGTATCAAAATCGAGGGAGTAGATTGAGATTGAGATGAAACATAATATAAGCAAAAAAAAAAAAAAAGATGGGAGAAGGCATCTTGAAAAACTATTAATATGGATTGGTGTATTTCAGTTAAATGCTGCCCTTCCTTCAGTGTGCATAAGCTAACATAATATGTTTTTATAAGAATAGAATAGAATAGAATAGAATAGAATAGAATAGAATAGAATAGAATAGAATAGAATAGAATAGAATAGAATAGAATACTTTATTGGCCAAGTGGATTGGACACACAAAGAATTTGTTTTCTTCCTCCTGCCTACTTGATTTCACTGTTAGAAGAATCCTGTTAAATAGACTAGGAATAAAAGGAGAAAGATGCGAACTCATGTTTCCATAATCCTAATCCTGGTTCTGGAAATAAATAAATGTCTCATTTCTTTAATATATCTCATCAAATCTGATGGTGTGCATAAGAAAGCTACATGTTCAACACTGTGCATTTAACCACTTTATGTAGTTAAATGTTATAAAATAGTTTAAGGTGATCCCCAATACATATCAAATCACACGTGATAATTCCGTAGCCATAGATAAAAGATCTGGTAGGTTAAGAGACCCAAGGACCAGAATAGACTGATTGAAGTCCAATCTTAGCCACAGAGATCCCTGAGTGGTTTTAGGCCAGTGTCTCTTGCTCAGCTCAACTTACCTTATAAGTTTTTGTTGTAGGGAAAATTAGACAAGAGAGTCCTATGTATATCGCCGTAAATTCTGGAGAAAAGGTAGGATGTAAACCTGACAAACCAACAAATGTATATCTGATAAATGTGTAATTTTTGCTAGAAACCGGTTTTCCACAAATTATGTGTTCTCCAAATGTTGGACTGGAAGTCCGAGAATTCCCAGGAGTGGCCATACTGGCTTGGGAGTTCTGGATGTTAAAATCTATGTACATCTGGAAGGCAAAGACAGAATGAACATGTGATAAAACAATACTGTAAAAATGGGTCAACATTCTCATAGGAATGCCAAAGTAAAAAAAAAAATATTGGACTTTTTAACAATGGTTCTTTAACCATGTTCCATTAAATAATATAAGACAATGTCAATCTTAAATGATCCACAAAGCTGGACAGTCTGGCTTTGATTTCAATCTTTCCTATAGTGGTCCCAAATGCAAAATGGGTAGGGGGTTAGAAGTTGCCTATGGTTTGTAAACAGCATGAACAGGCCATAAAATATGCTATGTGGAGAAGAGAAGAAACAATCAGCAACAAAATACTAAGGACTTTGATAGAAAGGTGCTAGAACTGGCACAGGGTTAGCAGGAACTTTTCTTCAGCAGATAGTTGATGCCTATTTTTACAATTTCTATCAGCTCTGTTGGATGAGAAAATCTACTCTAATGGTGTAGCACTTCCAGACAAAAACAGAGAACTTATCAGAAGGAATCCCTCAATTATAGATGAGGTGAGGAATAGAGATTATAAATGGAGACAATTCTATGTAGAACTTTCTGTGTAGTATTAGATACTACAAATAGTCCTCATTCAGTGACCACAACTGTGTGTAGCAACTTAGTCATTAAGTGAAGCAGTTACTAAGTGAAACTGCTATTTAATCATCTTAATAATCTTTCTTCAGTTTTCGTTTGCTTGATAGACCTGTAAATGTTATAAAGGTGAGGATTGACCACAAAGTTACTTTTATATAACCGAATGATTGCTAAATGAGGCAATTACTAAAAGGGTATGCTAAACCTGTATACCCATTTCACAAATTCCTCTCCATTGGGTCAGAATTGGTATACAATGCAAAGCAGTGCTGTTTATCAAAAAAAAAAAAAAAAAGCAGCTGCTTATAGAGGCCAGGTTGAACCATTTGTTCATTTAAAAAAAATAAAATAAACATCAGTGTGCAAACTTGGTTTCCCTTCCAAGAGATTATATCCTATCTACAGTGTCTGGTCATGGTGATTTGATTCAACTAAAGTTCTTGCAACATTGCTGGGTTTTTTATTTATTCTGGGATATAGCTTGAAGTGTGATTAACAGTAGACTTTTTGTGACACAATGAAGAAATGTGTAATTATAAGATGCCTGTTAACAAGAATGGTCATGATAACAGCTGATTACCAGGGAAAATCCCAAAATATATTTATTGAGGATTAAACGTAAAGTGACATTAATCTCCTGCATAGCTGCTAAATCTCTACAAATCAGATACTTTTTGGGGTGGGTATCAATTGCTATTGGGAAAAAAAAGTTTAAATTAAATTAAAGGCTCTTTTACTCCCTATAATCATTATTGACACCCCCTGTCCCGCCCCGCTAATGCCTGTGTTATGAACTAAGCAAAATGTAGCTTACTGGACAGTTCAACAGCAGGAGGCACCTTACATAATAGAAATGTTTTAAGAGTTCATGTTTTCTGTTTTGTTTCTAGACAACATTAAACATTGACTCTATGTTTAGAAAGATGTTTCATATCCTGTTTAAGAGGTGTGTCAATTTCATAATACTAGGAAATAAAAGTATATGACAATGTTATGCCCATTTATAATGGGGAAAGATCCAGCTTGTGACTCACTTCTTCTTACAAACCTGCAACTGGTGTAAATATTATTGTAATGGAAAGAAGCACCATTGAGAAAAAATGTATTCATTAGACTGAGCTGAGTGTGCATGGCAAGCTTTGCCAGATTCCTTTTGCGCTGATGGGGAAAAAATTCTGAAGTGGGGGAGAGGTGTGTCCATGTTATTTTTAAAAGCTTTTCTTAACATAAAAATGCATAATTCAACAGGATGGCAGGTGTCTTTAAAAGATTTTTCAGCACGTTACTGCTGCCAATTGTCTGTTCAAAATTGCATGCAAGAACAGGACAGAGGCTGAAGCCACACTGGGCTGGGAATGTCTGGAAACCACCCTCATGAAATATTTCTAGTTTTATCTAAATTGCATTGGCTTCACTCCAAATTCCTCAGTGTTTCACCTGAGGAATCCCCCCCCCCAACACTCTGCTTCAAATTTCACTTTAGGTTAAAAATCTAACAACAGTCTAGTGATTCCTAGAAGTTCTGTGTCAGATGTTGCTATCTAATCATTTGATTTTATTGTGTGATTCCCACATGTTCTGATGAAGAATAAACTCTGCTGCTGTTGTTGTTCTTCCACTTCCTCCTCCTCCTCCTCCTCCTCCTCCCTCCTCCTCCTCCTCCGCTTCCCTCCTCCTCCTCCTCCTCCTCCTCCTCCTCCTCCTCCTCCTCCTCCTCCTCCTCCTCCTCCTCCTCCTCCTCCTCCTCCTCCTCTTCTTCTTCTTCTTCTTCTTCTTCTTCTTCTTCTTCTTCTTCTTCTTCTTCTTCTCCAACTTGCTTTAATATTGCCTGGATTGTCCATTTAATTTTACTAAATAAATACTTAGAATAGATCAGCGGCTTTAACATGAGAACAACATTACTATTGAGGGTTTTATTCTCATAGTCTTCTGGCTCGTGCACGTCCTCTCTTCTACTCTGGTGCAGCCACAAGGAGATGGAAACATTTGCTCCTGTATTTTTTCCCCAACTGACTCTGGTTTGTTATACAAATATAATCCAAGAATTGTGTGAACCCGGAAATTACTTTCAGATGTAATGTAGTCAAATCTCCTTCTAAAGCATTTCTGTCAGGTGCAAGGAACCAGAATGACTCTATGAACAGTCAAAGTAGCTTCTTTATTGTTTTCTGTTATTTACAAGAATCTCGCCAGACTAAGTGCATTCTCATGGGAACAGACAGATAAAGGTTTCAGTACGCTGACTTCTGTCACTTTCTCCTGTTGAGAGACTCTAAACGAGTCAGCCACTTTACTCCCCTCTCTGCTCCAGCTAAAGTTTACGCCACAATTTCAGAAAGAAGGCAATCCAGCCTCTCTTTGAAAGCTTCCAGTGAATGGGGGCATAGCCTTCATAAAATAATCTATTTCACTAGTTGACAATTTCTTGTTAGTAAATTTCTTTTGAACCTACTTCCCTGCAGTTTGAACCCATTGATTCTAGTTCCACCCTTGGGGCAAGAGAGAAATCATCCATTCTCTGGAGAGTGAGGAATACTTTTGACAGAGATATGTAGGAACTGTTGCTTCACAAAAGGACTGAAACATTTTTTAAAAAATTCCAGAACAATAAGATAACATTTGGAAGCACCTCAGGGAAATGCCTCCCTCATTCACTAAGGTATAAAAAGGACAAGGTACAGCCCTGTCAGACTTGTAAGATTCAGTTGGTATAGCCAATCTCAGTCAAAAAATAGTTTTAGTTTTCTGTGCTGTTAACCTCATCTCGTCTACTTAGTGGGGCTGACACAACCCCACCTCTATATCATAACCCTTTAAATAACTGCTAAGCTATCCAGCAGTTCTGAATAGAATTTAGTTTTTTTTTCTCTTTCCTCACCAACTTGATAGCTCTCTTCTGAATTCATTCCCCTATGTCAGTCCCTGTATCAGTGTACAGTTTAGATTGTTGTGCCAAGAATGAGATACAGTATTCTAAGTGGGGGTTTACCAAGGCAGAGAAAATGGAACAATCATTTTCTGCTATCTGACTTGATAAGTCTGTTATTGTATCCCAAGATAGTGTTTGCCTTTGTAGTAGTTGCGTCTCACTATTGGCTCATGTTCAACTTGTGATCTAATAGAATACCGACATTCTAAACAATGGTCTATAAACTAAGTAGCAGTTATAAACCAAACTCTAAAGCTCAAAACAAGCTAGCCACACTTGGAATACTGCATCTAGTTCTGGTCACCGCAATATAAAAAAAGACAAGAAATTATGGTTGGAAACTAACCAAGGAGAGAAGCAACCTAGAACTAAGGAGAAATTTCCCATTGGCGGGAGCAATTAACCAATGGAATAACTTGCCTTCAGATGGGTGCTCCATCACTGAAGGCTTTCAAAAAGAGACTAGACAACCATTTGTCTAAAATGGTATAGATTCTCCTGCTCAAGCAGGAGGTCGGAGTAGAAGACATCTGAGGTTCCTTCTAATTCTATTGTTCTATGTTCTATATAGTGTGAATTAGCATGATGTGCAAAACTGTTCTCTGTGCTTAAAATCCTTAATGGTATTTCAATAGGCATGAATGTCAATTTTAATGTAGACGATCTTGCCTGAGGTCTGTTGAATTGATCAAGGTCCATCCATTCTATGAATTGATAAACAGCCGAGTGCAAATTTTTAATAGCTTTTGGGCCCTTCTATTCATAGCATTTACACCTCTATTTCCACAACACCGTTTCCCTTGGGCAATTGCGGTGCAACACAAATTGCAAAGTATCTCTTTTGTGATTTGCAATGGTATGGCTTTTCTGAGGGTTCCATTTCACAACTGGGATACAGGAGGTTCAGCTGGTACTGCAGCTTGTCTCTGTCCTTTCACATTCTGCATTATTTGCTGATGTCGAACAGTGTCTAAGCATGGCTCCAGAAAATTGCAAGCATCATGAATTTAGCAATAGGCAGAGATTTCAAGTACACGAACTGAAGTAGAGAAACTTCCTTAACCACCTAATGAATATCCATCTTGTTTGTACAATCCTTCTACTCCTTGTTGCAACCAAGTCCTTAGGCCAAGCCCAAATCTCTACAGATGACAGTGAGATACAGAGCAAAGTTAAGAGATTGATCTGCTACATTATATAGAACCACAATATGGTTACTATGATTTCGTCCCAAGATACTACTATCATTTTTGTTGTGCTAAAGCACAACAAAATTATGTGCTCAATAACAATTATTTGTTATATTTTCCCTAATTTAAGGAAGAAAGACATAAATCCTATGCTCTTATTTATAAAATTGCTTTCTGCTGCATATTAACCATTTTCAGAAATACAGATAATCGTTGACTTATGACCAATCGTTTAGTGACTGTTCAAAGTTACAACAAGCCTACCCAGAACTACTTACTACCCAGTGTTGGGTTTCAATTTTTTTTATTACCGGTTCTGTGGGTGTGGCTTGGTGGGCGTGGCATGGCTTGGTGGGTGTGGCAGGGGAAGGATACTGTAAAATCTCCATTCCCTCCCCAATCCAAGCGAAGGTTACTGCAAAATCCCCATTTCCTCCCAATCAGCTGGGACTTGGGAGGTAGAGAATAGATGGGGGCAGGGCCAGTCAGAATTTTTACTACCGGTTCTCCAAACTACTCAAAATTTCCACTACTGGTTCTCCAGAACTGGTCAGAACCTGCTGAAACTCACCTCTGATACTACCCAAATTCTAAGTTCTGGCAGTTGCTTAACTCCCTATCCCCAAGGTCACATGGTCACATTTTAGGTGCTCAGGTATCTACCTACATTTACAGCCACTCACATGACTGTGATTTCCAACTTTTTGGTTTCCATGAAAGAAATCCCATTGCCTGGAGTCACTTGATGAGAGAGGGGTGTCATATAAATTTAATAAATAAATAAATAAATAAATAAATAAATAAATAAATAAATAAATAAATAAATAAATAAATAATACAGTTGCAGACAATAGGTTCACTTAGTAACTGTGGCATTTGCTTAATAATCATAGCATTGAACTGTTGTGTTTGCTTAAAAATTATTGCAAAAAAAAAAGGTGTAAAATCAGTCATAGTCACGTGGTGAACCACTTAACAATTGGCACACTTTCAATCATTATTGTGTACTCTTTTATGATTATAAGTTAAGGACTACCTGCATGTATTTTTTTTTCAGCATCCAGATCATCCATGTAATATCATGAGAAAAGACTGTGCTTTTGAAGGAACATTTATTGGAGATTAATCATTAAAATGTTTGTAGCTTTATCCTGTCCAGTACTTATTATCAGTAGTTTCAGTAGCGTTTGCTGAACAGAAAGCTATAAGTACAGCAGTACATCAGACACTTTATTTTCAGTAGTTCAGTGACAATTATTCAGGCTGGTTCTGCAAATTTTCCCATTTATGTCCATTTAGATGGGATCAAATAGTAAAGATACATCTCAATTCCAGCAAATTTAGGATTTGAACTTTACATAGTACAGTAATGAGAAATGCACACATTTCACTCAGAGACTGAGATCTTGCTTTTTAAAAAATTATATAAAAGTGATCGGGGGTGTCAAACTCACTTCGTCATGGCGGCGTCACATGACGTATCAGGAGTTCCCCCCCCTCACTAAACTGGGTGTGGGCGTGGCCATCTGATGACACATCCAGCCCACATGCTGGGAGTTTGACAGCCATGATGTAGATCATAAAGGAAAAGATATGCATTTGGTTTCTGAGTGATGAACTTACATTCATAACTACAAGCATTGATTCCATTACATTACATTACTGTTATGTCCTATTTATGTATCAAGAGAGCCCACTTACTGCATAACACATTAGAATTCCATCGATTGGTTTTTCTGACTCATCTCTGGTTATAGTATCTAATGAGCTTTTATATCATTTAATCTCATTCTTTCCAGTTTTTCCCTCCCAAATTACCTGACATTATGTCATAAGATATTTGCTAATATAAGTTATACTCATTCAAAGAGCATTCCAGGGTTTTCTTTATTATGATGCATTCTCTCTGTCTGTGATGTTTAAATATTCTAATCTAGGATTGGTCATTTGGTCCCAAATGTCTGGTTTCTGGATACAAAGACTTTCCTTTATGTTTGTTATGGATTCTTGGCTATAATCTAGCTTGAGGTCAAGTCAAAATTTTAATAATACAATCCAGGTACCTTTATCATCATAGTAACACCTGAAATAAAATTTACAGGAAACTATCAAAGTCCAGAAAAGCACTGTTCGGATACCATTTGGAGGAAGCATTTTATATGCATATTAGGATACTGATGTTTCTGGAACTTTATTGCAAATGCAACATGCTCTACATGGGACTGCCCCTGAAGAGCATCTGGAAGCTCCAGTTGGTGCAAAATGTAGCAGCCCGCATGATTCTATGCAGACCCCGGTGTACACATGTATGACCTCTCCTGCAGAAGTTGCATTGGCTGCCAATTTGCTTCCGGGTGCAATTCAAGGTGCTGGTTGTCACCTTTAAAGCCCTTCGTGGCTTGGGACCAAGTTATCTAAGGGACCGTCCCTTGCCAGTCACATCTACCTGAGCCATCAGAGTGGGGAGGCAGGGAATGCTAGGGATCCCATCCCAGAGGGAGATACACCAGAGGTAGGTTTAGCAGGTTCTGACCAGTTCTGGAGAACTGGTAGAGGAAATTTTGAGTAGTTCAGAGAACCAGTAGTAAAAATTCTGACTGGCCCCACCCCCATCTATTCTCTGCCGCCCGAGTCCCAGCTGATCAGGAAGAAATGGGAATTTTTCAGTAACCTTCCCCTGGATTGGGGAAGGAATGGAGATTTTACTGTATCCTTCCCCTGCCACACCTGCCAAGCCACACCCACCAAGCCATGCCACGCCCACCAAGCCACACCCACAGAACCGGTAGTAAAAAATTTTGAAACCCACCACAAAGAAGGGCCTTCTCCATAGTGGCTCCCTCTCTCTGGAACATCATTCCCCCAGAGATTAGAATGGCCCCCCACTCTAATTCTCATCTAGAAGACCTGGTTCTGAAGACCTGGTTCTGCCAGCAGGCCTGGAGAACCCAGAGCAGGATGGAGCCCATTAAATGGCTCGTGTGATGGGCTGTTGCTGGGGCAGGAGGTGGAGGTGATTTTATTACATTAATTTATTTGATTTTTTAATTAGTTTTATTGTTTTTTGAATGTAGTTTTTATATTCTGTAAGCCGCCTTGAGTCGCCATGGGCGAATAGGCAGCAATATAAATTTAATAAATAAATAAATAAATAAATAAATAAATAAATAAAATAAAAAACATTTTTATCCCCTTTTTCGGGGATTCTTGTGTCCCTCCAAATGCTATTCAACAAAGGCAGTAAAAAAAAAAGTTTACCATTTACAATGTGCGCAACACAGTTTATGTGCAATATTGAACAGTCCTGATTGTGTTATTCTTGTATAGAAGCCTGGAGAGGGATTTTAATATGCCCATTTTACTGATAAGAAATAAGGCAGGAATGAATCACCAAGAGTAAGAATTGTGGACGTGGCAAAGATATAATTTGAACCCGGGTCTTTAAGAAATTATTGTTTGACTCATTATATCTGATTGCTTGATAAAAGAAAAAATATATAAT
This sequence comes from Masticophis lateralis, assembly GCA_030761175.1. Lineage (NCBI taxonomy): Eukaryota > Metazoa > Chordata > Lepidosauria > Squamata > Colubridae > Masticophis > Masticophis lateralis. Next base: position 98,828,633 of record JAUDYJ010000002.1, read on the forward strand.
ATACTTTGTAGCTAGTACTGCAAAACCACAATAGGAGAAGAGGGCTGATTTATTTCCTTACATCTTGCCTTCAAGTGATCCTTGCTACTTTCCGTCTCACTAGATCAGTATAAATCTCAGTCTTAATGTTATCTATCCTTTAGCATTCTGTACTTATGACTTTTCCTCTTCTATGTCTACCAGACACAATTAGAGCAAATGTAAAAGGGATGTCAGAAGGAGAGATGGAGGCTGGGATGGAGGCTGAGATTTTGAGGTACAGATTTGAGTCACAGAATCAGTCACAGAAAGCTGATTTGTCTCCTTGGAATTTTCAGCATATTGACATGCATGCAATTCCTCAAATGTATTTATAATGCCCTTTATGATCCATAGTAATATTGAGCATATCCACAAGTATTGAGCCATGGGGGCACAGTAGTTAGAATGCAGTATTGCAGGCTGCTACTGCTGACTCCCGACTGCCAGCAGTTTGGCAGTTCGATTCTCACTGGCTCTTGATTGACTCAGTCTTCCATCCTTCTGAGGTCCATGAAATGAGGATCCAGATTGTTGGGGGCAGAGAAGCTGTAAAGCTCTTTGAACTGGTAAATAAGCCTAAGTGCTGTTGCTTTTCTTTGTCAGAATGAGACCTTCATCTGACTGTATTTGTTCCTTGCTTCTCTTCTCTTAACTACTTTTAACCTTTTTGGACAAGTGCCAATTTGGGAATGTTATGTCACTACACCTTTGGTTGACTCTTTGTCTATCTGACCTCATCCTCTGCCCCATATTATAAATCTCTTTTTTTCTTAAACTTTTAAAAATGGTATTAAATATTTCAATTAAAAAGATAAAAAATAATACAAACTAAAACATACAAAAGAATGGAAAAATAAATAGAAAGATAAAAAGGAAAAATATAGTAAATCAAAAGCAAAGAAGTATATGAAATGAATCATTTCTTCCTTCATTACAAGTTAAACAATTTTATTAACTTATCATCTTCTGTTAAAACACAACAAATTATATTTTTCCAATATCTCATCTCTTCTCTATAAACAAATCTTTAAAGCATCATTAAGAGTTACTAGCAATAACACATCTATTTTAATCTTGATCAAATAAACCAATCTTACTTTCCTTCCTTTTATTTTTAACAACCTTGATATTTAATCCATTAACATAATGTCCAAGAACTTGTCTTCATTTCATTTTTTTCTTTATCCCTTTTCACACAATCCTTACAAAGTTTTGCTTTATAAATTCAATATAGGAAAGTTACCAGGGTATTATTTTGTTTTGTTATTTGTATATCCCTTTTAATTATTAAGGTTTCACCAAGTTTAATTTGTATTTCCAGTGTAGCATCTTTTTCTATATCATTTTTATAACCTGTCATTTTAAAACCCACTCTCTTATTTTTAATTTGTATATCCTTTTTAATTATTAAGACATTGGCTGGTTTCATTTGTATATCTACTGTAGCATCTTTTCCCATATCATTCTTATAACCTGTCATTTTAAAATCCACTTTAAATTATTCTCATTCTTGTCCATTAATACCAGTTCCTCTTCCATAACATTTCTTAAAAGACAGTCTATCTTTAATGGCAGACACTCTTAAATTTCAGAGTCCATTGTTCACAACTATCCTTCAACACATGCAACATTAAAGTATTTCGCTCTATTCTGACTTAGTAAGTTAAATCTGACTGTTCTTCTCTTTTATTTGTAATTAGTTCCTTCTGACTCCCTCTCGTAGCCAACCTTCAAAGTCCCATTCTATCATATTTTTGGTAAGAATTCAGGACAACAGCATTTTCCCAAAGAAAGGATTGTTATCGCTGCTCCTTTAGAAACATCTTGTTCACCATGAATCCTCACCAGAGATAATCTGTGTACCTTGAATTTCAAAGAGCGTCTTTTAAAACTCACAATAGCTTTGTCATGTAGGTAAAGCTCAGTTCAGATGTTCACACAGACAGTTAAGTCTTAAATTGTAAAAATTAATGTAAGCAAATTGCAGCAGTTTTTCATTCTTTTGTCCATGTGTTCTTATTGCAAATATTTGTTTGTAAAGAACACAATAATCAAATAATTCATATTCACATGTAAACCAGCTCTGACACTGCTTTTATTTATGATGCAGTTCTTTCCTATTACATCCAACGGGCTCTGAGCAATCCATATACTGCTTTCTGTTTTACTCTAATAGGAACCCTGTCATTAGGCTGGTTTGAGAAATAGCAATTGGCCCAAAGTCAATAAACCACACGTGCTCTTGTTAGGTCTTGTTTCAGAAGTGCATTAGATACTGAGCAAACAGCTTCAGCTGTTTTCCTCTGCAAGTAGCCATCTTCTTGGTATTCAACCATCTGCTTCAATGAATTAATAACCGTTTTGACTAGACAGCCATGACTAGATACAACCATAAATATTGCTTGCTGAATGGCAATGAGGATGTGAAGGTTGTTTAGGCTTTTTTCTAGCATCTTTTATCAACAATTGAAGTGTCAAATCCCGCTTTGAAAGACAAGCAATTGTGCTTTCATCATTTGCTTGTTAAATGTTCTGATGTGCACTTTGCACTCCCATGCTGTTGCTTGTGCACAGACTGGGGGCATCTACCTTCAAGGTCAACTCATCTTCTCCCTTCAAATTTGTCTCCCGGGCTCTCATTTATTCTGATGCCTGTTTCCTAGGAAAATGCAAATACCCAGAAGGGTTATGTGGCAGATGTGTTTCCATCTGGAATGTCTGTCTTAATCCACCACCTCCCCGTTTGATTATTGTCGGCTGATGGTGCTTGGAGTTATAGCATTCAAAAGCCTTCAAACTTGGTGAGATAGCAATCATGCAAAGTCATCAAGAAACTGGCATCCTGCTTAATCACGACTTGGCATGTAAAACAGAACTGAGACAAATATGTGAAATTGAATTCATAGTAGGCAATGGGTGAGGCGGCAATGATTTAGACACTTGACTACATTCCTAAAGCTTGTATGTTCAAGGATTATTTACTAATTCAACCTGGAGGCTCCATTTTATGTTAAAGACCTGCAATTCAGATGCAACAACTCATACAGTCCTTGTTTGCTGTTATCAAAAGCTAACCAACCAACCCAAATCAGTTCAACTTGAAACACAAATCAGATACTGTAATAGATAGATAGATAGATAGATAGATAGATAGATAGATAGATAGATAGAGATATATATAATGTATTCACACAAGATTAATTGAATCAGCAAATGCCTAGTAGTCTGTATTTATGTAAGTGATGAAGCTTTATTAGTTTTAATCTCAAATGGTCTTGTTGTGGTTTGCACGTTTTGTGAGACCAGTTTATTAACACTTATATTTGATATATTATGCAAACTGAAAAGTTGGGTTAATTGAAAAGACTAGATTAATCTTGTTAGCACAACATAACTATAGACTGATGTGCTAACTTGGTTTTATCAGCCATTCCAGCAAAAATGCTGAGGGACATGCATATCCTGCAGTTCCTGTTCTTGTAGCTTTCTGTTCCAATCAGAACAAAACTTCATAGATTTCCATGCATTGGAAGCTTGTGCTTTTCCATGTAAACATTATAGTTGAGATAAAAAGGTGAAACACAAAGACAGAATAAGGAATTCACTTCCACTTCAAAATTTTCTCACACCCACATCATATGTCTAACTGCTTAAATGGAGATTGGAATAGGAAAGACTTTAGGCTTCCTCATATTAACTATTGCCCCACTGCTAGAATAGCCCAGCAACTACCATCTTCTATTAATCCCCTCCACAATCAAAATAATCTTATTTTTCAACTTTTCTTCTATGTTATGCACCTTTGATCACACCTGTCCATTTCAGATAGGAATTTCAGTTTGTTATGGGCTAAGTCAACCAGTTGATTGGCTACTTATCAGAGAAAGAAACACTGCTTCAACTGAATTGCCATAGTCCATGGGTGTCAAACTCGAGGCATCACGTTGCCATCACATGACATTTCATGACATTTTTCTCATTTGCAGAGCTGGGGTGGGTGTGGCCTGTGTGTGATACACCTGGCCTGTAAGCCACCAGTTAGGCACCTCTACCACAGTCTGTACCATAACTTATGATTTATCACTTGTTGTTTGTATCTTATGATTGTATCTTATAAGGTACAAGAAGAGCTTTTGCACTGGAGACAAATTCCTTGTGTATCCAATCAGATTTGATGAATAAAAAATATTCCAATAGTCCAATATGTTCCAACAGAACAACCTTTATCATAAATCCTGTAAGAACATATTGGCTATAACTGTATTCAAAACTGGACAGAAACTTTTTTCTGTTAATTATTATTTCCACCCCTCCCAAGCTTCCTACTTCTCTGCATTTTTAAAAGGTTAATAGTATTGCATTTCATCGTTTTTACAGAAATTATTTTGGCTATGTGGAAGGTAAGGGTGAACTGGAAAAATGATAAAATGATGCACCACTGGACTTTATTAAAGAATAAAAAAAGCAAAATGAAGTCTTGCATCTTCACTTCCAGATGATAGATAGATAGATAGATAGATAGATAGATAGATAGATAGATAGATAGATAGATAGATAGATAGATATAGATATATATTATAGATATAGATATAGATATAAATGCATAGATATAGATAACAAAGGCTTGCAGCTTTGTTTTGCTTTTTTATTCTTTAATGAAGAATAATTGCACCTATCGGTGCAATTAGCAATAGCACTTAGACTTATATACTGTTTCACAGTGCTTTACAGCACTCTCTTAAGCAGTTTACAGATTCAGCCTATTGCCCCCAACAGTCTGAATCCTCATTTTACCCACCTCGGAAGGAGGGAAGGCTGAGTCAATCTTGAACCTGGTGAGATTCAATCTGCCAAATTTCTGGCAGCCGGTGGTCAGCAGAAGTAACCTGCAGTACTGCACTCTAACCACTGTGCCACTGCAGCTCATTACAGTTGATATAGATAAATGGCTCCTGAGTTTTTGTCACCACATTAAGCACTCAGCCTAACTCAGCTCTTTTATATGACCAGTCACAAGCCCTAAATTTACTCCCTCTTGTGCTAATGGCATGTGACACTTCTGTGCTAATCCCACTAACACAACTGGCAACTCAGCTAAATTCTCAACACTCTGAATATGGCTCAAGATTGACCCACTGTGTGCACACACATGACTCAAACCTCAAATTCTAGGTAATTGGGGCAGATGTAATGATCAGTGATCAGTGAGTGGATGGAGACAAGGCAAACCTTTACTGTTTTAGGGAGAACAAGCAGCAGAGGTACAAATACTATTTTTTTCTGTGCCAGTTTATGCAATTGTGTTTCACTGTTTCCAGCCTGCCTCTGTTTGAATCCTGCTTTAATGAAGCAAATCTTTGCTAATGTGTCTTGCCCAGCCGGGCACCCCACCAAAACCGGTGATAACTGCAAACTTCTTGGGAGGCCAAGATTGCCACTCAACTATGTCAACCACAAAACTCAATGATCAGAGCGAGCAAAGCTGTGCATTTCACAGCTTGATAAAAATAAAAAAAAATAAAAATCAATGGGCAGTCCTCGGTGCCATGTTGAGTTTGGTAACTTAGGAAAACCAATGAACATTTAATAACTTTTCAGTATTTTTATAGTGAAAAATCATTTCGTATGGCTACATCTAGGCTCTTTGCTGGACAATCTAAAAGCTGTTGTGCTATCCACTCCTCATCCATCCTATGTCTGCCTTAAAAGAGATGTGGAGTAACATTTTAGTTATTTATTGCAGTGAAACCTCTAAAGGTAAATCAGCTGAAACTTGGAAGATTTAATGTCTCCTCTAATCTACCTTCCCTGCTGTTTTCATCCCCTTCTGAAGGGAAAAAAAATTCCATGCACAGCTAAAGATGGGTTGATGCTTTCCCAATTACTCCATTGATTTTTTTTTTTAAAAAAACGAATCTTAAATTTGGCTCAAAAAACATCATAAATTTTGAACTGCAAATTTGAATCACATTACACCCTCTTGAATTTCCAGTTGGAATTGGGCCTGATTGAGGCTCATTTAGTTAAATTAATGGTATTATAACTTGGATATGTATAGCTTTATAGAACTTGCTAGAATCAAGCAAGACTGGATTGATTTTTTAAAAAAAATATTTTAGGGTGCTCCTCTTTTTGTGAAAGATAAGAAAGGAACTGTTAATTTGTGGAATACGACAAGCTCTCGGTGAATTGAAATCAACCTGTGAATTACAGTGGCAAGTTTGAAGCAGACACACTGAGTGCTGATTAGCTGACAGTTTTAAAGTTCTGCTTTCAGCTAGCTTGTGCAAAGCAAAGATTGGATTGAAGTGCTTGTTGTGAATTCTAGACCCACCTAAACAGGTTAGGGGTCTGTAAATGTGGTGGGAAATTGAAGGCTATATTTCAAGTCCATTGTAACAATTTGGATATGGAAACATAATGGGGCTGTGGCTGAGCTTACTGTTTAATTCTTCTCTTTGAGTTCAAGGAATATCATTCCACAAATGCAAGAATGAATTTAAAAAATAATCCTCGCATGGGAGTCAGTTCAGACCAGAGGACATGCAAGTACAAGCAGATGAAAAACATCCCCATAAAGTTTAATGAGTCCCATTCATATCTACTATCTACTGTGATCCCTATCAGTTTGAGTAACCATGATGTGGCAATGCACATTTAACTGCTGTGGGAAACCTCCCATGCCTATGATTTCAGTTAGCAGTAATGAAAATTATAGGGGAGGAAGAAAGCAGGTTGAATGATTTGATAAGCTTCAGGGTGATGGATTCTTTGCTTGGTATAAAGGCAACTGGTCTACAAGATGGCTAAGCCTATTGAGCAGTTGCTGGAATGATCACTTTTGGCACTTCCCTGCTGTCTCAGTCAGTGAACCATCATTTTAATTTCATAATGTCTTTGCAATTGCCACTCCAGAGCATGGAGGGAAAAACTTAGGGCTATCAATTCTTCCAGCTATCAGGTAACCATGTAATGGATTCAATCAATTGTATTACGGTCCTTTTTTTTTTTAGCCAAGATAGCCAAGTAATGGAGGAAACAGCCCACCAGAGGGCACTTTGCTGAAAGCTCTAGAAACCCAGGACCCTCACAGCTCTGACTTCCTAACTGTTTTCTCTTAATGGACGATCCAAAATTTGTTCAGGATTATTTGAATCTGCCACATCTTCCCTAGCAACTGCATTTCTTATCAGATATTTTTTTTTTTGGCGTTTAAATTTCATTGGTTTCTACCTGCAAAGCTACAGTTCATTCATTGTTGAACTGAGCAAGTCCACTAATATAAAACGGGTGGAAAAAGTCTTAATTTTCTGAAAGCTCTCAAAAAGCATTTTGCCTTATTAAGACTAAGGGTTGTCATCACCCAACTTGATCTTCAAACTCTGAGCCCAGCCATATGAGGGAGTTAACTATTTATCTCATATTTCCATGTTAGTTTAACTTGAAAAAAAAAGATTCTGGGACAATAATAGCCTGCCCTCCTTTTAACTACTGTTTCACAAAATATTGAGAATTCTCAGAAGTTCAAAGCTCTTCAAGGAAAAATAAAAGATTCAGTTCTACACCCCACACACTGTCTTAACAATGCAAATAAACAGTATATTATATTAACATCTTGGGCAAAACTTCTGAGTGGAAACAGATGTAACAATGAAATTCCATCCTCAGCTGCTCCATGGGATTCTGTTTCCATCTGCATCTAACGAACCCTTCCCCATCCCAAAATGCTGATTTTGTAATATTATGAACATCTGTCCAGGCTATGGAGGAGTCAGTTGCAAAATATGGGAGAAAGAAAAGTGATGAACAGTATAAACACAGTGCAACCCACAATGATTGCAGATGGACCTAATAATACACACACACACACACACACACACACACACACACACACACATATATATATATGTATGTATGTATGTATGTATGTATGTATGTATGTATATATATTCCCGAAGAGTAGTTTGCCTGCACATTTAAAAGTTGTATTTTTCTATGTTTTGACTCTTCAATTCCAAGTGAAGATGCTGTTGCTGTTATGAACTTGCATAAAAATGAGATTGGAAAGATAATAAACTGGATAAATTAACATTTTACAATTTAAATGAACTTAGTCATATGACAGGCCCAATCTTTTAGAATGATGTCATATCCGATGATGCTGTTGTGGAAATATCCTGTTCCAATATTCCAATTCACAAAATAATTCCAGGGCAAATGTTATGTGCACCATTGCAAGAAGCCTTCAAATGCAATATAGAATAGCTGAATTATTCATCAGAACAAAACCTGCAGACTCCCACTATATAACAGTGACTCAAAAACAAGTATGTGTATGTAGTATAATGGCTCTATCAAATAAACTGCAACCCGAAAGGTTCTCTCTTGTTTGAAGTCACTGCCATGTCACAGTCTCCTTTTCAGGGAAACTGGTCAGCGCACAAATTTAGAAGCCACTTTAAACCATTTGCTGCTGTCGCTCTTTTTTTCGTACAAAGATAATATGTACAAAAGCCCAATATGTGGATCTGTCACAAAGAACTGTAAACAACTGCATTCTTTGTAGCAGAACAGCATGGAGGTAGCTCCTTGTTTGCCACACACAAAGGTAAGAGTTTACACGAGCAGCAATGTTTGTAAAGTGTGATTTCTAATAGTTTTCCCCATATAACATTTTCAAACTCCGAAATGCATTGGCTGAGATAATAAACTCTCACAAAGTACCTGAATGTATGGGCATCCCATGACGGAAAATCATGTCAACTAAATCTCTAGGACTTTAACAAGGGATTTTTTTTTAATGTTTAGAATACAAGGATGGATGAACAACAACAACAAAATGCTTTAAATTTCTGCATGAATGTCACTCAATTTGCAACAGCTTGCCTGGTTCCAGGTGGAAAATCACCAGGTTTGACAAGAAATAGTGTACTTGGCATATCACCAAGACCAAAATTAATCCATCAGTGCAAAACTCTGAACTTTGTCCAAAACTCAGCAAGCCAAAGGGATCAGAGATGAGGTAAACAATAATAGGACATGATCAGAGACATTGTCTCCAAGAATCCCAAAGTTTTAAGTTTAGAGGAATCCAATAGACAATTTCACAGTGTGAACTTTATGTCAGATGTTCCAGCACTGTATTATAGCAAACAAAATTCTTCTGCATTCTAGTCTTCAAAGTCTTCATCAAAATAATGGTTAAGGTCAGGGGTGAAATTCAGCAGGTTCTGACAGGTTCTGGAGAACCAGTAGCAAAAATTTTGAGTAGTTTGGAGAACCGGCAAATACCACCTCTGGCTGGCCCCAGAGTGGGGAGGGAATAGAGATTTTGCAATATCTTTCTCCCAGGAGTGGGGAGGGAATGGGGATTTTGCAGTATCCTTCCCCTGTTATGCCCACCAAGCCACGCCCACTAAGCCACACCATGCCTACCAAGCCACGCCCACAGAACCAATAGTAAAAAAAATTGAATTTCACCACTGGTTGAAATGTTGGACTAGGAGAGGTGGGACCCAGGTTCAAAATTTCTTCTCAGACATGGTTACTCACTAGGAGCCATTGTATATGTTAAGTAAAGTGCATACAACAATATACAGTACCTATAATTGGAATAATATGTATGTGAATATATATGATGGTTCGGGTGTGGGCTTACTTCCGTATACATAAACTGGTGCAAATACTGTACATATATGCATATTGTATTCAACAACCTGAGAAACCAAATGAAAGTGCAACTGGCAATTTTATTTTTCCCAGAGGGGATATGTGGGGATCTTCTTTTCCTTTTCCATTCCAGTTGCAAAGTTAAGAAAACTGCATTCCATGAATAATTATTCATTCCATGAGGTTGGAACACACAGATTCTAGAACTAGATTTATACCGTTTTGTTGCTGAGTTTATTGCTGAATATCTGACAAACCTGCTTCATAATCATCTCAGTAACAGCAATAAACTTGTGTTAAGCTCAGCAAAAGCAGTTAGGCTCGTGTTTCTAAGTTGCAATACTGGTTCGGGTTCGGTTGCAATACTGGTTTATTTCACTGTCTAACCCATCCTTTGGAATCTGAAGATCTCTTACACAATTTTGCAGCTCAAGAGTTAGAAAAACTGAACAAGCAAAGAAAAGTTACCTCCAAATGCTCCACAAATTACATCAGGTAGACTTTTAGAAGCAGCCACCTGTCAAGTATCCCTCCCCCATTCTCTATGAAGTTGATGGTTGTGCTAAAAGATAAAGCAAGTGCCAAACAGATATTATCTTATACAGTGGTGATACCTGAGATCAAGCTGTCTTTCTCCTTACTAGTAGAGTTCCATTTGGGTGATCTATCAATAAAATCTGAAAGTGATATTATGGCTGTATTAGCCTATTTTGCAGCCACTTTTCATGCTTTTGTTTTCCAAGTTATTTGCTCCACATCCACCTCTGACCTTTTCTTAGAGATTAGGAGAAAGAAATAATAAAATCACATATCGTGACTGAAGTGGTAAAAGCCAAGCTTATGATGTTTCCTGTTGGAAAGTCCCCGAACTGAATTTTATTAATCCCACATTTTTCTATAAGCAAACAGGATGCTTTCTAGATCAGCAGACGTGGCCAGTAGAGAAGACTAATTTATGTAGGTTAAGAGATTAATTAAACTCAAAGATGGATGTTCATTGTTGTCTTCAGCTGCCACTACATAAATGTATTAATATTGTCTGGTTATGTTTGAGTTTTAATTCTGTGTTAGAATCAACAACTAATCTCATAACAATAAAAATTTTAATCAATTATTTTTTTTTTAATTTGATTTATATGCCACCCTTCTCCGGAGACTCAGGGCGGCTTACAATGCGTTAAGCAATAGCCTTCATACTTTTGTATATTTATATTTATACAAAGTCAGCTTATTGCCCCCAACAAACTGGGTCCTCAATTTACCCACCTTATAAAGGATGGAAGGCTGAGTCGACCTTGAGCCTGCCTGGGATTGAACTTGCAAGTAATTGCAGCAGCTGGATCTTAAATGCTGCCTTTGTAGGAGGCATTACTCCCCTACGCTACTCAGGTTCATATTACTCCCCTACGCTACTCAGGCTCAGGCTCAGGCTCAGGCTCATAAACAATTATTATTGTTTAGTTGTGAGATTGTAAGACCTCCCCAGATAATAAGCCCAATTGGGCTTTTGAGCGCATGCACTAAAATAAGCCCCCCCTGAAAATAATTTCTCCCGCAAAATAATCTCTCCCCAAAAATATTTAAACACATGCACAGTCAGTCCCCACCATTTCCTCTGGTTAGGGTTAGGTAGACAGAGTTGGAAATCAGGTAAGATGGCAAGAGGAGCCCTGTCTTGCTCCACGCCCCTGAAAATAATAAGACCTCCTAGAAAATAAGGCCAAGTGCTTATTTCTGGATTTTTAAAAAAATATAAGATAGGGTCTTATTTTCGGGGAAACACAGGTATTAACTGAATAAAGAATTAGTAGCCAATATGAAAGAAGTATTTTGAAGTTTGGTCATGTAGACAAAAAGAATGAGAATAGAATTACAAAACATATGTATGAAGAAAGAAAGAATGGGTCAAGGAAAGGAAGGCAGAGAACATCCTTGTTAGATGGTGAGATTTTGCAAAAAGGAGAGGTGTTTTTGCAAACAAACAAAAAAAGACTGATTGAATGTTGTAGAAGTGTAGATGGTTTCCAGGGATAAAAAGATACAGAGAGGCGTAACGAATGCTTTTAGTATAAAGTAATTTTAGCTATGTTTTCTTTTCTTTTTCTAATCTTGTGCCTTTTATTTCTTTAGCTTACTATTTGGTACTCCTTTTCTCTACTATGCATAATGTTGCTCAACTCTAAAAGTGGCAGGGTGATGTATTTGTAGTATGTAATATTCATTCTAAAATAAATTGAAATGAATGAGCTATGCTAAGTTCAGTTTTTCATTCTTCTCAGAACAAGGACACATTCCTAGAAACAGACAGAACAAGTTGTAATGGCACATATTTGTGTGTGTGTGTGTGTGTGTATATGTGTGTGTGTTAACAAGAGATCCAACAAGCACATCTTATTTTACAATGCTGCAGCAGTGGACAGGGGTTAGAGATGCCAAAAGGTAACATTTGAAATGAATGAAATGAGAGACAGCCTAACTTTATTGATACTGCTATATCTTGGCACAGCAGCTATCTTTGGCCTATTTATCATCCTCCAGTTGTCAGTTGCTATTTTGAGATTCGATTGTTAGATTTTATGTTAGGAGTGGGTGTGTGATTCTGAGGCCCAAGTAAGGACTATAATTAATTCTGCTTCCTATAGAAAGGACTAGACAGACGTCCAAGGCTATTGTTGGTATTGTGAGTTAAAAAACAAATAAACAAATGTTGAAATGTTATTTTAGGACCCCTCAAATTCCACAAAAAGACATGCTAAGCAATAGATACCACGTGTACTAGAGTGGGCTTCAAAATTTTAGCAAGGGGTTCTCTGGCCAGTTGCTGGGTGGGCGTGGTCATGGTGGGCATGGCCTAGTTGGCCTCCTGCACCACAGCAGCGGGGGCATTTCTGCTCTCCCCAGGTTCTGGAGGCTTTGATTGAGCCTCCGGGAGGGCGAAAATGGCTTCCCCAATCTCCGGAGGCCCTCTAGAGGCCAGAAATGGCCCTGTTTTCAGCCTTCCTGAACTTCCAGTAGGCTCATTTTTTGCCCTCCCAGAGCCTCCACACATGCCCTGAACTTACCTGCATCCAAAATGGGCCGTGTGGGGACTCCTGGGAGGGGAGGGGCAGAGTGGGCTAGGCCAGCCAGGAGTGGGACTTGAAGTTTCTCTGAACTGCACAAAATCTTAGCTAGAGGTTCTCCCGAACCCCTGCAAGCCCCCAGCCGCCCATCACTGCATGTGTATGAAGAAGTAATATAAAAATAATATCTGCATAGATAAAAATAATATCTGCATAGAAACAATGCAAAGCAATTTACTATCTGTATAGTGCCTAAAATTGGGAAATGGTTAAGTATAAAAACGCATAAGATGTTATTATCATATGTTAGTTATATGTAATAATTTAACATGAAAGAGATTGCATGGAAACCCAGTGGGTTCCTCCCGGTTCGGCTCGATTCCACCGAGCCGGTAGCGGTGACAATATGATGTCACCGAACTGGTTCTGCCCCCCCCCCCATGATATTCTTACCTTTTATTCAGCCCCACCCCCAATCTATTGCTGCCTCCTGAGTCCCAGCTGATCGGCTAGAAGGAAAAAAACTGTTTAAACTCTTGCTGCGGAGCTTCAAAGGGCTGCCCTACAGCCGATAAGTGGTAAAAGGCAGTTTGGTGGTAGACCAGTGCTTCCAAAAACAAATGAGTAGACCAGTGCCTGCAAAAATAAATGGGTAGACCAGTGCCTCTAAAAACAAATGAGTAGACTGGTACAGCTCTGCAAGCAGTTAAAAGCCTGGTAGACCAGTACCTCTGCTAAATCCTAAAGAATTGTCACATGACCATCAAGCTATGCCCACAAAATAAGCCACACCCATGGAACCAGTAGTAAAAAAATTTAGAACCCACCCCTGCTCTGAACCCATCACTAAACCAACTGTTGTAAATCAAGGACTGTATAGTTCTTAAGTTAGCCATAGGAAAAATAGTTTGTAAGACAAACTATCTCAGCCATGTTCAGCTCTTTGAAGTAGTCCAGGGTCAGGAAACAAACTCCACAAGAAAAAATACTTCATTAATATAAGTTATTACACACAGTGTGTGTGTTTTACACACAGTTTTACACACAGTTTAAAACAGTTTAAACTGTTCTCTTTCCCAGCTTTTTAAACTGAATCAAGACAGGGCAGTCTTGAGGTTTTTTTCACATACTTTCACATAACGTTTTGCTAAGGGTTGCCACATATCTTCTTCAAGGCCATCTCCATAATTCTCTACAGCCATGAACCAAAGAGAGAGATATTGCCATATTTTTGCACACACTGCGTTTCTATTAATTTCTTGGATGTAGGAAAGTAAGTTTTATTTTACAACTCCTCTCAACCTTGTATTTGTCCTATAAAATGGCTGGTACCCAGACTATGCTGCTGCCTAAAATAGGATAGGATAGAATAGAATAGAATAGAATAGAATAGAATAGAATAGAATAGAATAGAATAGAATAGAATAGAATAGAATAGAATAGAATAGAATAGAATTCTTTACTGGGCAAATGTGATTGGACACACAAGGAATTTGTCTTGGTGCATACGCTCTCGGTGTACATAAAAGAAAAGATACATTTGTGAAGAATCATAAGGTACAACACTTAATGATAGTCATAGCGAAACAGTCAATATAAAGCTTAAGGATACCAGCAACAAGGTTACAGTCATACAGTTATAAGTGGGAAGAGATGGGTGATAGGAACAATGAGAAGATTAGATTAGAACATTCCTACATCGATAGTCTTGCCCATCCCATAGCACAGAGTGTGGCTATTGTCACAAAGCTTTCTTTAGAAGTTTATGTTCCCAAGGAGTGAAAAGTCCTCAAAGAAGCAATGTCTTTAGGAACAAATTTCCGAATTGGTCCTGGGGATCAGGTCTAACACTTCACAGTTCTGGAATAATTGGAAGCAAGAGGACAAAATTGGCAGGGAAAATATAGCTAGAAGCATCCAGTTCAGCTGCTTTTCGTTTCTTTTTTATCCAGTGCTGTTTGGCAGCTTTGCATCTTCTCCTACTCTCTGACACTGTGCCATTTTGTTTGCTTGCTTAGACTACATTCAGTACAGCGATTTTTGGAGCATATCCACACTTCATGTAATAAGCTGTTTTTATCCTACGTTCATGCCATTTTGACTGTAAACTGGCTTAAGAAAATCCTGTCCAGATTGAGACATTTTGACAACAAACTAGCAAGGTATTTAGGTATGGACATCCAAACACATATAGGCACAACACAGTTTTAAAATGAAAATTCATTTATTACCCTGTTGATCTCATGACTGTTTTTTAAACTTCTGTAATTGGTGTAAATTAATCCCATATTTCCTTATATTTATAATGCAAAGTCTACATCCATTGCAATCCACTCATACAACTGTAATCATGTTCTCCAATATATTGAGTAAGTGGAGCCATATGTTTATCTTTCTAATGTTTCATTATCAGTCTTTTAGCTATAATAAGGGCATGGAGAATTCATTGACATTATCCAGTTGTCAAATTCCATATATAGGTAGTCCTTAGCTTATGACCATAATTGAGCGCAAAATTTATGTTGTTAAGCAAAAAATGCGTTAAGTGAGTTTTGCCCCATTTTACGACATTTTTTGCCGCATTTCTTAAGTGAATCACTGAAGTTGTTAAATTAGTAACACAGTTGTTAAGTGAATCTGGCTTCCCTATTGTCTTTGCTTGTCAGAAGATTACGAAAGGGGATCATGTGACACTGGGATCCTGTAATCATCATAAATATGAACCAGTAGTCAGGCATCCCAAATGTAAATTGCATGACCATGGGGATGCTGCAGTGGTTGTAAGTGTGAAAAATGGTCAGAAGTCTCTTTTTTCCAGTGCCATTGTAACTTTGAATGGTCAGTAAATGAACTATTGTAAATCAAGGACTACCTGTATTTGTCAAATTTCCATATATCCCATATCCATAGATGTAGATCTGGGATGGGTTCTAAATTTTTTTACTACTGGTTCTGTGGGAGTGGCTTATTGTGTGGGCGTGGTTTGATAGTCATGTGACAATTCTTTAGGATTTAGCAGAGGTACTGGTCTACCAGGCTTTTAACTGCTTGCAGAGCTGTACCGGTCTACCCATTTGTTTTTGGAGGCATCGGTCTACCACCACACTTCCTTTTAACACTGATCAGCTGTAGGGCGGCCCTTTGAAGCCCTGTGGCAAGAGTTTAAACAGGTTTTTTCCTTCTAGCCGATCAGCTGGGACTTAGGAGGCAGCAAATAGATTGGGGGCGGGGCCAAATAAAAGGTAAGAATAATGTGGGGGGCAGGGGTGGGAGGGCCTAATTCCTGAACAAAGAGAACCGGTTCAGTGACATCATATTGTTACCACTACCGGCTTGGCCAAACCGGGCCGAACCGGGAGGAACCTACCACTGATGTAGATGCACCTGTTGTTTTCTAATGTTTTTAAAGATTTATTTACTGTATACTATGAATATGTAATAGCACAAAGCGTATAACATTTGCTTTGTAAATAGAATGTTGTACCAATTGTGCACTACTTCACTTTTCCAATCACCCGAGAGGGAAGGTTTCAGGCCTAGCTCCCAAATAAATCCACAGGTTATTATAACAAACCACAGGTTACTACAATTTTTTTGTTTGTTAAAACCCTCCTAAAATAAGACAGAATTATACAGTATATAATCTCTTCCTGTAATACAGTGTTTCCCAAACTTGGCTATTTTAAGATGCATGGACTTCAACTCCAAGAATTCCCCAGACAGTATGGCTGGTTGAGGAATGCTGGGAGTTGAAGTCCATACATCTTCAAAGGGTCAAGTTTGGGAAACACTGCTGTAATACATTAATATCAACACTCGTGCTCAAATCTGTCAATTGTGGAAAATCGTACATGTGACTTCACATCCAGTTGCATTCATCTGTACTCACTCGTGCATCTTGCATTGTGCAGCAGTGGCCAAGGGTATACCTTGAAAGAGCAGTGGAAAATCAGGAAGCTCTATGCAGTATGGGTGTGTTTGCAGGAAGGAAGACAAACAGCCGTTTGCAATTTCTGCAGAAAATGATTGTGTTGCAGACACAATCTTAAGGCAGACTGAATCTGTTTCTGGAAGAGGACAGAAACGGAGTGGACCTCATCTTTAGCTGAAAGGCCAACAAACAAATTTTAAATGTATCAGCATTTGCAAAAGAATTTCATTCATTGGCCCTGGGGAAAAGCTTGCTGAAATTCATCCAGTTAGAGCCAGTCAGATTTATAATCATTTCTTAGACAAATGTGAACCTCCATTGTGTTACCAATACGGTCTTATTCAACTGTAAACTAATAGGAACAAGTATTTCTTTTGGAATCACAGTTGAATTAACTTTTGCATCCATTTTAGAGGAATCAAGATTTGGATCTTACTCAAGCAGAATATATATTGACGCAATATGGAGACTTACTGTAGATATTGGACCTCCAGCCAACAAATGTCTGAGATAAAATAACTTTTAAGTTTCTCTTCCCCTGAATCCCACCCCCTTACTTTTCACTGAAAAAGGACAGTGACATTATAAAATTGTTAAGGTCGCTAACTGATGTACAATCCTTTCACTCCATGATACTCCTTCATATACAACCAGCGGGAAGGAATAGAGCTTGTGTAGCATAGGGGGCTAATGCCTCCTACTAAAGGCAGCAATTAACACCAGCTGCCTGTAATTTCTCTGAGTTCAATCCTAGCCAGGCTCACGGTCGACTCAGCCTTCCATCCTTTCTAAGATGGGTAAATTGAGGACCCAGTTTGTGGGGGCAATAAGCTGACTTTGTATAAATATACAAAAGTATGAAGGCTATTGCTTAAAGCATTGTAAGCCGCCCTGAGTCTCCGGAGAAGGGCGGCATATAAATCAAATTTAAAATATATATATATATATCCCAGGCATCAGATCAGAATATCCCAGGCATCACAAGAACTACCATTACCTTTCAAAACATCTGTTCACTTTTAATGTTTTAATGTTAGCTTCAATATTCTTCTTTGCTATCACAACCTTATTGTGTATGTGTTCCGATACCTGTGTTTTTTAAAACTCCTATTTTAATATAAACAAAGAATAATAAAAAAGAGTCAAGACCATTCAGACAGCAACAACACTTTTTTGGGGGGCTTACGGTATATTGTTTGCATGGAGATACATAAAGATGATCAGGTTATCCTAGATCAGAAAAATCAGATCTTCTTTGATCTCGTTTTAGCCTTCTAAACTGTTCTGGGAAATCAGAACACTCTGTATTTTTTTTTAAAAGGCTGAAATGATTGTTGTTGAGGAAGACAAAGCCCTACATGCATCAATCAAGCAAAATGTAAGAGGAATCTAAAACCCATATGTGGTATGACACACATATCCTGTACCAGGCAGCACTGACAGGTTCCCGGCAGGCCCTTTCGATTGGAAAGCCAAGTTATTAACAGAGCATCTCAAGGGAGTCGTGCACAGCAGAAGCTACTCCCGAAAATGTGGAGCTTGCCAAGTGGCAGCGTGCCCTGAGCCACCATGATACGCAATGTCCTATTTGCCTCTTCATTTATTTAGTTGTTTTGGTTAGCAACTGCCAGTGTTTTGATTAAAGATGAAAGCCTGCTATACTGAGAAATCAAATGGTTCTGTCAAAGAGCCCCCTGGACTCTGCTTGGCTTGGCCTATCCCCTCCTAACAAAGCTGTTCTAATTTCCTGATGGACAAGGGAGAAATAGATTTGAAGGCTATTTGAATATCAGAAAGGCAACTTAAATGGGATGTATTATGTTTTGATTTGTATGTTCTTTCGCACAAAACATATTTCATTAAACATCCATCTAACTGCCCACTGCTATTCTATATTTCCCAAATAGAAAGTTCATATTCCTTTTGTTTGATGTTACCAGATTCCACTCCAGCTGAGTTTTCTCTCCTGTTTCAGTCACCAGATGTCTGTATGAACACCAGCAGAAATAAAGGAGAATCGGCTCTTTTCCCAGTCTTTAACCTGTGGTATTACTGGAACCGGACTTTGTAACTAAGCAATGGAACCTGACATTTGTTTTTGGTTTCCCCTTTTATTGCCTTTTCTTTTGGCAATTTTTTGCATTGTAAATGTGCACCCCAGGAATATTTTTAGCTACTAGTATAGTAGAAAATATTATTTTAATTGGAATTGGGGTGAAAACATTTCATTGGAATGAATGAGAAATTTCTTCTTATTCAAATGACGGCATGAGCATTCTTGTTGATCTTGCCATGCACAGGGAAGAGAGGGTAATATTTCAGCTACTATAATTGTGGTAAAACCTGTTAGCAGCATGGCAGGGGAGGCTGTTTGCAGCCAGTGACGGGCAGTGCCAAGATAAAGGAGAGGGCAGGTACAAAGATACAAAACCTTGCAGGCCAACACTTCCTCACTTCTGATGTAAATTACGAACTGTTTACAGCAGCTGTTTTGTAAATTTAAACTAAGCACAGTATTGGGGTTTAAGAAAGTGCGTTCAGTTGAATGTACAAAAAAATTCTGCACGGATTGACTTTTGGGCTGCAGTTGTTCACATGCTGTACTATTGTACTTGGTGTCTCTTACATGAATACACCTCCATTGTCCATTTGTATTTCAGAAAATGTCAGTTACAGTTTGCTTGTTCTAAAGAAGAAAGACCCTCTCACTTAATGCCAAAAGGTTTACTGGCCTCTGTGTTTTGATGCCGTTGAACTTTCTGGCCCTTGAATAACTTCCACTACTTTGCCACTCAGCAAAAGAGCAAACTCTCCTCTTTTTGCATCTGAGGCTCTCCACAGCTTGGGACACATTCTCTGCCAATCATTGTATAGTACTCAAGGAGAAGATGTAGCATCATACTGTGACACATTCAAGTGAAAAAAAACATTGATTGAAGCCGTAAAATCCAGACACAGCTTCATGGAATCAATGCGCCATGTAGTTTTTTTTTTTTAAACTGAATCCAAAGTGTGGGAGAAAAAAGCTTCCACACTGTGTCATGTGATACTACCGCCATCTTTGAATTGTGCTGAAATGCCTGTTGCCTTGAACTGTTTTTTCTCTACTGGGAAGATTAATACAAAGCCATTAACAAAGCATTAACTCTTTTCTGGCATCCCCAGGTAGAGCTGAAAAAGCTGCGCTAATCCTCTGAGCCTGAACCCCATCAGTGTCATCAGTGTCAGCTTAGTGGTCCAGTGTCTGCTTCATTGCTGTGTAGCTTCTCACTTTTTAAACCCTGCATTTAAAACTTTTTATGTTTTGCATTGTTTTGAAAGGTGGTTAGCCTCTTTGTCAAAAAAGAGAGAGAAAGAAAGAAGGAAGGAAGGAAGGAGAGAGTGGAAGGAAGAAAGAAGAGAAAGAGAAAGACAGAGAGACAGAAAAAGAAAGGAAGGGAGGGAGGGAGGGAGGGAGGGAGAGAAAGAAAGAGAGGCAGAGAAAGAAGGAAGGAAGGAAAGAAGGAAGAGAGAGAGAGAGAGAGAGAGAGAGAGAGAGAAAGAAAGAAAGAAAGAAAGAAAGAAAGAAAGAAAGAAAGAAAGAAAGAAAGAAAGAAAGAAAGATGTTATTCTTTCTCATATTTTCATGATTAAGAACTACCAGGCTTGTGACATGGTTTCCAAATAGGCAGTGTCCCAATTATGAATTAATCCCAGATCAGTAGTTTTAACCAACCCAAACATTTTTAATAAGGTTTTCATGAATGCAGAAACAGCCATTCATGCACGGAGATTGGCATCTCAATTATCCATGTTCAAAGACTTGTGTGCTCGTCTTTTCTCTTTATAATCCCTGTGCTTTGCACTATTTTTTTCCCTCCTGCTTTCTAACAAAACCCTGTGTTGCACCTTCAAAATCAACTTCAATGTCTACTGGGTATGTGTTTGAAGGGATGTCATTGTTGCTTAGCAACAACACAGACTGAGTTGCCTACAGCTTTTTGCTGGAAAACCTGAGACGAAGCATTCTCATGTAATCATTCTAAGTCGTCACTCAGTATGGATTCTTGTGCATTCTAATTCAGCACAGTATGAGATAAAACTCCTGTTCCTTGTGTGTTGGTTGATCCCTTATGATCCAGAAATCCTTGGGTGCACATGCAGTGTAGTCCATAATAAACATTATAAATTGCACCGTAAACAAGACAAGGGTAATTTATGTCAACGTTCCTTACAAACTCACAAAATAGACTAGGGTTTGGGTACCCACCCTTAATGAACCACCTTTGCAGCATGCCAAATTTGGAGGAAGCAAACATCCTGTGGGGAAAGGACTGGCCAACAAAGCTTCCGGTGATGTACCATGTAACCGGGTTAATTTATGATCACAATTGAGCCCAAAACGTCTGTTGTTAAATGAGACATTTGTTAAGTGAGTTTTGCCCCATTTTGCAACCTTTCTTGCTACCGTTGTTTAAGCGAATCACTGCCGTTGTTAAGTTAGTAACCTGGTTGTTAAGTGAATCTGGCTTCCCCCATTGACACTGCATGGGAGAAGGACGCAAAAGGTGGGACAGAGCAAAGTTCATAAATACGAACCTGTTGCCAAGCATCTGAATGTTGCTAAGGTCGTAACTGTGAAAAACAGTTCTATTTTTCAGTTACGTTGTAACTTTGAACGGCCACTAAACAAATGGTTGTAAGTCAAGGATTATCTGTACAGTGGCCAGCTTCCTTCACCACTTGAGAATTTTCAGAGAACAATTTACCTGAGCCAAGCCAGAAATGGCGCCATAGCAATTGCCGATGTTCCACCCCATTTTTTTCTCTCTTGTTTTTGCTTCCTTCTCCCTTCTGCCAACTTCATCATCTTTATAGCTTTACTGAACCATTCTGTATTTTCATTTACAGTTTGCGCTCTGACTCTACTTTTCTTACTCTCCTTCTTCTTGCCTCCCCCTTTTTCCTTCCCAGGACTGTAGTGTAACTACCGCTGTCCTGGGATATGGGAATGCTGAAGAAAAGTGTTCAGCCACCATTTTTATGGGAATGTATCTAATCCATCTTTCCGGGTTTATGTGAAAATACAAGACACATGATTTCCAAATATTTCTGTGAAAATTGCAGCTCAGAAAACATAGCCAAAAATATGTTTATTAAAAACAGATGTACTTTGTAGATGGGTGCACAGAGGAAACTGTATGCAGAAATGTGAGTATTTGCGTGAAATGCATATCAAAATATTGTGCATAAACTTCTGATTTGCTCTTTGATCATCCATCAGAAGCTGCCTGCGCAGGAATAATATTAAAGATAATGCCAAGTTTCTGATGGTTCACATATACATCCCTGTATTATTACTCAGGAAATGTGCACAAATCTGAATGCAGCATTTATTTTTCCCTCCAACTCTTCACTAAGCTCAAGCACTGGATTATTTCCATGACCTCTGCAGGCTTACATGTCCATTCTTATCAAAAGCAAGAACATCCGGATGTTGTTTCTTTCTTTTCTCCCCTCTCCAGATAGAGGAATTTTTCACCCTTGCATCTGATCACAACCAAAACATATCCTGGCAGTACTATTTTTTTCCAACACATCTTTTATGATGTTGTCTTCATCTTGGCCCATGAGCGAAACAGATCTAAGCACAGCTAAGCGCTCCTTTTAAAGTAGTATTTTCCACCTTACTGTCCAAATACAGCCTGTGTTTGTATAATATATAAAATCTGTTAGGATTTGTCACACCCATTACTTTAGAGGAAAGTTAGAAAATAACAGTGATTTGAAACAGAGGCAGGATAAGGATTGACAATGGGGACACAAAATTTCATGCCGATATAGATTTCTGCCAACGCAGAGAGGCATGAAGAGCACCAATGGGGGAAAAAGCTCAGGAAAAACAAAAATTCTGAATGATAAAAGGAACAGAAAACTATTTAATCAGTAATAATGCTGTGCTCTGTTCCAGCATTATTCCAGCACTGGTGTCTGCAGTTTCTGGTTTCAGAATGGTGGGAATGACCGGATAACTCAAACCAGATCCATTTTTATATGTGTTCTGCTGCTTGCAATGCATTTAATATAATTCTTTATTGGCCAGATGTGATCGGACACACAAGAAATTTGTCTCCGGTGCTCTCCTATTGCCCCGTTGGGCCAATACTTTTAAAGCCATAGACCCGTGATGGCGAACCCATGGCACAGGTGCCACAGGTGGCACGTGGAGCCATATTGGTGGGCACGTGAATGTTGCCCTAGCTCAGCTCCAGCGCACATGCGCGCACTAGCCAACTGATTTTCAGGCCTTCTGGTCCCACTGGAAGTCAGGAAACTGGCTGTTTCCGGCTTCCGGGAAGGCCTCTGGGGGGGGATGGGCAAGGCTGTTTTTGCCCTCCCCAGGCTCCTAGAAAGACTCTGGAGCCTGGGGAGGGGAAAAAATGAGACTACCAGGCCCACCGTGCCATCACGTGCCAAAAGCAGGGGGAAGTGTGGGGGGTCATGGGCGCATGCGCATGAGGGTGGGGCGCATTGAATTATGGATGTGGGCACCCGCACCCGCAACCCCCCCCTGCTCCCCCCACTTTTGGCACTCAACGACAAAAAGGTTAGCCATCACTGCCATAGACCATTGCTAGGGATTCAGTAGGCATGTGGAACATAGAGGCCAAATGTGTTCTCATTTTCCTTGACCTAAATGATGAGTACGTGGTGTTATTGCAAACTAGATGCATGTTTTATAGAGAGGTCTACCATAGGAAGCAAAGAAAATATTAATCATTTCCCACCTCCCACGCCCCCAAGTACATTTTATTTATTATTTTTATTTATTTTATTTATAATCTGCCTTTATTATTTTTATAAATGACTCAAGGTGACAAACATATCTAATCCTCCATCTCCTGCTATTTTCCTCACGACAACAGGTGAGGTGAGATTGGCCGAGAGACAGTGACTGGCTCAAGGTCACCCAGCTGACTAAGGCAGGATTAGAATTCACAGTCTCCTAGTTTTCTAGCCTGGTGCTTTAACCACTAGAGCAAACTCACAGCCTGCGGGCCAGATGCGTCACGTAATGGCCACGCCCATGCCCAGTTTAGCAAACGGGGGTTGGGGAGTCCCAATATGTCATGTGCTGCAAGTTTGACACCCCTGACCTAGATCATTTAGCATAAGGAAGTTTTCCTCTGACTTGTTAAATAAAAGCAAAAGATTTCACACTGATGCACCCAGGTCAAAGGTAAAGGCCTAAGTTCTTTTATAAAAGTTTGTGAAAATGTCTACTCGGTGTTCAGCCTAGAAGCATGCATAAAAAAATGAGGTACTCTTCACAGAACAAGAAAGGAGACATTTTCAGGTAAAGTTCTCCTGCCTTAGTTTATCTATGCTAATTACTGTTTGCCTGAATTTTCAGCAATATTAGATTAGTCTACTGGATTAGTCTACTGGTTGTAAAGTAGTTGTAATTTGTGAGGATGTTTGCATAGCAAAAGACCAAACAAAATCATTTCTCCATATCATATAGGTATGCTTTCATTTTAGACAAAAGGGGAGGAACAAACTTCCCTGTGAGAATTCAAAGTCAGTAAAATCCAGATTAAAAACACTGGAACTCAGACCAGCCAAGAGATAAAACAAGTAACCCATCACTTGAAATGTAAGAGGAAATTCAATCCTTGGGTGCTATAGATATTCTCTAGCAGCCTAATTACCTAATCTTATACAGGTAGTCCTTGACTTAGAACAACTCATTTATTGACCATTCGAAGTTAGAACGGCAGTGAAAAAAGTGACTTATGACCATTTTTTCACACTTATGACCATTGCAGCATCCCCATGGTCACATGATTTACATTCGGGTAGTTGACAACTTTTATGACAGTTTCAGTGTCCTGGAATCATGTGATCTTCTTTTGCGACCTTCTGACAAGCAAAGGCAATGGAGAAACCAGATTCACTTAACAACCGTGTTACTAATGTAAGAACTGCAGTGATTCGCTTAACAAGCATGGCGAGAAAAATCATGAAATGAGGCAAAACTCACTTAACAATTTTTTGAATTAGTAACATGAATTTTGGGCTCAATTGTGGTCGTAAATTGAAAACTGCCTGTACTTGTAAAGACATGAAGTTCAATAGAAAACTACTGTATACAGTCGTAGGACAGAGGCAGAAAGAGCAGCTCTACCTGATGGAGAGCTCTGCGGAAACAAGCTGCCCACTCAGTGTTGCTCCTTTTCTTTCCCTTTCTCAAAAGAAGATGCCCAGGGCTTACAATGGATGTTTCTCTTCCTGATGGCTTATTCATGCCTGCTTTCAGATGGGTGGGTGAGCATCAGTAGTGGGTTGCAAAACCCGTTGCTACCGGTTCGCTCATGTGCGATGCTTCTGTGCAGAAGCATCCGGGGTGGGTAGGTGGAGCCTCCCACCGCCGCCACTACCGGTTCGCCAATCTGGATAGAACCAATAGCAACTCACCACTGGAGAGCATCCACCCTTTTGGTACCCTCAATGGCCTCCTTGCAAGGCACACCCACCTTTGTTTACAGGAGGAAGAAATGATTATGCGTTGGTGACAGTCACAGCATAAGAGAAAGACAGGTGCGCACAGTAGCTGCTTCTTGCCTAATTAAGAGAAGCCACGGGCCAGATGGGAAGCAGTGACACGGAAATGCCATGTTTTGATCCGCACCAGATATAGCCTCTGATGGATGATGTGTAAGAAAAACGTAGCACAGTCTTGCTTGAAGTTTATGTGGCAGGTTTCCTACTCCTCCAGATTGGTAGCTAATACCATGAATCCCCAAACAATCTTCCTGACATCATTCAATTTCCCCTTTTAGAGGTTCTCTCCCCTCTCTCTATTGCCCTGTGAATTGATCCCTCTCGGTGCTGCCTTATGCAATTCGGGCAGTTCTTTTGCGATGTCTTGCAGCCTTCCTTCTTTAACTACCATTCATATATTCAAAGCTTAATAAAAGCAGAAAAGAGGAGAAAGATTTCATCAAAGCAAACCACCAGGGACAAATAATAATTAGGCTACAGATCCTCAGCCACCCTCAGGCACTCTGGAAAAGTACAAGCATGGGGTACCGGCATGTGATGGGAGGAGGTGTTTCTTTATTCCCTGACAAGTAACAGAATAATTTCCCCCCCAATGAATAGCGGACAACAGATTTTAAGAAAGTTGAAGATGATTTAAAAGAGGACCTGTGATTTATTTTTTTTAATGATGCGTGCCAGTCTTTCCTAACCTGGCATCAGGTACAACTGTGCTATATGACACAAGGAAGATTCAATATCTGAAGGACATTAGGCTCAGGAAAGGCAAGTGTTCGACTGTAGCTCATTTGTTTAAGATCTGAAAACAATATAAAACACTTCAAAACCTGCTTTAATAGAGCATGAAATGCAGGGACAGGATTCAGCCGGTTTGGACTGGTTTCGGGTGAACCGGTAATTATGGCCAGCGACTAGGCCCACTCACTCTCCCCAGTGCTATCCTGTCTTATACAATTGCTGTGTTTGTGATGCAGTGCGCATGCGCGCAAGGCATGCGCAAGAGCGAAGCTATCCCATCCTATACAATTGCTGTGCTTTTTGATGCAGTGTGCATGTGTGTGCGCTCACATGTTCAATTCTGGGCGAACCGGTTGTTAAATTATATGAAGCCCACCTCTGATGAGATGCCTCCCATTTTTTTTTCAGATTAACTTCTGGTCTTCAAATATTATCTATCTATCTATCTATCTATCTATCTATCTATCTATCTATCTATCTATCTATCTATCTATCTATCATCTATCTATCTATCTATCTATGCGAAAACCACTCACGCATTAATCACAAAATCTCCAGAACTGTAAAGCCTACAAACTTGAAATTTGCCACGTATGTTCCTCTTGGCTTCTAGGTGCTCACTAAGAAAGGATTTTTCAAAATGACTATCAGAGCATTAGTATTTCCTATATGCTCTGATGCTAATTAGTTAGACTTTCTACTCCTCCTCCCAACTTGAAAATAACTCTGGAGAGAATGGGATAGCATAGGACAGGCTTCTGTGCGGCAAGCCTCATGGAGAGAAGGGGCTAGAAATCCTGAGGGAGAGAAGGGGATAGGATTGGAGACGTTTCTGTGGGGCAAGGCTGAGGGAGAGAAGGGGAGAGGATAGGGGAGGATTCAAACTATAAGTGTCAATTTATCAAGCCCGATCAAATAGTTTCATAGCAAAGCTCAGGGATCCAGCTAGTACAGTATATAGTTAGGTAATTTATGTTTATGTGTAAATGTATTAAATAAATGTTTTAATTTATTTTTTTGTTTAGTTCAAATCAAACTAAATAGGTTTAATATGATTGTATATGTTTTTTAAATTTTTGATTGGGAGCTGCCCAGAATTGGTTGGACAATGAACAACAATATACATGTTTTAACTAAATATCTGAGTAAATAAATAATAAATGTACATCATGCTACAATCCCACAGGAATCTTAGGAATTCCCAACATAAGTAATAACAAAACACCCACAGTTAAAATGAGAAATATATAAAATATGCATACATGTTCACTTCAGTGGTGGGTTTTAATTTTTTTTTACTACCGGTTCTGTGGGTGTGGCTTGGTGGGCGTGGCATGGCTTGGTGGGTGTAGTTTGGTGGGCGTGGAAGAGGAAGGATACTGTAAAATCTCCATTCCCACCCCACTCCAGGGGAAAGATACTGCAAAATCCCCATTTCCTCCTGATCAACTGGAACATGGAAAGCAGGGAATAGATGGGGGTGGGGCCAGTCAGAATTTTTACTACCAGTTCTCCAAACTACTCAAAATTTCTGCTACCGGTTCTCCAGAACTGGTCAAAACCTGCTGAAATCCACCCCTGGTGCACTTGCACATGCTATTTCCCCATGCCATAATACAGGTAGTCCTCAACTTACAACACTTCACTTAGTGGCCGCTTGAAGTTACAATGGCACTGAAAAAAGTGATTTTATGACCATTTTTCACACTTACAACCATTATAGCATCCCCATGGTCACATGATCAAAATTTAGCCATTTGGCCACCAATTCATATTTATGCTGGTTGCAGTGGCCTGGGGTTATGTGATTACCTTTTGTGACCTCCTGACAAGCAAAGTCAATGGGGAAGCTAGATTCACTTAACACCTGTGTTACTAACTTAACAACTTCCGTGATTCACTTAACAACAGCGGCAAGAAAGGTCGTAAAATGGGGCAAAATTCACTTAACAACCGACTCGCTTACCAACAGAAATATTGGGCTCGGTTGTAAGTGTAAGTCGAGGGCTACCTGTTATTTCATTGATGAAACTGACTCCAGGTAGTAATTAGCCAGAACAATTCTGGCCAATATTATCAATGTTTAGGCATGCTGGGAGCTATAGTTCAACAACAGCTGGAAAGCCATGATCTCCTGGTTGGAATGATGGAAGTTAAATGGAGCTGCAATTAAAGCCCAGTGCTGGGAACCTGATCTGAATGACAAGCACTTGAACAGCTTCCCTCTGTATACAAAAAAGGGTGCTGACAGGAATTAGTAGAAAGTTGTGAGTATGAATGATATTTAGGAGCTGGGAGGGAAGAATGGGAAAAGTTAAACCTCCCTCTCCTATTCCTTGAAGAGGCTGTGCTTGGTTATATTTTGTAACCAACCTAACCTCACCCTCAGGAGTGCATCTCTGGTTTGTTAAATCTAGCACATTCATCATCTAGATGAATGGGCTCCTCTTCTGAACCCAGGTGTTTGTTTTATTTGGGTAGCTGGACTCAGCCTGAGCTCCCAAAATTGGAGAAAGAGGTTGCCAGAAAGGCAGGCCTGCGTCTCTGGAACTGCTAAAGGCCTGAGTCAGTCAGTCAGCCGGAGGTCTGGGCTGCGTGAGGATTGATGGCAGCTTTTCTCTGTTAACTCTGAACGAGCTCTTTGCTGCCTGCACACATGTACCCCCTCAAGGCGAGATTCTCAGCTGGTTCCGCCAGCTCCTTGCCAGCTGCTGGTGCCCTTTCCAGCCTATCTGTTCTTGGCAGCATGCCACCGTGCGAGTAAGATCCATCTTGGCTTGGCGTTTGTTGAACTCCGCACGTGAGTGCAGACATATTGGCTGGAGGTTTCCTGCTCTGGGGACCATATGCTGCTCTTTACATGGAAGCAGGCAAGTGGGAGGCTTCAGCTGTCAGCGAGGGCAAGCTTACTGACAGATAAAAGAAGGAAAGGCTTGCAGAATAGGTCATGTGCTGCTTGCTCACTTTGTAGGCTATCTGGGAAGGAGGCTTTAGTGCCCATTGGTGTCTATGTGATTCTGCGAGCAGATTTAAATCCAGATTCATTTCTGCTGTCACGTACAATAGAATTTATCTGTGAGGATTGAAATACATAGTATGAAATCTTGAGGGTTTCAAATCCTGCTGCAAAGAAACACAGACATTGGTCTGAACTCCCTGACATTGCTTTATGTTGGATGGAATGGCAGAAATTAATTTCCCCCTGGAATGTAAATATTCTTTTACGTCGATTTTCACATTGAATTAGCTTCAGAAATATTTGCTAAAAACCTAGCTTAGTAAGAAGCCTACAATCTTTTTTTCCCATTTTGGACATGGACATTATATCTTTACAAAATCAAAACTAGTTATCCTTTCTCAGATAGAGGATGAACTGGGTTGTGGGTGCCCTCCCATTATGATTTCCAGACTGATCATGGCCAGTCACAAAACTGGGATCTACCACAGTAGTGTGTTTCAAATCCCGGCACTACTGGATCGCTATTGGGAGTGCACGGGCATTCGCTTTGCAAGTGCGTGGTGCTTCTGCACATACGAAGAGCATTTTTGATGACATCTGGGTGGGTGGGCAGAGCCTCCTGCCACAGCCGTTACAGGTTCACTCAAACCGGGGTGAATCGATAGCAACCCACCACTGCTCTCCCTCTTGGTTGCATGATTCAGAGGAGAGCATGTGCTGTGCTTTGCACTGTACACATAAGTAGCACTTTTTGTAGTTGTAATAAATAAAGGTTAATTAATGGGTGTAATATGGGGCAGACCAGATTTCTTATTCCAGTTTTGCTCTTTGTATTCTGTGTGGTTGTATTTCAGTTATCCTAGTTTTTTTTTATCAGCTTTTCACAAATCACAATGGCCAGCTCAGCTATGAGCAGCTGGAACATGGAAGGCAAGGCCCCATTTTATGATCTTTGTTGCCCAGTGGTTAAATGAATCACTGCAGTTGAGTAAAACTGTTATTAAGTGAATCCAACATCCCCATTGTCTTTGCTTGTTGGAAGGTCGCAGAAGGGGGGGGTCACATGACCCTGGGACACTGCAACCATCATAAAGATGAGTTAGTTGCCAGGCATCTGAATTTTGACCATGGGGATGCTGCAACAGTCATAAGTGTGAAAAATGATAAGTGACTATTTTTAGTGACGTTGTAACTTCGAACAGTCACTAAAATTGTTGTAAATTGAGGACTACCTGTATTTATCACTCTCATTCTGATGTCCCTTACTTTATATTAATTAAATAAATAAATAAATAAATATATATATATATATATATATATATATATATATATATATATATATATATATATGTAGGTCTTTGGTTATTTGGGTCTTCTCCCGCGTAGAATTGGAAGTATCTTGGCGACGTTTCGACGAAGTCTCATTCGTCATCTTCAGGCTGGTGTTCTCGGTTTCGTGCTTCCAGGAGAACACCGAGAAGCCGAGAACACCAGCCTGAAGATGACGAATGAGACTTCGTCAAAACGTCGCCAAGATACTTCCAATTCTACGCGGGAGAAGACCCGAATAACCAAAGACCTACATACAAACACCCGCGAAAACCTCAGAAAACATATATATATATATATATATATATATATACATATATATGTTTTATATATATATATATATGTTTTATATATATATTATCCAAAACATTCTTACCCTGCCTGTGGAATCATTGGACTTTGACTCCTAGTACTATAGTAATAACAATAGCACTTAGATATATACCGCTTCATAGTACTTCACTAAGCGGTTTACAGAGTCAGAGTCTGGCTCCTCATTTTACCAATGGAAAGCTGAGTCAACCTTGAGCCAGTGAGAATCAAACTGCTGGCAGTCAGCAAAATTAGCCTGCAATACTGCATTTTAACCACTGTGCCACCATGGCTCACTATGCTGGGAATTAATAGACAGCATTTCTGGAAAGAATTTGGGTTGAAAAAAATGGAGATCTGCATGCAGATCTCTAGCATGATTGTTCTTCTCAATTACAAGGGCCCTAGAAATAACATATCTACCATATCTTCTACAAATGTTTCTTCCATCTCTAACCAATATCTTTAGGGGAAATGTCTGCATTCTGCTTTAGACTTCTGCTTTTGTGATAATATGTCATCTGTTTTAAAGCCTGTCTTACTATAGCTATGTATGTTTTTATAATACATGTGGCACACCACAAAACACATGAATCTGGAACTTGTCCTAACAAAGAGCATTACACATCACTGGAAAAGAGTGAAGGGGACTACATCAATCACCATGGTGACATAGAGGAGAAAAAAAGGGATCTTCACAATCAACCTTTCATTTGTTTAATGAGGTGTGGTAATCAACATTCATTACTGTAGCAATCTTCAGCTCAGTAGCATTTCTAATGTGCTTATCCACAGGACATTAAATTGCTATACATATGATCTAGGTTGATTATCCAAGCTCAGATGGCTCATATACTTTTCATTAAATAAGCACTGAATTTAAAGACCATTTCACATGTGCATGAAATCTCTATTTTATTAGCAAGGATGGTCCGGTATTTTTATTTATTTATATACCATCCAGCTCCCAAGTCACTAGGCACTTTGCAAACTACAATATAAACATCATAAAAGTGTCATATAGCATCGTAAATGTTCATCCCATCCATTAGTTGGACCAAATCACCACAACCTAAATGTCAATAACAATTCTCTTCTTTGTCTCTCTATTTTGCATTTATACTTCCAAAAACTATATGTAAAATGAGTGGAGAATTTTTTTGAGAGCAGCAGTTATAGTAAGGGAGAAAACAATAGCATTTGACTATTTTGACTATCTGACTAAATTGCATAAAGAATTACAAGAAGATAACTTCAACTTTGTTGCTAATAACTCCTTACTATACCAATTTAAATGATTTTTAAAATCCAATATGTGTAAATATCCATAAACTATTTGAAAAATACATATTAAGCAAAAAAAAAAAAAAAAAACTTCTTAGAATTTCCCTACTAGCCTTACTGGCTAGGGAATTCTGTGATTTGAAGTCGACACATTTTAAAGTTACCAAGGTTGAGAAACATTGGCCTAATGCATCAGTTTCTCTTTTAAAAAAATAAGATCATGGGGTTTTTTTCATTTCTTTTCCAATAAAGTCTAAATGTGTTGAACCACCTTAAGGGCAAGAAAGAAAGAAAAAATTACCACTCTTCTTGGATCTAGTAATCATTCTCAAGTTGGCCCATAAAAAGCCTTCCTGCAATAGCATGAAACTAGTCATAATTTATGTGACTATTTCATTGAATATGTATGCACACTGTGTTACTAAACAGTGGGAGGTATTTCCCTAATCCATTTCTTGGTTCTCCAACAATTGCAGGTTATTTAACTCATTTATCCAAGCCTTTGTTCATGAACTTTGCCAACTCATTGCACTCTGAAAATTTTGTTTTTCTTTTTGATTGCTCCTATAGCAGAGTGAAACATTCCGGTAACTCTTAAGAAAAATCCAATGTTGCATCGAAATTAAGTTAGACTCAGATGAGATAGAAATAGAGATGATAGAATTAGAGTTAGAGCTAGGGATATAGATTTACCAGTAGTTAGAGTTAGAGATAGAGATTTAATTAGAGTTAGAATTGTTAGAGTTAAGAGTTGTTAGAGTTGTTGGAGTTAGTGTGTGTGGGTGTGTGAGAGAGAGAGAGGGAGAGAGAGAGAGATTTGCTACTTATCAACCTTTGCTAAGAAGCAAAGTCTACCTCTAACTGGTAGCGGGACTGAGCTATTACTTAAATGGGAGAACCTTATAGATCAGTGATGGTGAACCTTTTAGGTGCCGAGTGCCCAAACTCCGTGCCTGTGCATGTCCAAACTGAAAAGTGTGTGCAGAGACATGCATGAACATGCATGTGCATGGACATGCACGAATGCATGCTCAGACATGTACAAATATGCGCATGTGCAGACATGCTCATGCACAGCAAGTGGTAAGATCTTTTTCTTTTGTGAGCTTCTGTTTCATCATTTGCAGGGAAACAGAAGCTCACAAAAGAAACGCCACAGAGATCTGACCTGGGGTGACAGTGCACATGCCAGCAGAGAGGGCTCTATGTGCCGCATTTGGCACGCATGCCATAGGTTCACCATCACGGTTGTAGATTATTCAAAATTCAAAAAGTATCCCAGAAGAAAACTTCCTTATTGTTTCCAGAAAACCTATTCAGATTTTGGGGATTATTTTTCACAGGAAGGCTGGGTTAAGTAAGCAAAACCAAATTAAACCAGAGTACATGTTCTGATGTAAATGGTGGTGTAGGTCAAAGTGACATCAACATAGAACATGAAGCTAAACTGCATTTAAGTGATTAGCAATCTAAATTATGTAGTAGCCTCTGACTGGTTGGAGCACTGACCTATTTAAATCCTCTTTGATAAATGGGCAGGCAACTAATTGTGGCTTCTCAGTAAATATATACATTTTTAAACCTTAATTTCATCCATAGACAAATGGCGGCCAATATGTAAAAGCCCTGTGGGCATGGCCAATCATCAAAAACCCTACCAAACAAATGAAGGAGGCCCATATTGTCACACCTATTGCCTGAAATGAGAACTAGCCTTTTATTGTCTCAATGCCAGCAGAGAGGGAGAGGTGTCATTGATACAAATCAACATAATGCTGAAAGTTGGATGCTTTACAGTAGGCAGGCTTCTTATGTTTAAGGGGGGCGGGGGAGAGGAAGTTAGATAGGGAGACACTGAACATCCAGGCACAATGTTAGCTATTAAAATTATAGCATAAAAGGGGGGAGGGTCCATCCTACTATTAGGTAGACAGGAGACAGTGATGTTATCTTCCTTTCCACTTAGTCCTCCCACTTCATAAATTCCTATCATTCTCCCACTTAAGCCAACAATTTGTTTTTGCCCTGTTGATTAGGTCAGCTTTCTCAATAATTACCAAAGAGCCACTTAGCCAGCTTCACCTAGCAGGTAGTTGTTGGTAATCATTGGGCAAGACACCTGACTGAATAATGAATAATTTGCTATACAGGCAGCCAGACTGGCCAGATTTTGCCCTTGTGGGTGTGTTCTTCTGCTTATACATCCCAATTACCAATGTACTTCTTTGAAAAATAAGTAGAGTAGTCCTTGACTTATGAGTCATTTTAGGACCATCACAAGTAACGACATGATGGGAAGGCTTCATTATGATCACAACAACTTGAGGACTACCTTTAGACAGTAAGCAGAGGAGACTGTGAGTACTGAGGAGACGTTGGAGGAGAAACCTCAACAACCTGGCCTTGCTCCCTTAAGTACAGTGATGGAACCTGTTCTATTACCACTACAGTTGGCGTAAGGCAAACATGCTAAGTGGGGAAACACAGTTGGGTGGACATCTTGTTCTTAGCTTCAGGCAGCAGAATGTCCTGACAATTGAAAGAAGGGTAAGGATGGATTTGTTATAAGTGAGCAACATTTCTAAACTTCAAAGGGAATTATCCTATCAAAGGCCAAGTGAGAAAATTATAGATGTTTTAATGGGCTATGAGCTGGTACTTTTTGCCCTGGCTTCTTTGAAGCACTCACTCTTCTGTACTACCCAGGGTGGACCTTTATCAGCTTCTTAGAGCCATTCTGGCTTGCATACTGCTGCATATATCTTGGACTTAGCAACTGCCATGCAATGTGAATTTTCCTAAAAGGATGATTTACAGGCCAATTACTGCAGAAAATGGGTTGGAATTAATGTGATTAATCATTCATTAGCTCTGGCTCCCATCATTAAATGAAAGCAATGGAAAGAATAGTTATGAAAAGGGTCTTCCATGTGTTTCCGCAGGTGGTACACCTGGCTGATCTTGTCCAGACTTTGAAACTAAGCAGGGCTGGACCTGGCTATTATTATTTGGGGATACAAATACTTCCAGGGACTACTAAGGCAGCAGGATTGAATAGGAAGTTGAAAACAAATTCCTAGAAACAAACAATGGTTCTTTTACCAAAAAGTGACTAGAAATTGAGTTTTCTCTGAAGAAGACTTTATCCTTCAGACTGTATAACCAAGAGTGATCAAAGCTGGCAGATTGCTTACCAAAAGTCAGAAAAGGCTATCATACATCCAATGCCCTTTTGCTGGTCTTTAACTATGCAATTATATTGTCTTCCATTGCTAATAGATATGCATCATTGGGCATAGTAATTATGTGCCACATATTGGTGAATGTATGGGCATATCTTGGCATAAAAAGACCCCTGATGGTTAGTGCTTAGAATGCACAGTGGTGAGAATGCAGCATTGCAGGCTGAGTCTGCCCACAATCTGGAGTTTGATCCTGATGGGCTCAAGGTTGATTCAGCTTTCCTTCTGAGGTTGGTAAAATGAGGACCCAGATTCTGGAGGCAATATGCTGACATTTGTAAACTGTTCAGAGAATGCTGTAAAAATACTATGGAATGGTTTATAAGTCAAAGTGCTATTGCTATTGGTATTGCTACATAATGCACTTAGTGCTGTCCAGAAATAAATAAATACACACACACACACACGTATGTATGTATGTATGTATGTATGTATGTATGTATGTATGTATGTATTTTTCTTGCCAATTCACATTCAGGTTGCTTTTGAAATTTCTTCCAAAGAAAAAGTTTCAAAGATATCTTCGAAATATTCATATGGTTGGTGTGTGAGATCCTTGCAAGAATTTATTTACAAGTTAGCCAAGAGATGGGGATGACTTACATTTCATAGAAGAATCCCCTCTGCAGTGGTCTGTAAGTGTCTATATACTCAAGTCTCAAATCCTATGGAAAGACACCATGGGGCAACTCTTTCCCTGAGCTTCCATTAACTAGGGAATATGCACAGCTAGGGAGATTTCAACAGTGATGGAAAGATGTTGCAGTAATGTATAATGGAAACATGAGGTGTTGGGTTATGCATGCTTCATATTTGATTCATAACTACTTGCAAACACAAATGAGTAAAATGCAACACCTGTTTGTCTAATAGTTAAAGGCAGTGGCATCTATTTTCAGGATCACATGGCAGAACTAGATGACTCCCCACAGCAGCCTCAATTCTTGAAATGATGTGGCTGCTTTCAATAAGCTTTAATAACATGAGATGAGTCAAATAAATGCTCTGACCAATCATCATTTGGCACCCTTCACCAACTCCACCTATAAAATTAATTCCTCCCCAAAAATTCCTCAAACACAGGACAGATGGAAGAAAAACTTCCTTTTCAGGAGAATAAATCTTTTGAAAAATTACAAGGCAGACTTAGAAGTCATTGCTGTATTTACTCAAAAAGAAGTCAATCTGGATTTAATGTGAACCTTTTATTTCCCTAAAAAAAAAAAGAAAAGAGCAATTAGACCAAAAAGATTTATTAGCTTCATTACCATAATCACAGCGATAACACATTATCTTAAAGACAATTTATTTTAGGAGAAACATAGCCTTCTTTTCAGGTAAACTCAGTACAATTACATTAACTGCAGGAGAGTCATGTTAGTTTAATGTTTAAAGGAATCAAACTAGATCCGTGATGGCGAACCTATGGCCCGCGTGCCACAGGTGGCACACAGAACCCTCTCTGTGGGTACACCAGCCATCATACCAGCCCAGCTCCACAGCACATGTGCAAGCGCCTCCCGCCAGCCAGCTGGTCTTCGGGTCTCTGCCATGCATGTGGAGGGGGGATATGTGGGGGGCACATGCACATGCATGGAGGGTGGGCACATGCACAGGGGGGCATGTGAATGCATGGGGGGGTGCTCGCATTGCATTTTGGGGGTTTGGGCACGTGCCCAAACTCCCAAAATGGGGGTTTTGTGTGCACTTTGGGCACACAAGTTTAGCCATCACTGAACTAGACATTGGAAGTCTGTGAGTTCTAGTATCCTCTTGAAAACAAATCTAGTTGGATGACCTTGGGCCAGTCACTCTTACTCAACTCTAAAAAGGAGGCAATGGCAAACCACTCCTGAAAATGTTGCCAAGAAACCACAGGGACCTGTCCAATAATTATTGGTTCAAAAAGGTATATTTTTCAAAAGCTGCAGCATCTACCCCACCGTCGTCATATTTGCAGTATTTATAGTGTGTTTTGTTTTTTTTAAAAAAATACTCCCTTTTTCACCCTTCATCTGCATGATGTGCATTAAATCTGCCACAAACAATCCCAGAACACAGATTATTCGGCATGCCTATCGCATCATCAAGTGCCTCCTCCAAGCACTTCACAAAAATTAATTACAGGTAGTTAATTAGATCTGGCTGTACCGCTGTGAGAGCAGATAACTCAGAGATGCCAAGGCTTCATCCAGGGACAGAATTATAAAGTGGGTTGCCTGCTTGGGAGGCGGGCTAAGTTTACAGTTAGGTATTCCTGATGGGGGATTCTGGTGCTTTCATTTTTCTGCATCCTTGTGGAACTCCAAAGTGAAGACAGGTTTGAAATGTGTGATGGATGAGGAATGCTTGGAAATCAAAAGAGCAGGTGTGATTATTGAACAGATTTTAAAACACGTTTTCAGAACGCACACATCTTCCTAAGAATATATAATTTTATTACGGTCATCGACCAGCAGACCTTCCTAAATTGATTTGCAGCACTGCAGTTGTATGGAAAGCTGGTAAAGATTATAATAACCAAGTAGCTTCTTCCTGTCTTTTGTACCGCTCAGAGCTAAACAAAATGAAAAACTAAACACACACTATGCAACTGTCTTTCTTGTTGCTTCTGGTAGTGTAAGTGCAGAGTATTCTATCCTAATTAAAACCACTGCACATCTGTAAGAGAGACACCTGTTTCTCCAGCTACTTCCTTTGCAAAACTCTGTTTGACTCTGCTCAAAAATAAAAGGAAATATGAATTTCATTGCTCCTCCCTTTTCTCAGGATAATGATTTGTGTGGGGCTACGGAGGCAGACACATTTCCTATTTGCAGACAGAGGCTTTCCTCTGAACAGAATCTTGCTTGCAGTGTTACTGGGGTAGAACTTTGAAATTGTTTTGGATGACAACTTTCCTAATCCTTGCCAATAGTCAGGCCAGCTGCATTTGATAGAAGAATAACAGTTTATCTCATCTACCTCTGTAATAGATAAATAAAAATCATAAAGGCAGCTGGACACTGTGGATGTAGTTCATGTAGCTTAGTCCTTGGAGTCCATCTGCTGCCCATTGTTTTTTATTTAATTTACACACTTTAATTTACACCCACAATGTCAGCATTCTTCTAGTTCAGGACATGGGGTCCTAAGTTGACTGTAGCTACATGAAGCAATTCTAACTTAGAATTAAGTTAGATAGCTGGGAAATGTTTATTTCCCAGCTATCCAATATGTTTTGATGTCTCTTTTCAGTATATTCTGATCTCTCTTTTAAACTACTTTGTGTTCTCTCTGCTCTGAACTACACTTCTGTACCAGGTGATTAATTGATTTAAGTTGGGCATAATGAGTGTATAGATTTCTTTTTACAGCAGCCATTTCTGTCTGTTACACTGGCACTGGGTCAATGTTTTATAGCTTTTAAGGTAATCACACATCCTGCATTTGTTCATGTACCAGTTTAAGGCAGCCACCATGTCTCTAAGACACCAAATATGCAAAATGATGCCCTAGATCAGGGGTGTCAAATTCAATTTCATTGAGGGCCACATCAGGGTTGTGTTTGACCTTGGAAGGGTGGGCGTGGTCAGTGTGGGAATGGCCAGCTTGACATCTCTTGTGTCAGGGGATGTCTGTGGTGGCCTGAACACTCTGTCAGCAAAAATGAGCTCCTGAGCTCCATTTTCAGCCATGATGGCCTCTTGCCACCTCTGCCAGTGAAAACGGAGCTCAGGGAGCCACACACACACACACCCCCGAGCTCTGTTTTTGCTGGCAGAGGGTGGCAGGAGACCATTATGGCTCAAAACGGAGCCTGGGAGGACTGTGTGCTCTGAGAACACCCCATGGGCCAGATCCGGCCTCTGGCCCTTGAGTTTGATACCCCCGCCCTAGATGGGCCCTCCATTTCAAAAGCAAATTGTTTGCCACAGGCATTCCAGATACTTTGATGCTGCACTACATGATTATGTTTCTAATAGTCCATTGTATCAGCATTTCATGCAGCAAATATATATGCAATTATATATGTTTGTGCCATAGACACACATATGCATACACATAATCCCACCATGAGTTTGCTATGGTTTATTCCAGAGAAATAACAGAATTAAGTTTTAATTAATTTATTCTATAAATAAATAAACTGCAATTGTACTAGAAGGGAAGACTTTACTGTAATGGTGCTGTAATAAGGGCAACATTGTCTATATCAGGGGTGTCAAGCTCGCAGCCCACGGGCCGGATGCATCACATGCTGGCCATGCCTACCCCTGGTTTAGCGAAGGGGAAAAAAGTTGCAATACATCATATGACGACGTGTCATCATGAGTTTGGCACCTCTGGTTTACATGCTCAGTATGTAGCAAAGTTTCATATGAGAAGATAAAATAACGAAGTGGTCTTTGTAACAAATGAACATACTTATTTATCACATCTGTATACTACTGAAATGTCCAAGGAGTTCCAGTAGTTTACAACAACAATTTAAAAGAGCAGTAAATATTAATTCCAAAAATGAAAATATTCATGGTGAGAATATGTGACTGACAAGGATAACTTAATTCGATTTAAAATAGAATAACAAACAGTTAACATTAATAATAAGCTAAGATCCCACCTAAGTCACCAAATGACTTCCAACGTATAAATTTCTGGTAAGGAGGAACCAACCACAGCATTTTATTTAGCTTCCAGAGAGGCTGTTCTACAAAACAGGTGTCATTTCAGAAACCAGAAAGCATTGATATTTAGCTTTTGTTAGTGAGAATTAAAAATCCATGTCAGGGGTCACTTTGAAGATACTAAAACCCCAATTTAATTATATTTATTCAAACAAAAGCAAACCTTTCCTCAATAAGCACATTTTATCTTGCATTACTTCGGTTAACAGTATGAACATTTCTTCTTTCCTGGCCACATATTCTAACCTCCTGCAGCAAATAGTTTTCAATCAAGTATCCCAAACATGTCATTCTTTAGATCAGACTTTTCTAAACTCTGTTCTGTGGAACTTAGGAAAGTTCTACAGAACAGGTGGAAAATCTGATGGATTCCATGAGATTTTGATGGGATTCCATGGGAGAATAAGGGGTGGGGAGAAATCCACTACAGCCAATTTCCTAACATTAGAGCTTTGATTCCAGGGTTCTGGGTGTTCTTTTAAGTAGCAGGTTTTGAGACCTGCTGGAGACATGTTAGGTTTCAATTTAAGTAATTCTTTATGAAAGTTGAAGTCTAAAACATCTAAAGAGCTTTGGGAAGACTGCTTTAGATAGCACGAACTGGAAAGTTGGATTATTAGCCAACAGTGTCAGCCATTGAAGGGCCAGGTTTAAAAAAGACAAGATGGCACCTGTAACTATGCAATTGAAGCACCTGCCTTTTTTGTATGTTGCATGGGACAAATAAAAAGGGGGGAGGGCTTCAATTTGATAGTGGCAGCTATCATTCTTGCCTTTTTAATTCTGCCCTTCACACAGACATACATTGTGGGTAC
Organism: Masticophis lateralis; assembly: GCA_030761175.1. Lineage (NCBI taxonomy): Eukaryota > Metazoa > Chordata > Lepidosauria > Squamata > Colubridae > Masticophis > Masticophis lateralis. Next base: position 98,869,203 of record JAUDYJ010000002.1, read on the forward strand.
CCTGTTTCCCACTGCAAAATTATTTGGATGGCATCTCCATATAAATATGTTGCACCACTTATTTTATAAAGAATGCCTCTAATTCTTGAAGACATGATGTATCTGCTGATTAATTGCGGCAAAATGGCTGCTGTCCATTATATTTCCAGTTCTAGCCATTTCTGCAAATGTAATAATTTGCAGAAATTATTTGCAACCTATCAGTCCCCATTCATTATCTATGATCAATAATTTGCATTAATCAAGTTGTACCATGGAGCAATATATCCCACATAGTTTTGTGCTTTGTTGGAAAACAAGCATGAATGTGTTAATTGTGATAAGGTAACCATCCATGGCAAGAATAAACCAGTATGTTTTAATGGCATTCTGGTTTGTTTTTCCTTTTTCTCCTTCTCTCTCTCCTTCCTTCCCTTTCCTTTATCCTCCTTATTTCGTATCCTATCTACTCCCTAATGCTCTTTATCTTTTTACGGGATTTTTCTGATATAATAATGTGATGTACAACAGTGTCATAAGCGGAAAAGTGGGGAGAGGAAGCTGCTGGAATACAGTTGGAGATTAAGGAAAGGAAGCAATATAGGTTAAATATAGGAGGAGAAATTCCACCAGAATTTCTAGTTTTAATTCTGAATTTAGGAATGACAATTTGATATTGAGCAGTGATATCAAGCAGTTCCCATAGGCAGATCTTGTCTTCACTAGTATAAGCATATGTTTTCATACAATAAGAATCAGAGCCGTAGTTGAGCCTGACTTGATATTTAATTTAAATTTCAACCATGCAGTTCACTTCCCTATCCTCATACCTGTCCTTATCATGTACATTATCTCTTGCATTATCAGTCTTGAAGCACCCCAGCTTGGTGACTAGTTGCTATAGGTACCCAAAAGTGTTCCCTAGAAGCCAGAATTCCATAATCATCATCATCATTCAACAAATATATTTTTGGTATGTTTATTTGTTTAACTGGAAATTATTTCCTTGACTCTAATACCCTTCATCTATTCTTGCCTACAGCTTGGATGCAAAAAGGGTTTTGTCTGAACATTTAGCAATTCTTTCTTCTTGGTTCAGAAAGCAGGCAGTGGAAAAATTGTACCTCTACGTTCTCATTATTTTGAAATGCTGTACATCAGGGGTGGGTTCTACTTATCTTTACTACCGGTTCACAGCGGGGCCGTGGACGTGTGCTTCCTTTGCTCGCGTATGCGCGTGCTCTTCTGTGCATGTGCAGAAGCGTTTTGGTGACGTCGGGATCAGTGGGTGGGGCCTCCCACAGGTTTTACTGCTGGTTCTATAGAACCGGTGCGAACCCGGGGAAACCCACCACTGCTGTACATAATTATTAGTACTACTAGTAGTGACAGTAATATCCAAAGTTGTCCAGTTAGCTTCCATGGCTGAGGGTAATCTTAAACCTTGTTTTCCAAGTTCAGGTTCAACTTCTTAACTGCTATACTGTACTGACTGTCTAAATCTAACAATAATGTAGTGGTTAATGCACTGGACTAGAAGTATAGAAACTCAAATTCTAGTGTTGTCTTAGGCATGGAAATCAACTGGGTCACTTAATCCCTCTGTCTCAGTCCTAGAAAGAAGGCAGTGGCAAACCACTTTGAAAGTATTGAAAAAAACCACAAGGACATACATATAGTGGCAAGGTTCAGAACTGATGTGAAGGCATTTTGTTGTTGTTAGTTGCGAAGTCGTGTCCAACCCATTGTGACCCCATAGACAGTATTCCTCCAGGCCTTCCGGTCCTGTCCATTTAAGCTGACGCCTACTGTTTCAGTGACTCCATCCAGCCACCTCATTCTCTGTCGTCTCCTTCTTCTTTTGCCCACCCACAAACACATAAATATACTTTATTATGGCATGCTTGAAACTCATTTTTGATTTATCTTTGTTGTGCCATCAAGTATACAAACTGCATAGAGAACTGAAAATATATGTAGGCAAAATGCTATTCCCTGCCCCAAGGAATTTACAAATTAATTTTAGCTGTGTGGTACAGAATTAGGAGCACTAGTATTCTCCAGATATCACATTTATAAGCCAGCGATTAAGAATTTGGGGATTGTAGCTGAGGGAATTCTGGACATAAAAGAAAGCAAGAGAAATTTGAGAGCAAGAAGTGTTACTACCACGTTATAATGCTTTGATAAGGCCACACTTGGAATTCTGCATCCAGTTTTGGACATCACAATGTAAAAAAGATGTGGAGACTCTAGAAAGAGTGCAGAGAAGAACAACAAAGATGATTAGGGGACTGGAGGCAAAAACATACAAAGAACAGTTACAGGAATTGGGTATGTCTAGTCTAGTGAAAAGAAGGACTAGGGATGACATGATAGCAGTGTTCCAATATTTGAGGAGCAGCCACAAAGAAGAGGGGGTCAACTTATTCTCCAAAGCATCTGGAGGCAGGACAAGAAGCAATGAATGGAAACTAAACTAACCTAGAGCTAAGGAAATTTCCTGACAGCACAATTAATCAGTGGAACAGTTTGCCCCCAGAAGTTGTGGATGCTCCAACACTGGAAGTTTTTAAGAGATTCGACAACCATTTGTCTGAAATGATATAGGGTTTTCTGCTTGAGTGGGGGGTTGAACTAGAAGACCTCTCTTCCAATTCTATTATTCTGTTATTCATTTGAAGGTGCAGGAGACCACAGGTTACCTACAATTTGAGGATCTTGGAAAAATAGAGGGGTTAAGAAGGAACATATTGAGAGATCGGAGGGCAGAAAGATAAGGCAGGCAAAGCAAATAGCCTGGTCTGGAGGCCAAAAGGAAGGAAAATTTAAACAACAGTAATTTCCAGGCAATGTACAGAATCTGCCTTAGAAAAGCCAAACATGTTTTCCCAAGGAAATGCTAGTGGTGTGTGTATTGTGCATTATTCAGCAATCACAGTGCAGTATTTTGTCATTGGAAATACACACTTAATTTCCCAAGGAAGCTTTTTTGTCACAGTTGCCGGTATTTTGTGTGCAATGCGGTTCTGGGCACCTATTGGTTAATGCCCATGAGATGATTGGAGATGCATAGGCACAAATGCCAGCCTCCTCCACCACTGAGTGGTGAATTTTTTTTCCCTTTTCTTAATAGGCTTTTGAAGGCTAAGCACTTCCCCTCTCTAGCTGAGGCACATAGATCTCACCAAGGAATATGTGAGCTTATCTCATTTCCTGACTCACTTATGAGATTCAGTTATCATCTTCCACTTATAAGCTTCCAATATTTCCCATCATTTTTCTCCCTTTCCCCCCCTTTCCACACATTAAAAATTAACTTGTAAGGAGAAAAAGATGAACTAGCTGTATAAAAACCATTGACTGAAATCTCTAGGATTGCTAGACTGAAAGTACTGTACATTCCGTGTGTGTCAGAGAAAGAGAGTTTCTGAGGCTTTCAACAGGCTGCCTTGTCCTCAGATGTCCTCAAACAATGCCTCTTGATAACAAGGTTTTTCTCCTTTTCTCTAATAGGATGGCATTATCATTGGTACTGTACTCTCAAGAGCATGGTTTTGGAAGAACGTTTGGTCATTTTGAGAGGCCTCCAGTAAATCTTCAGCAAAGATTACTGAGCAAACTTCAGGAGAAAAGAAACATGAAAGCTTATCTCTCAGTCAATTCTCTTGGGACTTTCTAAAACCAACAGCTTACTTTTCTCTTCTCGTTCTGTGACATACATACCCAGAGAGACATTTTTCTAAAGAATTCTCAGGTCTAGTTGAACTAAGCTTAGCAAATCAGTCCCTAGCACCTGCTGTGTGAATCTCAGGAGAATTCAAGACCTACTCAAGCAGACAATCCTCACATAAAATATCTTCTTGACCCTCTGCTTTTTATTTTTCCAAGGAGCAGCAATACATGTCAAATGGCGGTCCTTGAAGTAGCTCTCATCAAACGTTCTTCCCAACCTCAGTTTATGAAGAAGGGGTGGGGAATGTTTGTTCTTTGTAAAATGGCTTGAGAAACTTTGAGCTAAACAAGAGTTTATTTACAATAGCCAAAATACATAAACTGCTCTCAGTGTTTGCTTTTCCTTCCTCAACTAACTTCTGCCTCTGTTATTTCTGAACTGTTCCTTGAAACAAAGGATTGGCTAGCTCCTCCTTCTCCTAGATAATGTCCTCATTAGTCACTTGTAGCAATCTGCTAGAGTCCTCCAACTATCATTGTGCCAAAATAATTGCAATGAGGGCAGGTTTTCTGTCATTTCAATGAAGACTGGGTGATGCTATGATAAGCTGTACATCACTAGGGAAAATGGCTTTTGATAGACAGGAAATCAGTTTCACTACAGGCAACATCTGAAGGAAGACGTGATTAAGAGTATAATTATATTTGTATGTATTTGTGTGTATGGGTAAAGAGCAAATAGCAAAATAGTCAACAAACTAAATTGTCAGCTGGCTTTGGCTATACCCCCTCTTCTGCCACACTAATAAGCTGTATGTTTTACTTTCACCAGCAGTTCCTTTTCAACAAAACCCATACAACTCTGGGGGTCGTCCCACCATAATTCAATGCTATCGCTGTGGAGATACTTGTAAAGGCGAGGTGGTGCGTGTCCAGAACAATCACTTCCACATCAGATGTTTCACATGCCAGGGTAAGTAAGTGTTCAGTGTTGCTCCAACCTGAGACAGGATTGTGAACCTATTTAAAGTATACGATGCCAGTAGGTCCATTAAATGAGCGAATAGAAAGGAACAGAGATTATGGCACATTTATTTATTTATTTATTTATTTATTCAATTCCTACAGCCACCCATTTCAATCAATTACTCTGAGTGACTTACAATAAAAAAAAAGTGCAATTAAAACATTTTAACTGAGGCATGTCTGTCTTAGTCCTGAAAACCTGGTGTTATGATTAGAAAGAAGTACACTTTAGTTGCAAACTAAATTTAATGTCCCTGAGCAGTTGCAAAATACTCAGGCATTAAACAAGTTCCTGTTTACATTTAAGCAAAATAAACAAGTTCTTTTGGCTACAATATAGGTCAGTAGGTGGAGTTGATAAGAGTATACAAATTTGAAAAGGAGGAATCTGGGTATAATTGGGATTAGGAAAAGTGAGAAGGTTCTTAATAGAATAGAATAGAATAGAATAGAATAGAATAGAATAGAATAGAATAGAATAGAATAGAATAGAACAGAACAGAACAGAACAGAACAGAACAGAATAGAATAGAATTCTTAATTGGCCAAGTGTGATTGGACACACAAGGAATTTGTCTTGGTGCATACACTCTCAGCGTACATAAAAGAAAAGATATATTCATCAAGAATCATAAGGTACAACAATGATAGTCATAGGGTACAAGTAAGTAATCAAATCATATTAGGAAACAATCAATATAAGTCATAAGGATACAAGCAACAAGATTACAGTCATACAGCCATAAGTGGGAGGAGATGGTGATAGGAACGATGAGAAGATTAATAGTAGTGCAGACTTAGTAAATAGTTTGACAGTGTTGAGGGAATTATTTGTTTAGCAGAGTGATGGCGTTCGAGAAAAAACTGTTCTTGTGTCTAGTTGTTCTGCGTGCAATGCTCTATAGTGTCGTTCTTGCTTAAAACAGGAGATGTGCATTTAAATGTGATCTATTACTCATTCCTAAAGCCTCAACAATGATATTTTCATGACATTACCTAGAGTTTTTAGTAGAAGTCAGGGACCTTCACCAATGTGTAATTTCAAAGATATTTTGGAGGAAGCCATGCCTGTTAATCTGATTTTTTAAAAAAACTATACTAAGAATGATCTCTCTCTCCCTCTCCCTCTCCCTCTCCCTCTTCCTTTCTCAAAAATTGTAAGCTAAAATAATCAAGAGATGTCCTGTAATTTCTGATATCAATCTTGGAAGACCTATCCAAGTTTTGTTTGTTCCACCATATAATAAACAAATCAAGGTGGGATTACTTTGGGCTTCTTTCCTTTTTATCAGAACTATTTAATCTTTTCTTCAGTTCCCCCATTAACAGCTTGCTGAATCTTTTCCTTATGACCAAGATCAGTTCTACATTTTCCCTGACTCTTTCTCACATACACAGAGAACTTGTATTTCTAGACATAAGTGCAACTTCTACCATCTCCAGACCACATGATAGTTGGGAGGGATACTAGAAAACTGCAGTTTCCAAATATCTGCAGGACCTCAGGTTCCCCAATGCTTATTCTCTGACAGACAGATAAATCATTTCAAATAAATGTGTATTTGTGTGTTGGTGCAGGCCATTGTATTGATTGATGATAGACACAACCAGTGCTAGCTAATGTGGGAAAAACTCACTATTTTGTTAAAGTAACAGAAGTGGTGAATTGGGAGAGGGATGCATCTCTTGTAATTCATGTTGCACACTTTATGGATCTGGTTACTACCCCTTAGAACAGCTGTTTCAAATAAATGCAATAAGGAGCCCACTCACATCTGTTCTGGGTTTAATTTTTCGACTTCTTTGCTTTACTCCTCCCACTCACCCTTCCATCAGTAGGGCAGGGACATAATTTAGTAATTCACAACATTCAGTTTTCAACAGAAGGCAATTTAGTCTCCAAATAGGTTCAGGATCACATGTGGAAACTGAAAGCTATCCCAAATAATGGGAAACAGGACAATGGGAAAGAATTCCAAAGACTTTTGTATGCAGTATCACGTAGGGCTCCTGTCAGTCAAAGCTTCACGGCAGGAAAATGAGGACATGCACTACCGGTAGTACATGAAAAGCTAGGTGAAAAACAAGCGTATTGGTTCTTAAAATATAAAATGGGCATGTACAGTAACAATTCACTTAAATAAGCAAAGTAATGTCTATTTGGTGCTGCAGGCTGTATCAGTATTTACTCTGAAAAGGAACAAGGTGTTCTTAGTTATTAAGTAAATATACAGAAAAGGAAAACAAAGCATTTTTTGTTCTCTTTTTATTCATTATTTTATGCAATGTAAAAAAAATGTTAAATACATTTCAAAATTCCTTCCACAGGGATAGTTTGAAAATGAATCCAACTTATTATACTATTACATAAAGCACAAGAAATAACTATTTAAAATACCAGCCAAATGTTATTTAAAAGGGATATTAACCAAATGTATATGATTTGAAGTGCCTTTTTCATATACAAGCGGCACAGCACATTCTAAAAGTGTTTCACAGGAATTGTTTTTGCATGGGGTATTTATGTAATGGTATAATATACCCAATTCATTTTCAGATTGCCCAAGGAATTCTGTCCGAACCTTGCTAGATGTGTTTGCAATTAAATTAAAAACAAGGGCAAAAATAGTCTTTCTATGAGATTTCATGAAGTTTCCTCATATTTAAATCTTTAGGACAATCAGGAAGTTGTTGCTCATACACATTTTGTGTCCGCCTTTATCTCAAGGCAGAACTACCCAAGAAAATTCAGTTAAAGGTGGTTATCCTTTAAAGGTGGTTATCCTTAATCCTACAAAGTTATTGTAGGCCATAACAGAACTCACATCAACTGACTGGCCACCTACAAAGTCTCAATTCAGAAATGCCAGGATGTCTTGTCCTATAAATAGAAAGACACCTGCTTTTCCATCAGGCCATAAGTCTCTATCCTGCTGTTTGCTGACAAGTGAGAAGAGGGTTCACAGCCAGTATGCCAAACTAAAATTGTTTGATCTACTATGTACATGAGCATATTTCTTTGACCTTTGCCACCACCCACTCCTTCTCTTGGGATTTTAAGAACCTTAATCTGGGGTTTCTATATAATAGAAAGCCACCTGCCCACCCAATGGATCTCACAAAACAAGATCATGCAATTGATTATTCATAACATCGGGCATTTATGTATTGCCCAAGTGGTTCTCAGTGAACCAGAACAGCCACTGAAATTGAGATCTAATTGTATATTATCTTTCCAAACCACCAAAGAGTAGGTGCAAGTTGTTTTAATTGTGATGAGAAAGGATGCATGCTGATGTAAACAAGATTTTAGATTAGAATTACAAAACATGTTTGAATGTAATGAACAAACTTGCGTAGATCAAAAAATTAACCAAGTGCGAGCAAATTCACTGCACTGGAACTTTTACATGCCAAGCCCATGAAAAAAGTAGCTCCAAAGAGCATTTGTTCATATTCCAAACCATTTTTATCTATTTATAAGAAACAGCCTTCTGCAACACTTAAAAAAATGCATTGCTAGCATTTTTTGTGTACTCAACTTGCAAAGTAAATGTAATCTCATTCAGAGAATCTTCCACAAATATTCAATAAAGAAACCATAGTAAATGAAGAGATGAACAGCAATTTAAAGCTCCTAGAGAAACCCAGGTATGATTTTTTTTAATGCTTCATACACATTCACAATAGCTTACCACTGATCTTAATCATAATTATATCTGAGGATAAAAAGGATGCAGAGAGTACTTAATAAAAGAAGTCTTCCTTATTGCAGGGACATAGAATTATTATCACTGTTGTGGCATGATGGGGGCATTTTACTTATTCAAATATGCAGACACACCCATCTCCCAAAATCAGTCTTCTGTAGTTGTGAGACTTTCATCGAGGCAATCATTTTTAAGTAACATGTTAGAGCCCAGAGAATCTAACTAGTAAATATTTCCTTCAACATGAAAGTCCACCCCACCCACATATACTTAAACTCCACTCTAGCCTACTTGTGGGGCAGTATTATCATCCTATTTATCAGCCTCCAGGGAGAAAGATGAACAATACATTAAAAAAAAAGAATCAGCATGTCATATTGCAGCTGTATGAGTTCTTAGTCCACGCTTCAGGCCAAGGACAATATTGGGATTGATTCATTGGGTTGCAACCAGGGAAGTCTATACAAAACAACTTATCTTAGCAGTTCAGGGATAATTTATGTATGGGAAAAAAATCAAGCAAATCTGGATGTTCTTAGCTTCCTGGACTCTATTGGCTATGCTGACTTTCAGAATACCACAGGAAGAGTGTGTGTCTCCAGCCCCCTGGAGTTTGGTGTTGATTATGGAGTTTGGTCTTGATTATTCTGTTAGACAAAGACTTCACTCTGTCTCCAGCTTCAAAAGGGACTTAGAACCACCAGGAGAGAACTTGGCAGCCTTCTTTATTTGCTTCCAAAGCCAAAGGAAATCCTTATTCCTTAATGGGAAATAAAGAGAAGATGCTTGGTGGAATGATGAAGTAGTAGAGGTGGGGAAAAAATGAATGAATGAAGATTGCTGCAAAAAGTAAAAGTGTGAGAGAGGTCTTGAATAATAGGGAGAAAATATAGTTGCAATCAAAGAGAACAAAAAGGAGATAAGGATTGAAAGAGGCAAAGAAAATGTAGATGGGAGTTTTAAAATATTTTTTAATCCCATCTTTATTATTTTTACGGACAGTGAACATATCTAATACACCTTCCTCCTCCTATTTTTCCCACAACAACAACCCTGTGAGATTTGTTGGGCTGGGTGACTAGTCGAAAGTCACCCAGCTGGCTTTCATGCCTAAGGTTGGACTAGAACTCGCAGTCTCCTAGTTTCCAGCCTCATGCCTTAACCATTAGATCAATTGGACTCTTTGATGGAAATTAAACATTGTTTTGGAAGTGATTGATGAAGGTAAGCAGAGATAATTGAGCAGGATAAGTGGCATCAAAAATAAAAACACGTTAAATGATTTGGGATGAAAATGAAAGAATACCGTAGGTATTTTAGAGATACGTACCTTTAGAAAGGTAGTTGCATATTAAAAAATGGAACTGAAACAAATGCTATTAAGTGTTAATACCTGAGGAAAAAACAATGAAAAGAAAAACATTAATGCTATGGAAAATATTGAAAAATGATGGTTCTGCAGCTGTAGCTGAGATAATTGGAAAAATCTAGGATACCAGTAGACCTCGAGTTGTAATGTAATGGTAGTTGGGACTTGGATTGCCATTGCTAAGCAACTCAGCCATAGAGCACAATGTCATGTGACCATATTAGTGATGGGTTGCCCTGGTTCGGACCGTTTCGCAAGAACTGGTAGTAAAACTGGTGGGAGGCCCCGCCCCCCGCCCCGGATGTCATCATCAGCGATCTGCTCATGCGCAGAAGCAAGGCACGTGCACAAGCAAAGCATGTGTGTGCATGTGCAATCCTGTTGCAAACTGGTAGTAAAGGTAAGTAGAACCCACCCTTAGACCATATCATTTGGCAATGGCAGTCTCAGCAGTCTCAGTTGCTGCTGTAAAACCTCAAGATGCATAAATCATGAAATGAGTCCCAGGTGAGGAGCCTGAGAGGGCAGCAGGGGATGGATAAGTCCAATGCAGTCTAGATACAATTCAGAGGCTGGGGGAAGGGGCTGGGAAGACCGGTGCAGGCCGCTTGCAAGTCAGGAGAGGCCAGGAGAAGATTTGAGAGGGTCAATGCAGGCTATGTGTGGGTGAGATGATGGTGCTACAGGCAGAAGAAAAAGCAAGAGTCACTTATTGAAGTGACTTGCACCTTGACTGCTGGCTTCCCATTGAATTTGCCTTTGATAAGCCAGCAGTGTCTGCAACCTTATAATTGCAAGCTGAGAATCTGAGCATTTGGATTGTAATCAAATGACAATGGGGTTGTTACAATAGCCAGAGCTTCTAGATTTGTTCGTACATCCATTTTTTTTTCAGATGTAACTGTAATGGTCACTGAATGAATGGACATAAGCCAAGGACTATGTGTACAAATATGGTCTCATTATGGAACGGCCGCTCACAACATGCGTATGTGTGTGTACTGTATTTGTGCCTGACAATAAAAGGGATGTCATTATTGTTCTCTGACACAAAGGAAGCAGTAACAAAAATGAATTACAGGGAAATTTGTTTAGCACACCTGGAAGTTGTTTATCAGAATTCTAATCGAAAGAGCTCAAAAGGGAAATAGCAAAGTTTGGGATGTGTTGTGTGGATTCATGCCAGACAGTAGGTGTCCAGACTGTTTTTGTTTTTTGTTTTTTTGTTCCTTAGCAGGAGAAGTGCATGAATGTGGGAATGTACAAATATTGATTTACAGAATATGTCTGCTAACGTGAGATGAATGAAATGTGAAAAATGAAAGTATCTGCATGTATGAATGCACTTCTGTCAAATTTGCTGTATGGAAATCAGTATTACATATGTCAGGAGAAATATAAAAACAAATAGAATGCAGTGGCAGTTGTGTGATAAAATACAAGAAGAGAAGGCTCAAGAATTAATACAGGATTGTATACCAACAAAGTATATGGAGATGTTTTGGTCAGTGATGATCAGAATGCACGTTACATATATCAAAGATGACTAAATGGATTGAGTATTTAGATTGGGAAGATTGAGAAGGTTACAGTTGGATAAAATTGATCAGATTATCAAAAGGAAAGAGGTGAAAAATGCAAAGAACTAAAGGCAAGGTAAGAAGCAGCATAAAGATGTGGGATGAAAATGAATGAACTCTGTTTTTTAAAATTAAATTCAGCATTGGTCATGTTCCTGATATTGCTTTATCTTGGTCCCCATTCATCTTTTTAACCTTCCCAAGAAACCATACTTGAAAAATAAATGTAGTTTCCCCCTCCCACTCCAAAATTTTTCAGGAATTTACTTATCCCTGTTTGGGTTTTCCAGATCTAATGGGATTAAAATTCCCCAATATATGCTCACTGGGAATTGTATGTATTGGAGAGTACCGAATGACAGCGGTAAATTGAGGCAAGCTTGCCTGTGTGATTCTAAAATGGCAAAGCACTTCAAGAACTACTGCTCAGACTATCTGTCTTTCAGTGGGTCATGGCATGTGAGTGTAGTAATTGAGCTATTTCTTCACGGCGTTGCCAGTTTGTTTCTCTCCCTTGCCTCACTGGGGAATTATAGGCCAAGGTCTCTCAAAAGACAAGAATCCCACTCAATGTATTTCTCACCAGTTGCCATTAAAGATCCAATACACCAGTGGCTCCTCTGCTAGCCTACTCAGCCTCTCAACCTGTCTGCTTGTAGTCAATCAAAAAGGGCACATCTTGTTGCTGTCATGCACCAAGGCTCACAGACAATCCCCTAGACCAGGCTTTCTCTCAGCGGAAATTTCCCTTCACACCATCTCCCCCACCCCAACCCTTGCCTTATTTTCACTGCACGGTGCTAACAACACAATGGTGGCCTCTGAGAGGACCATAAGAAGTATTGTTGTTGTTAATTAATTTATTTATTTATTAGATTTATATACCGCCCTTCTCCCAAGGGACTCAGGACGGTGTACAGCCATGATAAAACAATGAACCCTGCAACATTTAAAACCCATTTAAAACAGAATTAAACAAATTTGATCTTCTTAGTTATAAACCCATACTTTAAAATACCCCGTCCAAATTTTTAGTCAGCCAGGCTAGCCTGTTGAAATAACAGGGTCTTAAGGACCCGGCAAAAAGTACGGAGATCGGGAATCGTATGTATCCCAGGGAGTAGTTCATTCCAGAGGGCAGGTACACCCACAGAGAAGGCTCTCCACCTGGGGTCACCAGCCTACATTGTTTTGCCGACAGTACCCTGAGGAGCCCCTCTCTGTGGGAGCGTGTTGGTCGGTGGGAGGCTATTGGTGGCAGAAGTATCTTGCCCTTGTAGAGTCTATAGGTGGCAGGGATGCAGGATGAGAAGATACTGTTTGGTAAAGGGCAGGGCAGGGTGGCAAAAGGAAGTTTACTCTCACTATTCAAGAAATTGTTTCACTCAGGTGACTTGGAGTCTGTCGTTGCAGAGAAACTGAAAACTGGTTCAGGCACTTGTATCTACTAGTGATCTGTGCATCGGAGAACACCGATGCACTTTTAACACACCAGATGGACCTTTCATCAGTACAAGTCCGATCACACTGCCCAGTGCCAGTCATCCAGAGTGGGCAGCAAGGCTACCGAAGCAGATTTTACCTCCGTAATTATTCTGGGTGGCTTCCTGCCCAACTTGTTTTCTAAAGATTGTTTTGCACAGTCTCCTACACATAAGCACTCATTAGACACACCCTCCACCCTCACTTTAGGAAAGCATTGCATAATGTGATCGCACATGTGCGTGTGCGTGCACACACACACACAAACACACACACACATACTCTGTGGCCCTTGACAACCACAGCAAATATATACATGAAAAAGTCAATAAACCAAAACAGAGAGCAGAAAATGTAATTTGGATAGCAAAGATGGAACTGACAGACCAGGAGGCAGAAACTGGCTGACGGCATGCTGGAGCAGAAAAGCTTTCAAGCTTGATCAGGGAGATTGTCATCAGGGAGAAGCCAAAGGATTTCCTGAGGCAGGGCCTGCCAAAGCTGGGCCACGGAAAGACCCTCTCACATACCAGCACCAGTCAAGCCTCAGGTGTCAGCGATGGGATAAAAAACAGGTGGCTGCTTCAGATAATCCTGCTTCAGGCTGCTTTATCTAATATTTAGATACTAGAGAGCGGGAATAGGCTGAGTTGAAAGGAGGTGATTCTGCAGACACGTTTAAGCCATTTCAATTTGCAAAATGAATGACCAAGTACGTTGAGTTGAGATTAGAAATGAACTGGAAGCCAAGGGTCATAGATATAAGAATGAAGTCAGTTTTTGACTGGCTGATGGGAATTCCTAAGCATGGCTGGTCCTCTGGTATTTGGTCTTCTTAAGAAGCGATGTTTTGGGGGCTACAACCCTGGAGATTTTAAAGAAAAGATTGGACAACCATTTATCTGAAATGATACCAGGCTTCCCGCTCAAGCAGGGGGTCAGATTAAAAGACCTCCAAGGTCTCTTCTGTTACCATGTTTTGTGGAAGAAACACAACTTTTATATTTAGGAAAAAGCAATGGGGCTGTTGCCAATAAAATTACTGTACAAAATGTGGAACCATTCACCATGGCTATGCAGGGCAGGCAGGATTTAACTCCTAGATGTCTCAAAGGTGTTTTTTCAGGAGGCAACTGGACTTCCTTGATTTTTCTTTTGAAGATGTTTTGCTTCTCATCCAAGAAGCTTCGTCAGCTCTGACAGGATAGTGGGGAATGGAAGGATTTATATTCCTTGCAGACAGCTGGTCATTTGCATCCTTTTAGAGGGTTCTTGAAGCACTTGGGGGTTTATCAGTGTCCTCGGGGTCATTTGAGTAGTGTTCCTGGTTCCTGTAGCCTGCAATTCCCCCCCCCCCCCACTGGAAATCCATTCCTACTCCCACATCATTCAAAGAGGGCCCATCCCAAATTGTATAGCTAGAAGTCCCTCTAAAAGGATGCAGATTACCAGCTGTCTGCAAAGAATATAAATCTTTCCATTCCCCACTATCCTCTCGGAGCTGAAGAAGCTTCTTGGATGAGAAACGAAACGTCTTCAAAAGAAAAAACAAGGAAGTCCAGTTGCCTCCTGAAAAAGCACCTTTGGGACAACCATGACCTGGATGACTGAGAATCTCTATAGATGTTTCCCCTTTGATTGACAAACAAGGCTTTCAGAATGACCCAGACACCCCATCCTTATGATGACACCTCAAGAAGCGTCTGTTTGTTTGTTTTTTAAGAGAAAGGTGCCTGTTTGGAGAAATGAAAGGACTGACTTTTCTATCTCTGTGTGTACTTTCCCCTCTGTAGTGTGTGGCTGTGACCTAGCTCAGTCTGGCTTCTTCTTTAAAAATGGGGAATACATCTGCACCCACGACTACCAGCAGCTCTATGGCACCCGCTGCGACAGCTGCCAAGACTTCATCACCGGAGAGGTTATCTCAGCCTTGGGCCGGACTTACCATCCCAAATGCTTTGTGTGCAGCATGTGCAGGTGAGTTAACTATCTAACAGCAATGTGTGAACCCCTCAGGAGGGACGATGGTGAGCAGAATCTCCCTTGGGGAAAGTTGCAGTACTCGTGTAAAACCACAGATTGCATTATAGCTTTGTTGCAGTCAGTAGGCAGGTAGCCCTATTCTTAGGGTCGCCGTTGAGCCCAAAATTTCCATCGCTATGTGAGACATTTGTTAAGTGAGCTTTGCCCCACTTTACGACCTTTCTTGCCACAGTTGTTAAGTGAATCACCACAAGTTGATAAGTTAGTAAGCCAATTGTTAAGCAAATCTGGCTTCCCCTATTGACTTGTAGGAAAGTTGCAAAAACTTGGGACACAGGATGGAAGTCCCACATGACCTTGGGACACAGCAACAGTCATAACTATGAAACAGTTGCCAAGCATCTGAATTTTGATCACATGATCATGGGGATGCTGCAAAGGTTGTAACTGTGAAAAACGGTCTTAATTCATATTTTTAGTGCCATTGTAACTCTGAACGGTCACTAAATGGACTGTTGAAAGTCAAGGACTACCTGTACATTGCCTCTGCATTTTATCAGACAAGAGGGAGGATAGAGTTGTCAAAACTGATTCTTTGTAGGTTGGGAAAAACAGAATCTAGATTGCAACATCCTATCAGTTGATGCCAAGGTTTGACCTCATTCCAGCAAGTTGCAAGAGAAGCTTGGCCTCAACCCTTAGAATTTGCTCCTTAGTTGGCAGATCTTCTGAGAGTAGGTGGCTGTCTAAATGCATTTTCTTTCTAGCCTTATGTGCTCCTCTGGAATTCAACATCAACAGGTGTTTCGTTTCCTTTTCTTCTGCCTTGTTCTTCAAGTAATTTATCCTGCACATAAAAATCTTGCCTTTTCAGCAAATGGTCAATTACCAGCATGGCAATGAAGGATCTCGAAGAAGAAGAAAAGTGCAAAAATTCAATCCTGAGCTACATATATTCTCTGTTACTGCGAGAATTATGGGTAGTGCTGTACAACCATTAGGGTAGTGACCGTTTGAAGTTACAGTGGCACTGAAAAATGGGGTTTATGACCGTTTCTCAAACTTATGACCATTGCAGCATCCCCATGGCCATGTGATCAAAATTTGGATGCTTGGCAAGTGGCATATATTTATGACAATTACCATGTCCTGGGGTGATCTGCCATTTTGACCTTCTGACAAGCGAAGTCCATGGGGAATCCAGATTCACTTAACAACCGTGGTGAAAAAAAGGTTGCAAATTGGTGCAAAATTCACTGAACAGCCGTCTCACATAGCGACATAAATTTTGGGCTCCATTGTGGTCGTAAGTCAAAGACTATCTGTATTAGCTTCTGGCCACCTGCATCTTCTGAAATTTCATAACAGCAGCTTCTGCTTCTACTGAGTGAAAGAGAGAAGAGTCCTGGGTATTATCACAAAAAATGCTTTCCAAAATATCTGACCCTGTCCCAGGCACCACGGTAAGAGCCGTGGTGGTGCAGTGGCCAGAGCAGTCGTGGTGGCACAGTGGTAAGAATGCAGTATTGCAGGCTAATTCTGCCCACTGCCAAAAGTTCGATCCTGATCGGCACAAGGCTGACTCAGCCTTCCATCCTTCCATGGTCAGTAAAATCAGGACCCAGATTGTTGGGGGCAATATGCTGACTCTGTAAATTGCTTAGAGAAAGCTGTAAAGCGGTATATAAGTCTAAGTGCTATTGCTATTCTTTATATGGTATGTTTCCATGTGTTAGGTTTGAACTGCCATGATCCTTCACCAGCAATGATACTGGAGAAGACTCCCCTGAAAGATGAAGCAGCTATACATAAAAGAAATTCTGGGCAGAGGCCTCTATAGAATGCCTAGATTGTTCAGAAGGGAAACTAATAGCAGGAAAATTCCATTTAGCCTAATCATTTCCCCAAATTTGATCCTTTGTCAGCAACGAAGTCTCAAATATGTTGTTTGAATATTGTTTTTAACTGGTTTGATACTTAAATATTGAGATAGAAATGCAACTGATAATTAAAAAGCAAAACAGAATAAATCACCGATGGCAAAGGAGGGGGAAGATGATGAAAAGCTTCCACCGTCCTGTCTTTCTGCCCTAGTCTAATTAAATTGTCTCCCTGGAAAAAATTGTTGCTTTGCTTTTTCGAACCCCATTGCAAGTGAAAACTGTAATGTAAAAAAAGGTATTAGAAAGCATAAAGACATGAAGAACATATAACGGCCCTTATCGTCGATGGTATCACCCATACAGTTCTGTAGGTTCTTATAGCAGTTGTCTGATTGCAGCTGCCTTTACTGGCGGTGGAGGCAGTTGCTAGGGAAGGGAGCACCAAATTGCAAACTGAGTGCTGAAAAAAAATGAGATTTCTGCACAGGCTGCTGGGAAGACGTCTGCACCTTCCGAACAAAAGCCATGGTGTACGTTTGTCATTTCTCTAAAGGAAGAGAATCACCAATAAAATGCATGTTCACAATTTGCAGACAATATCTTGACACGGAGAGAACAAGATGGATATAATTAGGCAGGAACTGGTTCCATAAGTTATGATTATGTGGCATTAATGAGATGAAGAAAGTGTGAAGCAAGCGTTGGGCTAATTCTGATTATAGTGGCGATCTAATGAATAATTGGAGTTTCAATTGGATGTCCCTGCAAGAGGAAGGGTGATTAGCACTCTCCCAAGGGAGTGGTGAAAATGCTGTGACCTGTGAACGATTCTAGGTCTCAGAAACCCTCTGGTAAGGCAAGTCTATTATTGTGTCTTTTTTAATGTTTGGCTTGTATTAGAGAAACATTAGAATTAAGAAAAAGTGTCAGAGAATGACAGGAAAAGGTAGCCTTAAATTAATCCAAGTAGCTTTACGTGTCTACGCCTACAAACAGATGCCATTACCCGTGCCATATTTTGTCAGAAACACTAAGCTGAAGTTTCTTTGTTGTGGAATCTGCACCACCCTTTCTGTAGCAACCAAGGCTGTTTTCCACTTAGCCTAAATGGCATTCTGAGTCCAACATCAATCACTAACCTTCAAGGTAGGGTGATACCAGTGTGAGAAGTAAGCATGTTATTATTGACGTGATCCATACCATTTGTTTCTTTCAAGCATTACCAGGAAATACTGGTAAAATAATCCCCAAGTTGACCCAGTATTGAATGGCAATAGCAACAAACCACAATAGAGTGCTAAGAGGAATGCTGAGCAAAGTAGAGGTACATTTACAAGTTGAGTAAAGTGGATATGATGCTCAGATTAGATTTCCCAGATGATTGAGCAGAGGTGAGCAGTTTGGCAAGTCTAATGTCAATCACTTTCCAAAAGATTTTTTTTTCACCACATCCACTGATCACCTGTTGCGGTGGGTTAAAGGGCAAGAATTGGTACTTAATGCTCAGGTTGTAGTTTATCTCTTTCTATTCAAGTTCCTTTGTTTAAACTTTATAGGAGGGGGATTATTGTTTCCACCAATAGAAACTGATCACCTATTTGATCCATGCTTTAAAATGGGCATTTAGTAAAATCTTAGTCTTGTTCTTTTGTATGGGAAATTAATACATTGAAATAAATCTGTTCTTCTCAGCTTTGGTGTTCAAGGTTTTTTATATACATCCTTACATCTAAAGTAGGGGGTCCCCAATTGCTTCAGTTCATTGATCCCTTCATGAAATTTCAGGTTGTCCATCATCTCCCAAACATTTGTTATATAAAAATAAATAAATACTACTTTAGTAGCACAAATAGTAGCAACAACCACCTTTTAAATATTCCCTTCAATCCCTGGGGAAACCCTGATCTAAAAGAAATATAAAATCCTTCTCTTCATTCTAAGAAAATGTCCTTTGCTGCTAGCTACTGTATATACCCTCCACACTGGGTTAATTTCTCCAATTATCTATCTTTAAGGAGGGGAATAATTAGTCTGCACTTCTCAACTCAAGCTTAAGTTCATCTTTTCTGCCACTATAATGAATTTAGAGTAGTTGCTCTTCCTTCAAAAACCTAGATTTCAATGTGAACTCCATTCATTTATGCTCATAGAGAAGATAGTTTCCCTCTTAGTAGTGTTTAACCAATTTAAAGTGAAGTATAGTTAAAGTATGCTAACCAATATTAATTGTTCTGAGCCAATGTGTTTAAGAATAATCATATATTTGGATTTCTCATGGTTTTTCTCAGGGTTCACATAGCTTTTGTAGTATTTTCCTTGTTTAATCATATGGAGGGAGGCAGTTGAATACTATTGAAAGTGTTATTTCTATCTTAACTATAATAAGGCAAGCTTCTGTCTTTACATTCTACAGGAAATAAGTTGATCATTTAATCATGCACCTTTAATTCTGTTTCCTGGTAGATATGGACACCTCTGCCTATGTACACATGTCTTATATTCCAGCCCATTTCATCTCATGTATCTCCTTTTGTATACATGCACGACTTGAGTGCACGTAAATAATAGCTGTTGCTAGTTCTTGTAATATCTGCTTATCTGGGTGAAAAGGAAACTCTTTGTATTTTAAAGTATACCACTGCCTGCATTACATTCTTCAACTGTCCGGGAGAGGCTTGCCAGTTTTTTGACCATGCTATTTGATGTCAAACAGTCAGTTCTGCAGGTTTGCCCAACTATCATCATGTCTGCAAAAAAATCAGTCTTTTACCACAACTACTTTTTTAAAGACAAGATAGGGATGTGAAGAAAGCACTGACACCATCAAGGTGTTGAAGGAAAACAGAGCAAACTCATAGCAAAATAAGGGGAAAGATGAAGGAGAGTAGTAGGTACTGAAATTGCAGAACTGCCTGCTCTCAGGTATATCTGTCTGTCCCTCTGTTAAACACTGTAATTTTATTGGATTTAGGAAATATCCCTTTTCAATGGCTGTTCCTATAGCAGTGATGGTTAACCTTTTTGGTGCCGAGTGCCCAAAGCGTGCGTGCCCGAACCCCCAAAATGCAATGCGAGCACACCCCCCACCCGATTTTGGCTTCCAGGTTGGTGCAGGAGGCTTTCCTGGCTCAAAATGGGGCCTGGGGAGCCTCATGCAGCTTCCTGTGCCCCGTTCTGGGCCTGGAAAGCCTCCTTCACCAACCTGGAAGCCAAAACATGACAGGAGGCAACTTCTGGCCAATGCGAGCGCCCCTGCACATGTACCCCAGGACATGCACACGTGCATCTCCCGCATATGCCCCACCCACCATGCATGGCCAGCAGAGACCTGTGCGGTGGAGCTGAGCCAGGGCGACGGCTGGCGTGCCCGCAGAGAGGGCTCTGGATGCCACCTGTGGCACACGTGCCATAGAGTCACCATCACGGTCCTATAGTCTGGAGTGATCTCTGTCCAATATACTACTGGCTTGCTTTTAGAAAAGCAATGAAGTCCTGACTTGGAGTCCCCTTTTAATTGTTTCGTTTGGCTTGCTTTTTCATATACGGAACTGGTTTATTTTATTTTTAACAATTTGGGGTTGCTTTCTGCTAAAATGTTATTCCTGCTGTACACTTCTCAGAATCAAGTTGTTGAGTAACCTTATAAATACTCGAAACAATCAACCAAACAAATATTTGCATTGCATGAAATTTCAAATAAATTTCCTGGACATCAAGGAAACTGCAGTTTGGGCACACGCCATTAAAAAAATGACAGCTGCTTACAGAAGGTCCTTCCCCACTGCTTAGTAGAATGAATCAGAGAAAAAAAAAATCTATGTGGATATGAAATTTGCTATCCTACTGCTCTTCCTTATCCTTGATTGTTTCTGTTCTATTTCTCTTCCCAGTCCCTGTCTGTTGCCTGGTTTTCTTCCAAGTTAATGAGTGACAAAGCCTAACAATTTACATTCCTTTGAAGCTGTTTTTGAACAGTGTCAGAATAAGGGAAATAATACTGTATAGTTACGCATGATTTTGGCCTGTTTTACTACAAGGACAAGATGAGGACACTATCATAGGAGTAAGGCAAAAATAATAATAGTAATAATACATATTGCAAGGATGTATTTGTACCTAGGTTAGCTATCAGTGAAAAGCCCAAAGCTGCAGTGACCAGATGGCTTTGGATCAAGACCTTTATCAGCTAAAGAAACAGGAACATAAGCGTATTAATTGTAGCACTGAGTTTCTCTTAATTACACTCATCCACAGGATTTCATGCCAACTCATTGTCTTCTAGAATCTACTAATCATTCTAGCCTAATAGGCTCACTTTTAATGGGCCAATTTTCCCATATCCTTAATCGCCTAAGAAAATAGTGCAGCACCTCATTTCCAAATAATGTCAAGTGAAAGGCAATTCGTGGAAATTATCTTTGATGAACATTAGCTCCAGGTGCATTTTAGACCAGAGAAAACCTTGGCTGAATTCATTCAGTTTAAACCAAGGGATAGACCCTCAGGGTTCTTCTGACTCCCCGTCTTTTAGCAGCTTTCGTGACTCTCAGTCACAAGTATCTTTCTGGATCACACTTGTGGGTGAGGTTTAAAAGGCCTGAGGATCCAGGACAAGAAGTCCCAAAAGGTGGTGTTGAGGGTCAGTTTAAGTAATACCTTTATTGCAGCCACTGCCCTGGTTTAGTTTCCAGATCTATTTGAAAGAGCTGGTTTTGATCCTTAAAAAGCTCTGTGACTTAAGCTTGGGATAACTCAAGAAGAGGGAACAATTTCATTGCTTTATGGCTGGCTTTGGAGGTGCTTCTGCTTAACACCAAGGAGCCTTGGTGGTGCAAGCAGACTAAAGTGCTATTAAGTAGCACTTAGCTGCCAGCTGCCTGCAATTACTGTGAGTTCAAATCTCACCAGGCTCAAGGTTGACTCAGCCTTCCATCCTTCCGAGGTAGGTAAAATGAGGACCTGGATTGTGGGGGCAATAAGCTGACTTTGTATAAAAAAAGAACACCACTTAGTGGGGGCCAAAAGCCCTACTAAGCAGGTATATACAAAAGTATGACGGCTATTGCTTAATGCATTGTAAGCCACCCTGAGTCTCCGGAGAAGGGTGGCATATAAATTGAACCAATAAATAAATAAATAAATAAACTTACTATGGAGGATGATTAGACTAGCGAGAAAAACAAGATGGGATTTTTTTCAATATAGTTCTTGTGCATCTAGAATCAGTTGTCACCTGGCATTTATCACATAATTTAGCAGGCATTTGCAAGGGTTTTAAAAGTGCACGTATTTTTTTTTCTGAGTTGATTTTATCTTCCCAGACTTTTAGCTGAAGACATTTCATTCATTTGTTTGTATGCTGTCAACTACTAAATCACTGTTTGCATTTTGCAGCCTGCCATGTTTGTTCTGGTGCTTATTTTATTTTTGTTCTAATATTGTGTTGGATTTTAAAGTCCATGCTTGAGAAGGTGTTCATAACGCATGTATAAGCAAGTGGGTTCCCCACCCCCACCCCACAATAAATCCCAAAGCCACATGGAGCAATGAAGACAAATTAGCAATAATATTTTAAACTCAGCCTATCACCCTTCTACATGTGCACATTCAGATGTACTCTGTGGCCCGCCACAAAACACCTTCCTCCTTTCTCCTCTACATGCTGAGATATTATGGGTCGATCCATCAGCTTAATTAGAAAAAGTCTGTATACAGGAAGCAGCATCCTCATGCTGTGCCTACTCCATCTAAACCAGGGGTGTCAAACTAGATTTCATTGAGAACCGCATCCAGATTGTGTTTGACCTCAGGAGTGGGAGGGTGTGGCTAAGGTGGATGTGACCAGCTCGATGTCACTCGTGTCAAGGCACCTGTGGTGGCCCAAGCACTCTGCCAGCGAAAACAGGCTCCCGAGCTCCATTTTCAGCTGTGATATCCTCTCTCTGCTGTGGCCCTCCTGAGATCCATTTTCGTTGGCAGAGGCACCGTGGGCCAGTCCTCCGCAGGCCAGATCTAAGAACTCCATGGGCTGGATCTAGCCCGTGGGCCTTCAGTTTAACACCCCTGATCTAAACCATCTCCTGGCTCTCCAGGACACAATTGTTTGACTAGCAGTGGAAAGATTATATACCAAGGAAGTGGGTGACAAGGCGAGATCTTCCCAGATATCCTTCCTTCATCAGCAAATTTGCAGAAACAATGGGAGTGTGGGGAAAAACTCTGGGGACACTGCAGACCTGCATTAGAATTTACACAAGGTGTTGATAGTGGTGCATAAGTGACTTACAATCCTGTAAGAATAACTTGAACTAAATGGTGACAACCAAGTGAACCATGGTTGGCTTTGAAAAACTATGCAGTATTAAATCCAATTAGTGTTAGGGTGACAGATAATTAGGAAATATTTGTAGGTTAGACTTGGAAATCAAAAGGCCATTTAGCAACAAGAAGCTCTTTCCATACCATTGCTAAGAAAACTATATGGACATGTTCCTGTAGTCACTAGCAGTTGAAACTTTATCTCAGTGTTTTAAAAGTAAATAATACTGGACTGAATTCCTGAATTACTGGTTTGGAGAATGTGGGTACATTATTCTCCTTCCCAAGAGATAACCAAGGTTTCTTCTGAGGTTTGCAGAAAATTTTGAATCAAACTGTTTCAAATTCAGAACAAATTCATTTCAGTGCCCTATTTTGAGCATGAAGCTCAAATTTTGAGCATTTGTATTCTGAATGTAAAATGGGTGGTTTTGAATATTTTTGAAAGACACTGAAGCTCAAAACAATGCTTTGTCTATCCCTGTCTAAAGTAAAAAAAAAAAACCTCTCTCCTTTTATAAAACAAAACAAAATACTAAATCCCAAATAATTAAATTTGGGTTTTAAAAGTCCATTCTCTGGATTGATGTAGGCAACTCATTTCTTTTGCTCTTGAGCATATTTTGGAAATACTTACAATTGTTTGTCTCTTTAACTTTGTTAAAGGTTTCTTTGTTTTTGTTCTTTTGGAAACTTCCCAACTGGTTCATCTTATGGTAAAAGGAAAAACCTCTCCACTTTGTGGTGATTTTCAGACTCTTTCCAAGAGGTGGTTCTAGCAGATAAACAAATTCAAAGATAGCTCCTGGGCCAGTGAGAATTACTTTAAACATTTTTTCTTCAGAAACAGGATGGGCAAGTTCTCTGAGATCCTCATTTGGCAACATCATGTCAAAACTGTCATCTTTCATCTGCCATGTCTTTGCTTATACAGTATTTAAAGTAGTCAACAAGTAATTAATTCTGTGGTATGCATCAAACTGCTTTTCTCAACTCAACCAGAATTAACCAAGAGTGAGAATTGTCTAAATATGAGTCATAAAAACCCACAAAAATAACAAAAAACAATTGAGTTGTCAACAAAATTTCCCAAGCAAGCAGGCTTCTCATACTTCACTTATTTCCATAAGCATTAAATTCCAAATTTTATCAATAGACTCTTTCGAAAATTGAACATACATGAACCATAATAGCTGACTCAATGTAATAATAACTGGTGAAATACCATTCATACTGGTAATAATCTATGTATTTCTGATGTCTTGCTTATTTTTCCTTGTTTTAGGAAGCCCTTTCCTATTGGAGATAAAGTGACATTTAGCGGCAAGGATTGTGTTTGTCAAACTTGTTCCCATTCACTGATTAGTAACAAACCTATCAAGATTCATGGACCAAGCCGTAAGTCATGTTGATTTCTCTTCTTTATACAGCATCCAAAGAAGATTAAGGGAAGAATGTTCTGCAAAGACCATAAAAACCAGAGGCCATCTAGCAACTTAGAAGTGTTTATTACTTTTTTAGGCAATCTAGTAGGATTTTTGCCCTCAACTGATTTTACATTTTATAATTTGGCTTTATTTGCTCCCATGTACTGTTCAATGTTAAAAGGCACCCAGCGTAAATTATAACAAGACTTTTTGAAAGGACACACCTCAAAGAAATTCTTTCCCTGATTCAAACTATTTGGGATTCATGGCAGAGAAAGGAGAGGTTGAATATCTTATAAATAATGATGATGGCAATGGCCTTCATCATCACTATCATCACCAACTTGATTTATTTAAAGTATTTCTCTATCACTTTGAATTATAGAAAATCTGAAAATAATTTACAATATCCATAGTCATTAAATTCTGGATTAAAACAAGATAGATGATGATGATGATAATGATGATGATGATGATGATGATGATGATGATTTTTAAAAAATCAAAATAATACGCAAATGTGATTGTATATATTCATGGTGACCAAAATCTGCATTTAACTTTTTTTTTTGGCGGGAAAAAGAGGTTCAATTTACTCATGTTTTACATTAATTGTTGTAGCCTTGCACTTTTTATTCTTTTGGTTATGCTGAACTTCTGGTCTGACTTCTGATTTCATGATTTGGAAGACTCAAAGGGCTAGAACACAGTCTTCTCATAATCTTTATCCCTTGGTGTAGTCTTGACTTGAAGGAGTGCCTAAGGCTGGCATTGTCCCAGTGGGGTAGCTGCTATTTGTTTCCCCTTTGCTGTCAGACAGAAAGCACAATCAGATCATTTAATTCTACTGCATTCCATTAACGGAATCCTGCAAGTCTGAAACTACAATTCTTTTCCATCTCCTTTACCCAGAGAAATTTGGGAGGGTCTCTTTCGAGCTATGGACTATGCTGTCTTTTATCTGACCACTTCTAGGCAGCATGACTGGGCTCAGTCTCCCAAAGTTATTCCAACATACCATTATACTTCTTGACCTCTCTTGAACTGAAACACTGATGAATTTTTGAAATGCCCACAACCCAGAACCTTTCAGGCCCCTTCCCATTACCTTGAGTTTTTCCATGAAAGTTGTGGGGTGAGAAAAAAAACTCCTTTGCTTTCTCCCTGTTTGAACATTGTTTCCTCAATTACACCCTGAATGAAGCATGCCCCCACTCTCCAGATCAACATAGTGTGGGAGAGAGCTTCCCTGCTTGTAGCTTGGTAGATCATGCTGAAATCTGTGGCTAGAAAAGGGCCCAGAAGCAAAACGTTATATGATAGCGTCTAGGCCCAACCATGCTAAAAAGCTGTTGCTTACTGAACATAGAAAGACAGGAAAGCCTTGTAAAAGCCTTGTAATGAGCAATCTCTATTGGGCTGCCTACCAGCTGGATGCAATTGCACAGCAAGCTATGTGATCTCACAGTGGAGGCAATAGATGTTACTGTCTCCTTAGACACATTGATTACTAAGAGAAGAATGACACAGTATTCCTTGCTACAATCACAAAACAGTGCTTCCCTGTGACAGCGGGCTCTTGGCAGAGCTGTTCGAAGCTGCCAAACAAGAACAGAGTGGCCACAATTCAACACGAGAATTAAGGGCCCATAAGCCTGTTGATTTAAGCTTTTGACACATACAGAACTCCCAGCTGGGCTGCAGGCTGTATGGTTCAAGGTGGTAAAAGTCACATTTCTGTCTTCGTTTCTACAGAAACACGAGAGCTGTAGTGTAGCTGCATTTGGAAAAGGTAGTTCCTTCTCTGCTCCTCTTTTCAATATTTAAAAGGCTGCCTTAGTGCAGGAAAATCACAAAGTGATCAAGAATTCCACAGTGTTGGCTCATCCTTTTTCCAGGAAAAAGGGTGGAGGTGCTTTATTTCTTTTCCCAGATCAGCTGAGTTGAGCTAAAGAAAAAGCTGTCCGAGTCCAAGGCTTGCTTTGTTATTAAAGTTTGTGTGAAGATGCAAACACAGATGTTCTATAGGGGCCAAAAAGAGGGGGGAATGGGTCTTGCAATTTCACTGGACTACAACTGTTAAAATAACAGAAAGTGGAAATGTGTACTCAAAATACCAAGGCTCCTCTCCTCATTACTTTCTGTATTTGTAGTATCTCCAGATAATTGACACACTGTTGTTATGGTGCTTTAGTAAAGGTAAAGGTTCCCCTCGCACATATGTGCTAGTCGTCCCCAACTCTAGGGGGTAGTGCTCATCTCCATTTTAAAGCCGAAGAGCCAGCGCTGCCCGAAGACATCTTCATGGTCATGTGGCCGGCATGACTAACGGAACGCTGTTACCTTCCCACCAAAGATGGTCCCTATTTTTCTACTTGCATTGTTTACGTGCTTTCGAACTGCTAGGTTGGCAGAAGCAGGGACAAGTAATGGGAGCTCACTCTGTTATGCGGCACTAGGGATTCAAACCGCTGAATTGCTGACCTTTCGATCAACAAGCTCCGCATCTTAGCCACTGAGCCACCACATCCCGCTATTGTGCTTTAGTATTTTGATAAAGGATGCCTCATTAATTCACTTTGCAATTTGCTTTGCCTGCCTTATCTTTCTGTCCTCCAATCCCTCAATATGTTCCTTCCTAACCCCTCTATTTTTCCAAGATCCTCAAATTGCAGGTAACCTATGGTCTCCTGCACCTTCAAATGAATAACAGAATAATAGAGCTGGAAGGGACCTTGGAGGTCCTCTAATCCAACCCCCTGCTCAAGCAGGAGACCCTATGCCATTTCAGACAAATGGGTGTCTGATCTCTTCTTAAAAATATCCAGTGTTGGAGCATTCACAACTTCTGGAGGCAAGTCATTCCACTGTTTAATGGTTCTCACTGCTAGAAAGCTTCTCCCTAATCCCAGGTTGCTTCTTTTCTTGATTAGTTTCCGTTCATTATTTCTTGTCCTGCCCTCTGGTGCTTTGGAAAATAAGTTGACCTCCTCTTCTTTATGCCAGCCCCTCAAATAGTGGAATACTATTATAATGCCACCCTAGTTCTTCTTTTCTCTAGTCTTTTCTCTAATAATCTTCTTTTATCCCTCATGAAATCAACCAATGCCACAGAAGTTAATAGAATATTAAATGCCATCCTTACCTACTGTTTGGTTCAACATTTGTTCCTATAATGAACTTTTTAGAGCAATGAAAGTGGCAATTCTCCTTTTAGGTTTAAATACTTCAGGCTGTCTGCTCATGGATAAGATGATGTGGCTTCTTGAGTTAGTTTCTGATCATGTTGTTAGAAATACAATGTGTTGGATCTATAAATGCCATTCACAGGATGCTTCTTTAAAACCAATGGGGATTGTGTGCAAAGTCTGACAATTTGTGCAGGTGTCCCATGTTAACTAACACCTGAAGGACATCACTGGAATTCGTTTTACATCAAAATGCTTTTATCTGGCTGTGCTCTAGTGTGACATTACATAGTAAAAACAGGGTGCTATGGAATGCTATGCATAGGACAAATAAAAACTCATTAAGCTGCTAAGATACTTTGAAGCTAGCTAATACTTTTTCTATAATATAGGACGGGTGTATGGATAGATATGGACATCCTGTATTATCTCACAGTAGATATTGCTTTGCTCTTTTTTTTCCTTCTATATTTTTGTTCTGTCCAATTTGCTTGTTTTTTCAAAAGTCTGCTTTGTACCCGTTTTTCTTAATATTTGCCATTTATGCACTTTTTAGAATATCTGATACAAGAAATCTCTCCTGGTTTAATACATTTTGTTTGCACCTCCCTCCTATATGTATCATTCCCATTATTTTTGAGTTGCAAAATATGTTATAAAAATTATATTGAGAGGTATAGTTATGTTCCAGATAAATTAGAGGTTCCATAAGGATGAATTAGATAAGCTTTCATCAAATTTTGACTGTTTAAGGCAACCCTATAAACCTACATGAGAGATAAGAAGAATATCCAGTTCTCAAAGTGAAGAGACTTTGTCACTGCATCCAACCAGATAGACCAGCTGTTTTTGCAACCAAAAATTCAGAAACAAGCCACAGTGAATAGAACTGCATAGGACAAATCTGCTGAATCAGCACACAAAGAAAGGCTCCTCTCTTCCGCCCCTACTCAGTTTCCAGGAACCTGTTAAGAAGCCCCTGAGGAAAAAAAAAAACCAACACAAGACCACAATATCTTTTTTGCCTCTCCCCCACCCCACCCCACCCCCACGCTTATCCTTCTCATTCTCTTTAATACTATCAGGTCATATGAAGCCTGCATCGTCCTCTCTGAAATTCACTCTTCACCTTAGATGTACAGCTCAGGTTACACAAAGCCTCCATGGATAATTCATAACTATGGCAAGCAACATTCAGGATATAATGTGCAAAGAACAGCATCTCCCCAATATCTTTTTTTCTGCATCCACTCCTGCTCTCACTGTATCTCCATGGGTGATGTTTGGTGACAATTAGCTGTGACTTCAGTAGGCAAGGCAGGGAGAGAACCTTGTTAGCATACAGGATTCTGGGATTAGAGTATTGCTTGATATACGTGCACAGCAAAAGTTCCCTGGAGCTACCCTAGCAGTGGAATCCACCGCCAGGACAAGTAGCAAACCAGGGATTGTGTTGACAGGTGAGCGATGAGAGAGAAGAGTGATCAGAGGAGATTGTCAGACTGCCTTGCATTTATAAACAACTCCTCGGGCACTTAGAGGTGTGTAAGGTGAAAATGCAGCAATGGTCAGAATGGCTTCATAAAATACCTTTGGCAACAGCTTATTCCATAGCATGTACCAGTGAGAGTTTTCACAACTATTGACCACACAGATGAGCACCCTACGAATTAGAGATTCCTTGACAATCTAAGAGCTGTTTGATGCTGAGGAGATTGAAAGAGCCAAACATAGCTGGGACAGCCAGCCCTTTCAGCCCATGGGCTTCCTGCTACTGAACTAAACAGCAAAAGAAACATGAAAGGAAGGAAGAGAGATAAATACCTAGTCACACACCAAAACGGACTGTGGTAAAGGTTAGGAAGCAGCTTTTACTACATTGGCTAAAACCCAAAAATCTTCTCCTAGTCCAGATTTTGTAAAACAGAGGAAGCCTTCCATAACTATTTAACTAATATATAATAAATAATCCTCCCCATCCCAATCCCACGATTCTTGATTTTAGCAATTCAGCTTGGTCTAACCATTAAACCAGGTGATCTGTAATATCCTTTGGATACTAATACTGTGGTATTAGGTCAACATTCAGCTGTTCTTTGCTTTCCTTGGCAAATATGTTAGATTCTCCTTGAGTCTTTGTTAGATGTTTTGGGGTTTTTAATTTTAATTTTACTTTTTTGCTAAAGCAAATTTTACACCTACATTATCCTATCTAAATTGGTTCAAGCAGCAGGATCAAGATTAAAATGACAATCTGTAATTCTTCAGGAGAGGAAAAGGCCAATGTGTCAGGTTTTTTTGTGTTAACATAATTTATACTTGCTAGCAGTCAAACAAGGAAAAACAATTCCATAAAAATGAACTAAAACAGAAAGTCAGTCATTTCTGTATAAACTATATGGAATATTTGCATCCTACAATTAGAATTATTCAGGATAATTAAATCTTTTTAGTGTGAAAGAGGTAAATGTATTCCATACTGAAACCATTTTATGTATTTATGATTTATTTTATTCAGTTGGTATAGCCACCCATCTTACCAAGGAAATTGTTCATTAATTTCTGTTAATTCCCTTCAGGTGAGGTCTGAACAAGAATTTACATGTATAAATAGTTTCCAAGACTCCCAATGTTATGACTCATAATGTGGACACAGTATTGAACATTTTACATATTCTATTAGGTTTACACACTCTGATAGCAATACTGCTGATGGTGCTGTTAGCAGCTGCTCTATAAACAAAGTGGTGTTTGGAATTACAGTGATTTATCAACAAATCCAAGAACATATAGAGAGACAAGGTACCCATGAAAAGCATTCACATGACTTTCATATACAGTACAACCTGTGGTCACAAACACTTCTGACCATAACCAAATTGGGTTCCAACCATAAAATTCACAAAAAAAATTTGTGTGGCTGATTTCCCCTTCTGCACCATTTTTTTTGTAAGCGCCAAACTTCCAAAATTAGGTTCAGGTCACAACCAAATTGGATTGTGACCAAAGTTATGGAACGAATTATGTTTGTGACCATGTAACTGGTTTCTCATACCTGAATGGTCTCAACATATTTTGGAATCAGCTTATCAACCTTTTTCTTAACCAGTATGGGCAGTCATGATTGAGGATGGGGAATCCATCCTATAGACAGCACAGTCTCGGATAGCTGTCTTTCCAAAGAGAAAACCATGCAATGTAGAGGAAATTTTGCAACTGAGGTTCTTCACATTGACTTTTATGCAAAATAAAGGACCTTTCCTACTAGTCATTTTGTTTGTTCCTTCCTGGAGATAGTCCTGTGTATCACAAATCATTTCAAACACTGGAACCTTCTGCTACATGTCTGTTATTCATATTATTGTTATTTATGGTTCCAGAAGGCATGCTATTTGTAGACACTGTTATCTTCTATACAGATTTTAAATCTATTTGGGATGTTCCTACTTCTGCTGTGTGGTCAGTTCTTTGTGTTTCTTTTGTTCCTTAGAATGTGCAGGTTGCAAAGAGGAAATCAAGCAAGGTCAGTCCCTCCTGGCTCTAGAAAAACAGTGGCATGTCAGCTGCTTCAAGTGCCAAACCTGTGGAATCATCCTGACTGGAGAATACATTAGCAAGTGCGTGTTTCCACCTCTTCCCTATGCACATTTCAGCTGTATAAGCTAGATGGGTGGGGATTCCTTCAAAGCAAAGCATCAGATGATATTCTCGAAGAATTCTGAGACTTCTGTACAACTTTGTATATTAGAAGTGAGCAGAGACAAAGAAAGCAAAACAGATTTGTACTTTCTCTTTTACCGTTCTCGGCTAATGCACAAAGAAGTGAGATGTAGATACCTTCCTAGAGCAGAATCTAATAATTTCGTGTACAAATGGAATGGGTGCGTTTCAGTGCACATAATGCATCACCTTTACTTCTGGAGGAAGCAAGAGTCACCTGTGCTTCCTTTTGCCTCGCTTGTATGGATTTACTGGAAGGCAATAAAGGAAACCTTCTGAGAACCCCTTACTCCATAAAGAAGAGGCTTTTGAATGCAATTTTCTAGTTTTTGTAAAATCCAGTTGCTCAGTAAGAATTCCAAAAGTTTCTTCAATTTGAAATCTCTGGGCTGAAATTCTGAAACTCTTCAAGTTCATGAAGACATGAAGTTCATGTCTTCATGAAGGCTCTAGGATGGTTGCAAGCACCTGGGTTTCTGGAATCGTAAACTAGTCTATTTATCTATTTATTTGATTATTTGCTAATCCAATCAAAGATTATATAGTCCAACCCCCACTAATTCAGAAATTAATCCTGATTCATTTATTACCCCATCCAAACATTCTATTTTCTACATCCTCAAAATCACTAGCACATTAACTGATTCTTTAAATATTATTATTAATATTAATATTTAATTTTTATTAAATTAATATTATTTAATATTATTTAATTTTTTTGTATTTAATCCTCATTTACAATAGCTTTGCTTAGATCATCCATCATATCAAACTTTCTGACAATGATCTTGCTGTATGTACACATTTCAATGGGTAATCAAGTAATAATGGTGCCAGAAAATAATTCTCTCTGGAGAGAGAATGTAGATCAAGTTTTATGCAGGTGTCATTCAACAGAGCACATAAATGCTGCAGTATAAAATGCTTATATCTGCACTATGGAGATGAAGAGAGAATTAAATAAATGATGTTGCACAATCCCAAATAATATCTGAAGCTGTTTTAAGAAAAACAGTGTTTTGTCTAGACTAAATAAAACAGTGGATTTCCTTTTATTGGGGGTGACATTATCTATAATTCATTAAAAGATAATTGTTTGTAAAACTGTCATTAGCAATGAAAGTCATTGGACAACTTCTGTTAAAACTCAATTTTAAAAGCCACATTTATGGTGCAATTAATGATTTTATTATTCTGTCTCAATGATTAATCGGTGAGTACCTTTAGCCCTGGAGCAACCTGTGAGCATATTCCACCAAAGGATCTCTTAAAGATGAATGGATTCTGCTAAGTAAGGGAAGAAAAGCAGGGAGGGTAACTTTATGCACCAGGTAACAGGCAGAAAATTGGCCCACGGTGATTCTGACATTCTACTTTTCCAGCTTTGCTTTCCTGTACTAAATATGAACAATTGTGCAGAAAATAGGATACAGGTAGTCCTCGACTTACAACAGTTCATTTAGTGACCGTTTGGGGTTACAATGGCACTGAAAAAAAGTGACTTTCACACTTATGACCGTTGCAGCATCCCCCAAAGCCGTGGGATCAAAATTCAGGTGCTTGGCAACTGATTCACATTTAACACTGTCATATGATCCCCTTTTGTGGCCTTCTGACAAGCAAAGCCAATGAGAAAGCCACATTCACTTAACAACCATGTTACTAACTTAACAACTGTGGCGATTCACTTACATCTGTGACCAAAAAAAGTAGTAAAATAGGGCAAAATTCACTTAACTACGGTCTCACTTAACAACAGAAAATTGGGGCTCAATTGTGGTTGTAAGTCGAGGACTACCTGTATGTGAAACACCCTATCTCAATTGTATCTTGGTCATGCACCGTATCGTCTTTTCCTGTTGGCTCCTCTGAGCTTTCATGCTGATTCCAGCTTGAATCCGAAGGCTCGCTGTCTCCCGGAAGAAACAGAACCATCCTTCCGCCCTCTGACTTTTGTGCTGGTGGGTGTGCTGCCTTTTCATGACATGCATTTGCCCTTCCTGTGTTATTTCTGAATCAATCTCATCCAACTGAGCGAGCAGTTAGAAAGAATTCGTCAAAGGACTCCCTCCCTCACGGCCTCATTCCTGGATTCAGATTCTGGGATTTAAGAGCCTGCTGCTGTCAGGCAACTGCAGATTGACCCGAAACAAAACCAGCAGATTAGGAGCAAAAAACAGATTAGGAGGCAACTGACTAGTCTGGAAAAGTTTTCACAATGCCTTCACTTTAGTACGAATGGTGGTCCAGCATTCAACCATGACGAACTCTATAACATTTGTGCTTAGGGTGGGAGGAATGGCGAAGCTTCAATGTTCCTTCCCTCTTCAAAATCTCACTACCTGCTCTTTTCTCACCAGGGATGGTGTCCCATACTGTGAATCGGACTATCATGCCCAATTTGGTATTAAGTGTGAGACCTGCAACCGATATATTAGCGGCAGAGTCCTAGAGGTGAGTCCAATGCAAAGAGATGTCTTTATTATGACAGAAGTTACGCAAACAGGAAACAGCCAAGCAGTTGCCTATAGTCAGAAGAGATCATGCTCTTTT
This sequence comes from Masticophis lateralis, assembly GCA_030761175.1. Lineage (NCBI taxonomy): Eukaryota > Metazoa > Chordata > Lepidosauria > Squamata > Colubridae > Masticophis > Masticophis lateralis. The sequence goes on from JAUDYJ010000002.1 coordinate 98,903,096, forward strand.
TCCTCTAAGTAAACCAATCTGAAATAATGTCAGTAGCATGCATGGCATGCTTCTTTACCAAGGATGTTTGGATAACTGTGGGATGAGCTCACAAACTGCTATTTGCCCCAAAATGTTAAGATTTCTCCCCTGCCTGATATTTTTATAAAGAGGTTGGATAAAGGACTAGCTCCTGATAAACTGAAAAATCTGCACCACAAAAGGAAAATAAGCCATGGGACAAATACAGTATATGTAGAAACCTAATGGATGCTAAATATTGCTGAATTTATTGTTGGTGCGCCAAAATTGAGTATGGCTGGGTCAGCACTATAGAACAAGAGAACGTTCATGCTTATTGCTATCAAACCTTATCTACCTGCATTTGGGGTTTTTTTTTTCTTTAGTTTCATTTCAAGCCCTCACACGTCACAGAAAAATCCTATGAGGACAGATCATTTGCTAAATAATGAAGAATGTCGACACTAGTTCCATTCCATTTCAGAACATCTGCCAGTAAATCTGTCACCTCATTTTGCAGAAGGAACTTCCATTTTTAATTACACATAATTGTGAATAATATTTCTTTCTCTCTGTTCTGAATTTCCCAGTATTAAAATTATTTCGTTGACCCTTGCTGTAAGTATGAGATGGGAAGAAAAATTCATTCTTTCTCACTCCATGCATCTATCTTCAGTCATACTGTCATTATAGCAGTCCTCCAGTTATGACAGCAATTGTGACCAAGATTGCCATTGCTAAGTGATTTGATCATAAAGTATAATGTCACGCAATCACCTCACATAGTGACAGCAATCACAGGAGTTGTGGTCCTATCACGATCATGGAACCATGCAGATTGTTAAGCAAAAATGTGTAGGAGTTCAAGGCAAGGAGTGCAGGAGGTTAGGGATGCCACAGATGGACTCTAGGGAATGCAGGTGGGCACTGGGAAAAATGGGCAGACAGTTGAGGTCAGTGGTAGATGTGGAACTACAAGGATGGGCTGGCAAGGATATGGGCAGGTGCTGGGGAAGCCTGGTATGTGTTGTGTCTGGGCAATAGGACTGCTGCTTGCATACAGGCACCTGATATAGAATGTAAGAGAGTGCTTGGCAAAGTAATTTTTTCTCTGGCTGCAGTAAGTGTCAGCAACACCTTTTTATTCAGATGCTCCCTCAATCCATCCATCTGGAAGAATGCTTTGTAGCTAAATTCCACTCTGCTCCTCCCTGTGGTTTTGGCAACAAATTCAGTACACCTGCTACCTGTTTCATTTAAGTCATCTGAACTAAGGAACCATAACGGTAGAAGGCTTTGACTGCAAAAGGGCACTTTGAACCAGTCAATGGAATTTATAGAATTGGGTAGTAAGAGTAGATTCTTCCTGGACCTAAATTCATCCTTGCTCGGATGAGTAAAAAGGAAGACTCAGCTAAAAACTGAAAGTCATCTGGAGGGCATTGGATTGCAGAAGTTTGATCTAACTAAATAGAATAAAGCAAAAGGGTGGCTCACCTTAATCATGAAACATTAATAAGAAAAACAAAATCTAATCTGACAAAATTGCTGTGTGTATACCAAAATAATATATTAGGAATGAAGTAAGTGAACCAGGCATACTTTCACATAATGAGATAATTAAATAAAATAGACATTAATGACAAAGAAGGGAAAATGTTACTATTTGTACCAGGAGAGGTTCCTGTGTATATTAGTTTAAGTAGAACTTCCAAATAATCCATTCTATCTCTTCTCTCTGGCACCATTGCTTCCCCAATAATAAACTGCAACAGAAATAGTACCTGAAATAAATAATGAACAGAGGCTTTCCAGTAATGCAGGCAGAAGTAAAATGAATTAAAATGTTGTTGTTTTCAGTATTAATGATGGAAAATCACTCATCACTGCATTTCTTTTTCAATAGTTTGCTCTTGTAATTTATTTTCCTACTACTAACACATGCAACTAAACTTAATTTCTGCAGCAGTTAGCATGGAGCTCTGATTCAGAGGTAGAACTGGTTTTCAGTACTATATCTAATTTATTTATTATTTATTTATTAGTTTGATTTATATGCCACCCTTCTCCGGAGACTCAGCATGGCTTACAATGCATTAAGCAATTCCTGAAGTATATGAAGTAATAATAATAAAAAGTCCTCTGAGCATGAATTGATAATTGATCTTAACAAGTGGTTTCATTGCAGCCCATCTAAGTTTAATTATTAGTAAAGGAGCAGCAGGCAGAGGCCTAGAATCTTAGCAGTGCTCTGTTCAAATATTTAAAATTGAGGAGAAAGGAGTCCCAACGTTGAGCAAGAAATGGTCATTTCCTTGTTAGGTGTTTGCCCATTTTGTGCCATTTTCCCCTCTTCTGATTCTGAATTAACTATTTACTTTGGATTTAACTAACACTCACCCAGAGATAAATTGATGTGAACTTGCCGAGGATCTAGTCATTTAATTTAATACATACTCCAAAAAAGTTATTGAAACTCATTGCATGTTGGAAAAAAGCCAGGTATTTAGGCTTAAATCTTGCTTTTTGACAGTAATTTGATCATGCTTTCATTTTCCATCTTTCTGCCCAAGACAGTCAAACCAAGATAATTTGGATCAGGTTTTAAAAATAATTCTGCCAAGTGATTGTATTCAGAAAGGTGCTCTTGAGTTGCATTAAGACTTCCAACTTCCTGAAAATTGCATTGGTTTAAGACAGAGATGCCCTGAAAGGTTTTCTGGAACAGAAAGTAGGTTAAAGGACAACCGGATAGCACTTTTAATTCAAAAGGATTTTCACTCCAGATCTATTTTCTTCAGTCATGCACTCTGGCTAACAGTTGTTTCACAGGAATGGGAAAAGCCAATGAAATTGTCTTTAAGAAAAATCTTAGAAAGAAATTGTTACACATGGATTCATTCTAGTCATGTTTATCTTTTCTGTACATTACTGAGTACCAGGTTTAACCCGTTGACTGATAGTTATCTTTGTTGAACTATGTGCTGGCCTTTGAAATTCCAAGACCTTGATCAAGGGAAACTACAAAAATCATCATGATAGGAGTTACTGCAGGTAGGTAGGTAGTGCAACTTGGTATGAAATCAGGAGGTATGTTTGATATGTTACATAGGAAAATCTACAAAGGCCATAGGGTAGTTTAGAAATCCCACAGGCAAGATTCTTTGGAGACATTCGTGACTGAGTTATTTTACAGTCCCTTCCAGGAGTCTCATGGACTACAAGCTCAACTTCTCAGGATTTTTCCTGATTGTGCTGGTGGAAGCATTTAATCTTTAAATCAACTCATCATGATTATAAATCAAACCGGATGGCAATATATTATAGAATATGAGTGCCAAAATTCCTGATTTCCCTCAAGATAGGCAGCTGCTATTTTTCCTTCTCCTCAATGAAACAGGGTATGAAAGCCTTCTATTTCAGCCATAATCAGCCTTCATATGTTTAAGCCTCTGGCTGTCCCAGATGGCTTTAAGCTGTGTAGCCAGCATAGAAGATTAATGAATCTTAAAGGATGACACACCCCTCCCACTTTGAATTATAATTAGCAGTATGTCTTCACTGTTGGCAACATCAGACTCATACAATGGCCTGTAATTTTCATCAGTGTAAAATAAACAAGATTGCTTGTGGTTTGTTCCAGTGGGCAGTTGCATCCCCTTCATGATCAAACTACCTATCATGATGGACCTTTAGAGGGTGATTAAAACAAAACCAAAATGCAACCACTTATGATACTTTGCCAGGTAGCAGAGAGGTTAAGCTGCCACCGGCAGTTGGGCAGCACATAAATTTAATAAATGATGGTGGGCTGCCCAGATGTTAAGACTGTATTTGACATTTTTTTTTCTTTGTCCACCTAACAAATCCTTCTGAAGGACCTAGGATAAGTAGATTTTGTTGCTTAATAATGTTAAAAGAAATGCTGCAGGATATAAACTTTTGCAAGAAAAGCTGCCCTTTGCAATTGACTAATGGTGATTTTGTCAGCGCTGATGGTGTTCAGATAGTGCTTCAGATGTTTATTATTAGTTACATTATTGCTGAATTATAAATTCACAAAAGGTAAACTGAATTCTATGTGTAAGATCACTGTATTATGAAGTTCGTTTGATCTTTCATGGACAGCTTTAACTGACTGCAATTGGATAAAATGAAAAACATTCAGTATTAATTCTGTGCATGTTCACCTAAAGATAGACACTGATTCAATGGCTTTACATTTTAATGCTATATACTGCAGCTTGCTCCGCTCATATATTCTAGGGTCGTCATCAGCATAGTCTATCAATCAAAAGGCAGAAATATTTTCTGATCTCATTATCTACAAAGCAGGATTGCCGATATCTTTAGTTGCAGGACTCCTTTTGAGAAGCTCATATTGGTGCATTGGGTGAATGCTTACATCATTTGTTTTTGAAAATATTCATTCACACAATGTGTGTCTCACTACAGCTATTCCATACATCCAAATGGTGAGAAAAATACATTTTATATTTTGTATCTGAGACAAAAATAGTTTAAATAAAAAAAAAACCAATGTCTCTCTTAAAGCTCAAGACTAAGAAATTGGAAGGACCAAAGACTAAAAGGAACTATATTTCCTGGTAAATTATATACATCCACTGTACTTATAACAGTGTAACACCATAGTTATAGCAAGGCCAGCTGTAACCTATATTTTTGTGGCTAAATAGAAATTCTTTTCAGAGATGGTAATAGATCTGCCAGGCATCTATTTTTATCTTTCTTTATTTAGATATTGATGGTACTGATGAGGGTTCTTCCACAATTTAATCCAGACTGAGCCACAATTTTTCCTCAACCTTAGGATTCCCATGATCAGAAAAGAAAGTGGCGAATGGAGAACTTCTGCCTTCATGGAGCAATGCAACAATGCTTTGACATACTAAACAATGGCAAAGAGAAAACATAAAAATGTGAATGCTATTGGACTGGTAAAGTGAGGACTTCTGTTTTCATAGGAAGACCAGAAGCTTGATATTTGAGCCATTGAGCCATTACCTGCATCCAGTAGCTCATTGGATCAGGCTGTAATTCCCATAGGACATTTTCATTTTCTTCTGTGGATACCTCCTAGCCAGCTTCCTTGAGACAATTGCATTCAACAACAACAATCTACTATGAGTTTGGAGACTGTATTATTATAGCGATGGTCAAATCCAGCAATGGCTCAGCTAGTAAAATCTCATAAATCTCAGTGGAGTTTTGGAAGATGCATGAATTAGAAAGAAACATGTCTCGCTCAAGGCATTGAAATATTTATGAAGGGGGGGTGAGTTGAGAGAGAAAAAGAGAGACATTTGTTGCTTTCAGCTGCAAGTGTTTCAATGATTCATTCACTCCATTTGCATGATCACCATTGATTTCCAAATTTCCTCCCTTTCAAACTATAAAACTGTGAGGCAGAGACATCAGGTAATGCAGCTGCCTGAAATGTTTTGCTTGGTTGGTTTTTGAACAGCTCAGCCTTTTTTTTTCTTTTCTTTTTTAAATAAATTGAATGAATCTTATATTATGGACAAATTGACTGTAGAGAATGCCTAGAATAAAAAAAAAATAGGCCGGCATTTCTGGACAATGGGAAGTGGAGAAAGAAGTTTTTGTCTGATCCATAAAAAGATGTTTGCTTTGGGTGTAAATGGGGATAAGACAGGACTGGTGTTACCTGCAGAAAGGCAAAGGAAGCTATTGCAGCATAGCAGTAATCAGGAAAAATAATAAACACGAAATATGGGTAATGAAGAAGTGATTAAAGAAATCATATCTCAGTCATCAGGAATGTATTGCTGATGTTCATTCCCCAAATTATCCAGGTAAGACTGGCAAAAATTCAATCTCTGTTATTGGTTTAAACAATGAAGCCTGCTGGACAATTTGTTTGATACAATGAAAGGAAACTCCTGATGATCCAGAAGTTAATTGTGGTTGCTACCACGCCTTTTCTTCTCGAAAGCCTAGTGAAAGAAATGCCATGTCGCATTATTGCATGCAAGGTTTCTCCACCGCTATTTCAAGTCATTGGCCCTCACATACAAAAAGAGTGGAAGTTATGAATGAGATTATGCATTTTAGAAGGAATTAGAAAGATGTCTATCTTCACAATACTCAAGTGTCCCTTTTCCTTTGTGGATTAGGATTGGGATTAGAATTGGATGAGTTAGTTGTGTTTGTTCTGTATCCACATCTGTCTAAGTTTGCATTCCAAAGCTGGTTTCCCAGCAGCTTTGCTTGTCCTTCTTTTTCAGTGGAGTTTTAGGTGTTGGAAGATTAAAATACATTTGAGTACCTGATTGCTAATTAATAGTTTATATATCTCTTTTTTTAGCCATTACTGATTATTTTGTTTTTGACATCTTTGTTGGTTTACAGCATGCTAGCAGAATCACATTATTTGAGGTGGGCAGGCCTATAAATGCTTCTAATTCATTAATTAAATTGGATTCCTACCTAGATCTTGTTACTGAATTTTCTTCCAGACAGCACTTTCCTGGAGCAGTGATAGAATTGTCAGTCAGAAGGAGAAAAAAGTAATTTCTTTAATAATTTACATTACATTGGCTATTTCCCCATCCCACTCCAGCAACTGGATCACTCTTTATTTGCTAATATTGCTCATTTACAGCAGCCAATATTAGCGTAAGAACTGTCCAAGTTCCTGAGCTTGTGGATGTTGCAATATTTCATGCATCCAAACTACTAGCATCAAGTATATGTAAGAAATATGCTCATTCAAATATAAGTTGCTGTTTAGTTCATAATCATATTCTGTCAATGCACACCTTTTTATTTTATGAGTAAAACTGAATAAATCATGATTTTCTCAGCTTGTACATGAGGAAAGCTAGGCCCTTATTTGAATGATCACTAATTTGAATGAGCAAAGTAGTAAATTCTTACACAAAACAAAATTGCAACAGAACGAAGCTGCAACAGTAAGAATTGTCTAGGTTAATTAGATGCATGGTTGAAATAACCATGTGGGCAATAACCACAATCTTTTTCGAATGGCAAAATTGGGGATAACTTTTTGATGGGAAGCATTTACTGCCTTTCAGAAAAATCCCAGGGGTGGAATCCCAATGACTTTGATATTATTGGCACATGATCATAAGATAGATCAGGAAAGAGATTGCTGTTCCTGTCAATGGAGATTCTCAGTCATTCTGCTCATGGTTGGCCCAAAGGTGCTTCCCCCCCACCCCCCAAAAGGCATCTGGAGTGAGCTGAATAAGCTTCTTGGATGAGAAGCAACATGTCTGCAAAGAAAAAACAAAGTCCAGTGGTCTTTTGAAGAAAAGGATTTTTGGGACAGATTGTTATACCGTAGAGGCAAATCTAGATGTGTGTCACTGACCTGAAGCAGAAGGCTAGTTTTCATAGGCTGAGAACCAAAATATTGCAGGGCAGCAAACTTTTATTCATGCTTTTGGCTAACAATATTATGACTGAACTGACAAGAGTACTGAGCTATTGCTAACAATCTGACCAACAATTCTGCAGATGTGAAACTCAACCCTTTCTTGAAACAATTATTCAAGTCAATTCTGGCCTTAACTTCAAAGTTCAGACTCTAATTAAAGGCCAACACTGTCTTTTTCTTCCTGGTACTCTTTAATAATCTCTTATTCTTTCATTATCATCGTCATCATCAATGCAACTATCACCACCATTATTATTTTCCTGTAAAAGCCCCTTTACGAGTCGTTCTATGCACTGGTTCTATGTGGTGACAGTAACAAGTTAAACCAGTGGCTGCAACTGAGCTGTGGTGCTCAGAAAGCATGTCTGTAATTGAAATCCAAAATTTCTTTTGAAAGGAAACAAGATACCAATTAAACCTATTATCTTTGTTAAAGAGCAGAGAGAACACCCTTGATGCATTGCAAGTGGGCGAAATAATAGGCTGTTATTTCTAATCTTGGAATATCAGAGTCACTGAAGGCAGCAGAAAAAGTTGCCTTCTTACAGGAATGTCTCACGAGACAAATAGGACTGGACATTTAATGAGAATACGTTCTTTTTATTCTTAACTCAACAGCAGATCGCTCCACTATCCTGAAACAATGACAGTTTACTTAGAGGCAGCTTGTAAACAGGCCTGTCAAACTATTCCAGGGATAGCTTACATTTTCAATATCTCTCTGGACTTGATCATGCTGTTACTCAGGCCAGCTCTAGCAAAGTCATTAGACAGAAATAAGTGGAAAATTGGTCAAAAATAATGGCCCCTTTAATCAAAGTGACAGCATTGGGCACTTGGCTTCTCCCTACAACAGTGTTGATACCAGGGTGGATCCAGTAAGCTGTCACTCATTGTAATCCTTGGGTGGCTCCACTGATTTCAAAGCCATCTCCACTGATAAAAGCTTGAAATACAACTTGAGGGTTTCTATGACTTGCCACTATCCTGATGCCATATTTTATGCTGAACTTACATCCAGTTTCTCAGGTATAAGACATGATTACATGTAAGAACTAGGATTGGTACAGAAGAACCCCTTTGCATTTTGTCTACTGCTTATTTCAGTCCTCTTGGGAATATGTGTGTAATTTCCATGTATGGTTTGTACCTTTTATTAAGACAGTTAGTGCTCTTTCATTGAGCTATGCACCTTAGTTCTTACCAATTGTACCATTTTTTTTAAAAAAAAACAGCATTCACCAAAGATGCTTTTTCTATCTGATTTTAGGTTTAAAAAAGGCAGATATATTTGGCACCAATTTGGGGCTTTTCCAACAGTTTGTGTTCCATCGGAGAATTGTGTAAAGTAGAATGAAGGGAGATGCTTGTTAGTTGAGATTGATAGAAACATGGTCAGGGAATCCCTGTTTATGTTGAATAAGTTTAATTTGTGTAATTGTATGTGGGAATAACCAAGAGGGACTAGGAGAAGCAGTGCTGCCTAAGGAATGATCCAAACAAAGTGGGTGGAGAGAAAGACTCTGCAGTTGCTTTAGAGAGCTGCAGTAAGAACTTTAGGATTCTGTTAATATTGCTTTTCAATAAAATAAAATTAGCTCATCTAGTCATTTTCCCTGTTGGATTTATCTGAAACTTCAATATTGCTACTCTGAAAGTACAAATCTTCCACCATCTTTTTTTCTTTTTTACAGTCTCACCAATTCAGGCAGGTTTTTACTAAATATCTTTCTCTACCCCTTTTTTTAAAGTAAATAAACTCCTTCATATATTGTCGGACTACAACTTTATTTCTGTAAAGCATTTTAAAAAGTATCCATGACATACATATTAACAAGCTAGTTAAGTGAGGTCTTGGTAGCACAGCAGTTAAATCAACTTGTAGTTGGATCAGAAATCACACTCAAAAGGTTCTCATCAACAGCTCCTCTTCAGATATAGAGAGGTACTGTATGTGGAGAGATTCAGATTTAAGTCGTTTACTCTTCAATATTTTCATCACTGATTTAAATGAAGGGGTGGGTGGAATATTATCAGATTTGCCAATAACAGTCATTTGGATTGGAAGGCAGAAATAAAACAAAATGATCTTAATAGGTTAGAAAAATAGGCTGAAAGTAAGACAATAACATATAACAGAGACAATGAAAAGTTCTGTACTAATGAAGCAAGACTAAAATGAGTAAGTATATGATGGACACTTAGCTTAATACTAGTACTTCTGAAAAAATATTTTGTACTAGTACTCAAATCAAACTGGATATGAATCAGCAGTGTGACATGGTTGTAAAATAAGAAGAAAATAAAATGCAATATACTGGAGTATACTTTTCAAATGATGGGAAGCAATAGTTCCACTTAATTCTGCTTCAGATAGACCCATCTTGAATACTGTGTCTAGTTCTGATCGCTATGCTTTAATAAATTATAAAATTTTCTGAAAAGAGCACAAAGAGGACTAGAAGCTAAATCCTATGAAAGGAAGTTGAAAAAACTGAAAAAACTGAGAAAAAACAATCGAAGAGGAATGAAGTAGGTCTCTTGAAAGGATAATACACAGAAAAAAGTCAAGACCTATTCTTCCTTATTCCATAGTGAAGGACACAGAATTATGGATTTAATTTACAGCAAATTCCAGCTGAATGTTAGAAAATATTTCCAGCGACAACAGGAGTTTCACAGTGGATCTATCCCAGATTTAAATGGCTCTTTAAAATGTTAGGATTTTCAACAATATTTGATAATAGCCGAGATAATTTTTTTATTGATTAAAATATTCTTTCAAGCAACATAAAATATAATGATAAAAATAATCATTGTTAGGAATAGAATTACGCAGATAGGGGAATATCAAAATAATATAACTCAAAACCCCTCTATTTTCCAATGTTACAATTCCAATGCTTTGGCAATGTTTTCTGTTGCAGAAAATGTTATGTTGTGTTCTTTTATGATGATTGCAAGCTTCAGATAATCTTTAAAAATCATATGAGTACAAAATGAAACAGGCAACAAATCTATTGAAAAGGAATCAGGGGAAAATAAGAAAGTGAAAAATTTATGAATGCATATACTGTAGCTCATGTTGTTCCAGAAGCATAGTAAAATATAACATTAAGTCTTGCACAGAACAATCCACTTAGATTGCTTCAGGATTCTAATCTCAAAATGCTTTGATATCTCTGAATTTTCCTGCAACAAACCCCATGGTGGAAATTTGGATGAAATTATAAGAAAAAATGGTAAAAATTTGGAAGCCTTAAAACTGAAAGCAAATTTCCGGGGAATCAGGTTATTTAGTTACTTCAGTGTTTATACTTTAGAACAAATCAAGCCAATAAGCCCAATGGATCCATTAAAAATATTTTAAAAACTTAAACTGAGAGATATAAAAATTGCAAAATATTAGTGTTATAAGTTACAGGGAATTCAAAGCCGTATGGCAGAGTCTATTGTAGAGAAGACAAATTTAGCACAATAATGGAACCACTGAAACCATTTAAATTTTCTTAAAAATAAGAGGAGACATGTTAATAATTAGGTAGTATCATATAATTATAAGTGGTACATCTCCTTGATTCGAAACAGTATTTATAGCAAAATTATCCTGATGTTTTGTGAAAATCTAGCAACAAACTTTAATGTGTGGTTGGAATACAAAGTCATAAAAGGTTTTTGGGCAAAAATCTATAATAAATACAGCCAATCAATCATGTGAGATGGGAAAAAAATGACATAGAGTATTACTGCCAAATTTTGATTCATCTAAATCAAAGAATCATCACTTTTCCTAGACAGTCATGTGTTTGGCTAGAACATTGGCATGTGGATATTTTGTTCAACAACTCTTTGTTCTCACTGATTTCTGTAGGCAGGAGGAAAGCACTATCATCCCACTTGTGCCAGATGTGTACGATGTCACCAGATGTTCACAGAAGGGGAAGAAATGTACCTCACAGGTAGGAACACCTTATTGGAGGCAAAATATCTCATCAAGAATTAAAAAGTCTGCTTCTAATCCATAGGGGGTAAATTTACTGCTTGTCCTTGCAACTTAAACATGATACAAACATATTTTAAGAGCCATGCTGGGCCTGTCTGAAGAACATTCAGTTTTTGTGATAGACTCAGGTTTTATTAGCAAGAAATGGATTAATCGTCTCTAAACATTACATGAGACTGGAATTCATATTATCAATCCCACTTCAAGGAGAACGTGCTGAAATTTTCAAACAGAAGGCATTTGACTGAACTTAAAACAATATTTTAATTTTCTGATTGCAACAAGCTTAGTGTATTCACATGTTCATGGAATATCTAGTTGCAATAAGAAATGAGATGACTAGATCTTAATATAAGGTTAGGGTGTTCTCCTCCCTGTTCATTTATTTTCAGCTTAGGGAGGGAGTCTCATAGACAGTTGTTTGGTGTTTGACATTGTGAGTCACTAATTACCCTTTGTATATCAACATTAATTGCTGGGCTGGGTTTCTCCCCCCCCACCCCCCCACCCTCACACTCCAGGAACTGTTGGCTTAGTTGCTGGCAGCTTTCTGCGTGGGATGGCAATTAACAATTTGTTTGTTTTAGAGGAGTGGAAGCATCATTAATGGCTCCTTGGCTGATCAACTAGTAGAAAGCCTGCCATAGTAATGGGCATGAATTCTCCAAACTTTTGCACCTGTCCCATAACTGCATGACCTTACAGGGCATCTTAAAATTGATCCTGTGAGAAGATGGAAAATGGTGGGGATGATAATTGCTGGAGAAGGTAGAGGTTTATTCTTCTCCTTATGATACTGTGGTGATTCCAAGGATAATAAATGAACAAATTGCTCTCAAAAATAGCTCCCCATTTGGAACTTGGAACTTGACAGCAAATGTCAGGTATGGTGATGTTATATTGCTGTAATTTGACTCAATTAAATTTAGAAACCTCCATATTAAAAGAAGCCATATTCATTCCCTCATCTATCCTAGAACAAACAAGAAGAGCAAAGGTAGCCAGAGCAAACTTGGAACACATATATGTATTTCTATCTACAAGGAATAAAGTCATAGCAACAGAAGAAACATGAAGGGACTAAGATGGAGGACTTCTAATAGAGAATCATTAGGACTATTTGAGAATTGTTCTAATGTTGGATTAATATCATTTCTGGGCTCTTCTACATAGTCACTGACATTACTTCCCAAACCAGTATTTGCCATCCTCAAAATGCTCATTACTTCCCATGAGCCATACTGGCCAGTAAGACAGAAATAAGTTCTTGTAGAATTCTCTCCATTTTCCTCTAATGTTCCTTGTTGCCTCCTTGTGTTTGCCTTCCCAAACAACAATCTGGTCTTTAAGAAACACAGTGAATGGGTGCCAAGGTGGCTTGATCTTAGCAGGAAAAAAGAGAACTCAGGAAACAAGATGAGGTAAAAGTTTAAAAAGTTGCTACCTTTGGAAAACCACCTGCTGGACAGCTTCAGGGTTAACACTTTTCTCCCAATGGAGTTTCCTACATTGCCGCTGAATCAGATGTTACTCACCTCCTCAACAGAAGGTCGATGGGAACCCAACATATGTGATCCTGATCATGGGTGGGACAGAAGCCATAGGTGGAGGAGCCTTCTGTTACATTCAGGGAGAATTGGCAGACTGTTCAAAAAAATTATTTTCATCTCTTGCAATCCAAAGCACACTTTTCAGGCTGTAAAAATGAGAGCTGGCTTTTCTCTTCTCTTCTCTTCTCTTCTCTTCTCTTCTCTTCTCTTCTCTTCTCTTCTCTTCTCTTCTCTTCCTTTCTTTTTCTTTTTTTTGTCCTGTCTCAAGCAATTCATTCGACTTAAGAGTCTCTGAAAAATTATCCAGGAGGACGAAAAAGTTCTCTGGGTGAACGCAGAGAAGCCTATCTAATTCAAACTGTATAAAGATCTTTGTTCCCATAAGACAAATAAGGGGGGTGGGGGGAGAATGCTTGTGATGCTACAATGACCTCTATTATCATACAACTAATTTTGAAATATTAGTTGTAAATATTCCCAGGAAGATGATCTGGCCACAATCTTGAAATATGTGATGTGATAATATTGTATCCTCATTATATTTCTTTCTAGAACCCTTCAAGTGCAGGTGATAATACAGGTCAATAAAGCCCATAAATTAAAATCAGGGAATGCCATCCCTAAATCTGAAAGCATTCTCTCACTTATGGAGCTCAGAAACATGAGGGGAGGCTAGAAAATGGGCATCATTATATTGACTATTATTCATTACATACATACATCAAAGTTATGACATGAATAAGCAAAAGAAAAATATATGGATGCGTAATATATGTAAATAAATATTCTGCCAACAAAACCAAAATGGTTTATCACACTGTTTTATTTTTTTTTTTACATGGTATTGTCTATTCTTCTCAAAGCTAGCTTTTATATAAATCATTATTACTAGACCACCCTAAGGGCATTTTTATGTATGTATTTATTTTGCTTATTCATATTAGGTTTTTGATTCATTTTTCTATCTCTCAACATACCTGATTCTTCTCTTTTTTCAAAATTGTTCCAGCTTTTTGTTCCCATTTCCAACAGGCAATGTGGCCAATTTGGAAAATATCCAGGAGTAAAGACTGATTCAAAGTTGATCTAAACAATTAGTACTCAGATGTATTTATATTACAGCCTTCCATCAACTTTTCTCAGTCAGTCAGACCTAGAAAAATGTGATAAGCCCAGAGCTGTGAGGGAGAGACAAAGAACAAAATTTAGTTCCAGTGGAAGAGAATATATCTTGTCTGGCTACTGTGATTGGGTAAGAAAACATCTATAAGAAAACAACCAAGCTCAGAGACCACCAAGAACTCCACAATTAAATTAAGCTGCACACCTCCAACAAAGATGGCATTTTGTATGAGGTCATTAATTCATATTCTCCTCTAAATGGCCATCCTTGATTATTTTATACACCAATAAGGGAACAGTAGCTGGGAACAGTATCAAAAATTCAGTGTTTTGTTCATTTCTTCCAATTACTGAGACCTAAAACTCTCGAACCATTTGACAGCATTTATTTGTTTGCTTAATGCTACATTGGCAATGAATGCTCCTCGTTTCTCCACATTCCCCATAGAATGTCGACTAGCAAAAAGGTGAAAGACCAGCCTTCATTCTTCTTTTGCATTATAGACAGAGATATTGTGCCTTAGTAGCTTTCCCATTTTATCAATAATACTGATTTTTACAGCTTAGCAGGGTCAAAAACCATGATATGCTCCCCCATTGGTCAACTGGAAGAGGTTATTTTCATTCTGAACTGGGCTATGTTGAGGGCAACTCTGGGTTACCTTGAAAATGCTTTTAAGGGTCTGAGGAATTAAAATGATGACAGTGGGCAAAGAACCAAGTTTTCCTAGTGCCTGTTTGCAATTCAAAACTAGTCCAAACCAATTGAATCTTTGGAACAAAAATACCCATGGCATTATCAGCTGACGAAAATGAATGGATCTTCTTGAAAAAAAGGGAGAACTGCTTATAAAAGAAATATTTCGAAATAAACATTTCAATGGTATTTTTTATTTATAATCTTAGGTTATATTGGGTAGGGTAGACATGCAGATGGGCAGCTTGTAGTTCTGACACATGTTCCTCCTTTGCAGGTTCAGAGGTATGGCATCCTATCTGCAAACAAGCAGCAAGAGCAGAAAAAAAGCTAAAGGTAAAATAGGAGAAGAGTAATTAGCCAAATTTTACTCATGGATGTTTGGTATTAGCTATATAATGATACTGCAAGTTAGTCAAATAATTTATTTAGATAAATGTGAATAGAAATAGGTTTGAATTTTAGGATCTGAACTCTTCGGCCTATAGGGAGATGTATGCATGATGAATAAGATAAAAGTGATATCTTTAAGTTATAGTCAAGGGGTCTGAACCATAACTTGCTTATTCCTGAAATCTATATATTTTGTAGTGTGGCTGTCTTTACCAGATTCTGTTGTAAACTGGTAAATATGAAACCAAGATTCTCATACCTCAGCATTTGTTTGGTATATGTTCATTGTCTACCTGGAATGCACAGCTTCAAATCTAGGTGTAACATCAGTGTAGCTATGGTAACCTCATTTTTTGGTCTAAGCCAGGGGTGTCAAACTTGTGGCCTGTGGGCCGGATGCGTCACGTGCTGGCCAAGGCCACCCCTGTTTTAGCAAAGGAGGGGAAAGTTGTGATACGTCACGTGACGATGTGCAACGCGAGTTTGACACCCCTGGTCTAATCTGCAAATTTTCTACATAATATTGTACAGCTGCCATCTTTCTATCTAGGTCCATAAACTAGAATTGTTTTGTATAGCCAGTCTAGTCAGTTATCAGGGAGAATGGAAGACAATTGCCTGGAATACTATTACAGAAGATGCATAGCTGTTTCAGTTTCATACACAAAACTCCTCACTCTCTACAGGTAATCCTCGACATACGATATACAACAGTTTCTTTAGTGACCATTTAAAGTTACAGTGGCACTGAAAAATGTGACTTATGATCATTTTTCATAGTTATGATCTTTGCAGCATCCCCATGATCATGTGATCAACGTCCAGATGCTTGGCAACTGACTCATATTTATGACCTTTGCTGTGTCCCAAGGTCATGTGATTCCCTTTTGCAACCTTTTCATAAGCGAAGTCAAGGGGGAAGCCAGATTCACTTAACAACTCTGGCCAAAAAAGTTGTAAAATGGGGCAAAACTCACTTAACAAATGTCTCAATTACAACAGAAATGTTGGGCTCCATTATGGTCATAAGTCAAGGACTACCTGTACTGTGTCTCCTCAATAGTATCCAAGAAAGAAAACAAGTGACATTTCAACGTTATACTCAGTGATTGCCAGTGGCATGCAATGAACTGGAAAGCACAGGTGCCAACTGGTTGGTTTTTACCAAATGTTACTGGAAAGTAACATATCGCAAAAGGAAAGTTGATGACAGGCTTATCTACACTACAGTATCTTGTTAGGCCCTCCAGCATACTAGCTTTAATTGAAAGTAATTGAGGGAGATGTAAGGTGTAGTAACTGATAGCATTGGTTGGAACATTTAATTTTGAAATTGAGTGTTCACGATATGCATGGAATGAGGAAGTGAGCTAGCAGCCTAGAGCGGCAAGTATCAAAATGCAGCCAAATATATACGATAGGGGATTAAGGCTTTTTGAGCAGAAGGAAAAGATACATTACTATATTGGCAATTCTGGTCAGCATGAGTTGATGTCTTTCTTCAATACTATGTGTAAGCAAAGTCTTGGAAACTTTAACAAGTATCTTGTTGGTTTCTGTGTACACAGCACAGAAGAACTTCAGAGACATCCATATCCCCTCCTGGCTCCAGCATTGGTTCCCCCAACCGAGTCATTTGTGTAAGTATACACAACATGGGGCAGAAGCAACACGGAAAACCGAGAATTGAGGTTGGCAGCCCCCCGTAGGATTAATTTGGCATTGCATGCCCTGTGAACCCCAGAGGAGATGAAAAGAAGAGATCAACTAATAAAATAAAATATCTATTGAGGACTGTTCCCTTTTAGACTTGGAACGATTTCCAAGCCAGATATGTGCCAAGGAAAGCATTTGGCAAATTCAGCCTGAGTTGTCTGTTCCCATCCCTGAATATCTGTCTGCTTAATGCCACTATACCTTTGAGCATCATCTGCTTTACAGAAGAACTCAGATGCATGTAGTCAAAGCAAAGCCTGGCACTACTTTCAATCCTGAGCCAACTGCTCCTTCCCACTTCTTCTGCTTCATCCACGCAGAGAAAGCTCTGGCATTCCCTTCAAAATGCCTTCCTTTCTTCTTTTCACCTTCCATCATAAGTATCTGTCCCTCTTTTGTTCTGAAGTTTCCTTCAACCTTGCATTCTGATGTAATCTTTCTCCTTTGCATTTCAACTGCCTGTTCCTTTTCTTTCTGTGGTTGTCTATTGTATCTTTCCCTTTCCATAGGCTAAAGTGGATAATGAAATCCTTAATTACAAAGATTTGGCTGCTCTTCCCAAGATTAAAGCCATCTACGAGGTGCAACGCCCTGACCTCATTTCTTATGAGCCCTATCACAGATATACTTCGGATGAAACACTGGAGAGATATAGCTATGGGGAGGTACAGTTTCTAAGGCATTTCACCTGGATTGTACACAATGATGACATCTCTGTTGGAAGCAGAGACTTGTATTTATCCTCTGGCTGTAAAAACCCATTAATTTCAATGAGAATGCTTGCGATTCACAATAAGTATCTCTTACTCCAAAATAAATAAATAAATAAATAAAAAGAAGAAAAAAAAGAAAGAAAGAAAGAAACATCTAAAATAGTATCCTGATGAGACTGGTCTGAAAGCATAGGTTCTACTATTGGCATGGAAAACACAAAAGCACTTTACAAATATAGATTGGGAAGTGGACTGAAGACAAACATTAGACCATTGTTTGTTTAATCATAGATGGTTGCTAAATCTTATATATATATATATATGTTTGTTTTCTGAGGTTTTCGCGGGTGTTTGTATGTAGGTCTCTGGTTATTCGGGTCTTCTCCCGCGTAAAAGCCAAGACACTTCCAATTTTATGCGGGAGAAGACCCGAATAACCAGAGACCTACATACATACATACATACATACATATATACACATACACATACACATACACATACACATACACATACACATACACATACACATACACATACACACACACACACATACAGTGCCTGGATAGACAGAACATACAAAACCAAACCAAAAAAGCCACCTGAGGAGTTTGCATATTACTCATTTAGAGTAACATTTGGCCAAGGATGAATCAAATAAGAATTCACTTCTGGTTAATAGAACAAGCACAAAACATTATGCCTCAGTTTCAAATGCACCTGGACAAGTCTTATGTCCAACACGTCAATGCCTCCTTGTTGAACTGAGAAGGATGGATGTCTCAATGGGTGCAATGGAAAATGAGGCAGATCTGCTAGTGTGAATCTGTACTTTATGGGGCTAGAGATCAGATTCTGACCTACCTGGAAATGTTACTGTGCTATCTGCAGTCTGTTTGTAAAAGCTTTTGCATTTGCTTTAGGTTACTGATGGGGTATATGTCTAGGCTGAGCCAGTCCAGTGTCAGCCTTCTGGCTTCTGCTGAGAAAAAAAGAACTGATAATTAAATGGAGGGGTTTCTGACAGAAGCAAACTGGACCTTTGGGAGAAGACAGCACTTTTGGACTGCTACAAAGCAGTGGAATTTTTACTATAATTGGCAACCACCCTTTATCAGAAATATTTCATAGCAATAAGTGACTGAAGCAACAAAATAATACAGCTCCTCCTTTGGAAAGGCAGTGAAAAACTCAGGCCAGAGATCCCATGTTAACTGACTCCTTATTAATCATCAAATCACAAATTTGTTAAGCTCCTTATCTCAATTTCTCACAGAAGATATCCATTGATCCAGCTGCACTCCTATATCTCATTGGGGACTGGAAGCATGATAGAAAGAATCAATGAGTCCTATGTTCCATCTTTCCCTGGCAAATGAAGGCATGACCTTCACTCCTGGACAATTTTTGGAATTACGAAGAAGTACTATTAGTAAGGCATGAGGCTTTTGTTTTAACACCTCCAAGGAAGCCAGGATATTTTGAAATCAAATATGATGGAACATTTGGAGAAACTTAAAGCAGAGCTTGGCAACAACAGTATTCTTGTTTAAAATATTGTGCAGAATGGGAGATATAGCTTTGTTTTTATATCTATAAACACATAGTTACGTTTTAACTTACTGTACTGGGGGTTACCACTGAAGATTATATAGAAACTACAGATGGTACAGAATGCAGCCATCCATTCACTTCTAGGGGTCCCTAGAGTGACTCATTTAATACCACTGTTGCACAAGCTGCACAGATTGCTGGCCTGTTTCCAGGTCCAATTCAAGGTAATGGTTAGGACCTTTAAAGCCCTTTATGGCATGGGACCAAGCTACCGAGGAACTGTCTCACTTCAATGGTATTGGTATGCCCCACTTCTTCTGGAAAAAGGGACATGCTTTGGACCCCATTGGAGAAGGAATTCTGCCTGGCAAGGGTCTGGGAAAAGGGCCTTTTCTGCTGTGGCTCCGTCCCTTTGGAACACCATACCGCTAGAGATGAGATCCACCCTCACCCACTTGGCTTTCTGTAAGAGTCTCAATACCTAGCTCTGTGGATCAGCCCCAATGAGGGCATTCTGTGTTGGAGAAATGTTGGTTAGCGGACTAAAGAGAAGATCCCACCTGCACCCCATAGTATTTTCTTTTTTTGATTTATTTAATCTCTCTTTATTTTAATATTTAATCTTTTGTACTTTTGTTTCATGATGCTTGTAAGCCACCGAGCATCACTTGACAGTGAGATGGGCGGCATATAAATTAAATAAATGAACAAACAAATAAAATATTTCATTATATTTATCCATACAAAGTTTACATTTTATGCAATATACTTATACATAACAAGTGTAATCAAATTTTCAATCCATTGAATAAACGGAGCCATACCTTTATCTTTCCAATGTTACAATATGAGTCTTTTAGCTACAGTAAGGGTGCAGAGAATCCAGTATGTTGTCCAGTTGTCCAGTTCCATGGACGGGGAATAGATCAAGCTTGATAGGTATTGCAACAATGCTAACCCAAACATACCCCAATGCTACTCTTTCAGTAGTCATTCAAGTATCTAGTTTCCCCAAAAACTCTTTAGAAGACGTAGGCTGTCCTTGTCTCTAGGAGTTGGCTCTTCCAGAGAAGATGGGTTGACACATTGAAAATTCATTCTCAGAGTCCCCAATGTCAGTGGGATGAGAGCAAGTCTTTTCTATCTTACTAGATGGGTGCATTCCACCAGAAAAGACAATTCCACACACATCCATGTCCTGAACCATAAAGGACCCATATGTCTAACAACTTCAATTCCATCCAGAAATCTTCCAGGAACTAATGTAGCTTCTAAAGTAATGGTGTAACATGAGTGAACCACAGCACACACATTGATACTCAACCACTGCATTCTGAACCAACTATAGCTTCTTAAGAACAGTCTGGTGTACAGCAAATTGCAGTTATCCAAACATAAAAAAAGCATAGGTAATTATCGTCAAAGCCTCCCAAGCTAGGAATGACAGTAAGTGATGCACAAGATAGTGCTGTACAACAGTGTCCTAGTCATGGCCTCTATTTACTCTTCATACAGAATTATATGTCCTAAAGAACCCAGATTATAGATGACTTCTGCATAGGGGGAACACAAAGTTGTCCAATGTCAAGGATGAAATTCTATTTAAATCTTGCTGGGATTGAGACTAAATCCATTTTTCTCCATTCAGTCCCCACTAGCCTCCAGGCACTGGGAAGGATCTTAATATCTCCTGTTCAGCCCAAGGTAGCAATGTAAAACTGAGTATCATCTATATAGTGACCCAATCCCAGTGGCCTAATAAGAGGATCAAATTATAAGACACCGCATAAAGCAGGGGTCAACTTCATCAAGGGCTGCCTCAATCACTAAGTTACTGTGAGCCATTCTCCACCCTCCTGTTCCCAACCTCCAGCTCTTGGATAAAGAACAAGGGGATTGGGATGGTGGATAATTACATATTCAAGTGCTGACTTCTTGAGTAGGGGTTTCATCAGAACCTGTTTCATATCTATGTGCCATACCTATCTAGACATTTAACTATCTAGTCTATTCTTCTGCCTTCCTCTCTGGAGGTTTTCGGCCACCTGGAGCAGCAGGAATCTAATCCACAAGTGGCAGCGCTGATGTCACAGAAGACTTTGTTTCCTTCATTAGGATCCATGGGGAAATGTTGCTCTTTTGCAATCATGGTGTAGGCTTGATGATGTAGGCTTGAACCTGAACACTTAATCTGTATGCAGTTGTAGTGACTTCTTTGCCAGCACTACTTCAGCTGCCTCTTCTACCACTTCAGAATGCTTCTTATTTGAACAGCAATGCAGATAGACCTCACTTATTGATTGCCTCATTTAGCAATCTTTTGAAATTATGATGGCCCTGAAAAGGCAATGACTTTTTCAGGCATTCATGATTGTCATAAGATGTTGTGGTCAGACAACTGCCATTTGTGTGCTTTGCATCTGATTTCCAATAAACAATAGACAATGGGGAAGCCAGCAGTAAAATCACAAGTTGCAGTCATGCGATTTCTCACTTAAAAGGCTGTGGTAACTCATTTAATGACTCAAGTGGAAGTGAAGTCATAAGTCTGCCACAATTACATGATATCTTGCTTAATGCCCGTATCACTTAGTAACAAAATTGTAGTCATTAAGCAAGACTACCTGTGCTCTGGATTATGCCTGTAATTTAAATGAACCAGTTTGGTGCAATCAGACCTTCAGAAATGGTCTAAGAATTTTCTTTTTTTAAAAAAAAGTGATGCCACGTAATATTTCGCCTTTTGCTATCTATTTCTGTATTTGAGCTAGTCCTACTTTTCCAAAGTAAATTTATACTAAAGACATATTTTAATATTTTAAGGAGGAGCATCTTAAATGAACTTGTAGGCAAGTTTCTGCACTAGTTTCAAAAATATGATTAAGAGGGAACCATGCAAATATTTAATTTCTACATGTTTGTCATACGCTGCTAGGAAGGTGTGAGTCTGATACAAAAAAGTTGTGGCTCTCCATTGTTCTCTTACATTCACAGATCAGCCCTTGTCATATTTTTCCACATATTAATTGCTCTAAAAGAATCCTTCTAAGCTTCATTTCTTACCTTATGAACTGAGTATAATATCGTAAGTCCTCTTGCATTACTTTTAAAACTAGGTTTGTTCCAAGGCAAAAGATTTGGTTCTCAGTGACTTAAACCATTGTAAAATGGAGAATCTAGGAAAAGAGGGCTCGATAGCATCTGATTAATCTAGATTAATCCAGGCAGGCACACACATCCCTTTGAGGTGACAAGAATATAATTGAAGGGGAAAGGAAACCCTGAGCTGCCTTTTCTCACAACAATGGGAAAAGTTATGGGATTGATCTTCTCTTTCTTAGGCGTTTTGGAATATCTTTCTCCCAGATTTCTCAATGCCTTGGCAAATTCTGAGGAGGTTGTAGTTTGGGGAAAGATGAAATGACTTGTGGTACAGAAATATAAGATCAATTCTCTAATAACCAATTCTCTCTTTCTTTTCCTGCTCTTTATTCCCTGGCGGCTTGTCTCTGACCTTCTGTCACTTGTAGTCTCTTGGAACCTTGTCTCCATATTCTCAGGTAATCACACAACACTTATAAGACTAATTGGGGTTTGGGGGTTTCAACAATACAAGCTGGGGTTTGTATTGCTGAAAAAGAACTTGAGGAGAGCTGGGTTTGGAAAAACCTGTGGAAGGCCAAGGAAGCTGATTTAGCTTTACTGCTAAGCCTTGAGGATATAAAAGAAGTCTCCTCTCCCCCACTCCCTATGAAATGAAACGTGTTCTCAGCCAGGGGTGGGTTCTACTTACCTTTACTACCAGTTTGCAACAGGACCACTCGCGCTCACACTTCTGCGCATGCACAGATTGCATTTATGATGTCCGGGCGGGTGGGTGGAGCCTTCCACCAATTTTACTACCGGTTCTATAGAACCGGACAGAACTGGGAGCAACCCACCACTGCTCTCAGAGGGCCAGGATGCATGCTAATGTACATACACCTTGACCTTCCTGGAACTGGATCTTTTATGAACAATGTTTTGCATTTTTTGCAGGATATTTATGAGAGCATGGACATCAGGCAGAGGCGAGCATCCAGCCCAGGCTACATAGATTCACCCACCTACAGTCGCCAAGGCATATCTCCCACCATCCCACGCTCTCCACATCATTATTACCGCTCAGGTAGGGCATGGCTGTCTCCATCAGGATTCAAATAAAGACATTTGTCCAACGGAACTCAGCTTTAGCACATCCAAGGGACACACACATGCTGCCAAAACCTTTTCTATACCCAGAACAGGCTGAACATGAAATCAGAGAGACAAGGAGGGTTCCACACAGGTACAGTATCATCCATTGCATAGGATCCATCCTTAACAGAATGGTAGGCAAGTGCCTAGCTCTGTTTTTTTACTGTCTTTGGGATACGAATGAGTTGTGATGAACTTCACTCCGATGTCATGCTCCGTTTTCTTTTTTCCTAAGCAAATTCAGAGTGGAAATAGAAAGAAGCAGATGACACGGGAAGCAGCAATTTTAGATGTGCAAAATATTTGTCCTGAATTCAGGATGGGTTCTTCCAACCGATCCAATAGTGTTCTGAGCTAGGAACAGCCCTTTTGCCAGCTCAGAAATTTGTTTCAAATTCAAAACCCGTGTTGTTTTGAGTTTAAAATACTTTAGGAATGATTGGAACAACCCAGGCTTCTTGTTATGTAAATGAATCTGTACCATTATGATCACCATCTCCCTCCACCTATGTATTCCCACCATAAATTCACAGATGGCTTACTAATTTTCTAAAATACTGTCTTTAACACCAATTTTCCTCTGCCTCTCTTTTCTTCTCTGCTGCTCCCTCCAATCTGCTCTTTCAAGGGACAGAGAGTGGGCGCAGCTCCCCCTACTATAGCCAATTAGATGTGAGGTCTTCTACACCAACCTCATACCAAGCTCCTAAGCATTTCCACATTCCAGGTAGGCTCTGGAGGCCTCTGGCCAGCCAGTGAAGGAGTGCTATATGGGATCTTTTTTGGTTTTTTTAGTCTGCATGCTTGTGCCAAGTATGTTATTTGCATGAGTAGTGCTGTGGCCAGCCTAAGGTAAGCTGGCCGCAGCAAGCTACAACTGCATGGTAGAGGCCATCCATAAACAAGACCTGCAGCCTTCTCTCCTTCTCCTCTAAAATCTCCTGCTCCTCTGCCCTGCAGCTTCTTTCCCTGCACAAAGGAAAGATTGTCTTCTTCCTCGCCTTCTCTTCTCCTACCTCAAGGACCAGAGAGCAAAGCTTGTCTGTCAGCTAAGAGCTTTTCTACACCCCACATCTTTGACACATAATTTATCTTATACTCCTCCTGCTCCCCTCAGGGCCCGCTGCACCCTTCCCCCAGATCTCTCTGGACTTGCCAGGTGACTGCTCCCCTCCAGCAGAGACCCAGGTAAGGGCCACTGCCCCACCCCTCCTGCAGAGGGGGCGGGAAGGAAGTCAACCTCTGTCTCTTACCAGTAGGTAGAGACCTGAATGCCCTCCCCACTTGCCTGCCTGCACAATCTGCAACCAGCTTTGCTCACAAGGTAAATTGAGCCTCATTTGTTTGGTCAAAACAAGTAAAGACCATTCCTGTGCCAAAGCTGGTAGCTGTGGGAGCCCTCCTTCATTCACTCTAGAGCAGGAGTCCTTGGACTCTTCAGTTCAGTCAATCCCTTTCATGAAGTTATAGAGTGTTCATCAACTCTCAAACATTATATTAATATAATAATTAATTAATTACTTAATTAAATAAATACTAATTTAACTAATAGTACTATGACTAATAACAATAGAAGTAAAATAATAGTAATGGTTAGACTCACATTAACCACTTTGGAGAACCCTGATCTAGAATTAATGCAAGTTAGGATTGAGATCTATTCTTTTGATACACATCTTCCTACCAGAATGAAACTTCAGTTCACTTTCTATGTTTCGCTCTTTGTCTGTACTGATAACTTTGGACCAATGACAAAGCCAAGAAGGTGGCTCCATTCTGGCAGTTTAAAGTTTGATCTAGGCACGGAAGAAGAAGCAGCTCTTTGTTTTCCATGGATTCCATTAGCGTCCATTAAGGTCGCATATGAAGAGTCAGTCAGCTGATAAAGTTCATCTTTGGGATTTGATTATTTTTCATTCATCTCCTAATCAAACTCCAGATGGATGTTGATCCCTGTAGAAATACTCGAAATTTACAGTTTGGGATTAAATATTTCCACATGTTTGTTGCAATTTCTTGACCTTAATGTATTCTGCAGGGAATCTCCAGAGATACATGGAGCAGGAAGGTGAAACTGACCTGAATTAGGCAAGATCAGCAGATGTAATTGGCCTAAGTTGCCTTAATTGGCCTCTTAGAATTTTCCTTGCCCTAGTATTTCCCTACTGAAACGGACATTGTGATGGCTACTGCTCCTGTAGCTTTTGCTTATGTCTTTTATGGATGGTCCTTTTGCCTGTACATTGGATCAGCCCATCAGTAAGCTTCTGTGCTGGTAGAGTAGCTCCTATTCCCAGCTTGCTTTGCTTCTCTCTTATTTGAAGAGAATGTGGCTGACTCCTGGATGAGGATGGGTTTTTGTCCCTGAATCTCTAGATAACCAACTCATAAATCATCCTGTGCCATTGCCAGACAAGGAGACAATGGCCATTAGTACTCACCAAAGGAGGCCATCTCCCAAGCTGAGGCCAGCTACCAACTGTGCTAGAAGGAAAGCTGTCTGCCTGACCCTGCATGCTGTCAGTAGTCAGCATGCTCACAGCATGACCTCTTGTGCATGCACACATTCACTGTCTTAAAGCTGTTGAAATAGCACACAAAGAGGATTAATTCCTTCTCCCCCCTCCCCAACCCATCTCCCAACCTAAGTTCACTCAGCAGGTATTTAAGATACGGTTGTTTTATCTCAAGATGGGAAAGTACTGAGTAAAGTTAAGCAGGCAATGTAATCTTGGACAGGCAACTTTATTTGCAAATCTGGTGGTTCCTGTGCTTAGTATAGGGATCATGCTAACCTTTTCTATATCATATATGTTTTTTACTTGTGCTGCCAAAATGATACGGAGAAGATTCCCACCACCCCTCTTCAAGAATGACAGGCAGGTTCCTGTATCTCTAAGCTACACACTCTGGCTCCTCCCTTTTGCTATCTCCTTCTTTCCTTCATTATTTTTCTTTCTTTACCTCCAGCTGCTGCAGAGAGTAACATCTATCGGAAACCACCCATCTATAAAAGACACGGTACAGTTTGGGCATGGCTTTAACATATATTTGGGCATGCAACTTAGAATAAAACCAAGTTCTGCTCAGGTCTGGTGGTGTGCATTGGAAGTGGCTCGATAAACTATGCAAAAGTTGGTGGCAGTGCCAGACGATCGACATAATAGACTTTGAAAAGAAGGAAAGTATAATGGCCTTTCAGAAACCTGAGATGAGGGTTGAGCAGAAAAGTTTGGCTTGCTAGATCTCTTATCTTATCTTAGGGTGCCTCCATGCGTTCAGAAAAAGTAAGCCCTCAATAACTCATGCAGGCAAATAGCATGTTGCTTTTAAAGTGTATAATTATTTTCAATTAACTTTTAAAACGTAAGGATATGAGCTGAAGCAGGACCATATACTTACTGAGATCCTTTAGATGTTGTGGTGGTGCTGCTACTATTGCTGCTCCTTAGCTTGAAACTCTGCAGGGTATGAAAATAGATGCTTTCCATGGAGGGAAGAACAAGAACCAAAGGGAGCAAAGTATTTTACAAAAGGGGCTGAAAAAAGAAGAGTGGGGGGAAAGAGAAGGCAGATGGAGAACTTTGGCAGGAGAGAAAAACCTTTGAACAGCGAAGTGATAAATCGTGAATAGTTATTTTAGAAAACAACACAAAAGTATTTGTGGCAGGGGGATGACAACCCTACAGGATTTTAAATCTACACATTACGGGGTTTATATAATTGTGTACAAGAAACCAAAGTATGTTACATAAAGGAGTGTCACAAGAAGTCAGAATAATAGTAGAAGTGCGTGATTTGGGCAGCAAAATGTCAGATAAGTATTGACAGATCAAGCTGAGATCATGGGAATCAGAGTGAAGTGAAGTCTGCAGTAATCAAGAAAAGAGATGTCCAACTTGGAAGAGTTTCATCCAAGAAGATGAACTAAAAGAGCCCCATTGTTTTAATATTGTGTGCAAATTCAGAAGTGACTTAGTTGTATGATGACCTAAACATAGGAGTACAGAAGAGAAATGAATTTCAATTTTTTAAGAAAGGCTCTAGGCTGGCTTAAGGAGATAGTTGGATATGATGGCTTCTATATTAAAAAAAGGGGATGAGAGGAGGAACGGTAAGTCCAAATTTGTACTTGAAAAATATATTGAAGTGAAACTGTCACAAAGTGAATAATATATGGACCTCGCTGTACTTTTCTGTGGCATTATCTTAATGTATTGATATGTTTAAAAGTACAAGCCATATGAATCTATCACAGATCTTTAAAAATTGCTACAGCATCATCAGCTATCTATCTATAAATCCTATAAAACTCTTTGCTGCTGGAGCAGTTGAGAATAGGCCCAAAACATTCATAGGGGCCTCCACTCATTTATCTCTAACTTGTACCCTCCCAACTAAGCAGAAAATGCATGTCTGTTTACAAGTCCTTAGAAAAGCATAGCATAATTGTAAGAATCATTAATTTAGAAGACTCTAGAATATGTCTGAAGAGTAAAGCTTAAGCAAAATGTTTACCAACATTATAAAGAATTGCATGAATCATGATTACTTGGCTGCTTTTAAGACCAATGAGCACCACCAGAGTATCCAGTCCAATTCTCTGCCTTTTACTGTTTGTAAAACAGGCCAGAAACATAGTTTGACTTCAGGTTAGGATGCAGGCACAGATCGTGCAAAAGGCACAAGGCTGGATTTGCTTCAAAGCTGGGTATCCCATACTCTTGTTGCAGTGGTGAAATCCAAATTTTTTTACTACCACTTCTGTGGGCGTGGCTTGGTGGGCATGGTATGGTGGCATGGTGGGTGTGACTTGATGGGCGTAGCAGAGGAAGGATACTGCAAAATCTTCATTCGCACTCCACTCCAGGGGAAGGATACTGAAAAATCCCCATTCCCACGCCACTCCTGGGGGAAGGATATTGCAAAATCTCCATTCCCTCCCCACTCCAGGGGAAGGATACTGCAAAATCCCCAATCCCACCCCACTCTGGGGCCAGCCCGAGGTGGTATTTGCCAGTTCTCCGAACTACTCAAAATTTCTGCTACCGGTTCTCCAGAACCTGTCAGAACCTGCTGGATTTCACCCGTCTTGTTGTAGGGCAGGAAAAGTTACAGGAACCAATTCTCTTTGTCACCTTTGGAGACAGAGCTCTGAGGTTACAGAAGGTGGAGCTCTGAAGAGGAAAAACTGTTCCTCTGAACTTCTCAACAATCTGCTTTTGTTTTAGAAGACTTGTGACATTTCCTTTAATGTGGTAACCAGGTGTCTCCTCCTCTCTTTCTTTCCCCCCTTTCCTAATGTGCTATCTTCATAACTCCCTGCCTGCTGGCTGACTGCACCCCACTGCATTGTAAGTAGCTGCCTTTGGCTCTATCCTTTGAAGCAGCAAGTTTCTGGGAACCTTCTGACTTCCTGCAGCAAGACTTGGAGTTTGTGTACTTCACATCTCTTAATTGTTCATTAAATGAACCTTTGGCAGTTTACAGATAGAACTTCTTTTTTTTTTTTTTTTTTGAAGCAGACTGGATTTTACTCAAAATCACACAATGAAGATGAGTGGCTTTGTAAATTACAGGCATGCAATCCCGAGTTTTGCCCATAATACTTGCTAGGGGACATATATTTAAGACAAAACCATTATAATTGGTTATCTATTAATTCAATTTACATATTCATTTTAGAGCATCACAGCAGGAACAAACTGCATTGATCTGAAATAAAAAGAGCATGGATTAATTAAAACATTAAAAAACGGAATAGAATTTTGCACATGCACACGAAGTCTATTGCCATAGCTACATCCAGATTGGGAGATTAGAGACTTGCAGCTGCTTATATAAAAGAATCCAATTTAGCAATGCTGGTGCATGTTTCTCATAATGCATAGCATGAGCCCCCAAATCATGTCTAGCTTTATCTCAAAATATTATTATCCCCTTCCAAACTTACAGCCCAAACAGATGAGGCATAAATGGATAAATGTTTTTAATTGCCGGTGTTTGTGTTTGGGCATATGAAGATAGAAAGATGGGAAGGGGAGAAAATCTCTGTTCAGTTTTTCTTACTTGCTGTTGATCTTTGAGATGGAAACTTGGAGTGGATACTTTCATCCCATGTTGAGTAGCAACTAACTTCTTTTTTTCTGCCCTTATTCTGTAAGGTCACCTTGGACTAGACCGGGGTGTCAAACTTGCATTGTCACAGTGGCATCACGTGACATATCAGGATTTTTTCCCCTTCACTAAACCAGGCGTTGGCATGGCCAGCACTTGACACATCCAGCTCGTGGGCCACAATTTGACAGCCCTGGACTAGATACTATTCAAGCAATCAGAAATTTAAAAAATA
Organism: Masticophis lateralis; assembly: GCA_030761175.1. Taxonomy (NCBI): domain Eukaryota; kingdom Metazoa; phylum Chordata; class Lepidosauria; order Squamata; family Colubridae; genus Masticophis; species Masticophis lateralis. Next base: position 98,932,873 of record JAUDYJ010000002.1, read on the forward strand.
ATTAGCTTTCAGGAGTGATAAATCAGAATTAAGATCCTAGTTAAGGGTAGGGGGCTTTAATATTTATCCAACCATAGTTCCTAGATAGGTTTTTGTTTGCTCCACTGCAAAATTTCTCCCCATGAAAATAGCAAATCTAAGGAACCAAGCCCCAAGCTGCGATCTGAATTCCAATATAGATAAATTCCTTGATTATGTTGTTTAGTTTTCAAAAACAACACAACTGATAGCTATTTAAGTAGTATCTGATCACTTTGACTCTAAGATTAACGTTTCCTTCCTCCCTCTTCAACTTGTTCCCTATCAATTTGGCTTCAAAGACATGGGTTGTTGCTGTAGGCAATGATCACTGAGTGTGTGGCTCCAATATCTTCATGGGTGGGGGCTGCAGTGGCTCATGTGGTAAGACGCTGAGTCTGCACTCTGCTGATGCTGGCAGCTTGGTGGCTTGATTCCCGTGAGTGAATAAACCACATAGGGACAGGAAAGCCCCCCCCCCCACAATTGCCTACTAGCATTCAGGCATCCCAGCATCCCACAGGTAAAATAACATCACCCAAAAAAATTCCTTTCATAGAGGCAGCCAGCTGCTTCAGTGATCTCTTGCTAACATGTGCCATACGCTTATATATATATATATATATATATATATATATATATATATATATATATATATATAGAGAGAGAGAGAGAGAGAGAGAGAGAGAGAGAGAGAGAGAGAGAGAGAGAGAGAGAGAGAGAGAGGGTTTCACATGAACCAATATACTTTTCCTGCTTCAGACATTTGCACTGAATGCAAAAATGTCTACAATAGCTGACATCACTTGAATGATATCAGCAAGGAGGTAAAAGCTCATCTAGGCTGTGTGTTTGGATTGTAAATGCTCTAGTGGGATTCTACTCTGTAAATCCTGGAGTGGATTATAGATTGATAAATGGCATACTAGCTCTAACAGATAATGCTTGTTGCTACCACAGTTCTGCTAGCAGTTAAGAGTGCCCCTTTGTCACATTTGTCCTCCTCCTCCTCTTCCTCCTCCTCCTCTTCCACCACCTCCTCCTCCTCCTCCCTTTCTGCTACCTCATGAATCTAAATACAACATTTTTGGAACATTAAAGCATGGAAACTTGACATATTGCCCCATACCAAGTCACTCAATTGGTCCACTTAATGAAGGACTGTCTACAAGGAACACCTGGCCGCCGGGCTCCAAAGTTTCAATCAGGAGTCTTTCCTGATCTTCCCTGTTGATAACCAAGATTGAATTCTCTGCAAGAAATAAACTACAACCCTCCTGAATGCAGAGAATTAAAAATGGCACCAGCTGACATGGAGTGCAGCCTGTTCTATTTTTAAATTACGTGCAATTCCAGAACTGGAACCATTCCCTGGCTACAGCTACAGTTTGGCCAATGTAGATTTTGCTGGGCAAGTTTTACTGGCAAATGGCAAACCGACTAATTTCATTTCTCTATGGGCATATCCAACTTTCTGCTTGGCGCATTGCCAATATGGGCCACTGACTGCTTTCAGACTGTAGCAACAGATGACATCAGTCTTGCCCCACTCCCAACCCTTCCCACATGCACCCTTGCCTGGAATTTTCCAGCTTCCATTCAAAACAGCTGTTGTCAGAGCTTTGTTTCAGTCTATCAGCAGCTCCAGTTCTGATTGGCTGCAGTGCCTGTCATGCTCTCTCCCCTCTTCTGGCTGATCACTCAGTTGACAAACATAGCGAGCTATTATGTTATCTGCTGATCTACAGTTGCTGTTTGGGTTTCTTTTTAATCTGTTGTTTATCTAATGATAGCTCATTAACTCATTCAAGTACCTTCAACCTTGGAGGTTAATGACCCATTTGAACACCTACAAGTAGGCAGCCTTTTTCTGTCCAACTGGGTGAAGCATGGTTCTCCTGCTTTCCCAGTCTGCCTACAGGACTGCAATGTTTTGTTTTGTTTTTCTTTTTAAAATATGTTTAAATTGCAATATAGGAATATTGCAACTTTGTTGTTATGAAGCTACATTATCAATTCTCCCTTGCTAAGAAGTTTTCTGGAAGGAAAAACATGAAGGAATAATCTCTGAATCAAAAGCTGGGCACATGCCTTTCCTGCATGTTCTGGGAAGGACATGACCAGTCAGTGGCTATAGTGCAGACTAAACACCAGCTGGTTCCATTGCAACCCACTGCAATCTAGACTGGAATTTCTGAAGTTGACTTTGGAAGCAAGCAGAAACAACAGGGGAGACGAGCATCTTGCATTACAGTACAGAATTGTTCATTATTACTTTATGAACCTGATAGGAGTAGAACCACTTGGATCTATTGTAATTACACATAAAGATCAGGATCTGTGTTTAATTATAAGGATTTGGGCAGGAAGGAGATTCCAAATCTGAATCCAGCTCAGCTTCTCCCCATCAATCTCCCAGACACTGTACCCATATCTCATGTCCAACACCACAGAACACTTATGCTGAGATACCAGTGGGTAGGAAATGAGTGTGGGTTTTTGCATAAAAAGTTTTCCAACTGATCCTCCAGTTTATATATTGGGATATCCAGGATGAATGTAAATAGGGCTGGTCATCTGCTTTCTTATATTATTTGAGCCAGAGCATCTAATGGGTTTGGTTTCCACTTCTGCTGATTCTTTCCCTGGTTGCTTTTTCAGATTCCCACTCTGCAGCTACAAAAAGCAAAACTAGTGAAGACATCACCCAGACCTCCAAATATAGTCCAGCTTATTCTCCAGATCCATATTATCACTCTGAAACAGAGTATTGGACTTTTCAAGGTTCACCCAAAGGTAACATTCTCCATTCAGGACACTAAAATCTTTATATTCCAACTATACCCATATGTCAAGGACTTCCTGGGGAGATTATATCTGAGATATCCATAAGAGGACGAGGTGCTTTTGCATTTTATGACAGTTAACCTGGTTCCTTGAAAGTCTTGGATGCAGTCTCTGAAGACGTCCAAGTTAATTACCAAGTTGAAATATGATAATATAAAGAACGAATTATAGCTTGTATGGCTGGAGAGTACAAGTTCAATTTCCTGAAATATGAACATAAATAATGTTAGAAAGACAAAATTTATCATATATTATGGATCCACCTACTTTCAATTCTAACAGCACCTTGACTCAGTACACATCAGACTTCGATGGCCCTGCTAAAAAGAATAGATCACACAGGGCAACAGAAATCAGTCTTAGGCTTATCCCCAGTAACTTGTTGCCTTACTCGGACATTGGGCAAATTCCAAACTGAATGCTTTAACTATATTTCCGTGTAGCTCCCCGAGTTCGAAGATTCTCATCAGGAGGAGAAGAAGATAGCTTTGATCGAGGGATGCACAGAGTAAGTGTACAGCTTTGATTAACTTTTCCTCCTGCAGTCATGCTGGTGTAGACAATACTCTTTTTATTTTCTCTTGTGGTAGTGAAACTTCAGTGTTTTTTCTCTAGTGCATTGGAAAGGAGGACTCACAACTTGGCAAGGACCCCAGCTATTTTTTGTATAGCCTCAGATAAAGCCACCTTCCGCTGTGATGAGGTAGACCCGCCTGATAACTAAATTCATATGGTTGGTTGGAAAATATGGAAAATTGAACTCCACCACATCTAACGTTGATAGTTATTAAAAAAAAACAATGACCTCATCAAGCCTATCTCATACAAGATGTTACCTTTGGACATTATTATATTGTATTATAATTGTTTGTCTGCTTTAGGTCATTGTATTAATACTAACCAAATATTAGTCTTAAGCAGACCTTTCTTGTTTCTGTAAAAGCAAGAGACTCCTTATTAAATGCATACATATATATGTGTGTGTATGCATGCATGCGTGCTTTGTATGTCTAAAATTCTACACCAAAGCTGAAAGAAAACTTTTGTGTCTACGACTCCTACTCTTTTTTTACCCTTAACTTTTTAAAATATGTAGCTCCAGACAGGAATTGGCCGATTGATACTGAAGGAAGAAATGAAGGCCCGTGCTAATTCATACATGGACCCTTGGACGCCTCCCCGCAGCTCAGCAAGCAGCAGAGAAGCTCTTCATACGGCAGGCTACGAGGGCTCCTTAAATGGCTGTAAGCAACAGCAGGCACATCACAACCACTCTGCCTGCCAACAGAGGGCTGTTTTTGGGAACCCTCAACAATGAAAGATTGAGTAGTCATCAGTTGATTTTCTGTAGGAACCCTGATTGTATGTGAGGATCCCAGAGCATCGATCTCTCATCAGAGTGTTGAGATCAGTTGAAATCAGGTATTCAACCAGCTAGCGCTGGAAAGCTCCAATGCTAGCAGTTCAATGACAACCAAGAATAGACCTGAAGAAATTTGTACAATTGAACAAAACTATGGATGTGATTGTTCCAGGTAGATTTTACTTGCTCCATACAAAAACATAATAAAGGGGGATGAGACTGGGGCTAAATGCTGATTAGCCAATTATCATAATTTCTAGTGATATAATAGGAATGAAAACAAGTTTTATATCATCTCAAAAATGTTGGACCACTAAAAATTACTAGTGGGAAAAGGCCTTAGAGGTAGGAAAGCCCTGAAAACAAAGAAAATAACAGCAGTCATGGAAGAGGAACTTTGTGTGTTCAAAGTGATCAAACACAATCAATCCATTTGCTTAATTCTGTTTCTGGCACTTGTACTGCACTTCTTTGACTGCTCAAACCATCTGATTTTTTTTGCCATGCTAAAAAAAAAAGGCCAAAGAATAAGCTCTTAAAACCTTTACCTGGTAATAATTCAGATGTAACTTTGAGCTTGTCCTTTCCCACATGCATGTGTCCAACTCATGACCACTGTCTCTACTCCATCTCTATTTTCTCTATAACTTAATTGCCCCTTGACTCCCAAGCATTTTTGCCTCTGTTCTGATTAGGGAGCTCTGCCCTCATAGTAATTCCTGTAGATCCAATATATCCCCCTACTAATGCTAAGGAACATCAAGAAGTAGCCTTTAAGTACATCCATTTCACTGCTTAGATGTGCTAGATATCCGAAGAGACTCCTAGTTGTTTCCTTATTGGTTGTGTGCCACACATACTGTACCAGGCTAGGTGATGCATATGTCTGTGTTTTGTTGTAGTTTTATATTTCAGGATGCTAAAATAAAATTCAAGAGGCTGCTCTCTAGTGTTTGAGGTCAAAATAAAATTTAAGAGGCTGTTCTCTACTGGTTGAGGTCTAACAATAAAAACATACTCACCAAAGCCAGATATTCCAAGACACTTAATTTATTTGACAATATGAATCACTTTGTATGTAACTCTATGTTTCAGTGATGCAATGTGGATTGACTACATACACTTTGTTGCAACAGTCAACTTTCGCATCCTAGTATATCTGAATGACCTTACTACAGCTGGAATCAAAAGAGATTTTTATTACATGAACTACTTTCATCTCACTTACATTATTTTAATAGCCAGGTAGAGAATGAATGAAAGTTGAAGAATTACAGATGTGCACCAATAATAGCATCAACTGACCACCAGATGGGACTATTGTTAGCTGAGCAGTTGTTAATGTTTAAATTATTATTAAAGTCAAACTAGATCTGGCATGTGTGTGCACCTTTTTGCCATTCTTAAAAAAATAAATGCAAAGCAGTCTTAAGGACTGTTGGACTGGGTAGATAAATGAGATAGGAACATGCCATACATAACACAAAGTCTCACTCAAAGCTCATTCTTTTCGACTCTTGATCATAGAAAAGGCAGAAGTACGCCGTTTGGGGAAGGTTTTGAGCAGCAAATGTTATATAAGAGCATCCATTTAAGACAGAGACATACAGTATACTATAATTGTGCTGATACATGGCAGTATATAAAACATGGGGTTCCGTATCTGTAAATGCAATCATAGTCATGTGTAGAGTCATATACATGTACATGCATGCATTTACATGTAACTACGCATTGCTGTGTTTTCTGAGAGATGTGAAACTCCTGCAAATAATTCCTCCCGTGAATCCCGTAGGCCCATTTGGTGGCCCCTCTGGCCAGTACTCTGTTGCAAGCTCCTTTTTTTTTTTAAATAGATCTTCTTAGTGCTTCTTAGAAACTGGATTTGCATTAGTGATTGGTCTGGCTTCTGCACTGAGAGAGAACTGTAGTCATTAGATGATTAGGAAGAGTCCCAATTAATTAAAAGTAGGATTGTGGCAAACAGGCAAGTGATGGAAAGTATTCAGGATGGGCTCCAATTAAGCTACTGCAGAGGTATGTGCTGCACTCTGAGCAGCAGTGGCCACTTTGATGATTGGAAAATTTCAGGATTGCTGATTTTTTTTTTAATTTTTATTTTAATAGAGACCTAAAGTTCATTATCCAAAGCTAGGTGAAAAATAATGGCTTGGCTCCAGGACTTCTGAAAAACAAACTCTGCCCAGAAATCTGTGAAGAATATCAGATTGCACCGGCAAATGCTTCCATACCAAATCTTTCTTTCTCTCTCTCTCTCACCTTCCCCAGCATTCTTTTCCACCAACTAGTTTGCAGGCAGGAACATTTTGGAGGGAAGGAAGGGGTGTGGGTGTCCCTGTGTCTTATGGCTTTTGTGACGGAGTCAGAGAATCTGCTGGCAATGTATCCAGAGTTTTCGGAAGTCATTATTATTTATTTTGTGTGCACTGTTGTTGATAGAGCTTATAGAGTATATCAGGATAAGAATATTATCATTCTGAAAGAAAATAAGAAGATAACATGAAACTCCCAACTCTGCCCAGATACAAGAAAGTCCAGTGCCACCTTCCGCTTGGACAGTATGATGACATTATTCTCATAGTGGTGCTGTCACCTAAGTCAGTTTTTTTGCAGGAGTGTATCTAGTTTAATGCTCTTAAGAAAAAAAATATGCCAACAATGCACCTGATATCTTGGTTTGTCTTCTTTTATAGCACCCCGGTCACACTACCTGGCAGACAGTGGTAGGTGCTTCTTGATTTCCTGCCTCTTTTGCTTTGTGTTTTTCAATCCATTTTGCCTCTCTAATGGGGTTTGATTGGACTCAATGAGTTATGAGACACTTTAGCCATAATTAGGTGGTGATATTGATGGACTGCTATATGGCTTCACATATGTGCATCCATAATGTTCAAGAGTAAAGATGAAATGGCAACCCTACTATTTATTAAACAGAGTGAAATAGGTTACTATGCTCAGGTTGAGATAAACCTGAGGTAAACCACTTGGGAGGCAGTTCTCATGGGATTATTCTCTGTGATTTACTTCATTACTGTATGTTTAGAAGTAATAGGAATGGGTTTGTATGTTCTGAATAACTTCCCCTATCATGTCTTCAGTGAAATTATTCTGCTATTCTTGGGGGGGGGGGGCAGTTCTTTCAGAGAAAATGTGGTGAAATAAATGAGTTAGTCAGACATAAGAAAGAACAAAATCAGATCCTTGGTCTGACTAGGCACCCTTGGACTAGTCGCCTTTTAGCAGTCATACCAGCTGATGATGAAGAAATTGTAAAGAATCACACAGTCTACGGCACGCTTATTTGAAGAAAAGCAAGATTTTTTTAAAAAAAAAAATCAATACAGATAGTCGTTGACTTACAACACTAACAGAACCCGAAATTTCTGCCATAAATCCAAGTACTCACATGAACATGCACATTTCTGGACATTTTTTGTAGCTGTTTTTAAGCAAATTCTGTGATTGTTAAGTGAATCTATGTATTCTTCTGGGTGTTAGTTTTTCTTTTTGCTGGAAACTTGCTGAAAAGGACAGAAACCAGCAAAAAAAGTTTGTAAATTTCAATCATGTGAGAACAGAACACTGCAACCGGCCATCAAAGCGAGCTGGTTGCTAATCACTCAAAATGCAGTCACATGACTGCAGAGGTATGTCAAGCTATTGAACAGGGTCATAAGTAGCCTTTGGGTGATCTGTTGTAACTTTGAACAGTCGCTAAGTGAACAGTTGTGTTAAAAAAGGACTACTTATAATAGCAATAATTATGCTATGGGTGGACATTCTTTCTGTTTCTTCTGATAATTAGTACTGTTCTGTAGCTGGCCACAAGAAGGATACTTTTCCTTCAATGAAGATTTTAATTCTGACTTGCCCATTCTCTTTTTTCCCCTCAGATCCTCTCATTTCAAAATCTGCTTCTCTTCCTGCTTACAGAAGGAATGGGCTGCATAGGGTAAGAGTCGCCATAGATTTCAGCCCCAAGTGAAAGTATTTCCAATTATTTGTCTGAAAACTGCCATTTTAATAAAATGAACATTGCTCTCCCCATCATGATCATTTCTGAATGTCAGAGTCAGGACTTCTCTAAGCTAATGTTGAGAGTCATGTCAGTGTCAGAAATGGGACTGATGTCCTTCCACAAGCGTTATGCTGAGAGAGTATTGGGCAGTTGCTAAGAAACAGTTAGGGAGACTCCTGGTGAAGATATGAACATATTAGATTACGAGTGGGAGTTTGGGATTAGAAAACCATAGCCACTCCTGAATATATAAGAATAGCTGGTGCCTCTGAATGGCTTCTTTAACTAGGGTGGAAAGCATTTGTCCAGTGTATAAAGTTTCTGCTGGAGAAGCAGTTTTATGATCTAAGCTCAGGCCTATGTACTGTATTCCATAGAGCCTGCTTATGGCTTTATAGCAAAATCCATTGCTAAATGAGAGGAAAGTTTACATCATTGGAATACATCCTGGATCATATTCCCTCTCTCTTGTGAGAATGAGGAAGCTCTCTGACAAAGCTGGGAGATGGAAGAGATAAGGAAAGAGTTATATTATGCCCAGCATCCCTTAACTTGGCCTGCTGCGCAGAAATAGTGGTGGGACACTATCCCATAAGTACTGCTGAAATTAGGCTCTTCACAAATCCAGCCTTTTTCTGTCAATGGAAATTTTAAAAAAAGTTCCACAAAGGGTACAATGTATTGGGATAACACTACTCATGAACTAATCTTATAACTTCAAAACTATTACAATTTTTAGCTAATGTGTAACCTACTTCAGAACCAAAAAATCTCATTAAGGTTTGAGAATTATTGAAATGCTAATATAATCTGACTTGGGACAATCAATAAGATGATCTTTAGATAAATTTCCTCAAAGGATGATTATGTGAATAACATTAAACATTGTTATTGTTATTGTGGACATTGTCTTGAACCAGATTGGCATACAAAACTGAATATAAATAAGCAAAAATATTATTGGTTCCTGGGTCCCTTCTCCTTCTCCTCCTTTTCCTCCTCCTCTTCCTCTTCCTTTTCTTCTTCTTCCTCCTCCTCCTCCTCCTCCTCCTCCTCCTCCTCCTCCTCCTCCTCCTCCTCCTCCTCCTCCTCCTTCCCTTTTGAAAAAGTATCTGTGACATAACTATGGCCCAGATAACTGAGAATCTCCACAGACATGTTTATTCTTTCCTCTTGGTTCCTCCTCATCCTACACTATTTCTCTGATTAATCTCCATTAATTAATTTAGATTTTAGATTTAGATTTTATTCAATTTCTATACCACCCTTCTCCCAAAGGACTCACGGCGGTGCACACCCAACAATAAAACAAGTCCAAATACAAAATTTAAAAACATTTTTAAAAAACGTATTAAACCATTGGCCTAATCATTAAAAATAAACCCCAATAAAAAAACATGTCTAGGCCAACCCCGCTTGTTGAAATAGTAGCGTCTTGTGGGCACGGCGAAAGTGCGTAGGTCAGGATCCTCCATATCTCTGGGGGCAGTTCGTTCCAGAGGGCAGGTGCCCCCACAGAGAAGGCTCTCCCCCTGGGGGCTGCCAGTCAACACTGTTTGACTGAAGGCACCCTGAGGAGTCCCTCTCTCGGGGAGCATATTGGCCGGTGGGAGACTATCGGCAGCAGAAGGCGGTCTTGTAAGTACCCGGGTCCTAAGCCATGGAGCGCTTTAAAGATGGTCACCACCACCTTGAATTGAACCCAGAAGACCATTGGGAGCCTGTGCAGCTTGCGCAGGAAGGGTGTTACATGGGTGTGCCGAGTCTCTCCCATAATTGCCTGCGCGGCCACATTCTGGACCAATTGGAGCCTCCGAGTGCTCTTCAAGGGGAGCCCCATGTAGAGAGCATTACAGTAGTCCAGATGGGACTACTGTAATGTAATGTAATTGATTGATTGATTGATTGATTGATTGATTGATTAACATCTTTATTGAACCAAGCATTTTCATATATTTCTTGCTGGAAGCAGCTATAAAAAAATAAAATAATTTTTAACTGGATTCTGTTCCTGTTCCATTTACTGACCATTCCTTCTTCCATACTATACTTTTCTATGCAGCCTCCCAGTGCTGAACTCTTCCACTATGACAGCACAAATGCTGTCAACTGGGGGATGCGAGGTGAGTGGAATGACCTTAGGACAGAAATTTGGGGTGGGGGATGATTCATAGACTGCTGACTGATAGGTTGGTTTTTATCAATGTATTATGATGATGACTGCTTTTAGGCAGGCTAAGATTGAGTGGCAGATCCATGTGCTAAATCGATACTGTGTTGTTGGCGCCTATACCAGAATCTTAATTTGCGTATTCCCAGATTTTCTCCTATCAGGATTTATACTGGCCTGAGATAGTGCTGTTAATATATTAGGGAAATATTTCTGAAAAACTTTACAAAATTTTACAAAAGAACAACAGAATTGGCTGTAGTTATTACAAGTTAAATTGGGGTGCCTCTGAATCTTCAGTTCAGAGTCTGCCCAACAATTAATGGTGGGAAATATGACACTGATTAAATTCAAATGACATATGAAGCCCACTTGTTGTTGGCTTCTAATATAAAGTATTTAAAGATTTAATGTTAAGGGAAATTGTGATTAGCAGAAGCAAAAACACTCATCCTATTAATCTTTTGTGGATAGTAAACACAGTTGTAGTTGACACATAGTGGCAGTTGCAAGAGAAAACACTTGTGACACTGATATTGTTATTAGCTTCTACTCTTTCAAAGATTGAATTGTTTATTCTTTAAATATAACCTTCTAATCAAATAGCATCAGGATAAAAGTCTTCCATCTCTGGAAAGCACATATGTGTTCTATCAGTATATTCAAATCCCCCAAATGGTCCATGGCCAAATAAGTTTAGAAAATACTGAACTACATAACTAGAGAGTCCCATCCTCAAATTTAGCTTTACAATGAATTTCTTTTAGATTGTTTTAAAGGTAAACTATAGTGCTACCTATTATGGTCAAGCAGGCCCAAATAATGCCTAATTTTGCAAATACCACAGTATCAATTGGGGAGGGGGTATTTTGTTTTGTTTTAATTTTTAAGTATCAACAAAAGGGTTTGCAAATGCCAAAGATGCCATTGTTGAACAAAGGGGACTGACTTATCTTTTTTTGTCTCCCATCCTCTCCCTGTCTTATTTTTTTCAGAATACAAGGTAACATGCTCTCAAGAACCTTACAGAGATTTCTAGAATCATGGATGCTCTCTCTTTGGAAAGCAGGAAGCTGTCACTATACTAAATAGCAACCAGGAAAAGCTGCATTTATAACCGAGTTAAAAGAGAATCTGATCTTGTTCTCTTTTGCTTCTTTTGGTATCTTGAGTAACATCTATTTGAATAAAGGCATCATCAGGGCCTATTTCTAAGTCAGGAGCTTCTAAATCTTTTGCCACCATGCTTCCCTTTAGTGTAGTCTTAATGTACACCTCCCCTAAAAACTAAATACCAAAATGTACAGATGAACAATGAAAGTATTGCAAGTTTCATTGTACTGTTTTCATTGTGTTCATTTTGGTGTTTGGATGGTGGGTTTATTGTAATAAAGTAACTGAAATACATCCTTCATATTCCCTTGGGCTCTGTCTGTACCTCCCCCAAAAAGGTACAGCTCACAGTTTGGGGAACCCAGTCCTAAACTATGAACTTCTGATGTACTGAATTTCCATGATCATAAACTAACAAAGCCTTGGAAGATTCTGACTGTGGGTTATGAAACTTTGGACTAGTATATATGTGGATGATGCTGAGCTGAGTTTGATGATTTATAAAGAAATCTTAGTCCTCCTTATATTTGAGACATATAAAAAAGAATTGTTTGCTAAAAAATAAGAAATGAATGAATGAATGAATGAATGAATGAATGAATGAATGAATGAATGAGGTCTTTGTGAATATGTGTGCTTTTGAAGAATTAAATCGATATAGTTATGGAAAGACTGAGTGCTATAGGAATGCTAAGAGAAGGTAAAGTATAAAATGAAGTAAAGAAGGAGGGTATTTGAGGAATTAAGTAAAGGGTATTAGAAGTCAAGAAAGGCGAAAATAAAAATGTTGCTCTACATTGCTTCTAGTTTTTATTTTTAACACTTGCTGGAACCTTCTTTTCTACGTGCCAAGAATACTGACTGCCATTCAATTGCTAATAAACAAATGAAAACAAATCATTCCCCATAGATATTACAATTATATCCCATCTGGGTTGTAATATCATAATTCACCTTCAGATTCCTGGATTCCCCTGGCCTCTTCTGGTAACAGATATCTGGCCCTGTTGCTTTGAGGCAATATCAGCCTGAATCAGATTCTCCCAGAGCATTTTCACATTGAAAAGGTATAATTAGAGGTTATAAAATGTCTTTCTGCAAATTAGCATTTCGTGACCTGGTCCAGCTCAAATATCTTTGACTTCAGTTCCTAAAGTATATGCTGACAGAAAAGTATAACAATTGAAATTCAATATATTTAAAAGCTATTATGATGTATGAGCTATACTGACTGGCAGGATTTCAAACAGAAATCTTTTCCTAAGTCTGACTGAGGCTGAAGAAATGAACTTGATTTTTTTATATATGTAAAACATGACCTTTGTTACTGAGCTCCAGTCTACCATGTTCTACAAAGAAAGACATTATTTTATTATTAATAATAATTACAGCATATTACTAATAATATGCTGAATTAATCAAAGGTAAATTTCTGCATCAGGGAAAGAACCAACCTACAACTAAGGAGGAATTTCCTGACAGTGAGAACACTTAATCAGTGGAACGACTTGCAAACATAAGTTGTGGGTACTCCGATACTGGAGGTCTTAAAAAGAGATCAGGCAACCATTTGTCTGAAGTAGTATAGGGTTTCCTGCTTGAGCAGTGGGTTGTCTCTTCCAATGTCCCTTCCAGCTCTGTTATTTTGTTATCATTATGGCATCACTTGTGCTGTTGCTATCCTGAGCAAATAGAAACTGTAAATATCAGTGTTACACTGAATAGAATCACTGTATTGTAATCAGAGAAAGCAGTAACATTCTCTATAAAATATTCTTGTGCTTCTCTTATGGCATGTGTTAAATTGTGAGTTGCCAGATTCATATTACAATCGGGAAGTGCTTAAATCTAACTAAATTAGTAAATAAATAAATAATTTTTCATACCCACCAGCAAATTTACCCCGACTCCTTCCCAAAGCAGTTTGGGAACCCTGCAATGATTACGGTATCTTCACGTCTACTGATTGCAAAACGCAGAAAAAAAATGTAGGGAATCAGTACTCACTCTTTTTCTTCATAGCTGATTAATAGGAGATGAAAAATAAGACATCCTACCAATGTCCCAACTGCTATCATAGGTGGTGGTGTAATAAAAATCACATCGTCACCATGTCTCACAGAAAAGGAAACAATTTAGTAGCATCTCAACCCATATTTTACAGTATGTGAAATCGCTTAGTGTTTCCAAAACAAAGAATCCCAGAAGGTTATAATGGAAAACTATCTGAAGATGATTTCTTTAAAACGTAAAGAAAAATGCTGGTTCCCTGTAAAGGCTTCCTGACCATCTTCCATATTCCTCTATTGTAATTTTAAAAATGACAATTAAAAAAAAACCTCTGAATTTGTAAAGGTGAAATGTTAAGCATGCTGGCAATTTTGCAACCTTTCCAACAGAACACAGGATGCTAAATCTCTATGAGCAGAACTTAAGGATTGGTACTAGAAAGCAATAGTAGACAAGCATTTTTGTCCAAAGGGAAAATGGACTACTTATAAATTTTACAGACCTACCTATTGCATTTCAATAGGTAGGAAATGCCAGCATTACTGTAATTTCCAATAAACTGGAATAGATTCAAAAATTAATAAACTCACTTCCCAACATAAAAAGTATTGTGAGATCGATTGGATCCAAGGCTAAATCCTAAAATGATGCAAAGTGCTGGTGTGGAAGCCTCCATACTATGTTCAGCTGATTCTTATTTTTCTGATTCTTTCATCCAGCATCATATTTTCCCCCCTTTCTTTTGTAGATATACCCTTATGAGTTGCTTTTGGTGACAACTAGGGGAAAAAATCGTTTGCCCAAAGATGCAGACAGAACTCGGTTAGAGGTAAGTCAAATCCAGCATCTGAAAATCTCCTTCAAGTACTTCTGGAACCTCTGAAACTGAATCTTCCCATTCCTTGGATTTTTGATGTCAGCAAGATCCAAGAAGTCTACTGCAGAGGTGTGAAACTCGCATCATCATGGTGTCGTCACATGATATATCGGGACTTTTCCCCGCTTCGCTAAACTGGGTGTGGGTGTGGCTAGCATGTGATGCATCCAGCCTGTGGGGGTGTGAGTTTGACAGCCCTGATCTACTGTAAAGACATTCTGTTATAGACATGCTTTCAAATTCAGATCTGTGACTATGTAATATTACTAACAGACTATTAAATTACTGGTAAATAGTTTTTAATTAAGTGAAGGATAAAGTAAGCACTTTTAAACTAATCATACATACCTATATTCAGCCTAACTATACAAGTAACTATGGTAAGCAGTGCGCTGTTTCAGGGCCAATATTGCCACAATATTGAGATTGTGGCAGCTTGTAAATCTGATTGATTCATTTATTGATAGATGATAAAAGATGATAGATTAGACAGACAGACAGACAGAACTAATCAAGAAAATACTGAACCAACTGCAAGCAAGGAAAATCACTGCAATTTTCTTCCTTCCCCTACATGTTAGATGCCAGCCTTAACAACCAAAAGATTTCCTGCCTTTACACTGTTTTCATAGCTGCCTGCACCATATATGTGTATGAGATGACCAGGCTGAGCTGAGGGAGGGGTCAAATGCATCATCAGTCATAAATCCCTGCATGCCCACAAGAGATCTAAGTCTAGCTCACCTTGAATGCCTTCTTAAGTCCCACCAATTTCCTTCAACTTTTAGTAATGCAGATACTTGTAGAGAGCTTAACCTTGAAATAAATCTTTATACTCATACTTTATACTCATATACTGAATCTCCTGATTTTTCTGGTGCTTGATAAAATGTTCTTTCTAAATCAGTTTATTTCCTCATTTGTGGAACACAAGGTGAATAATTTGTCCTTGCAACATATTTTTCCTGACTGTAGGTAATTAAGACTCAGGTTGTTTTCAGATGGACCTTTTGATCTACAGTTTGCTCGTCCATCCTGATAATTTCTTAGTGGAAACAAAAAGTATAACTTATATTTCTTTAATAATCAGCTTAGATTTGGTCTTCCTTTTGTCAATTTTGTTCTAAGTAAAGAAATAGTAAGAGAAGTATTTGTAGAGAAAGACCTAAAACAGAAATACAAATCATCAAAAATATGGATGTTTTTGACTGTATCTGCTCCTAGAAGCTTTGCTTTGTTTATCACCCTTTCTTCCTCCATTTTTTTTAAAATTTGATTTATATGCTTCCCTTCTCCGGAGACTCAGGGGGGCTTACAATGCGTTAAGCAATAGCCTTCATGCTTTTGTATATTTTACAAAGTCAGCTTATTGCCCCCACAAACTGGGTCCTCAATTTACCTACCTTAGAAAGGATGGAAGGCTGAGTCAACCTTGAGCCTGGTGAGATTCGAACTTACTAATTGCAGACAGCTGGAGTTAAATTACAGTGCATTAGTCTGCTGAGCTATCCAGGCTCATTCTATTCCTATACACCAAAGTTGTGAGCACACAAACTTGTGTGTTACAGGAGTGTTAATATTATAACAGGAGAAGGAGGATACAATAACTTGAGCATAGAAGTATTTTGTAGAGAAAAATAATGCATAAAAAGAAACACATTCAATGACATCAAATGTGTTCTTGAATGTCTGTAACTTTAGATGTGTTCTTGGGAAATTGGAACAGGTAGGTGAAAATGGGCTGGAAAAGAGAGTGGGGTGAATGACTCAGATATTTAGATCTTGAAATTCATCAAGGCCCACCTCTGGTATGAAAGTCCTTTCAATAAACCACCAAAATTGACTGTGTGAATAATTGTGCTACAAACTCCAACAGATTACTATGAGAGAAGGCAGGAGTGAAATGCTCCAGGTTAGGACAGGCTCGGGCGAGTAGGTAGCGATGGCGGCAGGCAGTTCGGAGAACCAGTAGCAAAAATCCCTGCCCAGCTGAGCTGTGCGATCATAAGGGCCTTTTTTTTCTTTTAAATGGCTCTGACCAGCCAAGCTCTGACGGTCCCAGCCCAGTTGCCTACTAATCAGGCAACTCAGTTGGGATCGTCAGAGCCTTTGAAAGCCTTTTTTAACATGGTTTTACATGTAAAAAAATGGTTTTAAAAGTAAAAAAAAAAAAAAACAATTGGCCACACCCACCCAGTCACATTACCCACCTCCCGCCAAGCCACACCCACAGAACTGGTAGTAACAAATTTTAGATTTCACCCCTGAGAGAAGGGTCATATCTGGGTGCAGCTTCAAATGTAGAGCCTGAAGATACAGTGGTGTAAACTAAATGTTGCCTCAGAGCTTACATATCTTTCAGATCAGGTGCCTGTTGTCATATCTGTATAACAGCATACCTCCCTGTTCTCTTTCCAGCGCCATCTGTCCCCAGAGGAATTTTACCAGGTGTTTGGCATGACTATTGCTGAATTTGATCGCCTGGCTTTGTGGAAAAGAAATGAGTTGAAGAAGCAGGCTCGGCTATTTTGAAAACAGTATATACAAAAACTATATAAATATCTCTATATAGAAGCTCTGTATAGTACAGAGTAGAATTTCTGGCTGTTCTCTTTGGAAGCCTGTAGAATGAACCGAAGTCTCACAGATATTTTTATGCTCTTTGTTTCTTTTATTCTTTTTTTTTAAGAGTAACTATTATTTGGGAAACTTTTCAAGTGTGGGGAGGATGTGGGAACCTATTTTATACTGAGCTGTTTCTTTTTCTTACATTAATGTTGAGTACCTTGGGCATTATTATAGTTCACCCGTGAGCCTCTTAAAAGCAAGTCTGGAGAGATAGGATGATGGAACTGGGGGCATTTTTGATAGAGCCAATCATCCTTATATGCCTCCCACCCCCCATGGCTCAGAATATCTGAAGTATGCTGCTCAGTCAGGCCAAGGATTTATCTCAACCTGTCTTTTGTTTCTAACAATAGCTCAACAAATATCTTTTGCATTTTTCTATTATTTTCCTCACTATCTTAATCATCTCCAAGGCAATATATATATAAAAGAATATTGGCTGGATAGATTTCGGTTTTATTTGTGTTCTTTTCTACCAGCATGTTGAAATCTTGGTGTAAGATATCACAACACCAACACCTTTGCACAGAGATTTAAACATGCTGGTATAAAAGGACACAAATAAAACCAAAATCTATTCATTCAGCATTTTCTTTTCCCCTTACAGCAGACATCCAAATGACTCTTGGAAATTAAAAAGATGGGCTTTAAGGTGATGAGCATCTTTATGCTTTATATTCCTCCCTGCAGCATCCAGTAATCAGATTGATTACCTCTATGTATGGAGGCTTTATCTAGCTATTATTGAGAGTAACGATCCTTAAAATGGTTTCTCCATGAATAAATATTAGATTCCAAAATTTCTTTTTTCTCTGAGTTACAGTGACATGCAGACTGTCTTCCATTCCTCTTCAGAGATCTGTAGAAAGCAGTGCACTGAAACAGTTACTAAATTCATTCTGATTCAGCAGATACTCCTACATTCAGGGAATAGGAAGTTAGGTTTCTTGGAACACAGAATTATATGCTTACCTAAATATTTAGGTACTTTAACACAATTTTGGATATAATTTACATTTGCCCAGGTCTATAGACAGCCTTCCCCAATCTAGTGGTCTCCAACCATGCTGGACTAAAACTTCCAGAAGTCATACTGAACTATGGACACCATGTTTGTAGAGGCTAGTTTGGAGGTACAATCTGTGATATGCACCCAATTATAAATTATCTTCCTTTCCATTATTTCAATTTCATCTTCTATTGCTAGTCACTTTAGGCAGTCAATTTTTTAAAAAAGGACTGCTGTGAAAGAGCTTAACCTTATAAACTTAAGATAAAACTTTTTTAAAAAAGGGAAAAAATCACAGGGAATAACTGGCACCGCTGTCCAATTCTCAAACAAAACAGTTCTATACCCTAATCAGTGGTTTGTTGAATAAATCATATTAGTGGTAAGCCATTAATCATGTTTAGAAGATACAGTGACTTGATTCACATAATATGCTAAGCTAAAATCCAATAATTTATATTATGGCTTAGCACGATATGTGGACCTTGTCGCTGTTGTTTTTTAAATAAACTTTGGCTATGGTTGCTAGAAAAAGAATGAAGCTTTATCCAGGCAGATGTGATGTTCAAAGCATTACATCTGAACTTTTAAGTGAGTTTTATATATGTTTTCCGAAAACAGCAGTCATATTAAGAATCGAACTTTGAACTTTCAAACGTGTATAAAAACTGTTGGATTATAGGGAAAAAAGAGTTTGGAGAAGCCTTGGCACTTGAAATGTCTCGTTCATCTTTAATTTAACTAATTTAATTGCATACAGTATGTCTGGCCTTTCATGGTCACTAGCCACATTTCTGATATTGTGTCAAATCAGTAGGATCAACTCCTAAATGAAGAAATGTTCATGGAATCTTTTGATTTGGGAGATTGTATGTTTGTTCTTTCTTAAAAGAAAAAGAAATTTCTTACCTAATACACTGTTTGAACAAAATAATTGTGAGTTGTCTCGTATTGTTTTCCTATTGTTTCTTTTCTTTTTGAATGGATTGGCTCCAAAGCTGAATCTATGTCTTCCAACAAGATGGGCAAACACATTTCTCTCCTGTATGAACTGACAAACTGCTCAGAGTTCCTGGAAGGGCAATGGCATTTAAATTAATGTAACAAATACATTCTTCTTTTATCTATTAGAGACTAATGCCATATTAGTGTGGCATCTTTGTTGATATCCAGTTTTGATTCTGTTTAAACAAAGGCCATTTTATTAGTGATGTTCTTCTACTTCAGTGTTAAGTTCACAATTGGTGTAGATGGTCAAAAAGGCCATCTCCAACTCATAATTTTAGGATTCCAGTGTTTTATTTCTCATCTCTGAAATCAATGATTATATAAGAATACAACACTGTTTTCCCCAGGAAGAAATGACTAATTCTATATTATACATCTACTTACTCTAGCTGAGAGAATGCTGATTACATATAGAAAGTAATGCTGCTTTTTACCAAGTGAAATTGTATATTGTATTACTCATATTAGCTAAGAAAACCTTGTAATCAGCAATTTTCACACTCTTTCTATACAAAGGTATAACCCTATTCTTACATACTGTGGGTTAAGTGCACTCAAAGAAGCTTATTTCAGAATTGGCAATATGCAGGTTATGTCAAAGTATTGCTTTAGAGGTGCCAAACAACAAAACAAAAAGAAATCTCTAGCTAGTAACCACAGATCCTAACTTCTTTATGCGTTCAAATAATGTTTACAATATTGAGTTAATAATTCAGTTTCATTTAGTGCATTAGTGAATTTGTCTGGTCATATTTATATTGATTTGTATTGATGTCAGAGAATTCTGAGAAGTATAAGATCTAAAATATATGCTGAGTTCCAGGTGGGCCAAAGCTGCTGTAAAACATCTTCTGCTCCATGGAAGAAAGCCATGTGATAAAACAAGACTGGAGTGTAAATGCTTCCATTAAATAGTTGCCTGATTTAATATTTATGGAACATTTTTCAGATTCAAAACACTTTTCAGATGTTAGTTTATTTCAAAGGAAAGATGGTTAAATTTAAAGCTAGGAGAATAGAATTGAAATTCTAGATAAAAGGTGAAGTTTTTGGATAATCATATATTTTTCAGCTCTAATGGCTTACCTTACAAAGTGCTCTATGACAACAAAAGCAACTAAGCCTTCTTGTTTGATAAGTAAATGTTACATATGGAAGGTGAATCTGATGCTGTTTGCCTATATCCATGAAATATGCAGAAGCAAACATTTTAAAACTTGCAACTCCAAAAAATATTTATCAAACCAATGGCTGTATTCTGCTTTACCAATGTAGGTGCTCAAGGACTACCCAAATGCTATGGTTCCTGTTTCAAGGAGTTTACCAAGTAGAAACTGGGTGGGTTTGGTGTGGGCATCGTCTTCTTTACTAGCAATATGATGGATTGAGGCCAATAGCTTCTAAAATGAATTTATTCCAGGGGTGAAATCCAGCAGGTTCTGGAGAACTGGTAGTGGAAATTTTGAGTAGTTTGGAGAACTGGCAAATACCACCTCTGGCTGGCCCCAGAGTGGGGTAGGAATGGAGATTTTGCAATATCCTTCCCCTGGAGTGGGGTGGGAATACTATGCCCACCAAGCCATGCCCACCAAGCCACACCCACAGAACTGGTAGTAAAAAAAATTGGATTTCACCACTGATTTATTCTTTTGATAAGGACATTAATAATCATGCTTCATTAAGCATGCTTAATTTATCATTCAAATGTCTTCAGAGGAGCTTCTACCTTAAGGGAGGTCTTTCCCAACCTTAAATTCTTTGATGGTGCTTCTTGAGATGATTGAAACTATAGCCCATCACCAGAGGATGCAGGAACAGAGGGAACCACAGGGCAGGCAGAGCTTTGCTCAAGGCCTCCTTGTGTTGCAGGGTGCAAGAGAAGAGCAGGAAAGAAGGATAGGGATAGGGAGCAACTATAAGGCAATGTCTCTCAGGAAACTATGATGCAAAGGAGGCTGAACATTGTTACTGCCAAAAACTACAATAACAGAGATGTCCTCTGGGATGGAGACATTCTGCCTGCTATACTCTGCCTCTTGGGGCCAAAATGAAGAAGCTGTTGAATTCTCTACAAACTCTCTCAAGGTATCTCACTTATAAACCAGAAGGCATGCCCAGCCTGGTCTATTCCGTTCCTGGCACTATGTTATCCTCCTTGTGTCCAAAGAATCCAGTCACAGGATCTTCCCCATGCTGGCTGCTTTCCATCTGTGATGGCCGTAGGACAGGGGTCTCCCAAACCCAAATCCAGAGGCATGCCAATAACTCGGCCATGCAAACAAGCAAAGCCCCATCTGCAGGATGCAGGCAGCACGCGAAACCATGTCCCCTCTGGTCCATGAAAAAACCTTTCTCCACACAAAACTAGGTCAGTTTTGTCCTAGGTCAGAGGTTGGCAACCTTAAACACTCAAAGGTCCTAGCCCGAAGCCCCCCCCCTTCAATTCTGGAGCCGACCAAAAGCCCAGTTCCCCCACCAGTATGGCGTCCTTTTTCCTCTGCCGACCGGAAGTCTGGTTCCCCCACCATAGAGTCTCCTCCTAGTGCGGCATCCTTTTTCTTCTACTGACCAGAAGTCCACTTCCCCACCATAGTCTCCTCCTAGTGTGGCATCCTTTTTCCTCTACCTGTCCTAACCGAAAGCCCTATTAATTGTGGAGCCGACCAGTGACAGGGAGCCTCAGCAAAGGAATGAAAGAGCCACAGGTTGCTGACCCCTGCCCTAGGTAATATGAGAGACTTAAGCTTAAATCTTAAACTTGATGTGAGTCCTCAAACCTCCATGTTTCTCCATTAATTATAACTGTGGAAAAATGGCAAGTTGGGGTTTTTTTCCACTCTGTGTGACCAAAAATATAACTAGTCAGCTTTTAGTCCACTTTCTATTAAAGGTAATTTGAAATGGATCGAAATTTGCAGGAATCTTAGCATCATATGAGAATATAATATATAGTGAGTTGGACATGAAACATTTATTTTCCTTTTAAACAGAAGTGTTAATATCATTTTTTTAAAATGGCACAATTGAAAATAATTTTAAGCATAGTCAACTTTTCAGAGAAGATAAATTCTACCAAGCTTCAGATGATTAGATTCAATAGTTTTCTATTGTTACTCAATACAAAGCAAATGAAATATTGTTGTTCTGGGTAATGAAATTTGTGGCAAGTCTTAGATAAATGGCAAAAAAAAAAGAGAGTTTTCTTTTATAAAATATTTTGAATGTAGGTTTAATGGCATTGCTTAACATTCTTCATTTTTTATTTAGCAGAGATGTTTGCATTGATGGAGGATTTTTATACATATTAAAATGCAAATTATCTCCCCCCCCTTTTCAGGTTTGTGAACTAGTTTTTATGTTTAATTTGTTAGCCTTGATTTTAAAAAAAACTTAAATGCATTATAGGACATGGATCACTTTCTCAGCTAAAGAAAACAAGAAAGGACTATTGGAAGCAAAATTTTACTTTGCAGAAAATAAATAAATAAACACACACACACACACACACACACTCACTCACTCACTCACACACTCACTCACTCACTCTGTGGAACCAGGAATTGGAAATGCTGTCCCCAAAATGAGGATGAGCTATTTGTGCCTAATCTCAGCCATGAAAATCAGGTTGGGTGGTCTCTATACAGCTCTAGAGCTTTGTTTTTTTCATAATTCCTACTGCTGTTTTTGCTTCACTTCCAATGGATTAGTTGAATGGATCTCTGACTCACATCATATGATGTATGTCTGGCACATATGGATGCACTCACAAAATAATCTCCTTCACAAAATCTACTAATCCATTTAATCTAAAGCTAATGTACTTCAGAAAGGTTCACAAACTGAACCATGAAATCATACATATATATAAAAATAGAGTGATCACTTATCAGGCAATTTTTAGGTTAGATATTCCCATTTAGTATAGTCTTTATTACAATATAGGTCTTTGCAATATACTGCCATACAAAATACAGTATACTAGCTGATTGTTAGCCCTTTAAAAGATCTGATGTTTTGTAAAATGAGGTTGCCTAGAATTGTGGAATACCAATAGGTTTATTTAAGACGTCTCTTAATTTTAAAATCTTAACCAAATACATTTGTCATTCAGAAACTCTTAAACTACTAACATTATTGGAAAAATATGTTGAGGGTTCCAAATGTACAGTCAATACTACTACTAAAATAATAATAGACAATTTGCAAGTAATGTGAAATAAAGAATTAGAATCTCCTGTTTTGGCAAATCAATAGCCTAGATTTTTAATGAATATTAAATTGATGTCCTATAATCTATTTTTTAAAAAGCCAGTTTGGTATAGTAGTGAAGAAGTGAAGACTATCTCCTAGAAGCTAGGGGAGAGTGAATTTTAGAAACCCTGTCCCCTAGATATTAAAACCACTGAGCTTTGGGCCAGTGTCTTTCTCTCAGTCCAATCAATCTCACAGGGTTGAGAGGAAAAGTAGGAAGCAGGTCTTTAAATATTTTCACCATAAAAAGGATGGGAAATAATAATAATAATAATAATAATAATAATAATAATAATAATAATAATGATGATGATGAAGATGATGATGATGTGAGTGCAGCTATGTGAGTGCAGCAAAATCACTCAAATTGATTCCAAAGCTAGACATGATCAAGTTGCTAAATTAATCCACTGGAAATGCACCCTATCTGTATCTTAAAAGTCATGGGAACATCAAGTGGAAAAAGTTGTTGAAACTGAAATGGTGAAGATCTTGTGTGACTTTCAAATACAAACAGATGGTCATTTGGAACACAATAGGCCATATATCACCGTTGTTGAGGGCCGAAGCGTACAATTTATTGATATCGCTGTACCAGGAGATGCCAGGGTCAAAGAAAAAGAACTGGAAAAAATCACATTAATTTCACTGACAATAATCCTATGAAACACAAAACTGGGCTACCAAATCTCAAGCCAACATGGCAAGATAAACTATCTACTATATATGGATGACTTAAAACTGTATGTGAAAAGCCCCACTGAACTTGAATCAATACTCAAAAAGTATCCAAAAAATAATGGGAGCACAAAGTGGAAAAAGTTACCAAAAATGATACAGTGAAGATCTTGTGGGACTTTCGAATATAGACAGATCGTCATTTGGAACACAACATGCCAGATATCATGGTTGATGAGGGCCGAAGTGTACAGTTTATTGACATCACTGTACCAGGAGATGCAAGAGTTGAAGAAAAAGAACTGGAAAAAATCATGAAATATCACGACCTGGCCATCGAAACTACACAGCTATGGATGAAACATGTAACAGTGATACATTGTCATTGGGGCACTTGGTACCATGTCCAAGAATTTTACAAAACACATCAAGAAATTGCAGCTTCCTGCAATAAGACCAGCGGAACTGCAAAAAACTGTGCAACTCGGAGCATCATATATTTTAAGAAGATACTTGGTTGATACCTAGGACACTGGCAGCAACACGTATCAACCATTAGCACCAGTCAATGGTAATTGTGACACATTTTTAAATAATCAGTTGACTTTCATGTTTAATGAATAAAAGAGATTATTATTATTATTATTATTATTAATAATAATAATAATAATAATAATAATAATAATAATAATACATTAAAATGCCATTAATGTAGCAAAATATTACTTTGTGTTTGTGGCTACCTCAGGATGGGTACTATAGTAAGGCTTGGGTTTTTATTTCAATGTAACAGAATTGATATTTTTTATCAGACACTATAATTTTTTTAGCTTATTTACAGTGGCACTGTTAATTCATAAAATTGTTAAATGAGTATTGGGAAAAGAAACAATGATTAAATATATGAATGTGGTGTTAAAAAATCTTATTATCCTATAGATTCTTCTATTCAGTTCTGTTTCTCCTTTCCTTTTACAGTTCTTCTTTTTTTCAATTTTCATTTAACTTTTAATTGTATCAGGTCAATGTGTGAATATTAAAAGCATGTAAAAATGTAGCATAGATAAAATGAAGACAAACGTAATACACTATAAATCAATCAATGTGGTAGTAAATCCAGGCTGCCAAATTCAAGTTAAATTTGAAGTCACCCTGACAATAATCTTGCAAAGAAATGTAAGGCTGACTGAAATCTAGCATATTTACCTGGGATTAATATTTCATATAAAACAGATTTGAGTTTTGCCTCTCAGACTGTGAGTCACTGCCAACAGGATGACTGCACTGCTGTTTCCCTGTGGGAGAGATTGCATGACCACAATATGAGGGGGGTGGGAGAGGGAAGCTTCCTGCACCAAACTGGCCACTTTGTGACAAATCCTCAAGTGAATGATGAGGTATGACTTCAAGCTGAGTGGTCTGTGAATCATACCAAGAATCTGATTTTTTATTGCTTCTCAGTAAGGTGCTGAGAAATGCTGAAAGGTGGGGCTTTCTTTTCCTTTTCTCTCCTTTCTTATCCTTCTCTCTCCTCTTCTCTCCTTTCTCTTTTCTTTTAACAAGCCTGTATAGGTAGTCTTTCACTTACAGCAGTTCATTTAGTGATTATTCAAAGTTACGACACTGAAAAAAAGTGAGTTATGAACATTTTTCACATTAATGACGGTTGCCGCATCCCCATGCTCACATGATAAAAATTCGGATACTTGGCAACTGACTCATATTTATGACCATTGCAGTGTCCGGGGGGGGGGTGTCAGGTGATCTCCTTTTGTGACCACCTGACTAGCAAAGTCAATGGGGAAGCCAGATTCACTTAACTACCGTGTTATTAATTTACCAACTGCAGTGATTCACTTAATAACTATGGCAAGAAAGGTCATAAAATGGGGCAAAATTCACTTAACAAATGTCTCACTTAGCAACAGAAATGTTGGGCTCAATTGTGGCTGTAAGTCAAGGACTATCTGTATTAGTCACTCTTTACTACTATTGAAAATATTATAGGCGTGCTGCCAAACTTCCCAAAGTTCATTATTATTATACTTCTGTAACAGGCATGGATTCCTCCCTTGTCTTTGAGTGCTAAAGAGCCTCCAGCCATTCCGATATTAGGCTTACCATCAGCCCTTCTAGATTGCCTGTGTGGCAGACATTCAGAAATGAAGTAGTACAGTACAAGGGCTGTACCCATCATGATAGTACCCGTCAAGAGCTATCCTTCCCATCAGAATAATTGCCCCAGTTAGCAGATGCTGGATGGCAGAAAGCAATGGCAAGTCCTCTGCCTGGTTGCTTGGCTGCTGCCCACCTTTGTAGTGGGTGATGTTCTTCCATCACCTGTGATGATGGAAGTACTACAAGAACCACATTCTGCATCTGGAGCTGCATTTACAAGACAGCATGGGTTTGTATGTGCTATGTTCATCACTTATATCTTTATGTACACTGAAAGCTTATGCGCCGGAGATGAATTCCTTGTGTGTCCAATCACATTTGGCCAATAAATAATTCTATACTATGTCATTCTTAGGTAACAGAACTCTGGGCAAGCAGCCCTTAATTGAATCCCATTGGAATTCAGCAACCTATCTGGATAGAGAATATATGATAGGTTTGCAATATATCCCTTCTCTTCCCCCCCCCCACCCTTTTCTTTCTTTCTTTCTTTTTTTTCTTTCCTTACCTTCGTCAGTGTTGGCTCCTGCTGACTGCTTGGATTTTCAGAAGTCGCTCACCATTGCCTTCTTAGCGCTGAGGGAAAGTGACTAGCCCAAAGACATCTAGCTGGATTGGAGCCTAAAACAGGACAATTCATAGTTTCTAGCCTGTTGTCTTAATCACTATTGCTCATCTACCCCATTTGTATGTGTAGCCCTGGTGCTGCCACTTCTAAGAACCTTTCTTGCCTGCAGCTAACCATGCTGTAAATGTGTCCTAGCAATATTCTGGCATATCCTCACAACCTTGCTTTCATCTCATCCCTAGCCTAGAAGTGAAACAGCTGTGCTTTAGCTTAAAAGGAGGTTTCAAACAAGTGTTAGGTTTTTTTTCGTGGAAAGAATTCAGGTAGTGTGCAGTGACAGTACAGTACAGTCAGAATTGGTGGTGTGGAGAGCAATTTTCAAGCCAGGATGGTTTTTCTGCTGAACCAAAGAAGGGCAGATTGAGCTTCATTTCAGCAATGGAGTGCAGCTCTAACTCTACTTAGGAGGCGACTGCCTATACTGGGATACACCAGAAGAGACCTGAAAACAACATGCATTGTGTCTGCTTTAGCCAATGCATTGCATTTTTCTTACTTACGAAGACAAGTAGTATCCTACACTCTTCAATGGCAAAGCATATTGGCAAAGCGTATTCCAAGTGTATTAATCACACACTTCCCATTCTTTATGACCCCAATGCCTAGAGTTTCCTATATGAAGTATGAACACTTTTAGAAAATTAACATGTGATAAGGAAAAACGGGTTATTGGAGCCACTGGGAAAATTTACTTTGCTGGAGTAAAATATTAATGACATAGGGTTTATAAACTGCCAAATGGTATGTGTCAAATACTGGGGGGGGGGGGGGGGGGGAATGCATACAAAGATGTATCTTATGGGTCAGTTCTGTGCTTAGAACTACTGTTTATATCTACTACTAGCTGGATACCCGTGCTTTGCTATGAAACTATGTGATGGGGCTTGATAAATTGACACTTACAGCTTGAAAATTAATGAGTAGTTATGATAGCCTCTCCTCTATCCTTCTCTCCCTCAGCCTCGCCCCACAGAAGCCTCTCCTGTCCTATCCCATTCTCTCCCTCAGCCTTGCCCCTCAGAAGCCTCCCCTATCTTATCCCCTGCTTGCTGCTGTGAAAGTAAAACTGAAAGTGAAACTCCTCTCCTCTGCTTGTGTTTTGCATTTGGACCAGATTTCTTTTCAGGTGGGGAGGGGGAGTAGAACTCCTTAGCATCAGAGCATGTTAATCAGTGGTGGGTTGACCCCGGTTCGGACCGGTTCGCAAGAACCAGTAGTAAAACTGGTGGGAGGCCCCACACACTGCCACGGATGTCCTCATTGGGGACCTATGCATGTGCAGAAGCTTCAACCTGATCCTGTTGTGAACCAGTAGTAAAGATAAGTAAACCCACCCCAGGTGTTAATCGTAATATAGGAAATACTAATGCTCTGATGGTCATTTCAAAAAAATCCCTTCTTAGTGAGCACCTAGAAGCCAAGAGGAACATACCTGGCAAATTTCAAGTTTGTAGGCTTTATGGTTCTGGAAATTTCGTGATTATTGCATGGGTGGTTTTCGCTTTTATATATATAGATTATATGAATCTTAAGCTTATATTTATTTGAACAGTATTTTCCATTTCCCCCCACAAAACAACGCGAAATGCAAGTTAAATAACCAATATCAGCCTGGGCAAACATAGCTGGGGATGGGTAGGCACGCACTCACGGAGTGAGTCTATTGGGGGGAGGGAATACCCTTTTAACGTGAGGGAGGAGGAAAGCGCGCGCCATGAGGCTGGCCGCCCCCGCACACACGCGCTCTGGGGAGCGGAGACTATTGTTATTGTGTACTGCACAGACGGTCGCACCTGGTCCGGAAAGGCGGGGCAAGCGAGCGGAGTCTACCCAGCACAGGCGGAGGTTCGCTCCGCGAAGGGCGCATCTTGAAAGAGACGGCGCTAAGACCCGGCAGCCTTCCCAAGGCGGAGGAAGCGGCAGCTAGGGAGGGACTGCTGCTCGGCGATTGTTTGAGGGAGCCGGTTGAGAGGTTGACATTTGTGTGTGCCGTGCAGCGGCGCGCATCCCTCTGCTTTACTCGGGGCCGGACAGAGCCGTGCCTCGCTGAGACTCAGTGGCCGGCTGTGGGCAAGCGATATCTGCAGAGTCGCACGTGCCGCCCGACCTGTCTCCAGCCTCCTGCCGTTCACGCTCCGGACCATGGACAGACTCAGCGGTAAGCCTTTGCCTGAGCCAAGGGTTGCTCCGGCTTAGCTGAGAGGCGTCTTTTAAAAAAGAAAAAAAAATCTGTTTAACGGGACCGGCGGGTTGAGGGAAACGTCAGTTCGGGCTCCTGGGAAACGGCGCCGCTGCTGTTGTGTTGCTGCCGAAGATTGAAACGCCGTCTCTCCTGGCTCCGAGGGACTCCTGCAACCCCTTTAGGAGGAAAACAGGCTAATCGGGGATGGTGGTGGTGGTGGGGGGCTTTAAAAACCAGCGTAGGCTTGCAGCGCATCCCGAAGACACCGAGCGCTTCCTCTCCCCACAGATCTGTTTGCACCAGTTTATCAATAGGAAGCTTTTCGTTTCTGGGCACAAGTGCCTCAAGTTTGTCCCCCGAAATGAGAGCCCTCGGTCTGGTCCGGGGAGGGGGGGGCGAGCCACGCCCACTCGAGCTCGCATTCACGACACGTTCCGCGTGGGGGCAATTCCATTGTGGCGCTCGAACGTGAAGTTGGTGGGGGGGAGGGAGAGAAAAAAAAAGGCGGGTGGAAAAAACATGGGCACGGGAGAAGCGCAAAATTCGGGTGGGGATGGGGGAGAACGTCGGAAGCCTAAATGGTAGCTTTGCCAAATCGACTCGCGCGCGTGTATACACAGAAGCGTTGGCGTCCATGCGCGTGCGTGTCATGTTTATGAAGGGGCGGCCGCGACCACCTCGCGACTGGAGAAGCAGAATTGTGAGAAGTCCCCCAGGTGTGGAAGAGACCTAAAGGATGCTAAGGGCGAGCTCTGCGCGCTCAAAATCTTCCACCGCGGCATTGTCTTCTTAATAGAGCTTTGTGTGACTTGTGCGCCGGAGGCGGAGGCGAGCGGTTGCCAAATGGCGCTCCTCGAACTTCCTTGGCAGGCTGTCTGCGGGCCTCGGCGTTGCCCTTTACTAAATCCGTCGGGGGCTGCGCTTGAGATTCAGTGCAAAGGCAGTCGAAACGTGCTGGGGCTCTTCTGCTCTGACAAAGACTCGCCCGACGAGGTGGTTGTGGGTTTTTTTCTTTCTTTCTTTCTTTCAAGAGGCAACTGGGCTTTCTGGTTTTTCTTTAAAGACGTTTTGCTTCTCATCCAAGAAGCTTCTTCAGCTTTGAGTGCATCGCTAAATGTCTGGGGAGATTCTCAGTCATCCGGATCGTGGTTGTCCCAAGACGCAACTGGATTTTCTGTTTTTTTAAAAAAGACCTTCAGCTCCAGTTGTCTCTTGAAAAAGCACCTTTGGGAGAACCATGACGTGGATGACTGAGAATCTCCATGGACATTTAGGGAGGCATTCAGAGTTGAAGAAGCTTCTTGGATGAGAAACGAAATGTCTTCAACGAAAAAACAGAAAGTCCAGTTGTCTCTTGGGGCAACCATGACCCCAACGACTGAGAATCTCAATAGACAGTGTTGAAATGCCCCTGTCTTGAGGCGGAGAAGGCAAAATGACAGAACAGGATGTGTTGTTAGGCAACCTGTGTTCTTAAGACCATGGCTCCATCTGTGTACATATTCATTGTGCATGAGAAAAAAAAATCCTCAGAAAAGGGATCAGGAATGTTATTTCAGCCTTTGAAGTGAGGGTGTTAGTGAAGTTCTAGCCATATTGACTCCATATTTATTCACTATTGTAAGTATAAAATTAGATAAGCCAATCCAAAAGTACTTGATAAGAGGAGATTAGACTTTTGACCTGGGTTACGTGATTCTACAAAGGAGTCAACCTGGTTCCTATTTCTGGGTTCATTTGGCTACATTACTTTGGGGGTAGCTATTGAAAATGATGCTGTTGGTGCTAGGTAGAGAGGCACATCGGAAAATCAGTCTGGAGTGAACTCAGTTCCCATTGACTTCTGGGCAGCCTGTCTCCAACTTGGTGTCTCCCAGATGTGTTGAGGACTCCCTCTGCCAGAATTCTCAGACAATGTTGGCTCTGCTACCGAGAATTTAGAGAAGCTGTAATGCAAACACACCTGGAGGCAAGACCCCTGTTGGGGAAGTTTACACCAGAGGTCTGCTCTTAATTTTGAATGGGTTGTTTTTTTTTAAACTCTGTATGCTGGGTTCATGTATCACTATGCAAAGTATCCATTTAGCTATCATGGTGTTATAAGAATCTGTATTTTATGACCATCTTTCATATTAAGAGAGCCTCTTTGATCTAGTGATTAAGGATAGAAACCCAGAAACCGTGGGTTTTATTCTTTCCTTAGCCCTGAAAGCCAATTGGGTGATCTTGGAACAGTCACTCTCAGCCAACTCATTTAAATAGGTTTATTGTTGTAGGGAAAATAGGAGGAGGAGGGTGTGTTGAATATGTTTGCCACTTTGAGTTATGGTGGGATAATCAATCAATCAATCAATCAATAAATAAATAAAAAATAAAATGTCTCAGGTGTCCATATGATTGCACTTCAGACATAGGAAAAAGAATAAAGGAGGGGGGAAAGAAGGTCAATTCAAGTATTCTTAGGCACACTCACAGTCACAACTAATTATGCAACCAGAAGATCCTTAAATTGGTTTGCGTATTTTAAGACTACCAATAGAAGAGAATATTTGTAGCTCAGGATTGAACTGTTCGTGCTCTCTGAGTTTGGTTGTTTTCTTGCAGATGTTTCATAATCCAACTAAGAAACTTCTTCGGGGCTTTGGGGAGTTGGTTTTACTGTCTGTTTTAATACAGTGGCTTGCTTTGTGGCAAACCACACTCTCTCCTAGCATTGAAGATATTGCCTAGTTGGGTAATGAAACAACTAAGCTCAGAGGATCCCACTGTATTTTAAGATTACATTTCCCCAAGATGTAATAATCCTGATGTTTATAGCTTCAATCCCCATAATTCTCAGCCAGCATTATCTAGAATAGTGATGGCTAACCTTTTTGCCATTGTGTGCCAAAAGTGGGGGGAATGCGGGGTAGGGGTCACACACGTGCGTCCACACCCTTAATTCAATATCCAACTTGCCCCGCCTCCCCGCCCATGCATGCGCAATCCCCTACGCTCAAAAAGGTTACCGATAGGCCCGTTATTCGCCCTCCCTGGGCTCCAGACACTTTCTTGGAGCCTGGGGAGGGCGAAAATGGCCTTCCCCACTCACCTGGAGGCCATCCAGAGGCAGAAAACGGCCCATTTCGGACTTCCGGTGGGACCAGAAGGCCCAAAAATCAGTTGGCCAGCACGAACATGCGCACTGCAGCTGAGCTAGAGCAACACTTGCGTGCCCACAGATATGGCTCTGCGTGCCACCTGTGGCACATGTGCCATAGGTTCGCCATCCCAGGTCTAGAAGTTAGATATAACAACTGAAAGGTCTTAAATTGGTGAATAGTAGTTGAGATGATGTGTCCATATTTTGAGGAGGTGGACTTTTGCAGCTCAATTACCGAACTAAGATAAAAGGTTATTGTACCTTTATTTTTAAGATTATTTTGGGGGTGGGGTTTATACTTTTTATTGCAATATTTCAGTGACAGCATGACATTTCCATGCTTTGTCACTCCTGACAACTTTCCTTTTATCTCTTTATTTGGAGAGAAATTGCAAAGGAATCGTGGTATAACCATTTTGCCCTTTTTTCATCTCATTTATGAGGCAGTAATAGACAGATCTGTTCACAGAACCAGATCTTGGAACTGGTTAGACTAGGAAATTAATTCTGGCATAGGTTTTTGCAGGCTACATCTCTCTCTTAAGCTTCACAAAGCATTATTCTGAAATAAGTGGATGGATGGATGGATGGATGGATGGATGGATGGATGGATGGATACAGTATATGCTCATACTTCATAGAAGGGAACTTTAAGAAAAATTTTGATGAGAAGGATACAGAGGTAGTAACAATTACTTTATTACGAGTGACTATTGTCACTCATAATACAACAGAATACAACAGAACAGTTGTTGGGTGTGATATAGACATTCTTGTCTTGGTGAGCTGATTAACAGATGTCAGCATGATTTTTTTTAAAAAAATCTTTGCAGCAGATTACTCTCTCCTCTTTTTTTCTCAACTTGCATTCAATGGAATCTTAACTGCTCATGTCTGGAAATGCTATGTATATCTCTTCTGTATACAGGGTGCACATTCCGACAATAGTCTGAGCAGCTGTGAGGACAGCCTTGATGGGTTCCTTGCTATGATATGTGACTATAAATAAACCCTCTTCTGCACTTGACCACCATTGGCTTCTGCTAAAACATGCAATCTTTTTGACTGGAGATGAGTTTCAGTACTGTAGCAGCTGTATTGAGTCTTCAGGGCACTGGCACCAAGAAATAGGAAAATAAATTTCCTCTTTCCTGCTTACATGGGTGGTACTAATATGATCTTACTTACCCTGGGTGGTATAATATGATCCTTGGTTTGGTGGGGTTGAAATCACAAGTGGAATAATACTGCAATCCTGGAAAAGCCAGCCTTGCTCCCTTTCCTTACAAGAAAAAAAAAGTCTATAATGACACACTTCCTTTGGGGAACATGGAAATGGTGATGACTCTGGCCCTATTTCCTACCTGGGAGCTGCCATCTGATTCTATTCTGGCCCTTATCCTGTTACACTGTGTATTGTTAAGGTATCTCTGTTCATAGCCCTTGCAGGTTGGGATGATGGTTTAAAGTCCATCACTCTCTGAAGTGACTTTCCTCATCCTGAATTCAAGGTTTGCCATTCAGAAGCTCAGAATAACAGTGTTGGAATTCAGTTTCTCGGCTCCATTTCTGCAACCCTTCTGAAATAAAAAACATGTCTGTTGCCTAGTAATAAGAACAGATAATAGAACACTTACAGATATTTTACTTACCACCTTACCACTGGTAGAGAAACATCTTAAATACTGAAAATGTTCTGAAATATAATGAAATAGTTCTGCAAGTAACCATATGTATATATCTTGCTTAACGTATTGTAAGCCGCCCTGAGTCTTCGGAGAAGGGCGGCATATAAATCGAACCAATAAATAAATAAAAAATAAATAAAAAATATATATATTGTACTACACATTGCTGTTATCATTAAATCACATTGTATTATAAATATAACTATCCTTTTCTATTAAAGCTCTAGGCAATTTATGTGACGTCTTCTTCCTTCTTAATCCTGTAAATGAGACTGGGAAATTCTGATTTGACCAAAGTAACTTAGCATGCTCCATAGGAGAGAAATATTAGTCTATGGTTACAGAAATCAGCCCACTTTACCCGATTTCATCTCATGAAAGTTTATGCCTTTTAATTAAAAAAAAATGTTGGTTACAAAGGTGTGCCAGATTCCTGATTTTTAGCAGCTTTTGTGTTTGAGGGCATTATGTAGTTCCCATGCAAAATCTTAAACACTACACTGTGCCAAATAAATGGTAATACGGGTAGTTCTCAACTTCAGATCAGTCACTTAGCCAGTGTTCAAAGTTACAACAGACTTCCCTAGAACTATTGATTTCTTTCTAAAGTATGTTATTTAGAGTTGGGAGGTAGCAATGTCTTATATTTTTTTCCTCTCTTCCTTGGAGGCACCAGTTTTTTTGCAACTTGCAGCATCTAAAGTAGCATTATTGTGAACTTTCTGCAGGCTAAGGTTCCAACAGCTCTTTAATACAGTCTCGCCTTCAAAAAAAGTTAGAACCAATTTGTGTGTGTTCCTCTTGTCTTCTCTTTCCTCCTTTCCCTTGAAGAAGTAGTGTATGGATATTCAAGCCCAAATCTCTAAAACAAGTATTACAGAGAAGTATGAAACAGAAATCCTGGGTGAGCTACTGAAAGGGCATATCAAGAATAGGGCATCTCAACCTAAGGTGGTAGTCTCTAATCTTCTCTGCAAGACTTTTATTACTATGGCAACCTCCTGTTGAAGAGACTCTGTTTATAGACCTAGCTTTATTTATTTAATACAGAAATGCCTGTATTTAAGACTTCTTTGGCTTTTGCTTTTATTCTGTGGTAAGTTCAATGGCTCACATACTTAAAAGGAACAAGATTTATAATAAATTACTATTGGCATCTGGACTGCTCTAAATAGTGGGATAATGTAAAATCTTGATATCCTTCCAAGACCTACCTACCTATCTTCCTTTGATGGAAGCCATGTGAGAGGAACAGAGGGCAATAAGTAAATAGGGTAAGTTGAATTCTTTCCAAAGTGTGTAGAAGAATAGACTTCATGCATCCCTAAGATTCATGATTTCCTTGGCTATATAATTATATGCCCAATTAATGGCTGTTGCGGGTATAAAAATATAGGTTAAATGTGACATTAGCCCAAATCTGGTCATTATATTGTCTATGATCTAGCTTTCTTGAGTTATTTTCAGTTAGATGGTACTGCCAAAATATATTATAGCTGTCCTGTGTTTTAGTCTTAATAATTTACAGTTGTACAAGAAAATACAAGAAATGAGGAAAAACACACAACAGTTACAAATGAAAGGCGGTGTTGGAGTGGATTGCATGATAAAAGCCTTGTCTGAAAGTATCAGAGTCATAGAGTCCAGACATATTGTCTGTGGAGGGATTGAAACCACTTAGTAATCATTGTATTGATTCTTAGATTGAACTGCTATCTACCTGATCTAACTTTATTTCCAAGATAAAAGGATTTTTTAAAAATGTCTGAATGCAGGTAAGGTATTTGACTGCTAGCATATATAGACTGTGGTAGGGAAAGGAAATATTTGCACAACTATTAGACTGGAGCAAAGGTCATGGTTGGTTAAAACTACCAGTATGTAAATGGATTTTTGTCATGATCTTCCTCAGTTTCAAATGCTCCCTCCCAGCAGAAACCGGGAATCTGGTTGTAAATTGTATATAAATGTGCTTAATTACCGGTAGTTATCCCTTCTTCATGGAAGCATGCCAGTGTCACAGAATGAGCTGAGCCTAAACCAGAACTGATAGAATAACTGTAAAATACAACTGATTCCAACTATCTTTTAATTAAACTCTGAAAACAAGTTACTGGGTCTGTGTAAAATAGGGGTGTCCTTTGCCTGAATATCCTGTTGTTCCTAAATTCATTTTACTTGCTCTTGGGAAAATTCCATAATCTCCTTTCATTATAAAAAGGTTTCGGATCAAATAATGAGTTATGTTTGAAGAAAAGGGGCCTATAGTTATGCTGGCTGGCTGACATGTTGATAACTTATTGTATTTCTATTCCCCACTGAACTTGTCCCGCTCTTGAATCCTTTGGTATGTACAATAGTGGGGAAGAGGAGAACTGCATCTTTGCTTCACCATGCAAAGAAGAGAGTTGGAATGTTTCCAGACAAAACAAGAAAAGGTTGGTGTTGAGGTCCCTGCTTTTGTCTAAGATGCAGATACGGATAGTCCTTGATTTACAACCATTTATTTAGTGACTGTTCAAAATTACAGTGGCACTGAAAAAAGTGACTTGTGGCTGTTCTTCACACTTACGATTGTTGCAACATCCTCATGGTCATGTGATCAAAATTTGGACGCTTGGCAACCGGAATTTATTTATGATGGCTGCAGTGTCCTGATGACACGCGATCAACCTTTTGCGACCTTCTGACAAGCAAAGTCAATGAGGAAGCCAGACTCACTTAACCATGTTAACTGAATCGGTTAACAAATACAGTGATTCACTTAACAGCTGTGGTAAAAAAGGTTAAAAGAGGCAAAAGTCACTTTTAATAACTGTCTCTCTTAGCAAAGGAAATTTTGGCCTTGATTGTAATTGTAAGTTGAGAACTATTTTTATTCTTGGAGAATAAAAGTGAAGGGAAGCCTTCATCTCTTGCTTGTTGAGTCGCCGTGCCACAGTGGTTAGAGTGCAGAACTGCAGGCTACTTCTGCTGATCACCGGCTGCCGGCAATTTGGCAGTTCAAATTTTATCAGGCTCAAGGTTGACTCAGCCTTCAAGCCTTCCGAGGTGGATAAAATGAGGACCCAGATTGTTGGGAGCAATATGCTGACTCTGTAAACCACTTAGAGAAGGCTATAAAGCACTGTAAAGCAGTATATAAGTATTCTTCCTCAAAGTGGTGTCTTCTGGATCAGCTGTTCTCAGTTGGTGGCAATATGGACTACTGGGGCCCTAGGATATTTAAAGGAGGCCACAGATCAAAAACATGTAACGGCCACAACACATGCTGAGGGAGGGGACCCCACAACAGCAAATTGTATTATATTGCTAGTACTTTCTCGCTGATGCCAGAAAATGCACCAGTCACCGCCCCATGTTTGTACCCAAGAATGGTATCTGGACAGGGGAATCCAGAGGAGAAAAAGCTGGAAGGAAGTCACAGCACAGAGCAATGCTGTTCTAAATGACGGCATACAAAAACTCTTGCTGTTTTCATTAGATTGACGAAAGTAGTGTTGAAGGGTAATGCTACAATCTCTGCCTGTTTTGTATTTGTATCATGTGATCACACAAACTTATAAAATGAGATAGATGTAATATTACTATGAAAGCTCTGGATCGTGTGGATGCCTCTGAATGTACAGCACTTTTTTGTTTGTCATTCCTTTCTGGACATACTGGTCAAAACAGACTTCTCTGCTTCTGTTTTGGATGGCTGAAGTATAAGCCTCGAGCATTTTTATGAGGCCAGAGGCTGTCCAGAATTTTTTGATAGCATAATAAGAATTATGAATTTGGATGTGTGTCCCTTGTGAGTCAACCCTTATGTGGCATGTTTTAAGTTCCAATTAAGAAGAATGAAGAATGAGAAAACCTATGAAAAATACTGTTTTAAAATGCCCTACTGTACAGACAACTACAAGTTAATTACAAAGCTGTGGGGACTAATATCCAGATTTGTGTAAGAGAGTCAGAAGCAAATGTCTTTGTATTTACCTAACAGTAGTTGTGTGTGTGTGTGTGTAAGTCTGGAGAAGTTACACAGCTGCAAAAAGAAAATTCTTTCTGTTTCTCCATTTTCTTGATTTAATCCTTCCCCAAACTGTGATTAACTTTGCAGTATATTTTAAGAGCATACCTCCTGACTATACACATATGCAGGAGAAAACTGCTATGGTCAAGAATTAAGCAACTGATTCTGAAAGAAGATATATTCCTGTCTATTGTGCTGTCATTCTGACAAAGTCTTGATGTTTTAATTGAAGGACAATATATGCCTTTAATTTATCACATATTAATTTTCCCAGTTGCATATTCATTTTTGTTTTATCAGGAGCTGAGTGATGTCATGTAAGCAACCTTATAATTACTTGCTTGGGTTTAACATTTTGGACTATTAAGCACATATGGAGCTGCCCAGCCCCAGAAGAAGGGTGACACTGTATTGGGTGGGAGGAATCCTGAATCATTCTTGATTAGTTGCCTAAAATCCACTATGGGAATTCCACCCTCTTGTAAAATGTAGCCAAATGCAAGGGTGTGTGTTATGAAATGAGAAGGGAAGGGATAAGATCACCCCTCAGCTGTTACTGAGAACAGCAAAAAGCTCTCCCCCACATTGCTGCAATGTTTCCCCTAGATATTATCCCACTGCACTAGGCAAAAACTCTTTGCAATGACAACTCTTTACAATATCCCCCCCTCAAAAAAATTAGAGGGATCTAAAGCCATTTCTCCCATATTTGTTTTTCTCTACATGGCTTTGAAAATTTGTATTGAGATGTAAACATGAGTACTAGGGAAAAAAGGGAAGTGTTAAATGAAAAGTCATCTGAGTGTTTATTCACATCAACTCAGAAAAGCTGTCCTTGCACTATTCTATCATGTAGATTTCATGACACCGCAGAGCTCTTCCTTTTTTTCCAAAGGTGATATGGCAAATCTCCCAAGAAATTTGAAATACTGCTATTTAACTTTTGTTCCTAATGCTATTTATATACTCAAGGGTATAGGTATATGATGTATACCTACATTTCTGCCATGCAAATTCCATAAATCTAACCTTTTCCATTTCCATTATTCTTTTCCCCATGTTTTGCATTTTTCCAGGGATAGATTAAGGGAGGGTAATCTGTAGTGCTACTCAAATTATATTGATGTGTAATATAACTTAAAGTAATTGTGGGTTATATAGGTGGTCCTTGACTTACGACCATAATTGAGCCCAACATTTCCACTGCTAACCAAGACAGTTGTTAAATAAATTTCGCTCCATTATATGACATTTTTTACCACAGTTGTTAAGAAAATCACTTCAACTGTTAAGTCAGTAGCACAGTTTTTAAGTGAATCTGGCTTTCCCATTGACTTTGCTTGTAAAAAGTGATCACATGACCTTGGAACACTGCTACTATGATAAATACATGCCAGGCATGTGAATGTTGATCATGTGACCACAGGGATGTTGCAATTGTAAGTGTGAAAAACAGTTATAAGTCACTTTTTTCAGAGCTGTTGGACTCTCGAATGGTCACTACTCGAATGATTGTAAGTCAAGGACTACCTGTACTAATTATATGAGTAAGAAAATGTTTCCTTTATTATCAGCTATGCCAAATAAGAACAAAATTGTAGAAATAAATCCAAAACTACTGAAGATCCAAAGTTTCACATGTGGGAGAGCTTTTAGCCAAGAACAGCATAGCTTTTTGATTACTCTGTAGCACTTATTTCATTGTCAAGTAGGCAAGCCCTGTTTATGCTTTCAATCCTGGTCTCTTTAGCTATAGATGCTGCTGATGTCAGCGAAGTCAATCAAAGAAAAAAACCAAAGTATCCTTTGGAATCTTCTTTCTATTTACTGATAACCACAGGATTTGGTAATACAATAGAGAGACTTATCAGAACTTGTGTAACCTCGAATGAACAATTTTCAGAAGGAAAATGTAGTCATAATTGCCCAGCTGAAATAGATGAGGACCCAGATTGTGGGGGCAATAAGCTGACTTTGTATAAATATACAAAAGTATGAAGGCTATTGCTTAACACCTTGTAAGCCGCCCTGAGTCTCTGGAGAAGGGCGGCATATAAATCAATTTTTTTAAAAAAAGAGATGACAGGCAGAATTTCTTGTTTAGCTGTTGCTGATCAGCACTGATGAACATTGTAATCATGCTTGCATATAGTTATACCATTTTAAATTAGGACTTGAATGTCTTCAAGAAATAAGTACTATTATCACGGATGTCTGCAGGGGAAAGTACAAGCAGCAGATGATGAAATGTGCACAGCTATCAGGATGTAAATACTATGACAGCCATCCCTTTGTCAGCTATCAGACTGTAAATCCATAACTCCATAATTTTCATGATGACATCCTTTGCATGCATTGTCATTTTGATATCATCATGGTTTTCTGTGGTCCTCGCA
Organism: Masticophis lateralis; assembly: GCA_030761175.1. Taxonomy (NCBI): domain Eukaryota; kingdom Metazoa; phylum Chordata; class Lepidosauria; order Squamata; family Colubridae; genus Masticophis; species Masticophis lateralis. Next base: position 98,973,116 of record JAUDYJ010000002.1, read on the forward strand.
GGTGCTGATAATTGTTATTTGAACAGTTGCATTCTTTCAAATATGATTTGGAGAACTGCTTCAGGCCTTCAGATCTTGTACATGTCTGATAGCATTCCTATTCTGTCTACTAAATGATCCCACCATTTTTAAACTTCTTCATTAGCCTGAAGAAAGTTGTGTCTGCTTTTAAACATCCTCATTTGCTGGCTTGTGTGGGAGCCAGAACAAAGAAAGACTGCTTTAATAAGTAGCAGAGAGGTACTGTTTTACGTGATATCTGAAATATTTCTTCTATATCATGTTTGAAGGTATATAGACCTGGATCTCAAAAGTGTTTTGCCTTTTATCTTATAACTGGGGAATAGAACATGAACATTTTTTGTCCAAACAGATGGACAAGAAGAATGTTACTATTGTCAATTGTGCTGACACTGTGATTTCCACCTAATACCAGTGTCACTTTGCTAACTTGATTAAGTTCATGAAATTGTTAGATACAGAAATAAATTGCCCACTTATCCCTGAAGCTGAGTGATTTTGAGCCAGGTTTAATATCTTTGCCTAACTTATCTCACAAGTTGCTCTTGGAATAATTTTGGAGAGACTGGGAGACAAACGTGTCTCGTGCTGATTTCTTTGAAAGGAAATGCACAATGTAAATACACGAATATATTTTTGTGGCGTGGGAAGTCGTATCATTAGATGCACCATGAATGATTCAGATAACTCTGATGGTTCAACTTTGCCCTTGTCAATTTGCGTGCTCACACTATAGAAAAATAAAGTGAGATAATCGGAGGCAATGTATGGTGGTCTGTGTCATAAAAATAAGTCAACATGATCAAAGCTTCTAGATTTTTATCTGGAAAATATTCCTCTAACTTTATTCACAAAATCCAATGCCATTTATCAGAGCTGCTGCTGAAAGGTGATAACCTTCCTCACAATTGATAGGAAGTACCTTAACAAGCGGTGGTGTTCATGTTGCACCTGACTAGTCAGCAGTGCTCGGCAAGGGGCGGATATGACAGGCCCAGCCAGGAAACAGACTAAAACTGCTTCCCATCCTGTTCTCAGCTGATTTGAGAACTACCTCATACAATACGACTGGTAAATTTGGATGCTTCTTTATTTTAGGCTGTCTACCACTGTCTGTGAGACTAGGAAAAGTGTTTAGTTACCACACCGCTGTTATGGGTAGACAGGTTTCCAGGCCGAGTGCCTCTATAATTTGAGGTTTCTCCACCTTGGTAGCTTTAATATATGTGGACTTCAACTCTCAGATTTCCCCAGACAGTTGGGAATCCTGGGAGTTGAAGTCCATCTACCCTAAAGCTGCCAAAGTAGAGAAACTATGGTTCATTTTATGAAAAACCATGACACAGCATTGCCAAGGAAAACCATAGCACAAGCTACATCCATATTCCAAATTGCTTTGACAAAAAGGCTGTGGGGGATTTGTCATCCCCACGTGACTACTCTGCATGGAGACGTAGGACTCCTGTAACTCCTATAACTATGTAGCCAATGGAAGTGTATGAGGATATTTGACAAAGAAAAAACAGAAATTTTATTTAAAGATAACAGCTTCAAAATTATTCTGTAACGTTACCAGTAGATAGACATCAGAAAAACATATTTATATAAAATTCAGAGCACCAGCATCAGGGTTTCAGGAAAACTTTAGTCAAACTTTACCAAGGCAGAATATTAAATGGAGTCTTGTACCTCTTTGAAGCAAATCTGTTTATGGATCTTTAGTTTTGAAATAGCTGTTGTCCTTGCCTCCATTGCATTTGGCCATAGTAATTGGGATGTCATCAGCCCCATTACAACTGAAGAAACCAGGGTGAGGAAAGCATTACATTCATACAGGATGTTTATGTCATCTTTGCTCCATGATCATTGTGCAGGTTGGGTGGCCTGCACAATGCCAAGGGATGTCCTGGAGAAGCCTTGTTTGCATGAATCTAGTTTCTGATGCTTGGTATAGGAAATGTCCTCCCCTGCCTAAAAGGGCCTTTATTTCCTGTTTGAAGGCAGATGGAGAAATCTGTCACTTTGTATATGGAGGCTTCACTGCTTTATCCTTTACACCCAGACCCACAGAAAAACAGCCTTATTCTGCTTAAAATCTGACAGTGGGATTCTGATTGTTGATGGTCCCATTTATTTGTTGTTCTTGTATTTTCATTTTATGAAGCAAGAAGTGCTTATAAAAATCCACTTCATTTTTAAAAATTGGTTGGGTTGGATATTGCTTGGGGAGCATAGTTTAGCTGGAATGCAGGATAATTTATTTAACAACAACAAAAAATTCTCCTTTGGAGATTAGGGGCAGGACAGTGCTTTACTCTGTCCAACAGAAGTTGTATTTGAGTACTTTTCCTTACCAACAAATAATTTACTGTTACTCACAGGACTAAAAACTTACCCTTTTTGTATTGTTTAATTGAATTTTCAAGATTGGATGATAGAAGATTGTGACTTTTTAGGAGAGTAAGACATAGATTCCATAAACTACTGCAACAGCAAGATATTTTTGTTCTATTAATCTCTTTCTTTCTGCTATCTTGCATTTGTTGGCCTTGTTTTAATAGCAGCCACTGTTGCCACTAAAAGGATCTGGTTTTTGTAACATAATACACAAACGCAAGACAGCCTTTCCACATTCCTGGGGCTTTAACTCCTTTTTAAACTCTTATCAACTTTTCACCAATGTTTTTACTGCTTTTGATAATAAACTCTTTCTTATAGGGGTGGAATTCTAGGAAAAGTGCTGCCTACACTCCAACTTATCATTGCTTCAAGGCTGGAAATAAGCAAGCTTCAGCATGTCTGTAGTTTAACATTCTGAATCATCACAGTTACAAATATTAAAATGTTGAGAAGATGGTCCTGATCCTGCAACATTAGCCATGTCTCCCAAGAAGTAAGGAAGCAGTTAAAAATAAGGGTTCAAGGAGATTTGCTCCCAGGTAATTGAATAGAGGATTAGAGGTTTACTGGACAATGCAAAAAAGCCACAGGATTTGACCACCAGCACTTGGGAAATCACTGCAAATTAGCTAGGCCCAAAATATCAAAGCTTGGCTTGAAGCTTCTACTCCACAGGGACCAAGTTACGTTTAAGCCATAAATTTGGCAATAGTGTTTTTAAGATAAATAAAACCCTAAAATGAACTAAACCCTAGAATTGGGTGGAGCTGTTCATTTAGATGCCCCGAGGAAGCATCAGCTAGAGCAGGATTTCCTGGTATTACATCCAAGTTCTTTCAGTTCCTGTATCACTGTAGTGGAAGGAGCTTTTGTGTCTTGGGAGCTACTGGGTTTTACAGCTCTCAGCAACCCAAACTGAGTCTCCATTGCAGACATAACTCTTGAAACCCTAAAGACCAGTATCCTCCTATCTAAAGAAAACACTGAGCTTCGAGCTACACAGCTAATTTAAAGTTAATTAAATCTAGAATGCAAGTATATCCCTTCCCCCAAATAAACAAAATTAATTATTAAACTGCCCCAGAGCTTGGGTAGATAGAGTTGTAGGCTTGACAATAATCTGTACAGCTCAGGGAAAATATTTGAGAGCGGAGGCACTAACTAGAAATGTAGGACACTCTTTTTGGTGTGAGGTAGAATACAACTGTGTCAGAACCCAATTTGAATTACCGCCCTATAGCATGACAAGTCTTTTATCACTTTCTGACAAAGGTGTAGAGAACCCTCTTTATTTTAAACAAATAAAATATAATATAATCTGTCCATACTCCATTTGCAGAGTTCAGAGAAATGATTGGCAAGCAGAATTAGGAATATTTTGAAACTCTCATTAAATTTGTTATATATGCTGGTGTTCTGGAGGACAACTGTAGAAAGAGGGAATTACTTGAGAATGTGGCCACAGTAGAAGTAGTTTCTAAGTAAACACATGTGATATTGCGTTAAAAGAGAATCCTCATGATCAAGACCAGGTAAAATGTACAGGCATATACTCTTTGCAAGGTGGATGAACTCAGGCACAGGGGCAATGGATGCAATGTTGCAAGGCCAGGTTAGGGTCACTTCATCAGGGAAACTACCTATTGGTCTCTTAAAAGTAAAAAAAATGACTTTATGCCACATAATCACATGCTCCTTATTAGTATACTAGGTTTCTTTGCACCTGGATTTTAGCTTTCAAACATCTCTGCCTTTCCTCTATATCAGTCAACTCTTGTGAAAAACATAGAGGGCATTCCATGGCAGATCAACTGATACTAGATTTCTGAAATACAAAATAATACCAACCGGCAAGTTATTTAAATTCTTCTGTCATAATGCAGAATCATAGCGCCGCCTTCAATCTCCTCCCCAACTCAGAGAAAAAAAATCTTGAAGTTGCTTGTTCTCCTCTTGAAAGTGAACACTTCTCTTGGTTGAGCTCTTCTTCAGTTACTTCTCATTATGTCTGTTGGCCAGGGCTTTTTACAGATTCTTTTCTGCAAAAATCCCTAAAAGTAAATAACTTTTATTCTTAAGCTATTTACACTGTACCACTTCCCAAAAGCAAGGCTGCTACAGGGAAGAGCGAGTGCCCCAGAACAGGAAATGTCATTCCCCTGAGCATCTTGGGGGAGCTTTAATTAGAGTGGGGGGAGAGATTGAAAACAAAACCAAAGAGAGGATGGCATTTCCCTCCCATCAGGGGTCTGTCCTTTGGCACTGACTTCTCTTTCACTTCTGTGCCAAGAATCTGTTCTGGACTTCAGTCTCTAATCTCCCTTGTGTGCTCTTATCTTTGAGTCCATCTCCTGTCAACTGGAAGGGCATGGCTCCGAAGCCTTGCAAGCCTGCTGCTTTTCTCCATTCCATGGTGATTGTTTTTAAGAGGCCCACACCAGAGTTGACTTTTTTTAAAAAAAGCTGGTTTATTCTAAGTTGTGTGTAATATTAACATTCTCTCCTTTGGTCTTAACGTTTGTTTTTATACATTAGTCAGAGCCGACTGTTTCTTTAAAAGGATGTATTGGTTGGCCCTCTCTTCCTCCAAGCCCCTTGATTCTTCCTTTTGTTATGCAAAATGTCAAGGAACAGGCTAGAAGAGTTTGCAATAATGTATACATATCTTTCTATTTAAATTACACTGGTTGATGCTTCTCTAGTATCAGGTTTAGGTTGTTGGGTACAGCCAGCTAACATTTGACCTCAAACCAGCTGTAGCCCTCCCATAGCTTTGTTCCCCAGCATGGAGCAAAATGTGTTAGCCCAGATTGCCAACTTCAGCTTTAAAAGATTTGGGAAACTGGGTGTGTTTCAGAGGAATAGCCTGGATGAACCAAAGAGTACTGTTACTAGGATAACTACTTGTTCAGCAGTTGAGGCTTTCAGAGTAGACCCAGTCTTGGGGTGATGAAAGAACATCTCCTTACAGTTATTGTTATGAGTCTTCTGGTCTATGCTGTACCTTGTCTCTTTCAGTTCCTTAAGGTATATGGAAAATGCCTTTTCCATAGAAGAGCTAATTTGTACGCACCAGCATGTGAAATTGAACTCAATACAATCTTGCATCAGGAGTGGCACTGTTCCAATACAAACTAAATAGATATACTACTGAAGATACTTTCTAAAACTCTAACTTTCTCAGTGGGGATTGGGATAGGATAGAAATCACATAAATAGTAATTTTCTCTCCTTCCCGGTTAGACATCAGCTTTGGCACAGATCTGATGGGAGGTGTCTATGTCATAGTTTTGCAATGCTATCTGGGATTGAACATGTTGGGCCTGAGAAAGTGGACAAGGTCCTTATGACCTCACATTTGGCCAGTTACTCATCAAATCTATGCCCCTCATGGTTAGCTAACACTACCTGGTAGATGACATATGGTTCTAGTGGTGGTGAATTCACCTTTGAGAGAGGAGGTTGTTCCTCCACATCTTAATGTAAGCTTTTGGTTTACCCCCTTCTCAAGAGACCATTGCTGGATCCCATCTTACTGGACAACTTCTCTCTAGTGTCCCTTTTTAAGGGGAGATTGTGGAGAAGATGATTACCCAGCAGTTTTAGGATTCTTTCCAGTCAGATATCAGGTCAAACCTGAGATGGAAACTTTATTGGTTGTGCTTTTGGATAATCTCTGGTGGGAGTTGTATGACTTGACCCCTTTCATTACCATGGTACCAACTATGATATCCTTGTGGAATAGGTCCAAGAATTAGGAGTGGACACCAGAGTGTTGTGCTGGTTTTCTTCTTTCTTATGGGTCTGATGCCAATTGATGTTAACTGGGAGTGAGAAGTCTTGCTGTCTCCATCTCCACTTTGTGGGATGCCACAGGGGTCAATGCTCTTTCCACTCTTATCTAAATCTACATTCTTGGGATAAACACATTGTCTATCACTTTACAAAAATTAAACAAATTAATAAAAAATAAATAAATTAAAATTAATTAAAAATAAATAAATTAAAATAAAAACAAACTCAAATAGAAGATTTGATTAATCATTGGATCTTTTTCTACTGCCAGTTTTCTATGTTTCTGCATGAAACTGCTAGAGGAGATCATATGTCACCACTGAGTGAGGTACCAATGATAAAACTCAAACTATATCTGTTTCTGTCTGTGGCAAATTAAGTGGTGATGTTGATGTCTTGTCTTGGTGCCTGGGCCTGGGCCTGGATGGGGAACTAGGCTTCAACTGAACTTCACCAAGACTGAGTGGCTTTGGGTTTTAGGGCCTTCTGTATCTGGGACTTTGCCATCATTAGTACTAGATGGGATGGCATTGCCTCAAACAGACCTGGTGGGCAATCTGTGAGTCTTGCTGGATTCACAGATCTTAGACAAGATTGATCAGGTTGTGCAACTTCGTGTCATGTGTGAGTTTGCCACAATGGATTGAGAGCCTCTGCTCATGGTCATTCATGCTCTGCTCATGGTCACCTCCTGAATGGATTATTGTAATGAACTGTACATGGATCTGCCCTTTGAAGAGTATCTGGAAGTTTCAAGTGGTACAAAATACAGTGGCATGGGCAGGTTATGTGTGCCCCTGGAAGGATGCAAGTTACACCTCTGCTCCATGAGCTGCCTTGGTTACCAATTTCGGTCAGGGTCCCATTCAAGGTGCTGGTTTTGACCTTTAAATCCTTACATAGCATGGGGCCAGGTTATCTGAGCAACCACCTCTCCCCAACTACATCTATCCTTTGGAACATCATCCCCCCTGAGGTGAGATCAGCCTGACCCTCTGACCTTCCACAAATCCCTTAAAACATGGCTTTTCCAGCAAGTCTGGAGCTCTACCAACAGGGAGCCTATGTGTTGGCTGCATCATGCTTAATATTCTACTGTGTTCCCTTTCATCACCTTGTTTTTTATTTATATATGTTTTAATTGGTTTGTGAATACTGTTTTAACCCTTGGTTTTATCGATTGCTTCCCAGAATTACCTTGCATGAGAAGTGCAGCCTTACATGTTTGATAAAAAGTTAGTTTTGAGCAAGTTCAAACTGTACCAATAACGATGGGGGCCGGGAAAGTAAAAAATGGGGAATAATTAGCTTTAAAAAATGGAAAGATGAAGAGAATTGTGACGCAATAGGACACAAATAAGCAAAAAAAATGGAACCTTAATAGTAAATGGATTTTGATTAAATGAGGCAATACATTTGTTTAGACATCTTGGAGGCTATATGTACACAGGACAATAACCTATTGTTAATTGAGCTATAGTTTAGACTTGGTATCTGACATCAAAAGACACATTATACAATTATTAGGGCTGTAGATTATACATTATACAATTATTAGGGAACTAGATTCAAATGGCAAAGTGATTTGGAGCTCCATGGGCAAAACACATAAAACCTATAGGTTCCCAGAAGGCACTCCATTCATATCCATAGTGCTGTTCCTGATCATTTGAATCATTACTATAGTAGCTGGGTTTGCACAATACCCTAAGTCATAGAGTATCCAAAACCATTTCACCTTAGCATGCCAGTGTGCAGTATGCTTGAATTTGCCAAAAAATTCAAAAGCCCCTAAGTGGTAAGTATTCTTAACAGCTAGAAGCCTTTTAATATCATTTATTACTTCTTGCTGGCTAACTAACTGCAAAAATGTTTTAAATATTTCTTTTTTAAGGTCCAATAACTATCTTTCTTTCTTTCTTTCTTTCTTTCTTTCTTTCTTTCTTTCTTTCTTTCTTTCTTTCTTTCTTTCTTTCTTTCTTTTTCTTCCTTCCTTCCTTCCTTTCTTAGTTCACAATTCCTTTCATCATATACAATGCTTAAGCAACAATTAAGCCATTAAATAGTCAGTAATATGGTTCATGCTGATATCCTTCCACATAACTTAGTGGAATGAATCTAAATGATTTTGTATGCAGACTTGACTATTGAAGAAAGTGCATTTAGATATATTGGCTACCTGGGGTCCTGGATTGTTTTGAAGGTTCTTTCATGTTGTATCCATTGCACATTAGAATAATTGCATGTGAGAGGTTACGGATTCCCAGTCGTGAGGGAAAAGAGCATAAAACCTAGTTTCCAGGAACATTAAATGGTGCTGTTTCCTTTTAAACAGCTTTTGCAAAGCTTATTGGAACTTGATTATATAGATAATTTGTTGTAAACACAATTGCCCTTGATTTTTGCCTGCTTCAATCACTAGTCTTTGCATCTCTCAATTGCTGAACAACTGTAAATGTCCCAGGCCAGAAACTGCTTTCTCCATTCCACAAAGTTACATTCTTCAATCTGATGACGTTCAGGTGCTGGCTAGGTACCATAACCCTATGATCTCTAGTCAGCAAGCAGAAATATATATTGGTTAGAGTCCATCTGATAGTCAAGGAATGTAAGAGAGGCTGAAAGTAATGCTTTATTGACATTGTCAGATTGCCATACAAATGATGTCTGAAATGAAAGCAAGGCACCACTCCTTTTCCCACTCATATTCTGGAGTCAGCTAGATTTGCAGCTAAATTTTGGGTCAGTATTGGTCACAGAACAGTGTCCACTATCACACTGAAGGCCATAGGCTAACTTAGTGTATAGGTTACCCTCGCACATATGTGCTAGTCATTTCCGACTCTAGGGGGTGGTGCTCATCTCCATTTCAAAGCCATTTCAAAGCGCTGTCCAAAGACATCTCCGTGGTCATGTGGCTGGGATGACTAAATGCCAAAGGTGCATAGAATGCTGTTACCTTCCCACCAAAGGTGGTCCCTATTTTTCTACTTGCATTTTTTATGTGTGTTCGAACTGATAGGTTGGCAGAAGCTGGGACAAATAACGGGAGCTCACCCCGTTATGCCACACTAAGGATTTGAACCACTGAACTGCCAACTTTTCGAACGACAAGCTCAGCGTCTTAGCCACAGAGCCACCATGTCAACTTAGTGAGAACAGACCAATTGCTTGATGAACTCACCTTTGGCCTTCAGTTGGTTGCTCTCCTTTTTTTCTTCCAGGTTCTGGTTTCTGAAGCTTCAGTTTCTAAGGTACTCCAGCCTTGATGCATTTTTTGCTCTGAATTTCTCAGAAGGAATAGAATAAAATTCACAATACTCTTTAGAATTCCAAATCAAATGTAAACCCTCAACTGAAAGAATCTTATTTTTCCTTTTAACACGGCCCAACTTAAGGTCTTGATGTACTCTTTTTTCTCCCATGTACTAATCTTTCCCCTCCATTTACTTGTTTATAATTGATCATGGTTAGAGGGGATAAAAAAATAAAATAAACAGTGTAAATCTAAGTCCAATCTTTTGGAAGGAACTGGTGAATGATTTCATTGGTAGCACAAGGAACATTCTATTTTGAAGCACCCCGATGTTCATTATTCCAAAAGTGATGCAGAAAACACTCTTGGAAAATCATTAACTATTCCATTAATGTTGCAGATTGAATATTTCATAATAGCTGCCAATTAGCTGTGCCAGAAACAAACCATATCTTAGCTAGATATGTGAGGCTATTGTTGTTCTTTATTATGTCATCAGTCTGGCACAGCTTTGTTTATTTCTTTTTGGGGGGGGAAGGTCAAGCATGAGATGATGGTGATCTTAAAATCGTGTTTATCTCAAATATACACATGTGAATTCTCATATACAGGCATCTCTTGAAACACAGATTTAAACTAACTTTTGTTTACAAAGTATCCTTTCCTCCTGCATTAGATAGGGAATAGCTTGCTGCCTCCTTGCTGGGACAGGACAGGTTCGTATAATACATGTCAAAGGTACTATAGATCAAGGGTCTCCAGGCTTAGAGGACTTTGACTCCCAGAATTCCCCAGCCAGCTTTGCTGGGAGTTGAAGTCCACCAGGCTTAAAGTTGCCAAGTTGGAGACCCCTGATCTAGATCAGTATTCTAGATCCTCTATAGATATGTAAGAATCCAATGGCTAGGAGTTATGGATCTGAAGTCCAACAAAGCTGGAGGGATCAGGTTTGAAAAGGTTGATTTAATAAACTGAGTAAGAGACATTCTGAAATTACACAGCCTAGTAAATGTTTCAAGAAAACTGTTGTGATCATTTCTCTTTCTCTGTCTTCTTTCTCTTTCTCTGGATTCAGTAGAGAATTGGGCATTGCAAGGTAAATGAATGCCAATGAATATGTAATACTGAAAACTGGTGATGACAAAAATAAGAAGTTTGATTTGCATAAGACAACTATAAAGTGGCCTAAACCATAATACAATGTGCTTGTTTTTTTATTTTGCAATGCTGGGAAAGCCAAGCATTGTGCTTTGTAAATCACATCTTATGGTTTAACATGTTGGGTGAACTTGGCCAATGGAGGTTTGATCAATAAAACATGCCAAACTTAGAAAAATATGCGAACCCATTCAATAGCTTGAATAACTCTTTTAACTCTATTACCCAGTACTACATTTTATATGCTTATATTAAAGAGGCATATATGGAGGGGAGCAAAGTGGTTTGGTATTGTGCAAAGCCAATCAGGTATAATAATGAAGGCATCAGGCTAGAAACGTATGAGAGAAAATGTGAGTTGTCCTCCCACCTCAGGCACAAAGTCAGATAGTGACTCTCAGCCCCAGGCAATGGCAAGTCTTCTACAAATGCTGCCTAAGTCAACATTGATTTGAAGACATGCCAAATGAATAAAATATATTTTAAAAGATGTTTTAGGACTATAGTTTTTCCATGATTATTGAGAAGCTCTTTCAGTGTTATTCTAGACATATGGACATTCCTTTTCACAAGCAACTTCTGAATAGCCATGAAGACACAAGCATGGTCCAAAATCGAATTCTGAGCACCAGTTTAGCATTTCCAGAACCCTTGTGCTACTGTGACACGATTACAAAGCACCTAATATGAATGATTGGCTGCCATATTTCTGTCCCACCCCAGTTATAGGCTGTGATTTGAGCTGAATTAGAAATTAGGGCTGGACCAGAAGACTTCCAAGGTCTTTTCCAACCTATGATTCTAGAATTTAGGCTTTGTTTTTATTCTGAGCAGTTGAACCAAGTATGCAGGAAGCATTTGTTTTTTTATTCTCTTTTTCTATATAATATTGTTGACAGCTGAATACTTCTATCCAGTAGTGGCAGTTCATGCATATCCCATTGTAAGACCACCGGACTTTTCTAATTTAACTAAGATTTGCAAAATTAGAACCCGTGTGCCAGATCAGAGTTTCTTGCATTTTTGCCAGTACAATGTGTACAGAATGGAATTTACCAATGAAACAGAATAACAAAGCTTAAATAGGCTCTAGACTTACTGTGGGGCATTGGGGAATATGATATCTGAGAATGCAAATATAAGCACATCTAGTCTAGCTTTCTTGGCTATGTTCTTTTTATCATCATTGTGGTTGAAGTCGGCGTGGGGGAGAGGATAGCAGAGATGAACCTGTTTTTTTTCTTGTGGGTTTAAAAAATGGGCAGGTATGTTCTTACATTTTCCTCTCCCATTGGGAAACAAGGTTATAAAAATAGAACACTTTGTGTTCTTTGGGTCTTTGTGGTATGTTTCAGTAGATGAGTACTAGCACTTAAAACAACATCTGGCAAAATTGTGTCCTGTGTTTCCCATTGCAATTGATATGTAGAAATAATGCTTTCAACAAATATGAAGACACTCTAAAGATACAAAAACAGTTTATATGAAAAGTCTTGGATTCCAGTTGTATAATTCTTGCAGTATAATAGATAGATCCAAAATTGAATTAGCATAGTGGATCCCGCTTCTTTAAAAAAAAGGAGCAGAGTACTATATATTTCCTGGTTGTTTCTTTTTTGAACTTTTAAGACTTGTTATGGATAGCTCTCTTTCTTTTTCCATAACACATCACCTCATTATTTAAAATAATTGCATTCAAGTCAGTTTGAAATGTATAAATAAACCATTAAAAGGAAAAATGGGAGTGTGTATGCTTTGGAAATAATTTGCAAGAATGTTTAGGAATACATGGCAGTACAAAAGAGCAGCTCTTTAAAGCAGCTGTGTGTTTTTTCAGGCTTTCATTCAAGCCTATAAAAGATATAGTTGGTTTAATGAGCTGAGTCATATTAAAACACCTTTTCTGAATTAATTTAAAAGCACACAATAGCGTAGAAAAATATGGTTAACAAAATGTGATATAGATGGCTTTATGGCTTATTGGAAAAACTTTCTAGTGACAACTTTTTAAAACAAAAATAAATAAAAATAATAAGGGACATTTGAAAAGCCTGATCTTCTCCATAAGTATTCATTTTCAGAGCAGTTTGCAAAACTACATCTTTGCCTTTCAAACAAGATAATATCCATTCTTCCGAAGTCTCAGTATATGCTATCTTGAGAGTTTTTTGGATCTTTTTTTCAAATAGTCCTCCTTGAATTTAAACAATACATTCAGAAGCTTATTATACAGTGGTGGTAACCACTACTGTCATTTCCCACTCCCCAGTCTGTTTTTTTTAAATAACCTGTTATTGTCTACAAAATATGCACTACCTTGCACAGAATGCAAAACACCAAATTAAATGCATCTACAAAGTGGCTAGGGAGCAAACAAACAAAGCTCCAAAATAGCAACATCTGTAAAAACTGCCTGTCTCTGTTTATATCAATTTCACTGTCATCCTACAGAAGGAGGAAGTTAGGAATACTCCTCAAAGCCATTGGCTATAAGATGAAAAATGATTCTCCATGTCATGTCAGTTGTTTGTGTCTTTGTAAAGACAGAACATTTCATCTGTGCCCCTTAGGCTATTTTAGATGTGACATATAGGCAGATGCCTCTACTGTTATGCAGAAACACCCTTTGTACTCCCCATTGAGCATATATTTCAAATGGACTTAAGGGCAAACGCAATATAGAATATACTGTATACAGGTCAAACCATTTGTCTTTCTAGTTAGAATTTTCTACAGAGACTGCTGGTTGCTGGTCTTGATTTTCTACCAAAATCTGGGAATACCTCAGGTTGAACTTGAAATATTGACATTTACATTATGTTTTCTGCCACTGAGCTATTTCCCTGGTTATTTCATCAACCATGTACGGTATTTATTACATCTCTGTTAATTTCACTAGTTTTGGTTGTTTATTGGGGAAACCCAACCAAAAACAAGGCCAATGAAAGTATGAACATGTATTCAGTCTTAATGTTGCCTATCCAGATTCCTTTATCAGTCCATCTATGTGCTTCCAAACCCTGGATTCCTTCCACTAAGGTTCAAAACATCTATCTACAGGAATTTCAAATTCTAATTTTTTCCCCAAATCACTAGCCTTTGCAATGCTTAATAAATTCAAATGAGATTTCTGATTTTTCTTTTGAGGGTGCACTTTTCCCCAAATACCTCCTGTTATATAGTATTCAGATTGGGAGCACATCTACATGTTTGCAAATTAATAATAATAATAATAATAACAACAACAACAACAACTTTATTGTCATTATACGTATATACACAGTATACCCATACAACAAAATTCACTTAACACCCAAAGATTAGGTCCAACACACATAACAATCCCCAAACACACCCCCACCCACCACAAATTAGTATTTATACCAGATATCTCAAACAATCAATGCCATCCTTGCTTCTTCATATCCGATCAATTGTTGAGTGTCCTTTGCATCTTTCTGTAGGCTCATTGAGACTATGGATAAATGATATCCATTATTGCTCCTTCCAAAATTCACTTGTATTCCTTGTAATTGGCCATATCCATTTGTACAGATTGTCCAGCAGTTTGCAAAAAAAAGCATCCTGCTAGATTACTGTTATGCACTGCTCTCTCAATCTCCTCCACCCAACAAACCTGGATTAGGAAGATACTTAACCTGAAGTCCGGCCGCATTTTGCTTCACAATTCAGGTTGGCTTTGGAATGTAACGCGTGTCTGGTGTCATGGTGACCAAGCAGTCTTTTTAGGCTTTTCAATACATTTTTTGCTGTGTCTACACAAACACTATAACATTGGAAGCTCTACAAATGCTTGGAGAAGATATTTTCTCTTTCTTTTTTTCTGGATAGTGGTGATTGTGGTGGGATTTTGATTGCTACTGTGTAATGTAAACTGGAAGACAATGTGACTAACAGGGATTAGTCCTCTAAGAAGAAGACAAGGCACCCTCAGTGACAGCACAATCATGGCTGAAGTTTCCTGTATATTGATGATTGCAGTATGTTGTGGATTGTAAACATCTAATCATCCTTTCCTCTTTGGTAGAACTAATGAGAGAGGAAAGCATGGAAAATAGGACACCTATTGCATCATGAAAACTTCACTCATTTACACTCATGCTCTTGCCGTAGTCTTTAGGAACTGAAACAATTGTTTTTTAAGAAATGTTGACCCTTGGTTTTGGAAGATTGTCTGCTTCAGCTGCCTCCTCAAATTTGTGGTCGCTGTGTGTGAACAACCATGAATCATCTTTCTGTCATTAAAATAACCACAATGAATGTGTTGTAAAAATGTGCTTACATGATGAGCTCACAAAGGATAAATCTAGTTTGAATGTTTTTTCCTTATTTTATTGGACCAGAGTGTTTTCAACATACACATGTGCACTCTTTCCCTCTTTATTTCTCCTTTGCCCCAGCACTCTGTTGCTGCTATCTAATATTCATTTCAGAACATGGTAATTGGAAAGAATTCTATATTTAAGATTGTCATACCAGAATAGATCAAGTAAACATAAAATACAGGGGAGGCTTTATTGCTTGAACTGTACAAAGGGTGTGTCATTGTGTCAAACGAAAACACAGGAGAGCACACTAAATAAACTTGGGGTTTCATACTCTTTTAAGTTAACACTTTTCTGCTTAAAGTCTGACCAGAAACAAAGTCAGAATAATAAGATAAGATCAAACAGTTTGCGTGTGCTCTGTTTTCCAAAGGAATGTTTTACTTTCTTTGAGATAGTCAGGCTGCTTACAAGCGATCCCTACTTCATTCCTGAGTCTTTGCATGATTGAAGTCATTTTAGATACTTATTTTTACAGTACCGAGACACATCTATCCCTTATGGGCACTATATTTTTACCTGTTACTTTTCTTCCAGCAGCAAAACAACTCTTTCTTGCACATATATTACCTGTATACAAAATATCTACTGCATATTAGGTTATATTTGAGTATTCATGATGAATACTTTCTAGATATGTTATCCAGTAAATCAAGTTGGCTAGTTAGACATGACCACAGATATGTAAGAATCTCCACTCCCAGCCTGTATTTTTTTTTATTCCCTTTTGTAAAATTATTGTTTTCATACTCATCTTTCAAGGCTACTTTTTTAGGCTTATCAGAAAATAGAACATTAATCATCCTGATCCTATAGAGATAAAAGCCTCAAGAGGCAAAGATCTTTTCTTGTTTTACAGTGAGTTCATCATAATGGAATTTTTCATCTCTTTGTCTTTTAATCTGGGCTAAAAAATGATTCTTTGATCTTTGATACATGCATAGCACAGGTTCATTCTTCCTTGTGACAATACTGAAAGGTCAGCAGGTCTGGTTAATTTATTACATGCTTTTATTTGTAAAGTACCCAGTTTTAGGTACTTAATATTCTTGGCATTACAGTCAGAATACTCACTTACTCAGTTTCCCCCGCTTCCAACTTTAAGAGTTGAAAAAAAAAAAGATGGGAAAAGTTTACAATCAAAGAATTTTGGGAAGGATCTTATATGCAAGTTCATGTTTGAGAAATAACAATGTGCAATCTGAAGTGTGTTTGAAACTACTCTTTGGACTGTCCACACATGTCCAGAGATGTTCTGCTTTTTTCCTGTCTTCAAGATATGAGGACAGCCTGTTGTTTGGAAAAATGATGCAAACAATGTTCTTCCTGCTATGCCTCAAAATTAAGGCATGTGTCCTGTGCAAAAACAAAGAGAAAAATGGATTAGTTTATTCTCTTTACTTGTTCCTCCTCTGCTTGTTTGGAGGTTGTCACTGTCCATAAGGGAGTTGTTAGGAAAGCTAGAGGGCTAAATCCAGAACACTCCCATCCCCTGGCACTCCCACACCAAGGGGACAACTCCTCCTTTTGTGAGAATAGATGAAAAGTTGGATCTAGACTCTGGGGATTAAGAAGTTGGGCCTTATGAAGAGCCAGGAGTTTCCTCAATGAGAACTTGTCTAGTAGCAGCAGCAACCAAATTGAAAATGCTCCCTAAGAATAAGAACATATGTAAGGCACAAACCATTTTCTCTCTTCTCCCACCATCTGCTCATTGCTTCACAGTAGCTTTAGGGATGGGCTGCTGGGGGTTTGCTGGGGTTCGGGAAAACTTCTAGCTAAGATTCTGTGCAGCATGGAGAACCCCCAAATCCCACTCCTGTCTGGCCCCTCCCACCCCACCTCTCCCAGGAGTCCCCATGAGGCCCATTTTGGATGCAGGTAAGTGTAGTGTGCACGTGGAAGCTCGGGGAGGGTAAAAACCAGGCCTACCGGAAGTTTGGGAAGGCCATTTCTGGCCTCCAGAGCCTGGGGATGCCATTTTTGCCCTCCTAGAGGCTCGAGGAAAGCCTCCAGAGTCCGGGGAGGGCAAAAATGCCCCCCCCCCATGGTGCAGGAGGCCGACTAGGCCATGCCCACCATGGCTATGCCCACCCAGCAACCGGATAGAGAACCCCTTGCTAAAAAATTTTAAGCCCACCCCTGAATAGCTTCTCTATCCCACTTCCTCCTTGCCCCTTTCCTGCTGTAGCTGCACTGATATGCTACAGACCTTGGTTCTCATCAGGGGTGAAATGCTCCCAGTCTGGTAGCGATCTTGGCCGTTGGTTTGGCGATCCGGTAGCAATGGTGGAGCGAAGCTCCACCCACCCACATGTCATTACTTCCTTGTTTTAATCAGGAAGTAATGTGTTTTTTACCTTCTGCCCATGTGCAGATTTTGTGCATGCACAGAAGGTCTGCATGTGACATGTGCAACCAAAGCAAGCGCACGTGTGGCCCATGCGTTTCTGATCCAGTAAGGAAGGTAAGTAGATTTCACCTCAGTTCTCATTCATCTCTTTCCACACCCTCTGCCTTATTGCCTAAATACTCATGTGCATGGGTGGGTGGCAGCAGCAGTGGTTATCTATAAAAATAGAGACCTCATGCAATATAGTTGATGTGGATGTTATTCCTGCCAGGGCCAAAAATGAGAAAAGGAAAACTATGGCTCCTCAGCAGGGCTTTGGGCAAAAGTTACAGGAGTGCTGTAATTGTATAGGAAACGGTATATGAAATCAACATATCATTATGGTCATTGATCAAAGGTCCCATATAAGAAAGCATAAAACATAACAAAACATTCCACAGTTTCATTCTCAACTTGATAGCAGTGTTCCGATATCGGAGGGGTTGCCACAAAGAAAAGGGAATCAAGCTATTCTCCAAAGCAGCTGAGGGCAGGACAAGAAGCAATGTGTGGAAACTAATCAAAGAGAAATAACCTAGAACTAAGGAGAAATGTCCTGACAGTTAGAACAATCAGTGGAACAACTTGCCTTCAGAAGTTGTGAATGCTCCAACACTGGAAATTTTTAAGAGGAGAATGGACAACCATTTGTCTGAAATGGTATAGGGTTTCCTGCCTGAGCAGAGGGTTGGACTAGAAGATCTCCAAGGTCCCTTCCAACTCTGTTATTCTGCTCTGCTCTGTTCTGTTCTGTTCTGTTCTGTTCTGTTCTATTATATTCTATTCTATGTTCCTATCTCACAAGTTTGTTGTGGGAATAAAATGAAGGGTGAACCCAGGTAAATTGTCCTAAGTTATATAAGAAAAGATGAAGTAGAATATCAGCAAAGTCAAACTTGAGTATGGGGGGGAGGGATGATAACAAAGAGAAATAAGATCAGAAGTAAAAATAAGTTATCAAGTAGCATGTACAATCCTAAAGATTTCTACATGAGAACAGTAAATGAAACCAATCAGTAACTGGAAACATCAGAAAAATCCAAATCCAAACAAAACACATTTGTGTTCCTCTTATAGTAAGCAAGTGTCATTTAAAGATGAAATTACTGGATGCCACTAGTCAAGAAATTGCCAGTTGTGGCCATTCTGTGTGTAGTTTTATTTACAAATAAATTACATATATAATACAACAATTTTAACTAATTGATCATCTGCCACTATTTGATTTAAATGGAATTACTCTTATTATCAGTATAATTCCATTACTTTATATTGGTGCTTTAAAAAAATCCTCCACAATTTATTCAACAAAAGTTGCTACTTGACATTAAAAGAAGTATTATTTTAAAATTTCCCATTAAAGTAAGACATTAGATTCAATGAAAATATTTGAGGATCTAACTCACGGCTATCAAAATTCAGCTTTGCAAATAAGAATTAAAACTACTTTTTGAATTAACATGTATTTCTAAAGGACTCCAGTCTCTTTTGAGGCCTGTAATTCTTAAATGGGTATCATAAGCACCACTGTGGACAAATAGACTAAGCTATGAGGTTTCATGAAAACATAGTGATATTCATTCTGAAAACACAATTCTTAAATAAGATCATTTTTAATTGGCTTTTCCTCTGTTGTAGTGACAGCTTTGGAAAACCTTTGGGCCATATCTGGCTTTATGTTGTGCTTAAATAATTGGGTGGCCAATATACATCAGAGTAGAAGGAAAATAATGGGCAAAAAGCAGAAAATATGGTCATAGAACTACTCTTTATCTTTTAAGAAGTTCTTAAATTGAAACACAGATTTCTAGTAAAAATAATTTTGGATCAGAGCTCTCTTTATTTGCTTTGAAAGCAGGCAAAGTAATTTGAAATATATCAGAATTGTCCATTTCAAAAATTAAGTATATTTTGCCTTCGGTTGAATAAATCTGCACATCTTAATGACTGGTTTCTTGCGTTTTTCTCACCATTCCCACTCAAGTCTTATTTTGTGTGTGTGTGGTCCTTACTACACAGTCTGCCCAGCTAAACACAGGAGAGAAGAACAATTGTGTAATTTCTATAGTTTTTTCAATGTATGTTAGCAGACAATGGGCAATAAAATTGTTTTATTCAGCAAACTGGAATTTCAGCCAACCTAGGAAAACCACAGGCACAAAGGAACAATTCTGGGAGAGTTAAATTTCCCCTCGGTGGAGGATTTCCTAGAGGTTCTGGCCTTAATTCACATTCTTCCTTTCTCATTGAAAACTTTTTATGAATGGAAAAGACCCAGAGGTCTATTGGAAAGAGAGATAAACTGCCTAAAGCCCTTTAAGTTTATAAGGATGACCCCAGGGTTTAGTGTCCAAAGGTGGGCACTGAGACTAAAGTCCTGAAGGGCTAGAGCACAGATGTGAAGCTTGCATCGTCACGGTGTCATTGTGTGATGTATCATGACTTTTCCCCCCTCCGCTAAATCGGGTGTGGGCATGGCCAGCACAGGATGCATCAGGCCCACGGGCCATGACTTTTGACAGCCCTGGGTTAGAGAAATAGCTGAGAACACTTTGAAGGATTAATTTAAATCAAGGTATTGAAAGGTGGTGTTGTGGTCAGTTTCACAAATCTCTGTAAGAATACCTTTCAATATTCTTAGAAATTATACCTCACCCACTGTATTTTCTCAGAAATAAGAAATGCATCTTATCCGAAGATACTGACATGTCATGAAATTGATAATATTTGCTTAATTTTCAATTTTATACATACACACACCACTATTTAGATTTAGAAAAGCAAGACAGAACTTCTTTCTCCAAAGGTTTGTTTTGTTAATGTCTATGCTAGGCCTCAGTTTTTAGGGTGGCTAATTATTTTGAGGCCTGAGCAACAGGAAGTCCTTTGTACTAAATTAGAAACAATGATTATTCCCTGGCCCACCCTTTCAGCCTTCACCTGCAACTGGAAGGAAATGCTTGCAACAAGGAAGGAAAACAACAGGAACTGGGAGCTCCCGAAGTTGAAAGAAGAAGTTGAAAGATTCTAAATCAAGAAATCTGCAAACAGAGTCAGAGAACACTATGGACACATGCATGGGGATGATTACATAATAGCTCTTTCCAAATCCAATCTTTTGTGCACCCTTTCTCAGAATTTAGCCTCTTTATGGATCCGATCAATTTGCTGATGCTCAAAGGCTCTCCCCCCCCATATCATAGAACATAGAACACTTTCAATTTATGTTGCTCTTGTTTGCATCTTAATTTTTAAATTGGCTTAAGGGAAAACATGTATGACTAAGATAAAACAGATTTCAAGGTTATTCATTCCACACGGCAGACTACCCTGTGCACAATTCCTCTGCTGCTGTGTTCTCTCACTAACCTGAACCTTTATCATCAGTGATAGAATGACACTGGGAGTAAAACTTTGCCTAATATGTATATGAGTGTTTGCTGACTTGAAACCTACCAGTGTCTCTTTTTTTAAGCTAGCTAATTAAGAGCTTTTATAGAAAACAAAAAACAAAAGTAAGTGCAAGTGACACCATTTTGTTTTTCTTCAGTCACTTGAGGTAAATGGATTTCAGATATCTAAAACCAACAGGAGCATTCAAGGCAGTACAAGAGCAATACTATTTTAAAACCACATCCAGAGGTCAAATTTGTGGTGGAACACTGAGGAACAAAGATTTATGTCACCTGTTTTCTGTCCTGAAATTTTTTTTTGGTTCTATCCTGGCATTATGGCAACTAGACAATATGGATTATCTCACTGCTTCATTATGAAAACTAAACTTTAAATATTATTCTAGGATTAAAAGTTGAGCAGCATTCTGGGTTTTCCTTTTACCTTGTTTTAATGGTTGGATTGTGGATAACCTAAAATCTGGTTGTGATAGAAATAGGATGTAATTCTAAACTTGACTCTGAAATGCTTCTTGTCTCAGCAAAATACAGGATAAATTTATGAACTGGAGCAATTTTGAGCAGCTGGAATCCTAACACCTGGAGAGGGAGGGAGACATTCCTAATATTACTAAAGTAATTGGGTATAAGCATATAAAAAAGAAGTCCATTTAGGCATTGAAATGTTCAGTAATGCTATAGGGCATGGGTGTCAAACTCACAGTATCATGTCATCATGTGACGTTTCATGATGTTTTTTCATGGGGTGGTGTGGCCCGCGCATGACACATCTGGTCCATGAGCCGCCAGTTTGATACCTCTACATGATAGGGAGCCAGAGAAGATACTTACAGATTAACAGTTGGAAGGGATCTTGTAGGTCATCTAGTCCAACCCCCCACCCAAGCAGGAGACCCTACATCATTTCGGACAGATGGCAGTCCAGTCTCTTCTTGAAAGCTTCCAATGATGAAGCTCCTACAACTTCTGAAAGCAAGCTGTTCCATTGGTTGATTACACTCTGTAGATTAAGATTCAGGGAGTCTTCTGCCTTGACAATTGCTCACCTGCTTAGATCTCCTTCCTTCTATCCCACCCACTCTGGTCTGCAGTTGAGTTCATCTAAAGGATGCAAAAATACCTTTTGATGTTTTCATTTGCTTGTTTGTTTTTAACTTCTGAGATCATGCCGTTTATTGACATAGTTGCTTCCTGCATCCTTGAGAGAGAATTCCAAGCTGACTAGAGCCTTGCTACTTTGAGCTTTATCTTTTTGGATTTTTGGTGGTCTTGTTAATACTAGATAAGCGGCATTGCTTTTGGCTAAAAATTTCTTAAAACCATCCCATAAAAATATTTTTAAAGAAAACTATTAAGCATGTCTCATTAAGGAGTATCATCTAGAAGCTATTCACACAAGATAATTATACGGAAAAATAAGAGTATTAATATAAGAAAGCTACATGTCCCTAATATGATTTGGATTCAAAGTGCCCTTCCAATTATTGAAGAACTGTTTCATACTGCATATCAGATCAAGTAAACTCAATTTCAGGAGTTGTATGGATGGTGTCAACCCTAGCATCCTTGAGTAGTTCTAGTGTACCAAGAACCTCACAGAGTGCAATGTTGATATCTATCAAATGTTTCTAACCAGTTATTTTAAGCATCAGCATTAGTCACAGGCATGGTTTCGTTGACATCAAATGAAAGAGCAGGCACAAGCTTTTTTTTCTCTCTTTACAAAACAATTGGGTAGAATAGTGTTTGAGTGTTTTTCTTCCTATAATTAGTTTTGCAATAATCAGAGACCTGCTCTTTTTGTATTTATTTAGTAACTAGAACCTATGATTAAGATGCACTTTTGAGGAGATGAACTGACTTTTACCAGCTATTTTAGCCATAGGTAATCCACATATAGGCAGAAAACATTTCCTCATGCTATTTTCTACCTGGAAAACAAACAAACATTAAGAAATACACTTGGTATATGTTCACCCTTTTCTTTACTTCTGCAATAGGTCTAATGTATATCAAGAATGCATTAAATACAAATTGACTGTGCAACACATATCCACCAATTTTAAGATATTCAGATGGATTTTTACTTATATAGTCCTGTTCTACTGGCTATAATACAAGAAGACCTGTGATAATTCTGATAGATTCACCAATATTTAATGGTATAAATAAATATATGACTAATTTAAGGCACAATTTAATAAGTATTAGCTGAAGTGAGAAAAAAGTTTCAGTAATTTTCTAAATACTGCAGCAGGAACAACTTTCAGTTACTTGATCAGTATAGTACTTTCTTTTTTTTTTCTATGTCAAAAAATGTTTTCATTAAGAAGATTCGTTTTATGTACAAGGGCTCAATCTTTGAGACCCTAATTCTCCAGAGTAATTGCAAAGATTAAAGGAGGGATTTTCCCAGTTAATATGAAAAACAGTATATATTTTCATTGGGACATTTTGTTAATATCTAAAAAAAAAAATGAATGCAGAGGCAACATTTGGTTTTTATAGAAAACTAAGCAGAGTTGGTCCTAGTTAGTATTTGACAGAGGACTACTTGGGATTTCCAGGGCTGTGGCCTAGACTGTTAAAAGAAATCAGTAGCAAATCACTTCTGTATCCCGTGAGGAAAACTAATATGTTCCTGCTAGTCACCCTGAGCCAAGTTGACTTAAAGATGAAAAAAACTGCAACCAAGTACCGTATGGTATGTAGAATTGTTCATACATAGTACATTTTATATGGCAAGTTAAACAGAGATTTTAATGAGCTCTAAAATAGCATAGTGAAGTTACACTGGAATATCTAGAAATATGACACCCATTTTTAAAGTTAGATTGGTATCAGTTCAGAAAAACTCTCAAAGATTTATATGTAATTATTTTGTAATATGTTCTTTCCAGTGAGATATAGTTCTTAATATTATCTGGGCTGCTTGAATTTCCAAGTGAGCAATCCTGTGAGGGAAATAATGTTTGATATACAAGTATTAAACTTGAGTATACCTGACACAGTGTTATATGTTATGTATGTATGTAATCTGTATGACAACCCATGTCACAAAAAAGTAAGATGCATAATTAAAAAACAATAAATACATAAAAACATTTTTGCCTTGCATTTTGCACCAGCTGAAGCTTCTGAATACTCTTCAAAGGCAGCCACAGGTCAACCACATTACAGTAGTCCAATTGGGAGGTAACTGGACATGAGTGACAGGGAGCAGGGGCCCCTGATACAGGAATAGGGAGTATAGGCACACAACACAAAACTGCAAAGGCCCTCCAAGTCATGACTTCCGTCTGCTCTTTCAGCAGAAGTCATGAGTCTAGGACAGGGGTGTCAAACTCAATTTCATTGAGGGCCGCATCAGGGCTGTATTTGACCTTGGTGGGCTGGGGTGGTCATGGCCAGGGTGGGTGTTGCCAGCTCAACGTCACTTGTGTTGGGACTGAGCACTCTGCCAGGGAAAACGGGCTCCTGAGCTCCTTTTTCAGCTGCAATGGTCTCCTGCAACTCTTTGCCAATGAAGACGGAGTGCCGGAAGGCCGCAAACAGTCCTCCTGAGCTCCATTTTTGCTGGCAGAGGCACTGCAGGACAGTCCTTCACTGTTTCCAGGGTGGCCCTGCTGGCCATATCTAAGCACCCCGCAGGCCAGATCCATCCAGACCCTGGGCCTTGAGTTTGGCACCCCTGGTCTAGGAGGATCCACAGGTTGCAACTTGGGTCTATCTGGCAAAATGCCATCTATTCCAGCACCAAAGATGGCATAGGGTCTATGCCATCTTAGAACCAGAAAGCCCCAAACCAAAATGCCACTCAATCTTGCCAGAGTAAGGAACCTCTGGGCGCAACCTCTGGGCACCAGGATAAAATGTTTACAGCATTGTTTAATTTGCAAGGGGAAGAGATATATAATTGGTATCAACAGCATATTGCTGATAACTTATGCCACAGCAACAGATGAACTCACAGAAGAGTGCCATATAGAAATTAAATAGGAAAGGGGAAAACACTGCACCCTGTAGCACCCTACATAATAGTGATCAAGTGTGAGATTTCTCCTCCACAGCTACCACTGATTGGAATCGGCTTTGGAGAAAGGAGGCAAACCAGTACAGTTGGTACAGCCTTCCCCCAGTCTTCTGAGCCAAGGAGGATACCATGGCTGATAGTATCAGTAGCCGCAGAGAGGTCAAATAGGGCAAGGGTGATGCATAATCTCCATCCCACCTTCATCGGAGATCATCCCAAAGCATAACTGATACTATTTCCATCTCATATCCAAATCATAACTGAAAGGGATCCAGATAATTCATGACCTTGCTACTTGCAAGGTCCTCTGAAGCTGCTGAACAACAACCTTTTCAATCATCTTCCCCAAAAAGGGGAGGTTAGATACAAGTCAAAAATTGTCCAATATAGAGGTGTCCAGTGATGGCTTCTTGAGAAGTGCGATGAACCAGGATCTTCTTAAGAAGGGTCAATCCCCTCACTCAAGGAAGAATTAACCACCATTAGAACTCCCCAGGTTGCTTTAACCAGCCAGGAGGGGCACGGATCTAAAAAGCAGGTGTCTCAGCTCATAGTCCTAATGCCCCTGTCCATATGTTGATGTGGTTTCCTTTTAAAACATAGCTCAGATTCCATTTGGAATCAGTAGATATGCTTCAACTTTTCTTGGCTTGACAATAAGTAATGTTTGTCTTTTCCTTTTGCATCTCATTAATTGTTGCCCATCCATCTTAAGTGTTGGTGTTCTAAAGAAATATCCTCATTGGAGGATCAAGAAGCCAGTTTATTGGTTTATTTTAATCTGATGGTTACAGATCTGTTTGATTTGGGGTGGGCAGTATTGCAGTCTGAGCACATTTGAAGGCAACATGTGGGAGAAGATTGCACTATATCCTTCCTGAATCTTTCTGATCCCATTGTCTTTTGGATGTTGTTGGGTTCTCCCAGCCACCCCAGATAATCATGGCCAGAGGGTCAAGATGATTGATAGAAAGTCCAATGTCACCTGGGGACTACCGATTCCCACATTTCTTGATGCTTAAAAGGGTTAGCTCAAATAACCCAGCAAATAACTAAATTCTCTTAGGATACGCTGTCCCAAATAATGTTTCACAAACGTGTCTTGCAATATATAAATTAGTCAGTCTTATCAGTGGATGGAGATTGCCCACCTCGAATGTTTTTCTCATTAAGGTGACAGAATTCTAGTTCTCTAAAATATGCAGCATGAAAAGAATTTATTAAAAGTCAGTCAGTAATTGATTATAGACATGTATATGGTTAATACTTCATTGACAACAATCTTATATTAAGAATTTCCATGCTACATTTTAATCTTGATTTTTTAACTTTCTCTATCTTCTTTACTATTTCATATGAGAGGGAGAGAAAGCACACATCCAAGACCTTTTTTCATATTGTTTTATATTCTAATGCTACCCTCTTGTGGAACACTCAATGACTACAAAATATGCAGTGTTATATTGTTATACTGTGGCTCTATAGTTCATTTAAGTACCCTTTGATTGCGGTTATCAGTAAATTGAATCTTCTATTTAATTACTTGATTTGTGTCTGTCTAGAGACTCATTCAAGTATGAACAGAAGCTCTCTTCTGGCTAGTTCTAGGCTAGTGGTGATGGATGGGAATAGGAAAATAAGTGTCCTGTGTCATGCATCTTAAATCATGCAATTTCCACATCACTTACGTTGCGACCTAACTGTAGCACACAAGGCACAGATTTAAGAACTATATATTTCTATTCTTACCCTTCACAAAAATGTTTATTGACTGCAACTGAATCTAAGAAGAAAGAGGTACCTACCAATGCTTGCTCAAAGCTGGCATATTTGGGAACAAATGTCTAATGAGGTCAGGTATGTAGTATTTCTCCATCTCCTTCTTCTCTTTGACTGCACATCTAACATAAAGACACTTTGGTATGGTGCTTTGCCCATTCTTTTCTTAACCAGTGGTATACCTGCTGTTTCAGCTGTTTATTAAAATATGGTCTTTACAATTAAATGGAAATGCCTAATTAAATGCTGATGTCTCCAATTACCATCTTATAGCAATGCCAGAAGAGGAAAGGGGAAGAGAAATTTTAGATTTAGGGGTCACCTCTTATTCTTATGGAGGCAGCTAACTCAACATTCCTGATAGGCCTAGTAGGCCTCTCTTAGGTATACCCCTTATTTGGAGCTGCCCATATCCCTTTTCTGGCATATGCTGTCTTTGTAGCCTCCTAACCTAAAACTCTCATATTTTGCTTGGCTGTATTGAAGAAGGAGGAAACAGAAGGCTAGGGAGATAAAGCACCTCAGCGGAGGCCTGCAGGAAAACATTTATGATAGAGGCATCCTGAGCCTGCTGTGAACTCAGGTTCCGAATCTGTTCCCAGCAACAGGAGACCAAGGATCTTTGCATCCCAAAGGTAGGAAGAGGGATAAGGCAGAATGAAAAGAAGATTTTGGATATATATTTAGGGTCACTTTCATCTCACGTTGCCATTTTTGTAGTACATGTAGGGGATTTTATATGAAGGATGCAACAGTGGAAGAATGTTGACACTTTCAACCTCTGCTTGGAAGTTTTCCAGATACATCTGGTCAGCCACTGTTTGATATAAGATGCTGACTTAGGTAGTCCTTGTATAATGACATAGCAAAGAAAACCTTTCCATTCTAGCCTTAACCAAATACATTGAGGTTGAGATGGAAAGCATTACGCCATATGTATGCATGCGTGTGGGATTTGTTTTTCCTTTTCAAATTTTCCTCACAAATACTGTATTGCCATTCCCCAATGACAAGATCCACACAACATACTTCAGTAGGCCAATGATGGGACAGACTATTGTGTGAACCTGCTGCTCAAACAGGTCAATACTTGGCAGAGAGGAGCAGCTTTAATTCAAAACTTTACTAAGGATTTGCAAGGCAAAGCCCCCTAGTTAGCCATACTACAGACCCTGCAAAATTTGGACAATTTAGGGCAGGGTCCAAGCCCCACCCAATCAGTCCTCCAAGAAAAAGAGGGAGTTGTTCAGCAGCTGAAACAAAAGGCCTGGTTACCACAGAAGGCGCATTTCAACATTGATTATCCACAGGAGCCGAATTCTAGCCCGTTTGCCAAAGTGGCCATTGGGGAGGAATCATTTTTATAATGAAATCTTGCAAGTACCATCTTGGTAGGTGTGGTCATGAGGTTACAAAGCCTTAACACAGTTAACATAATTAAATGCTTTCAGAGCCAACTGTGAAGTATTATGATTTTACTTGAGGCATGCTATGTTGATGAACCCTGCATATTTTCTAAGACCTAGAGTGGATCCACAAATAGTCTGTCTCCAGATTTGGGAGTTACTGTATTCTTAGGATCTGTAGTGAAGATCTACGTGAAATGAACAGGATGGCAGTTCACATGCCTCTCACATGTGACTTAAGGTTTCTTAAAGGACTTAAGGTAAACTTAAAGGATTTAAGTTTTTCTGTTCTTATGGCGTTTCTATAGGAATGTGCAGCGTGTGTGTGTCTGAACAATCCTGCCTACCATTTTCCATAAACTGCTGAGTCACGCTGGGAATTCTGGAATTCCCAGTGTGGGCAGCACTGCGGAAATCTTACCTAAATGTGGCAAAATTTGTACTTACAAAAATTTGATAATTGTGGTTGTGACATAAGCTAAAATTATCTGATTCACCTGGAATTGTGATTTGTTCATATTCATGAGTTGAAGAGATTAAAAACCAATTCTTATACCTGGCTCACTTGGTTGGGGTATCTTGAAAGAAACTATACAATGTCCAGTTGCAAAGTTCTTATAGTTGCAGCTTCTCATGCAGAACATGGGAAATTCCTTGATATTCATGTATTTGGTCTAAAGCCTAAATGGAACCTGTGTGCAACAGATGATAGGATCTGGGTCTATTACTGCAGACTTCTTCCTAACTATCTAGAGAAAACTGGCATACATATTTAGAAGAAATAAAATGAATGATCTTAACACATATACATATGTACAGTTTCCAGCTTTGCTTCTTCTTTCACTTCTATTTTGGTTACGCTCTGTTGATTCACAGTATGCTTTTCTTTATTGGGTTTGTAAATATCTTTGCATAAAATTGGATATAATAGGTATCTGGACCATGCTGCTGTTCATATGATGTTAAAGAAATAGTGAAGACTGAATCGAATAGTTAAAAGTGGATGATCTATAATGTAGCAATAGATTTTCAAACAAAAAGGCAACTGTTTATTCAATTGTCCTGGAGTGGATAATGTATATTTGAAATATACCAGATTATATTCTAAACAGTTATGAAGATATGATTGATCTCTTATTAAATGAGATGGTAATGGAAATACATGTTAAACTACAAGTAGGAGATTACAGTATAAAGCAAGACTTCCAAGATAGCTTTATTGAAATGTTAGCTATTCCAGATAAAGGATGTGTATGTGTGTATTTTTATATATGTGGTATCACAGTGTGTAAATTAGGTGATAGTAAATGGTAATCAACCAACAAACAAGTGCCTTAGCTAGCTCTGATGATAGACTAGAGAAAATAACATGCCACCAATGACTTCATGATTCAGCACTGATGATGGACTTCTTGATGCTTTGATGGTTACTTTAGAGGATATTTCCATTCTTCTACAACAGGGGTGTCAAGCTCACTGTTATAGCCTGCCAGCTGCCAGTGGAGCTGGCGGCAGACTCGGATAATGAGGAGATTGGGGAGGAACTTGGGCCAGTTTTGGAGTCTGCAGAAGGCTCTAATGGATGCTCTGCATCGGACACAGAGATAGAGCCAGGGCTGTCCAACATTTCTCAGCCACTGGAGAGGCAGCTGCCTTTGGAGGCTGATATAAGTTAAGAGGAAGAACAGCTGGGGCCTGTTCCAGATGCACATATGTGCAGAGCAGTTAGGAGAGGTGAACAACAGAGGACAAGGAGTCGACTCAGGAAGCAAAGCACACATGGATGCTGAATGGTCCCTCCCTGGCTGGAGAATAAATAGAAGAAAAGGGGAGTGGTTGTCGTAGGAGACAACAGTTTGTATTTCTGAAGATTTTGCTCATTGTGTTTCATGCCACAAAGATTGCTTACCAGAACTTAATTTGCAGCCTTTCGGCTGGGAGCTCACGGCCTTGCAATTATCACAAGGAACTGATAAGGTCTGTATTGCAGTTAACTCCTTGAAGGACTATTGCCTGGACTTTTCGGTGGGTGAATGCAATTAATTCACAAGAGGTAAATAAAGAGGGGGTTTTCGTGACAAGGAGCCCGTTTCTGCTTCTGCTAAGTCTGGGTCAGAACATTCACAGCCCATGGGCAAGATGCGTCACATGCTGGCCAAACCCAACCCCAGTTTAACGAAGGGGGGAAAAAGTCCTGATTCATCATGTAACAACAACGTGACGATGTGAATTTGACAGTCCTGTTCTATAATATCAAGCTAGAGCAGAGCTTTCAAACTCCCGGCCCATGAGCCGGATGCGTCACGCACTGGACACCGTCACGCCCGGTTTAGTGAAGGGGGAAAAAGTCCTGATACATCACATGATGCCGCCATGACAGTGTGAGTTTGACACCCCTGGGCTAGAGCATAAATAGCCACAGCTGCAATTGTGCTCCAAAAATCCTTCATTAGAACTCCTGAGCAAAAGCAGCATATCAAGAAGAATTAGATAAATTCATGAAGTATAAGTCTCTCACTGGTTATTTGTTGTCATGACTATGTATTGGGGTTGTACCATATTCAGATTGAAAAAGAAAAAAGTGCTTCAGAGCATGCATGAATAAATGTAAACACTTGTTGGTAACTCCTTAAAGCAAATTCTTCTGGGATTGTGCTACAGTTGTGAAAGGCACAGCTGGTTTAAAGAGCTGTCAACAAGTGTTATGTGAATACTTCACTTGTCCAAAGCAGTTCTCTGCTGCTTTGAATTTGAAGCATTCCATAGCTCTACTAAACATTATTTCTACTACACAGGTAGTATATAGGATGTAATTATGCATATCAATTTCATATCAATGTCATAATTTTTCTGAAGCATGTAGGGTGAACTCTGTCTTTCTCAGTTAATCATTCAAGGACTTTCCTTCATATTAAGCCATGGAAAAAGTCTTTAACCTTTTTAAAAGGGACATGATAATGAAAGGATGCAGATTGACAGAGGAGTGGAATAGGTGGGGAAAGGAAGTGTATTAGAATTTAGAAGGAAGCGTTACAGAATTTACAGAATTCTGGAAGTGTTACAGAATTATTGTTTCAATGTCCCTTCCTGCCCCTCCATTTCAATTTCTGATAACAGGTAAATGGCTCTGAGCCTTTAAATGTGAACTGGAGGAGAGCACATTTCTATAAATATACCAGAAGGATTTCTCCACTCTTGGACTTTAAGAATCTAAGACAGAAGAGGATTAATATGAACATGCGCTACAGCAACATTATAAATGAGCAAATGCAAGAACTTGAAAGGCCAAGTAGGAGGGCCTTTGAATGAAAGGAATCTTTCATTCTTTCATGTCCTACCTACCTATAACTTTATGAGACCTTTTCTAGAACCTAGGGCCAATGGTTTAAATGAAGGAAGCTGCAATACCTGTCCTGCTCCCTCATTAATTAAATTGCCCTATTTTTCAAACTTTTGTTCATCTGCCAACTGCTGTAAGATCCAGTGCTGGCATATAGTTTCTTCTTGAACTATAAAGTACTGTCCAGCATATCATGTGGGGAAGAACCCAGGCTCACATGAAACTTATCAGCGCTTCCATCCTCATTCCTCTGTTCTTTTTTTACTTGAACAAACTTTTGTGTCTGTTACAATATTGGCTGAAGTGGGTGAACTCTTAATTCTAAGATCTTCCTTTCTGCCCACAGTACTGGATCAACTTCTTCCCGAGCTGAACATCCTGCTCAAACTCCTGGACCATGAATACCTGAGTGCCACCACAGTGGAGAAGAAAAACACAGTTTCAAATATCTTGCAAAAGCTACAGCCTCCTGCAGGTTGGAAAACCCTTGTCATATTTCATCATTTTGTTTTAATTTACTGTTTTCCTTTTTTTTTTCTTCGTTTTTGTACAACCGTAACTATAAAAAATATGTTTGGCATCTTTTCTTCCTTGATTGTGACATATTTTGACTTCTGACATGTCCTGGCAGGTGTCAGTCTTTTGTTTAGGTATTGGGGAATCACTGGAATGATTGCAACATTTTTCCAGTCGTTTGCCTCCAGTGACAGTTGACAGTAATCAGTTGCCTGGCCAGCAAGTCCTGTTTTGCTCTTTTAAAAGCAAATGTATCAGAATGGTTTCCTGAAGGCAAGTTGAGGCTTTGTTATCAAGGACTGTTCATGATGCCAGAGAGGTATAAAATTATATTTTCATGAAAGATGAAAATATAGTTTTATACCTCTGCTCACAATAGAATCCCTTACGCTACCAGGCTTGAAATTTTGGGCTTGGACAACCTGTAACTATGCTGCCTACGGTCTGACCTAAGTATAGTACACAAAATTGTCTGCTACCATGTCCTACCTGTCAACGACTACTTCAGCTTCAACCACAATAATACACGGACAAACAATGGATACAAACTCAAGGTAAACCGCTCTAAACTTGATTGTAGAAAATACAGCTTCTGTAACAGAGTGGTCAATGCTGGAATGCTCTTCTTGACTCCATTGTGACATCCTCAAACCCACATAGCTTCAACCTTAAACTGTCTATCGTGGACCTCACCCCATTCCTAGGAGGTCCATAAGGGGGCGTGCATAAGCTTTTTTTTTTTTTTTTAACTGTTTAATAAAACAGTTTGAAAAAGAGCCTAGATAGCTCTGCAGACAAAGCATCCTAATTAAACATCCAGCTGTCTGCAATTACTCATGTTCGAATCTCGCCAGGCTCAAGGTTGACTCAGCCTTCCATCCTTTCTAAGGTAGGTAAATTGAGGACCCAGTTTGTGGGGGCAATAAGCTGACTTTGTAAAATATACAAAAGTATGAAGGCTATTGCTTAACGCATTGTAAGCCGCCCTGAGTCTTTGGAGAAGGGCGGCATATAAATCAAATAAAATACACACACACACACACACACACACACACACACACACACATAATTTTATTTTCGTAGGTCTTTATGTGTATCTTTCTTTATGCCAGGGATTTTCCTACGTATATTAAGATGTTTCATGGCCTAATTTTCGGTGAAATCTCAATTCACCAGCTTTTAGGCCTTTTTAAATATTACAGCAGCTATATGCTATCTGTTTGAGTTTGTGTGGGAGACTAGAATGGACCCATTTCTGCCTCGTTAGGCTTTGTCAACTAGCCACACCCACTTTTCTTAATTCTGCCCTGTAACAGTCAAATAAATTATTATTATTATTATTATTATTATTATTATTATTAAATAATAAATATTTGACTGTTACAGGGCAGAATTAAGAAAAGTGGGTGTGGCTAGTTGACAAAGCCTAACGAGGCAGAAATGGGTCCATTCTAGTCTCCCACATAAACTCAAACAGATAGCATATAGCTGCTGTAATATTTAAAAAGGCCTAAAAGCTGGTGAATTGAGATTTCACCGAAAATTAGGCCATGAAACATCTTAATATACGTAGGAAAATCCCTGGCATAAAGAAAGAAAGATATATTATATATATATATATATATATATATATATATATATATATATATATATATGATGCTAATTCAGGCAAATGAACTGTTCCTTTACAGTCAGCTCTTTGCATTCTCTAAATCCAACTGCTGTGTAATTGCTGTGAACATTAAACAAGGAGGCAAGTGCCAACACATTACAGATGTAGAGGCAGACGATTCAATGCTTGTCCTCCAGCGCTCTAGTTCTGCTCCAAATAGTTTTGAGAGAGAGAGGGAGAGGGAGAGAGCTGACTCCTTATAGTAACCAAAGAATGCCTAAAGCATTCTTTAGGTCTTCTGATTTCGCAAATGAAACATATGTACAGTATCTTTGTCTTCTTTACAGGAACAGGAGATTGCAGTTGGGGGGGGGGGGTCTACATCCCAGAAACCTAAACAATTATCTGAGGCAGCTTATCTCTAACAACTTTTTCATATCTCTTCCCTCCTCCATCTGTTTCCATTATGGTTTTCATAATACAGGATCCTTGGTCCTTTGTTGTTGCAAGTACCTGACTCCCTCTGGTGGAGCATTCTATGCTAATGGACCCTTCCAGCTAACCTTGAGGAGCAGAAATAAACAGACATTAAACAATGGCTGGCAAGAGCTGACTATTCTATTCTTCTAGCCATTTGAGCCTTAGACACAGGGTTTCTTCATATTTATGATTGTTCCCAGTACAGGACAAATGAAATTGTAAGCCTTTCGGGGTGGATATTTTTCTACATTTAATTTTTGGTACTGCATCTCATGCTTTCTCAGGTCAGC
This sequence comes from Masticophis lateralis, assembly GCA_030761175.1. NCBI lineage: Eukaryota > Metazoa > Chordata > Lepidosauria > Squamata > Colubridae > Masticophis > Masticophis lateralis. Next base: position 99,007,353 of record JAUDYJ010000002.1, read on the forward strand.
CAATTACCTTTTGGAAATTTGTGTCATTAGTGCTATACTAGTTTTTCCAGACGGGATGGGCTATCTCTCAGAATCCATGGAGTGTCTGCCTCTCTGTGTGTATGTGACTTTGGGTGGGCATGCTGATGTATGTATGTGACTCTATATGCATAGAACCGCAGAACCCTTTGGTAGTGAAAATAGTGATATTATTTAACCTTGCTTTAGTTGGCCAGGAATTGTTATTTTCTTTCCTGTGGAAATGTGTGTTTCCACTAGACTTCCTGCTGGCTGATTTCTGCTGAGACAGAAGATTTCCATAGGAAGAGCAAATGGTTCGCATTGTCTGATCAGGAGATTTCTGTCTTCTGTCTTGCAGCAACACCCAGCATATATATTCTTCATAACTTTGGATCACTTGAAGCAATTCTGAAATGGCCGTCTCTGAAGGAAAGTGATATCTCCTCCTTCTTGCCTTATACTTTTCAGATATCAAGTCTCTCCTGAAGATAGGCATGGCCCTTCTTGACCTTCTTTGAAGTTTGCATGAAATTGCTATTTAATTAGATTGGCTGAAGTTCTGGGAACAATAGATACCAGGAAGTGAAAATTTTTCATTCAGATAGCTGAAAATATATATGCAGTATTTGTTCCGATATTGTGCATTTTACTGCTGTCTTATGAAATCATGATACAAACTGACAAAAAATTAACACGATGAGCAAATCTGGATGGTCTCTTATCTATTCTATGAACTCACGTTGGCATATCTACATCTATGAATCAAATCTACAACTTAGTAAGACAGTACAGATTTGAGGGATAGTAAATTCAAAATTCTGCAAGGATTGAATACCTGTTTTGCTATATTGGATATTTTTTTAGGAAGCTAAAGTTGTCCTAGTAATGACTTACAACAGTGAGAGAGAAGGTCAGATATTAAACATTGAATGTCACTTTTTGTTTATTTATTGTATCATTTCTATCTTTCAGGGAAGGATGTGAATTACATGTATATGAATACGACAGCACTGCATAATGGCACTAGTTTTGTGGAATCACTGTTTGAAAAGTTTGGTATGTACAGTGGATTGATGTGATTACATTGTCACCTATAGGTGTGGTTATTTTGGTCCCATTCAGTACCTGAAATAGAAGAGTAATGGAAGTACTATAAGTGACAGAAAACCCACAAGGTATCAGAAAATAGGGAGGAGTCTGGTAGCATCTTTTCTGACTAACATATTTTATTTAAAAACTTAAGCTTTCATGAGCTGCAATTCACTTCATCTCCAACAGCTGGTTGATTTGACATATATATTACATATTGATTATTTACCTGTAAATTTCGACAAATTTAAATACTACCTTTTTTAGTATTGGATATAGGTTTGGGAGCGAATATATTTCCTCCCTGCTTTAGTTCTAAAGGGCAATAGCTCTTCTGAATTGAGAAGAATTCGCTTATCTGGTCTGATCTTTTATTTCATAGTCAAAGTTGTATCCAACTTAATATTTTCAAATTATAATTTCACCCCCCCCCCCCAGTCCTAACATATCACAGAATCAACATAGATTGTCATCAGCATAACTATCCAAGTCTCATCCAAGAAGTCTTTCATTCTTCTTGATCACCTGTTTACTTCAGTAAGAGGACAGCTGACTCTCTCTTTGTGACTTCCTTTCTCTGTCTCCCATAGGGACTCAGAAGAAAGAGGATACATAAATCTCATGCCCTGTACCTTTGTGGGCCCAAACATTAAGGTCTGGTGCAACAATGAATATACATGTTACTGTACTATTGAATCTCTGGCTTCTAATCTTTTCTCAGACTGTGACTTGGGCAATCTTCAGGACATGCAAGAAGATGATGGAGATGGTAAAGAAGGCATCAGCTTGGAGCTTTCAAGGAGTCAATCAGCTAAAAGTGTAAGTTCCACCAATTCTCAGTTCCTCATTCCATATCACAGGAGAGTGTTTTATACTAAGGACAAACACTGGTCATCTACTTCAGTGCTGTTCATTTTCATTTTCTCTAATTTGGCACTTTCCAGAAACATTGGAACCATAGTTAACTACAGTATGCTGGTTGGCAACATCAGCACCTTCTATCCTAGCAGAACTGATGAGCACCAAATTGGCGAAGGCTGGTTTACACTTATTGACTGTGACATTTAAAGTTTTATATCTGAGATTTTCTTAGCTGATAGATTGAAGAGGCCACTTGTGGGCAAAACAGGTTTGAACTCTGCAGAGGAGACATTTTCTCTAGATTTTCAATTCTTTCTACCGGGCTCTTATAAGATGGGTCGTGGTGGATTTCTCTGGGCACTTGATGTCTGGGGTGGAGCTATATTGTAGATCTCTTTAGATAAGCAAAGAGACAGAAAGAAATGCTAAGAAGCAAAGAACTAAGGATCACATCATGTCTGAAAAATTCTGCTTATTCTATGCTTGCAAGACACATAGCTTGGAAAGAAGCCATCAGAACACTTATTTCATCAGCTATTTTCAAAGCTCTGGTTAGATGAGAACATTCCATCCAAAGAGAAACAAAAAATCCATTCCTTTTTTATAGTCAAACTTATTTCACATAAAAACCTGATATGCAATCAGATGCAAATATAGTCATATGGAAGAGGCATAATGAGGTTGGAGACAAAAAAAAAATAAATAGAAAGGTGGTTTTTCTTCCCTTTAAGTCAGAAATAGTTGTTACAGATGAAAACATACTCACTCCACTGAAGCAACAAATGTTTGCAAATGTTAGTATTACTTTTACCCAACTGTGGTAGGATAAAAGAAGTGTATGTGTATGCATTTTGGAGAAGCAAATAATTATCTCTTGTTTAGATAGAATAGTTCTTATTGCTCAGAGAAAGATTAAACAATGGTCTACATAATAATTTCCCCTTGTTTCCAACTGATTGCTCTAAAGTCACACACACATCCAGCGTAACACTATGGGCCCTTAAAGATATTTTATTATGCAACCGCTCTACATCACTCATAGAGTGATATTGGGGTAGGTTATCTACACTAATATCCTTGAATTTTCCCATTGTTTTTTTTTTATCTATTTTCCTACCTGAGAAAAATCAGTTAAGGTTAGAAAGCTAGACTGGGTATCTTCTGGTAGGTAGTTTAATGGGGTCCTCCCACGGCCATTGAAACTGCCTTATCCACGCTGACGCTATAGACACAAGAGCAGAAGGTAAATGGCTTGAACAAAAGGTTCTGAGCCTGAGGAATTTCTCTGCAGAAATATCTCCATTTGGAAGATACATTCAGGGACAGATAATAACAGTGCAACATTCAACCCCATTTGAATACTGCATTCTTTTTCTCATAGGTTTCTGGGGAGCCGCCTCCACCATTGCCCACGACTCCTCCTCCAGAAGATTATTATGAAGAAGCGCTGCCGTTGGGCCCAGGCAAAACTCCTGAATACATTACATCTCACAGTAAGCCTTAAAGAGGGCCAGCTATGGAAGGAAACAGCTGGTATTTTGGCACTCTCCTATCAGCTAGGAAAATAAAGGCTCCTCCCAGAGGTGTCTGGCAGCTGACAGGGTTATAATTGGTACTGGGGGCAGGCTTTCCTGTTCCTTTTCTGGGATTTTTTTTATTCTTCCCCCATCTCTAGTTGGTCAGATGTCACAAGCAGTTGTTTGCTCAGACTTGCCTGGAAATGTATAGTAAATCTTGAGTGACAAGGAAGGGAAGGGCCTGAGAACAATGTCACTCTGTCTCTCCCGTAGCTTGTCTGAGAGATTAGGGGAAGGCAGAGAAAAGGGCCCAGCACCTGTTCTTGTTCTTATAATCACTGAGCCCTAGTGAAGCCACGTACAGGTCTAGCAACAAAAACAAGAACATTATAAGGTTTCCTGCTGATGCAGCTGACTCATGGCATAAGTGTCATGAGAAACATGAGGAGAGAATAAGATCCTGTTACAAGGATTCTGGAAAGACCCTCCTATATTAAAGTCAAGAAGCTGTTTCAATGGGGGTTTGGCTCTGGGACTCAGCCCCACTGGAACTCTGAATGAATATGAAGAACAACCGAAGTAAAGCAGATGAGATACTGAGGTTGTTTGAAGGCAGAGTATGTGCTTTCTACTAATGGTTACGGAAAGGAAAAGAATGTAAGAGTAAGAGTCAGGAAGCAGAAAACAGTTGGGAACAGATAATTATGACTGGTACCCAGTGAGTTCTATTTTATATTTTGTTTGCTGTGACTCCCTTTAGAGTATCCTTTTAGGGATGGGCAAGTAAAAGTAAAAGAGGATTTGAAGTTATGACGCATAATTTATCAGTGAGATGGGTGGCGTAGAAATTAAATAAAAAAATTGTCTGAACTTATTGTTAGTCCTGACTTATTGGTAATAAAAACTTGGCTATATCCTTCAGAGTTGACTTACAGTACAGCTCATATACTTCCCTGCAAAGTCTTTCTCATGCTTAATTTGTACAATTTAAAATATTTCTTTTGCTTTCTGTACAGACAGTTCCAGTCCTCCCAATTCAATAGAGGATGGATACTATGAGGATGCAGATAGCAACTATCCTGTCACCAGAATAAATGGGGAGCAGAAAAACTCTTGTAAGTAGCACTGCAACTATACATATGTATTGTGTACATCTGTTGGGGGAAGAGAATCATCCTGATCGCAGAAGATTCAGGCAGTCAATACAATTTTATGGAAATATTATATTCTTATATTTTGTTATTAATTTTGTTACCATTAAGCTACTGTAGCTTTAAGAAGAAAAGCCTCATCTTATTTCTGTTGTTTTATTCATAACCATCTTGGATTTTAGGAAAGGACAAGTCTACAGCACCTCTGTATTTTCCTCCTTGTCCTTCTACCCTTGAATTTCTCTCCCAGTTTCTCCATTGTTATTCCAATGCATCCAATGCAGTGTTATTGGATCTTTCTCCACCACTAAATAGATTAAGTCTCTCACATGGAGCTCATTTGAAGTTGACAATTACTAATCACATATATTCATTATTTAAAGTTCTTCCTCACAGTCCTGGAGATTTTGTTATGTACCTAGCACTTTTCTTAATCACTATTAGTAAATCAGCCTCTTATCACTGAATTATATCATGATGTTCCCTTTGTCATTGTCTGTCCTTTGTCTGTATTGCCTTATTGATTTAAAGTTTGCCTATGTTCAAAAAAGAAATAAAACCTTGCACGGGGGAGATGTGGCATGGTAAACAGAAAGATTGCTGTGCTATGCTTCTCCCAATTCCAGGATTTAAAATCTAGTATCATTACTTTTTGCTGTGTTTGCAAAATTTCTATAATAGTGCCATAATCCTCTTGTTTTGTTCTTTTTCCATTCATAGCTCTCCTTTCTATCCATCTAGGGCAGCCCAGGTGGCATGGCATACACATATTAAACTATTCAAAGCCTCTACTGAAAAAGGTGTATTTTTTTCTACACATGAGAGTGTGGGAGCCAAATATATTTACCAAAAATAAGTAGTTTGTATTTTGGAAGCAGCACTCAAGAAGGCTTAACCCAGATGCCTCAAAAAGCAGCAGCATTTTTAAAAGTGACCTTTTTAAAAATGTCCAGGCAGGTTGACAGCAGGAGAGACAACATGGTCTATTTAAGCAAAATCAAATCAGTCATATCTTAGGATGCCATATTTTGAGGAACTCTAACATGGCAGATAATAGATTATAATTGATTTGGTTTAAAGAACCTTTCACATACTATCCGCCACATGAGTTTTGAACCCTGGCATCTCTGTCCTGATCTACACCCAAATCTGATTCTTTCTAGGACTTCTGATTACTTGCCTCTCCATACATTGCCTAACTGAGACTTCAAGAAGAGATGATGGTTGCTGGCCCACCAATGCCTAGCTTGGCACTAGAGCCCTGTGCCAAGATAGGCATTGGTTCTACCAAACATTCTGTTCTAATTCACCATCCAAAACCTTCTAAATACCACAACACAGACTTTATCCCAAAGGGGGTTTGTGTTGGGGAACACAAATATTAGGAAGATATATCTACTTGTCTAATCTGAGATCTATTCTAGACAACTTAATAGCATCCTGGGCTATGCAAAAATTGAGGGTAAGCCAACGAAAGTGGCTGAATATATCTGGCAGCTACCTAATTTGCTGAGTTCTTTTGCAATTATTTTCTCTCTTGTCTTTCGAGCAGCAAGGCTACTAACAACTATTTTTTTTCCAAATGCTTACAATGGGTATTACTTTCTCTGTGACTCTTCCTCAGCTGTAACCCCCAGCTACTATATTTTACTCATTACTGTTTATTTTTTATTTTTTTTATTAGTCACATTTCTGTGCTGCCCAACTCCCTAGGGACTTAAACCTATAGGTGATCAGTTCCTCTAAAAACTAAATCCATTTCAAATCTGGACTAATCCTTGTCTACATAAAAATTATAACCTTCATAATTTATCATCTCATATCTTATATGGCTTTATTCTTTTAAAATCACATACATTTTTCTAGGATGTAAAAAGGGAATGGATAATATAAGTTAGGTTTTTGATTCGGTGTATTATGCTCTATACAGTACTCTCATATTATTTTTATCTTTAAAAATAGAATGCATTTTCATTTAAAAGTACACAATGATACAGATAGGAATATTGCAAGATATGATTTGTTCAGAATATCAATATTAATTTTTCATTACAGACTATATTACTACTTCAATTAATTACCTTCTGATCTCTGTGCTGCTCTTTTGTTTCTATAAAGTAAAATTATTCAGATTTATATCTGCTAATTAAAGTAATAAAACATTTGATAATAGAAAGAAGGCATTTTTACAAGAAATATGTTCTATTTAATCGGGAGTGGGGTTTTGGTAGCATCTCCTACTTATATATGCAAAATTAATGGGTTATATTTGCCATTCTCTTTTATTTTCATGATTTATATCTTAAGATATAGGAGTTCTGAACCTAAGCATAGTTAAAGGCTTCATCACATCTTAATCTTACCTGCCAGATGCAATCCCTTAGATAACCAGGATATGTAAAACATTTAGGACTTTGTTTACAGAAAACAATAAGCAAGGATATGTTACAATACAAACAGGGACCAGTTAGCAGATTAGCTAATTTAGCATTTTTTCCCCCATCTTTCCCTGATATGTTTCATGGGTAACCTCGTGTAGAGGTAATTGCAATTACTTTGGGGTGTAATCAAGGCACAGATAATTGAATGATTGTAGTTAAATCAGGAGATAAAACTATACAAACACACTCTTTGCCATCGTCATCACTTGAGGATCTAGAGATAAGGTCAGGAAACATTTTCAGACAATATCCTTCCTCTTTCATGGAGTTATACAATCTAAATTCATACAAGCTGAATCCCAATCCCTTTTCATTGCCCAACACCACCTCAACTTCATCTGGATTTAATTTATCCTTGTTTTCACCTTTTCCACCTTGTTATCAAAGTTGGGCAACATAAAGCAATTGCTTAATGCATTGTTTAATGCATTGTAAGCTGCCCTAAGTCTCCGGAGAAGGGCGGCATATAAATTAAATAATAATAAAAAATTCAATGGCATGGTTAAGAACTTTCTTGGACTTACTGTAATATGGCAGGAAATCCATAGAAAAGAGGAATATTAAATATTTTTACATAATGAATAAGGAAGTTTTCTATTATCTTATGTTAAGGTTGGGCAACTTGTTCAGTAGTCTGACGTGAGCTATTGAGCATCAGCCAATATAAATGTCTTCAAATATAATTTTCATTAATTCGGAATAGAAATTGTTGCTTGCAATTTTTGGACCAAAAATAGCAATAGCACTTAGACTTATACACCACTTCATAGTGCTTTTACAGCCCTCTCTAAGCATGTTACAGAATCAGCATACTGCCCTCAACATTCTAGGTCCTCATTTTACTGTCCTTGGAAGGATGCAAGGCTCAAAACCTTGAGCCGGTGATATTTGAACTGCTGAACTGCAGCTAACAGTCAGCTGAAGTAGCCTGCAGTACTGCACTCTAACCACTGTGCCACCTCGGCTTTAGGAACCATATGTAGCCATTGTTATCAGCATTTTTATCCTCTGTTCTAAAGTCAGTAACCAGGTTATAGCCATTACAGCAACAATTCATGCTATTTCCAATAGCTTGTAGAAATCTGTCAATTTGTTTATGCCTTTTCTTCAGCTCTGTAAAATTATTTTGGTCAGAGGTTATCATACTTTACAGTAAAACAAACTGAATCATGGAAATGATCTGAACTGGTGTATTTACTCTAGCTTGAAAGTTTATATGGCTCCCCCCCACCCTAACCTTTACCAGAAGGATGAGGAAAATTCTTAGAAATTCTTAGGAAAAAAACCCAAACTTTTATGAAACTCGGTACAGTGGGGTACTGAGAAGCAATAGCAAGTATGTGCCTGTTTAAATTGTGAAAAATGAAAATTGTCTCACATTGAGACAGAATTCATATCTGCAGGTTGCTTCACTATGAATCCTAGTTGGACACATAACTATAGGTACTTTAAGAAAAAGACTGTTACCTGAGTTTACCTATTTACAAATTTGTGGGCAAAGCCAGCCAGAAAAACAAATTTACCAAGAGGAAAATTAATGAGATTGATTCTTTAGTTCTCCATACAGTACCAATTTATTTGTATGCTTTTTGTAGGAGAAGGCAAACTTTCAAAGTACTGGACAAAGGCCTTCATTATTTTTGTTATGTCCTTATAAGGACATCCGCCGGGGGATTGGTAGGTTCCACCGGCGGGAAGCTTAAATGATTGTCATTGGCCGGTGGGCATGCCTGAGCAGGATATAAGGAGGCTCAGCAGCCCAGCCGGCGTGCAGTTTCACCCATCTAATAAAGGTTCTGAACGGACAGCTGAGTCGCGTTTCTTTCCGGCGCCGAGCTAACACTGGCGACGAAGGACTGAAAAAGAACCGACGACCTGCAACACAACGCTACCGCCATCAGGAGCTGAATCACCGGGCTAAGTCACTGAACCATGTCGGGACCACAAATTTCCCTGGCTCCATTCAATCCAAGCCAGGAAAAATGGAAGTCCTTCATGGTGAGATTCAGACAATTCCTGGCGGGCAGCGGCTTCACAGAACTGGACGACAACAGGAAGAGGGCTCTCTTCCTGGCTCACTGCGGATCCGAAGTCCTGGAGATGGCGATGGACCTCGTGGCACCCAGGGACATCGAGCAGATGCCATGGTCCGAGCTCCAAGACGTCCTTCAGGAGCACTACGCGCCCACGAGCACTCCCCTAGCCAACCGTTTTGAATTCCACCAAAGGAATCAGAACGAAGGGGAAACGTTCAAGGACTTCGTATCGGCGCTCCGGAAGATCGCGGCCAGCTGTGAGTTTGAGAATGTGGACGTCCAGCTGAGAGACCGGATCGTATTCGGCATGAGGGACTGCTCAGTCCAGAAAAAGTTCCTCAGCCGGAAAAAGATCTCTCTTAAGGACGTCATAGAAGAAGCAACCGCGGCGGAGACGTCCGACAGAGCGGCAGCAGCGATGAGACGTTCAAAAGGGATCCACAAGATCCACAGAGAACAGCCTCAGTCATCCGAGGACCTCTCCACGTGCTCGGAGTCCGAAGGGGAAATGGCCGTCCACAAGGTCACGAGGCCCCAAAGGCGGGAAAGTCAACAAGATGGCACCCGAGAGGACAGATGCGCCAGCTGCAAGGGAGATCACCCTCGCGCCAGATGTCGCTGGCGAGATGCAACCTGCCGCCGATGCGGACGGAAAGGCCACATTGCCGAGGCCTGCAGGGCGGCAGAACCAACTGTTGAGAGGCAGAGACCTGGAGACCGCGAATACCAGAGGTCATCCAGACGATCCCAGCAACCGAGGCGACAGGACGAGCGGCAAGCAAACGGCCGGCGGGTCAACAAGACGACCATCGCCAACACCGCAGCGGAGGGAGCCGAAAAATTCCACGTGACCGTCCACGTGGACGGGGCACCATGCCCCATGGAGATAGACTCGGGCTCACCCTTCTCCATTATTGCCTGGCAGAACCTAAAAAGACTCCAGCCCAACATCGCGAAGGGACACCTGAAGCCAATCCAGGCGAAGTTAGTAGACTTTGGCGGCCACCCCATCGGCATCCTGGGACGAACGAACATCAGAGTGACATACAAAGGGTTCAGCGGAGACCTCCCCATCGCCGTCGTCAAGGACGACCGACCGACCCTACTGGGAGTGGAGTGGTTCAGGCCACTAGGGCTCACAATCGGAGGAATTAATCAGATTAGGGATAGTCAGCTCGACAAACTCCTAGAAGACTTCCAGGACGTCTTCGACGGGAGCTTAGGTAAATTCCTGGGGAAACCCATTTCTCTAAATTTAGATCCCAAAATCAATCCGATTCGGCTAAAGCCCCGCAGAGTCCCGTTTGCCCTTAGACCGAAAGTGGATGCACAATTGGATAAGCTAATCGCCCAGGGCATCCTCGAACCGATCGATCACGCTGCATGGGAGACTCCCATTGTGACCCCCATGAAGCCTGATGGATCAGTGCGCATCTGCGCCGATTATAAGTGCACCATCAACCGCGCGTTACAGCAGAGCGCATATCCGGTGCCAGTAGTGCAACATCTGTTGCACTCACTGGGCAATGGATCAATTTTCGCCAAACTGGACCTGGCGCAGGCTTACCAGCAACTGCCAGTGGACCAGACAACTGCGGAGGCACAAACGATTGTCACGCACCGGGGCGCCTTTAAATGCAACAGGCTCCAGTTCGGAGTCAGTGCCGCCCCGGGGATTTTTCAATCGATGATGGAACGCCTTCTCCAAGGCATTCCAGGGGTAGTGCCCTACTTTGATGACGTCCTAGTCTCAGGGACATCGGAATCCCAACTAATGGAACGGCTCAGGCTTGCCCTGCAGCGGTTCCAGGCGAAGGGACTACGAGTCCGACGGGACAAGTGCGTGATCGGAGTCAGGGAAGTCGAGTTCCTGGGCTATTTAATTGATAGCCAGGGCATCCACCCCACCAAAGACAAGGTAAGGGCTATACACGAGGCTCCAGCCCCAAAAAACAAAACGGAGCTTCAGGCTTTTCTGGGATTACTTAACTTTTATAGTGTATTCCTACAACAGAAAGCCACCGTCGCTGAACCACTGCACCGACTCCTAGGGAAGGCGGCACCTTGGAAGTGGGGGAGCGCAGAGGAGGAAGCCTTCCAGAAAGCCAAGAGACTCCTGTCCTCCGACAGCCTCCTCATCCAGTACAACGGGGAGCTACCGCTAACCTTGACCTGCGACGCCTCACCCTACGGGGTCGGGGCCGTCCTAAGCCACCAACTCCCGAATGGAGAAGAAGCACCAATTGCTTTCTTCTCCAAAACGATGTCACCAGCCGAAAGGAACTACGGCCAAATAGACAAGGAAGCGTTAGCGATCGTGGCAGGCGTTAAGCGTTTCCATGAATACGTATATGGCAGAGCGTTTACCATCATAACAGATCACAAACCATTACTTGGCCTCCTCGTGGGGGACAAACCCACCCCAACCTTCATGTCGCCCAGGATGACACGCTGGGCCATCTTCCTGTCGGGCTACAACTACCGCCTAGCCCACCGGCCGGGTAAGGTCATTGGAAATGCCGACGGCCTCAGCAGGTGCCCGCTGAACGAACGGATCGAGGATCCCGCACCCACACTCGGACTCCACCACATCGATGATGACCAGTCCAGCCCGGTGTCCTCATCCACGGTTGCACAGCACACCGCAAAGGACAGAATCCTCAGGCAAGTGCTATCCTGGGTCTTACGGGGATGGCCAGAAGAAGCCCAGAGGGAGGAGCTAACCCCATTCCACAGAAGGCAGCAAGAACTCACCACGATGCAAGGCTGCCTCCTCTGGGGCGACCGCGTGGTCATTCCCAAGTCACTCCAAAAACGGACTTTGCAAACCCTTCACTGCGGTCACCCAGGGATCGTCAGGATGAAGGCCCTAGCAAGGAGCTACGTCTGGTGGCCCGCCTTAGACAAAGACATCGAGGCGTGGATTGCCAGATGTGACCCGTGCCAGGCAACGAGACCAGCACCCCCGCAAGCGACACCGTCAGAGTGGGAATCACCATCCGGACCCTGGTCGAGAATCCACATCGACTTCGCCGGGCCGATGAACGGTAAATCCCTCCTGATCGTGGTCGACGCGTTTTCCAAGTGGCTGGAAGTCATAGCCATGCCCTCCACCACGACGGAAGCCACCATCAAGGCCCTACGACGTCTATTCGCCACGCACGGCCTTCCGGACACCCTCGTCTCCGACAACGGGCCACAGCTGACAGCGAAGGCGATGGAGGAATTCCTGGCAGGCCACGGCATAAGGCACGCGCTCACCGCCCCGTACAGACCGGCCGGAAACGGACAGGCCGAGAAAATGGTGAGGCTAACGAAAGAGACACTAACCAGAATGGGAAAAGGGGACTGGCAGGAACAAATTGACCAGTTCCTCTTGACCCAACACATCACCCCTCACACAACGACGAGAAAAAGCCCGGCAGAGCTACTGATGGGACGGAAGCTGCGCTCACCGCTAGACCGCCTGCACCCGCTGTATAACCCAAAAGACAGGCCGAACAAACCTCCGCCGCCAAGGAACTTCGCGTGCGGGGACTTGATTTTCGCGCTAAATTTCCAGGGCGATCCCAAATGGCTCAAGGGTCAAATCATGCGAGTGACCGGCCCGAGGTCCTACGAAGTCGAGCTGGTCGACGGCCGCATCTGCAGGCGACACATCGACCAGCTCCGGAAAAGGTGGAGGGGAACTGAGGAGTTCGAGGAAAACCACCCAGACGAGGTAGGCCTACCCCACCCCGACGAGGTAGACCTGCACCGACCCGACAGGGTAGGCCAGCCACACCCCGACGAGGTAGGCCTACCCCACCACGATGAAGGAGGCCCACCGCACCCTGAAGAGGAGGGCCGGCGACACCCGCCCGGCAGGGGAGGACGACAACGATTCGGCGAAGAAAGCCTCCCACCGCACGAGGAGGAGGACCAGCCAATCCCCGGCCTGGAGGGACGCCACCTACCCTACCCCGGCGAGGTAGGCCGACCCGGAGAGGCCAGGGAGAGACCGTCGCACCCACCACCACCCGGGGGTCAACCCACCGTGGAGGTCCCCACGCCCCCTGACCCGGGGGCATCTCGGACACGGGACGAGGACTTGGAAACCTTACCGAGGTTCAGACGACCGTCTTCCGACCATGGCGACTGGGACAGCCCGGAGGACCACCGGACCTACGGCGGCGCACCCAGGGAACGGCCCAAGGAGATGACTTCAACTCCTGCCGGAGACGCCTGGTCAGGCCCCGCGCACTCGACGGCAGAGTCCGGAGACTCCCGGACGGAGGGACAGGCGCCAACCGGGGCTCGGCCCGTCCGGAGCAGCATCCACCCACCGACTGAGCCGCGCAGGTCCAGTAGAACTGTCAGGCGTCCCGCCTACCTGCGCGAGTACATGATCGCGCACACGGATTGACGGACTAAGGACTAGGAGGGGAGGGGTGTTATGTCCTTATAAGGACATCCGCCGGGGGATTGGTAGGTTCCACCGGCGGGAAGCTTAAATGATTGTCATTGGCCGGTGGGCATGCCTGAGCAGGATATAAGGAGGCTCAGCAGCCCAGCCGGCGTGCAGTTTCACCCATCTAATAAAGGTTCTGAACGGACAGCTGAGTCGCGTTTCTTTCCGGCGCCGAGCTAACAATTTTTATTTTCTAAAAATGGACTAATGTAGTTTCCCAGACACAGACTTAGAAATAAGATGAGGTTACAAATTGGTGGGTGGTTTTGTAGAATGCAAACTTGGATTTCATTTTTAAAAACTAAAGAGTTTCATAATAGTTCTATGAGAGGCATTCGGAAACTGTAAAAAAGAACCCTGAGGCACATTTTAGGCAAATATTTATAACATTGAAATTCCAAAAGTTTGGAAGTTGTTTTTCATGGCAGGTTGCACTTAGCTTCCAACTATTACAAGACAAGTTTAAATAAAACAGTAGAAATCTTGTAAATTATTAGTATACCAGAAATCAACATATGATTCCTGCTTGCATAATTTTAAAACATGCACGTAGAAGTGTGTGTGTGTGTGTTTAGGAAAAATAGCCCCTCAGGTAGAGATAGTATTCTGTTACATATATTAGGGATATTGATGATTCCTCGCATGTCTAGGTAGGATTGGAAAGCTTTTAGACTGAAATCCTAGAGACTCTTTGTTAGTCAGCATAGATCAGGGGTAAGCAAATTTCTGACTTTATAGTGTAAAGCAATTCAGCAATAGTGCAGATACAATTTTTGAAAAACAAATTGAAATCAAGTTAGATCCTATGAGAATTCAGCCACTCCTTTTTCTTTTTCTTTTTTAAGAAAAATAATTTACTTTAGAACTCTGTGAATTCGGATAGTTGTAAGCACCTTGATGTCCAAGAACACTGAACTGATGATCTTTATTTTAGATGATACAAAAGTAGATTGACTAGTAGTCTGTCTCAATAAAAATAGTCTCTCTAATCCTATGGGATTAGCAGTAACATTATGGAAGATTAAATACTCTCTGTTTCCTCATAGACAATGACTCTGATGCAATGAGCAGCTCCTATGAATCTTACGATGAGGAAGAGGAGGATGGGAAAGGCCAGAGGTTAACACACCAATGGCCATCAGAGGAAGCTTCCATGAACCTGGTGAAGGATTGCCGGATTTGTGCTTTCCTGTTGCGTAAGAAGCGCTTTGGACAGTGGGCCAAGCAGCTAACAGTTGTTAAGGACAACAAGCTTCTGGTGAGTCAGTGGTTTTTAGAATACCAGTCTTCTTGCAGTGACAGGTCTTTTTGAAGAAGACAAATTCCTCTCCAAATTACATACTAAAATTAATTTGTTATAGCACCACTGGTTATAATGAACCCCGATGACCTATTGATAGAGTGATGTTTTCACCTACTTCTAGAATACCATAAATACGGGGGTCCCCTTGCTACAGGGAAAAGCTATTCCAAAAGAGGGAAGCTGCTATCTATTTCCTGGTGGGTAGGACCCTTAGCAGATGCTCACTAGATATTCAATGGGATAGGCGGAAACTGTTGGAAAAAGGCAGTCTCTAGGATAAAAGAAGCATGCTGGGTATTGTTTTAAAGGCTTCTGATGTACAGTGACAACAGCATTTTATTATCTGGGATTTTCTAAAATCCCAGTTTGCAGGCATAAAAGTTTGCAGATCTCTTTATAATTTTGATGTGATACTCCGATTAAAATATTTAACAGTCTTATAAATGCTAACTTGGTTATTTAAGGTCAGTAGGAATGATGCTGTGCTCAGTTTGATGTTCTGTATCATATATTCATTGTCTGAACTTCTTCTTGGCTATATCATGCACTATTGCCATTAATGTGTCGGGAGAGGTGGTAATGGCACAGCTTCTCTTCCAGCCCCTTTCCCCATTTCAAATAAAGGGATCAGCTAACACAGACGTGGCTAGGTCTACAAGAAAAAAAATAACATGTCTGTACAATAATTTGAAAAGGTTAATTCATGCACTGGCTTTAATTTCAGATAGTCTTCCTTTCACATGAAGAGCAGCACTACACACACCAAAGCATTTGAAGAATATTTCTTGGGCACTTTGCCCTGATAGATGGAAAATTATTCCAAGGGATAATTTAATAAAGCATATTACTAATTGTAAATTGTGTCCATTGAGTGACCAATTTAGTGCCTATAATCTTTTAGTGAATACCATTATTTTTATAATTAATCTCTAAGAATTGATTGTCAAAATAGGGAGTAAGAGCACAGATTGTTCTTTGTAAATCACTTGGGTTTGAGGGAGAATTACCACATCAACCATGTACAGTTATATGCCAAGATGAACACAAATGAATTAATATGTAAATTGAACAATAATGGAAGCAAGATGCAGTTCTACCTAATTCTCCTAAAGGTTGAAATGTCTTTGGTGAAATGCCCCACCAAAATGAATCTTTAATGTAAGTTTTGATATTAAAATTAGTTCAGTTGCTGTTGAGAATAATATATGCCAGAATTTCTTAATATCAGGTTGAATATGTATCTAAAATCAAGAAACATTGTATAAAATGCAATTGGGGGATCAGTTGTTTGGCCAGATGGTGCAACAAGAAGGCTGAATGTAAAACAGAACGGCTTGGTTGAAAGCCAAATTGTTCTGCCAAAATATTTTCAGACTCCATCCAATCTACTAATCATTCATACAGATTTGCTGACTCTACTGGACAGACTTTTAAGTTTCTTAATTTGGTGGCAGCTTTCTATCACTTTTTTGTACATTGGAATTACTATTGCCATCCCTCCCCCACCCCCCATCTTTAGGGATATGCATGATGCAGTCAATGAAAAAGGGAAAAGAAAAGCCAGATTTGGATTTCACCACTCCAGGTTTTTCCTGATTATCTAATGTAGTATTATGTATTACTAGATTATTACGTAGTATTAAATAATGATACTCACGGATTTTACCAGACTTGATCTTTACCATTCAGATTTGTTTCTGAGCAGGTTACTGCTGCCCACTATAGTGGAGAGTCCACGTCCAAATGTAATGGCATAATGGTTTCTTCATTGCTCTTATATACTGTAATGGTCAGGATTGTTCCTCTCAAACCGCTGAAGGAATAAGGCCATCAGCCTCCACATAGCAGGTCATGATTTCCACTGCATCTCCCAATGAGTCCAGGAGAGAAATGTATAGCTGAATAGCATCAGCTATACATTTTGATGCATATTGATGATAACCTTTCTCTGAACCAATGTATAATGCCTCACAGTCCATTCACTAGACATTTTTGATACCTTTGTTCTTCCCTGTAAGGGGTTTATAGGTGGCATTGACTGTAAGATGTACTTGTCCAGTCTCACCAAATATCTCTTTTAACATGAAAATGAAAAAAATCCAATCAAAATTCTCTAATTGGAATTTATTCTTCAAAGTTCATTATGGGCTAGAAAAGCACAAAGTAGGGAATTTAAGTCTTTCTTCATCTAACATCTTCCTTTACCAATATCACTTGGAAAGACCCTATTTGATCAGGAAGTGTACTAATTGCTCTACCAACTATACTTTGCTGCTTCCTGATCCCCCTCTGGAAGCATATTTTTTACTTTCTTTAAAACAACCTGAGAAATTTAGCATATGTTGATATAATATTTCATGATATATGTGTCAAACAGAACATCAAGGTCAGTGCACCTTTTGCTTCATGTATCGAAGTGTTCTGACTTGAAGGCTGTATTGTTAAGCTGTGCGAATCTTCTAATTTTTCTTCTTTTTCTGACATATGTAAATCCCAGCCATTTCCAAATGGTCAGCAACACTATCATGACAATACTCGTCTGTTTGTTCTTTACCACATGGAGAACAGATCGGAAATGTGCAAGAAAGACTAGCTGAATGAAATCTCAATTGTCCCTTCTTTCTAATGTTAGTGTTACAAAAGCTCCAAGCATAGACAGCCACACCTTGAAGTGCCTTTGAGCACCAGCCACGTTGTCTATGTGCCAAAGGACGGACGCCGCAAGAAACACGAGCTGCGCTTCACGCTACCAGGAGCCGAGGTCCTAGTGTTAGCAGTGCAAAGTAAAGAGCAAGCTGAAGAATGGCTGAAGGTATCTCTCACAACTACAAAAGACTGTTATTCCTCTGCAAACCCCTCTTTATCTGTGGCTCATATCTTCTACACTTGTTATCTTTTTGTTGACTTGTTTATTTATAGTGTCCAAGATATGCTTAGCAATTATGCTGTGGCTGGTTTTTTGGAGATGAGCAAATGAGAATGGATCTCATAGGAAGTGGGACTTATCTTCCTCCTGGGGAAAGGCTTTCCTTCCAGCCCTCTTATCATGCCTGTCTGATTGCAACACCAGCTGTGGAGAGAATATCCACCCACCAGAGAAGACCTTCCCCACCCGATATAGAACTGTTTGGCAGAGGAGATGTTTGTTTACCCCCACTCAGCCTTTCCTGCTTTTGTTCTCAAGCATGAGCTCATAAACTCAGGGAATCTCTAGGAAAGGTAGAATTTGCCTTCTCTTTCTGGAGAACCAGTCCCTTCAGCTCAGTTTTTTCTAGTGACACCTCTGCCCTCCCCAGAAGTAGCAACCATGATATACTTGGAGAAGGTAAATTGCAAAATACCAGCCTGATAGATATAAAAGTAGGCAAGTCAGTGTGATTAATCACATACTGTATCAGTCATATGCTATAGGAAACAGTTTAATAAATCATGAAGATTTATCAGGCTTGGATATGGTTATTGTTGTTTTTGGTAAATACCTATTCTAGGAAGATAAATGCAATATGATCTATAAGAAAGAAAAATAATTCCCTTGTGGATCTAATGAGTTTAGGACAGAGAAAGGAAATCACAGAGCCTCTCCATGCAACACCTGTTTTGTGGCTTCTCAACACCCCATTTTCCTGTGGCAGGATTATTTGAGTCTTGGTGTTTTTTGCAAACTTGATGGAAGCAGACATATTGTGTCCATTGGCACCTTAATCCCACCTTTCTACTGATAGCAGTGTTTTAAAATTAAAAACTTAAAAACTGCTGAAATTCTGCCATTGAAAATGGATATAATGGGGAGGCGACATTTTAAAAAATATTTATGGGAATTCTAAAATATAAATGGAACATGTTTGCCTCACAGATGTTGTTTGTTCCTTTTCTACTCTTGATCCTCACTGAGAACTGAGGGAAAAAATCAGTGTTCTCTAAAACACTTTCCTTCAAATGCTCCAAAAGGCCTTGGCTATATTAATATTCAGTAAAATATCTACAGTATACTTGTAAACAGAACATAGTGGAAACAGCTTTCTCCTTGTTGTTTTATGTTTAACTGGTATCCCATTATATATTCCCAACAAAAGCAACAGAATTATTTGAACTGAAATATAACACCTATAGAGGGCAATGTTTGAAGAAGATTTCTCTTCCTATTTACCGTAATATCTAAGTGCCATCAGATGATCACACAGTAACCATTTCTTATGTAGCTATGAAAGAAGAAGTGTGGAGTTAAACAACTAATGGCATTTGCCATAGACAGTAGATCTTTACAGAAGGGGTTGGTTGATCCTATAGGCTCAATTTTATACCATAAAGGAGAATTTGTGACATGGGGTGGGGGGGGGGGCTTGGCTTCTTTGTAGTTTGCCCATCCTCACATGAAGATATGTACTCTTTGGGAGATTTTATGGGGCATTTATCTGGGAGAAGTTTAATGAAATCTATAAACTACTGGTAAGTAGTTTATATCAGAACTGCAGGGATGGAAGTTTAATGAGTTGGGATTTGATTTATTTTCTGTTTTTGCAGAGCCAGTGTTCTTTGGCTTGAGTACTGTCAGGAAATTAGTATTAAAAGTCTTTGTTCCTCCTTATATTACTGACTGAATTTTTTTGTTATTTTTTTTTAGTATTTTCACATCTAGCCTTTACTGCATATATTAGTTAAAGCATTCCCACCTCCTGGCTTGGGATGAAACTGTTCAGATCCTCCCTTCCTCAGAATGTTAAGTACTCTCCTGGCCCCGGTCCACCTGATTCTTCAATGGGCTAGATAAATCCAACTTTCTTTTGAAAAACGACCTCCCTGAATTAAAAATACCTGATAACCAGGTCAACTAGGGTTGTTTTGGGACCAGAGTATAACCCAACGTGAATGAGATAGAGCAGGAACTGGATGCACTTCCTTCCCTATAAGGAAAAAGCTACTGCCTTGTATTGAAAGCTCTTATCTCCTTAAAACTTAGGTCAACATTCTCTGCTGAAATATTAGAGAAACTGGGAGTAGGAATAATAAAAATCAGCAAAACCCAGTTAATGAATGAACTATTGAATGAACTTTATAATTTTGTTTCCTTCTATGTTAAAAGGCATAAGAAAAACATTATCTTGAGTTAGGACGTGTTAGCCAAATGATACTCTTAGGCATAAATCTGGTGTCAGTTTAACATAACTTAATCAGAAATAGCTAGCGTTAGAAACTAATCCTGCAAACAAGCTGAAAAATTAGGTGTAGATCTTGCCTTTTTCAGCCTGATGCTGACCATGTATTCAGTTTCTAATTTCCAGGATTCCTAGCTAGGAGTGGTCCCAAATTATTTGGAGGACAATCATTTTTACTAGGCTTGTATATATTTATTTCTATTCCTCAAAAATTGATCACAAGTTTTTTTTCTTTATTCCTCAAATCTGATAAATGACTATCATAGTTCATAGCTCCTGGATTAAGAGTTGGCTTTTCAGCTGCTAACCTGTGATCCCAGATGAAGTTTGCTGTATTATTTTGTAAGGCAAAGAAACCTGGAGGGCATTTATGTCCCTAGGAAAACGTAACCTGACAGTTTGAAATGAAGTGAGCTTTTTATTATAGCAGAGGTGTATCCCAGTTTTAAAGTGATGGAATTCATTACTGTCATTCTAAACTCTATCTCTTGCCCAGGTGATAAAGGAAGTAAGCAATCCCACTGGAGGAGGATTAAATGGAAATGAAGTTCCTCTTTCTCCTACACTTACCTATAAGATGGATCATGATAAGGTAAATTTTGTTTTGTTCCTGGGACAAGCTGGACATTATGCATGTAACATTCATACTATTCAAGTGTAATTTTCCACATATAACTAGCAAGTGGAAGAGAGGAGAATATAACATTTTTTTACCTGTTGTGATCCTACACTTAATTTAAACAATACCCCATGTTCAAGAGAAAAGGCTACATCCTGATGCAAGTAGCAGCTGGAGGAAGAGTTTTTCATTGGAATCAGAAAAATATATATATATAGTTAGTCCTCAATTTATGACCATAATTGAACTCAGAATTAAGACTGTAAGTTGGGCTGGTCATTAAGCAGGTCCCTACGTGACCAAGCACAATTTTACAACCTTTTTCACTATGGTAGTTAAGTAATCACTGGTTGTTAAGTGAACACGGTGGTCATTAAGTTAACCCATTGTCCACAATAGGCATTTTTTGCTGGAAACTGGAAGTAAATGCTGATTTTGGGCAAAAAATTTTGTAAATTGTGATCAGAAGACCACAGGACATAGCAATGGCCATAAATGTAAGTCAGTTACTGAACACCCAAAATGCAATTGTGTGACTGTGGTGATATGGGGGGGGGGGGGTTGCTGGAATTTCAAACCTGGTCATAAGTAACCCTGGGGAGGTCCATTGTAACTTCAAATGATCACTAAGCAACTGGTCATAAATCGAAAACTATCTGTAATTGCATTACATTTTTTTAATCTCCCCATCTCCTTTTGGAACACTTTCCTAGCCCCCCCTTCCCCCACCGGTCCAGTGCCAAGAGTGGTTCTCAGTCTGAATAAACTGCAAAAATATCTCAGAGCTGTAAAATCAGCATGAGGCCCATTTATAAAGGAGACACCTGGCTCTGATATGAAGATTTTGGAAGAAGGCACTATCATCTTCCCTGAGGGAGCATAAAGCAAATTCTTTTTTAAAAATCCAGTTCTTAAGTAACCAACAGCAACACTACAGTTGGAAATGACTAATTTTTGTCTGTTAATCGAAGTATCTGTGCTGTTCTTCAAAACTAACTTTTCCCAGAATGACTTACTATTTTCAAAGTAAAGAGCATTTGAATGCTATTTTGGATAGCAACCAATATCACTTTCTTCAATGAGCTTTGCTCAGTGAAGGCAATTAATCTATAAGCATTTTGAGCCTGGAGAGGAAACCCTGGGGGGGAAAAAAAATACTGACAACCCATGGGATGTATGTTCTTCTTTGACCAGAGATCATCTCAGGATAAACATACTTCTGACTCTGACAGCATAGCAACAGCAGAAAATGGTTCTTCTTTGCCCCAAAGGGAGAGCCACGAACAAGGTGAGTCTGATATCTTCCCACTTTATAAGAGGAAAAAAAATGGCTGAGAATTAGAGCACATACACTAGAGGACTTAGTATAGTCACTAGCACTGATGATATTACCTAGTTTGGGTAATGAAACATCTGCAAGAAAACAAGTAAGGTCCGATATACCAAGGAGCCCTCATGTCAACTCTGAGCTACAAATATTCTCCTTTATTGGTACCACAGAGGGATAATTTAAACCTTATCCAATGTGTCTAAGAATTCATTAGTAAAAGATAATATCAATAAGCTGTCATCTATCAGACTTAACCACTTGATCCATTCTAATTTATCCACCTGGGAGTTACTACTCTTTTTATTCAGGATTTCTCCCTTCAGCCCAACTCTAGGTGAACTAGAAGGGTTTTGAATCTTCCTGCCCAAAGCCCAGTTACACAAAAACTACAAACGTTGGACAAATCCTAAAATACAAGAGATAACTGGGTAATTGTACAGTGTTATAATCAATAAATATTTTAATGAAAAGATTTAATCAGACAATCACTTCAATAAGACATATAAAGAGTTTGCTGAGGAAAAGGAATTTAAGGAAAACAAAGGAAGGGAATTACACAGAAATCCAAGTAGAAGCAGTGTAGTCTTGTACCTATTTTGAAAAATGTCTGTGGCAAAGATGCTAAAATGACCTAAGCTTAAAGGATATATACAAAACAGATGTTTTCCTAAATGGTTTCCTGCCAAACAATTGCTACAGTCATCCTTTAAGAAGCCTCATTTTTCTCCTTTATCTTGTTCCCACTCATATATATATATATATATATATATATATATATATATATATATATATATATATATATATATATATATATATATATATATATATATCACCTAATAAAATAACTTTTCCTAAAATTTATCTCTGATCCTTTCTTTATCACCGTTCAATGAAGCACATCATGAAACTATCACCAACTTATAAATTTGTAGTTTTACATGCACCTTCAATAATCTAGATAACCTCAGTTCATACCATCTAACATACATTTTACCCCTTTTGTCCCCAATTACACCTACACACTTTTACTTCCATCAGGTTAGCTCTGCAAAATCCAACACCTTCATCCAACACCTTCAGATCTATTAGACTTTTCATTATTATTTTTTTCATTTGACAAAAATACAATGTACGTGCAGCTATCCTGCAACATCCTGTTGCCCATTTTCACATAGAAGGTGAAATGAAGCAGATACTTTTTTAAAAGATAGAAGTTGAAAACAAGATTATTTTTTTAAAATACAAAAACAATTAAGAGGCAAAAGCATATGATCTCCCAGGATACTATTTATTTGATATATGGCGAGATATGCTCTAGATAACTATGGAAGATGGGAGGGAAGCCTTTAATCTATTCATGATTTTTTTTTTTTGCTGGCTCAGATAAATCACATGCAAACTTCATGTTCTGTTCCTTCCCCAAGGGAAAAGCAAAAAAAGTGGCTTGGCTGAACTCAAGGGCTCTGTGAGTAGAGCTGCTGGGAGGAAAATAACAAGGATAATCAGTTTCTCAAAGAAAAAGGCTTCCCCTGAAGATACCCAAACATCCTCTACAGAAGAAGACATCCCTTGCTGTGGTTTGTATTAGGACATGAGTAGGAGCACATTTAAGAGGGAATTGGTCACTGGGGGTAACCTGGGGGTGGGGGTAGGGATAGAAATGCTTGCTCAGCTATTTCCTTTCACTGCAAATAGATATTATTTGCAGTGATAAATGTTCACTCATTTCTTCATGAAGTTTCAAAGGGAAATCCAGCACATAGGGAACCAACTGCATCATATCGAAGTGCAACATTTTCTGATTGCCTAGGGAACTTTTAATATCTCTCTCTCTCTCTCTCTCTCTCTCTCTCTCTCTCTCTCTCATATGGTGGTCATTGCACAAATGCTGATCTTCTTTCATATTTCCTGGCAGGCTACTTGCATGTTCTTGTTAACCAGTGTTGGAAGGAACGTTGGTGTCGTTTAAAAGGCAACATGCTCTATTTCCATAAGGACCGCACAGATTTAAGGACCCATGTAAATGCCATTGTCCTGCGGGGATGTGAGGTGGCACCAGGACTGGGCCCCAAGCATCCTTTTGCTTTTCGTATCCTTCGCAATGGACAAGAAGTCTCTGCCTTAGAGGTAAAGGAGCTTTTAGTTTTCTTAAAGAATAAGAATGTTTTTATTTACACCTCTACACATGTATATTTAGGAATGATTTTTCATTGTGTAGGTTTAGTGTTTCTCTATCCTGTGATCCACCATAGTTTATCTTCATTATGATTTCTTGAATAAGCTACAACACATGGCCACATTGCACTAATCCATAACCCATTATTTCTAGATCACAGTAGTTGAATTCACACAATACACTAAACCAAAATCAGACAAATGATTTAGCATGCTATTGAATCTATTCACTGCAGTGGTTAGAATGCAGTACTGCAGGCTACTTCTGCTGACTGCTGGCTGACTGCAATTTGGCAGTTCAAATCTCACCAGGCTCAAGGTTGACTCAGCCTTCCATCCTTCCAAGGTGGGTGAAATGAAGACCCAAATTGTTGGGAGCAATATGCTGACTCTGTAAACCACTTAGAGAGGGCTTTAAATTACTGTAAAGTGGTATATAAGTGCTAAGTGCTATTGCTATCTTTATTTGATTAGGTAGTACTGCTGTAAAGTTATATCTTTACCTTACTTACTTGCAGGAAAAAATATTCCATGTTGCTTCCCAGAGAAATATTTATGATTTTACTTTTATACATCATATACTCATTAGGCAAACAGCTATGAAGATCTGGGACGTTGGCTTGGATTGCTGCTTGTTGAAACTGGCTCCCAGACCACTCCAGAGACCCTGCATTATGATTATGTAGATGTTGAGAAAATAGCCAACATCATCAATGCTGTGAGACACTCTTATATGTAAGAGCTCCTCTTACTGATATGTTTTTGACATAGCCTAGTTGACAAGGGGTTCTGTGTCTGCCTCTGCAGATTGCTTCCATACTTTCTCCTGGTCGATGCCAATAATAAATTTTCTGATATTTCCTAAAACTTTTTTGAATCTAAGCAGCAAATAGATAAGCATGGAATATAGGTGCCTTTTAGGCTGCAAATATAGCAATGTCAGGCTAAGGGTCTCTACTGCTGAGTTCTTTCCCTCTTCCTTAAATCAGCAGAACATTATTCTAGAGTGACAATTGATGTTATCTGTGTCAATTTCAGTCATGTCTCTGTTCCCAGTCAGTACTAGTCACTTGATGTTCGTTCATAGTAAGAAGTGCCTAGCAGATTTTAGATTGCCTTGAGGCTGCCCTTGGGCAATGTTGGAATTGAGGGGATGGGGTGGGGAATGTTGCTTAAGCATTGCTAAAACAAATGACTTAAGCCAATCTTACTCATGGGCTTGAGATATAATGAATGCAACATCATGGGGGCATGATACAAGAGATTTGCTGGTCATCTGTGACAGGGTTAGTGGAGACAAAGCCTAGCACAGATAACTCTATATTCATGATATTTGACTTACGCTTTGATTCTTAAAAGTAAGCTACAAAGCTACATTGCCAAAGAAAAAAATTGGAACTGTCTGCATCTAAAAAAAAAAGTGCATACTACTCTCTAAAGTGAGAAATACAGAGATTAGTCTTTAATTTATGAGCATTAATTTAATAACCATTCAAAGTCATTGCAGTCTAGGAAAGAGTGCTTTATGGTCCATAAAACATGTACAACATTAAACTATCGCCCTATACCTCCCTGTAGTGATGTAACTGCATGTCAGGCACTTGGCAACTAACTTGCATTTAGAACCTGTTGCCAGACGCCCCATGATCATGTGATTACCATTTCCAGTCTTATCTGCTGGCTTCCCCAGAAAATCATTGGGGAAGCCGGCAGAGAAGGTTGCAAGTGGAGGTTACAGAGGAGAGGGGGAATCTTTCAACAGACTGCAGGATCAGAGCTGAAATTTTCAGGATTTCAACTCCATTCCTGTAGCTGACCACCCCTTTCCCTCCCAAAGGATTTTCCTTCTGTGAAAGAAGGGAGAGTAAATACTTCAGTGTTTTGCAGGAATATTTGAGAGCACAAGAGATGGGAGTTTCTGGGAGGATTTCAGTTCTGTGAGAGCTGAGGTCCTCTCGGAAAGCTGCTCTTTAGCTGTGTTTTGACTTAGTTTGCTGTATCAGGTCCTTAGATAACAGCAAGATAACAGCAGTCTTGTCATAGGGACAGGTATCCCAAGGGATCCTGTCTCTATTTTGGATGTGCACTTTACATATTTTATATATTTCTGTCCTCCAGAAATGCTGGATTGCAGCTTGTAACAATTCTAGTCCTATGAACAACAATTACAGGGATTCAACCTTGATGCAGCTAAAAAGTCTGGATAAAGGAAATCTGCATGATATTTCATGATCAAGAATCAAAGGCTAATTATGTCCTCTATTTTTTGGGTTTTCCACTTTTGAAAAGGCATGTTCTCTCCTGCCTTACCAAAAACACTAGCTTTGGCTAAATACAGCAAGATGAGGTGACATTTGTCATGGAATTCCAGAAAAGTGTTTAGATTCAGTTAATAGAGGGTAGAGAAAGATCCTTATCATCTTTACTTATTAAATACTTGCTTAGAAAATTAAAGCTGTTTTTAATCTATTTCTTCTTCTTCAGGTGGGCCAGCTCCTCTCTTGAGAACCAAACAGAGCTAACTCGTGTGTTATATGATGAAGTCCCCTACGAGAAGGTGGAGGTAGCAAAAATATTATCCTGTTTTCTTTCTTTTTAAAAATTTCCTTGACATCACTATTCTTCTAGCTTGCATGTGACCCTCCCTTCCCAGTTGCTTGGCAACTTGTGGAGAACTGTTCCCAGGCAGAAATAGTTTCCACAATCTAGGGAAAAACTGGATTTCTTACTGAGACCTCCTTGGTAATGCTCTTCATGGCATCACAATTGTTTTTGCCCTTCTGTTTCCTTTGTACAGTCAGAAAAATCAGGGAGGCCATCAGGATCCCAGGTGAAGCGCCATGGCTCTTCTTGCAGTGAGAAATCACGCCGTATAGATCCACAAGTTAAAGTCAAGCGTCATGCATCAAGTAGGTTGGATGGGGTTCATCTGTCATATATTTGGCATAATGCCCTGGAGGGAATGGGGTGGGGGGAGAGGAATTTGTCAGGAACTCACATTCCTAAAAAATAAAATAAAATAATCCAGCTGCATAACACTGCATAGTGTTCTTTGTTTGATATTTCTGCTTTTGTCAAATTTTTGATTGCATATGATTTGCATGCCGCTTCTTAAAGACCAAGGATTACTTACATCTCTGATAATGCAAGAATCCCAATTTGCAGGCCTGGCCAACATCCTTATAAACCTAAGCTAATACTATATTTTCCCTTTTATAGTGTCCCCTTCTTACTTGGGATACAGTCTTGAAATGGCAGAGTGTGAATGAGAGTCCTAATTTTCTATTTGCAATTTCCTACAATGCTGTAAGAATGCTGGGCAAAGTCCACCTGGAATTCCTGTGCTGCAATATAATCCTCTGAAATTTGGTCTATGAGAATGGTGCTGTCCAGACTTCCTGCCACAGACATTTTCCTAATAGCTATAAATCATTTTAGCAAGGATGCTAGGTTATGTTACAGTTGTAATAAGCTCATTAATAATTCATTTATCGAGTATTAGAAATATCAATAATAAACAATTTCTGGAAAACAATAAGGCAGCTATGTTGGAAGTATGGGAGTTACTGATAACACTTTGGTTTGAGTCTTTAAATGGGGAATTGTGTCTCTTTGAGCTTCATTTGCTTTCTTTGCTGCTAAAAAAGAGCTCCTTTCAAGAACCTGACTGTTGTATGTGTATGTTTGTGCAGATGCCAATAATTATAAATATGGAAAGAACCGGGCTGAGGAAGATGCTCGGAGGTTCCTAACAGAGAAAGATAAGCTGGAAAAGGAGAAAGCGTCCATTAGAAATGAGCTTATTGAACTGCGTAAGGAAAAGCGGGAACTACGGGAGGCCATGAAGACCAAATCAGGTATAGTCCTTGTCAGATAATAATCTAAAATAGTGCCACTGAACTACACTGTCTATACTGGAAGGATGGTTTTGTGTTTATACTTTCCCTCCATTTTCCTTAAAGGACTGAAGGGGGAGTGGCTTAGCCACCCTATAAATATGACTCCTTTACACACACACACACACACACACAGGAGAAGGAGAAGGACGAGGACCAAACCAGACCTGACAGACTTACAGCTGCTCAACAACAGACATTCTGTCTCTGTCAAAATGGCTAGATAAGAAGGGAATATGATCTAGGCACATTTACCTAAGAAATAAATAAAAACCAAGAGACAGTGTTCTGCAATTCAAAATGTAAATAGTTTATTGATTTTAAATAAACAATTAAAGTTTTTCTTGATAAAAGAAATCTGGCTTAATGCTAGATATATTGCTAATATCTCTCCAGTCTGCCAAATCTACACAGCTTCAAATTGATCACTGAAACTAGTCCTGCCTTCTAGAAAAGAAAGTTCAGGTGCTCCACCTACTGGAAAAACCATGCTTTTCATTTAAAAATATCAATCCTATTATCTGAAAGCTTGGAAGGTAGAGGACACTAAAATTTATTACATGAAGTCCTCAACTTATGACTAAAGTTGAGCCCAAAATTTCTGTTGTAAGCAAGACACAGTTGTTAAATGAATCTGACTTCCCCAGTGACCCCCGAAGTCACAAAAGGTGATCACACGACCCTGGGACACTGCAATCGTCATAAATATGAGTCAGTTGCCGAGCATCAGTTGCCAATTCTGTTGTAACTTCAAATGGTCACTAAATGAAATGTTGAGGATTACCTCTACCTTAGTTTGCCACATCCCAAAGTACTTGCTGTAATAGTAGAAAAATATGGAGAATTTGAAAGGGGTTTTTATATATAAATTAGGAATAAAAGACATCCATAAATATTCCTCATCCAAGTACAATGAAAAGGTGAAGAAAAAAATATATATCCCCTATATCCACTATAAACACACACATACAGAACAACTTTTTCAAAAGCTATCATGAAGAAAAAGTAGGATAAAGGGAGACAAAAAACACCAGGAAAATAAAACTACAAACTATTTTCCTAGAACAAAAAGTATAAACAGTTAACAAAGTTATTAATCTTCTGTTTGTTCAGCGCTTATCATCAATATGACAAAAATAATTTTCATTTTTATTTCCATGCAGTATTAGTCTTCTTTAGCAATCACTTATATTCTCTCGCTTCTTCTAAATCTAAAACCATATGTGGTATTTCTGGGCTCACTCAAGAAGCAAGGGATTAAATGGAAAGTCTAGCCCAGTATTCTGCTGGGCCCAGGAAATTCAGAGCTAGAAATTAAATGGAGTAGATTTATCCTCAGAGAAATGGGGAACTATTTTTGACCACTTATATTCTACCCTCAAAATAGACCATTTCTTTACATTGTGATTTTCTACATAAATCACAATACACTGTTGTGTGTTATTCTTGAACTTTGTTAGGTTCACTGGAGAACCATTTTGGAAAGACGTATGAACTCTAGAATCTGCATAGTTTCATTAGTTTCTTTCAGATTTTGCTTCATGTAAGTTACCCTGTGGTAAGATGCACCGCAAACAAATGTAATAATAAGTAAACATTTCTATGTTGGTAACAGGGAAAGACTTGAAGGAGCTGGAACAGCGTGTTGCAGCCTTGGAGGAGCAGTGCAAAGCAAATGAGGCCAGACGGGTAGATCTAGAAATCAAGCTGACAGAAGTGAAAGACCGGTTAAAGCAGTCACTAGCAGGAGGGCCAGCTCTAGGTCTAACTGTAAACACCAAGACTGAAAACAAGGTAAAGAAATAGCTGTCTGCTTTTCCAACCTCATATTACAGCCATTTCACCATGATAA
Organism: Masticophis lateralis; assembly: GCA_030761175.1. Lineage (NCBI taxonomy): Eukaryota > Metazoa > Chordata > Lepidosauria > Squamata > Colubridae > Masticophis > Masticophis lateralis. The sequence continues at coordinate 99,037,226 of JAUDYJ010000002.1, forward strand.
GTAACCTATGTAAGGACAGAACAAAAATGATGACGGTCATGAAAATCCTACAACTGTTTATTTTGCTGGATATTTACAAAGACAACTATCTGAAAGAGCATGCATTCTTTTTTTAAATATATGTTTTATTGGTGCATTTTTTTCATTAAAAACAAAAAATTCCATCTCTATCTGAACAGCGTGTTGTCTGGGCATAATTAATTTTAAGTAAAGATACAACAATAACCATAATCATACTAGTAATCTTAATAAACATATCAATATTAATCGTAAAATAATAAAACAATAAGTTTATCCATCTTGCAATATTTTCAATACAGATTTTTATTATCGCTTTGAATTCTTTTTAAGTTCTAACCTTTGTTTTTGTTGGTTAACCATTGGTAAAATATATCCCATGTTAAAAAGTATTCTGCTTCTTTTTCTTTTATCTCAAGTGTCAATCTATCCATCGCAGCACATTCTAATATTTTTTTTATTACACTTTCATCTGATGGGCCTCATCATTTTTCCATTGTTGTGCAAACACTATTCTTGCTGCCATTCCTACATGCAAAATTAAATATGTGTTCCCTTTATTATACTGTTCTGGTAATATCCCCAGCAGAAATATTTCTGGTTTCAAATCTATGTGTTGTTTTATCACTTTTTCTAACCAAATATGTATTTTAGTTCAGTATTTTTATTTTTATTTTTTTGCCTTTGGGCATGTCCACCACATATAATAATATGAACCTGATTACATTTCCAACATTTAGCTGATAAGTTTTCAAACATCTTAGCTAACTTAGCTGGTGGTAAATGACATCTATGAAATATTTTGTAAAGATTTTCCTTATAGGTGTTGACATTGTTAATTTAGTTTCTATCCCACAATTTCTGCCATTTGTCTAATTCTATTGAGTAACCAAAGTTTTTAGCCCATCTTATAACTGTTTCTTTCACTTGCACTTCTTCCATTTTAATACTCATTAATAGCTATAAATATTTTAAATTAATTTTTCATCTGTCCCTAGTAATATCTGGTCTAGTTCTGTTGGTTCTTTATAGAAACCATGCATTCTTGCATCTTTCTCATATCTTGATTGCATTTGCATGTATGGCCACCACAAGAACATGCATTCTTGTGTCATTTTCTATGTTGAAATAAATCCATTGTATCCAGCCTCATAATTGAATATTTAACTGTAATATTTAAGTGCCTTTAGGTTCTGAATGCACAGTCTGTCCACTGAAGGAGAAACAAAAGACATGGTGTGACTTTATAAACGTGAATAACTCTATTTTGTATCCTTTCCTACATCACTTAGCAGTAAATGTACAGTTTCTTTTTCCAGGGTTTATATTTTACTTAATATTTTTTAATCGACAAGTTTCTGCTGTAAGCACCCGCCTTTGTTAGACTTGTTTATTACAGCATGCTTAGTGAGAGGCATTGCAAGAAGTTTGAAGAAGACATAGTGTACATGTGGGTCTTCTCTCGTCTCTTCAAACACTGTCCTGAAATTATTGCAAGGTGATATTGCCATCTGAACTTTCAGGAGGTGCAACATCTTAATAGAATAACAGAGTTAGAAGGGACCTTGGAGGTCTTCTAATCCAGCCCCCTGCTCAGGCAGGAAATCCTATACCATTTCAGACAAATGGTTGTCCAATCTCTTAAAAACTTCCAGCATTGGAGCATTCCCAACTTATGGATGCAAGTCATTCCACTGATTAATTGTTCTAATTGTCAGGAAATTTCTCCTTCTTCTAGGTTGGTTCTCTCCTTAATTAGTTTCCATCCATTGCTTCTTGTCCTGCCTTCAGGTGCTTTAGAGAACAGGTTGACTCCCTCTTCTTTGTGGCAACCCCTGAGATATTGGAACACTATCGTGTAACCCCTAGTCCTTCTTTTCATCAAACTAGAACTACGAGACATAAACTAGACATCTTAGATGAATCTGATTTTCTCAGGCATCTCTCTGGAGGAGAGAAGTTAGCTGGCCCTTGGGGAAGCAAGCAGAAACCACAATAATTGGAACTCAAGGTATCAATTTAGGGTGCTTATAGAGAGGGTAAATCAAGATATTCCATGATGGAAAGGCATCCAGGAAAGTGCTACTGGCTTGTTAGAAGAGCAAACATGAGACAAGATATCAAGACATACTTCAGTATCATAGAGATAAGGATTGCATAAAGAGTGAAAATTATTGTTTTCATTTCACTCCTTTATTTGTATCAGAGAAAGAGAGTATCAGAGGGAACCCTTTTCTAGGGGAGTCAATAATGACCATAGACTTCTAAATATAAAACACATAATAATTGTAAAATCATAACAGCAGATTAATGATACTCACTTACTAAGTCTTTGCATGATATGGGGAAAAAGTTTTTTTCTCTGATGTTGAACAAGATTTTTAAAAAGAGGTGTCAGACAAACCTCTCTAAGGAAACCATTCCAAAGATAGCTTAACCTAATACATCCTAATTGAGAAGGCTGTCCCTATTTACCAGGCCTTAAAAGGGAAGAGACAGTTTTTGTCACTGACCAATTTATGTTGGAGAAGGTAATTCTTTCCATTTCTAATTTTCTTCACAGAGATAAACAGTGCCTAGCGAGTAACTCCTTGGAATAATAAGCATCTGTCTTCTTCCAGTCTTCAACAAAGTTTGCCAAATATTTTGAGATTAAAACATTCTGATCCTGAACATTCCCCAGAGATCAGAATAGCCTGGTTGGCTCTCTTCCAATTTGGAACAAGCTGTTCCAAGGTCATCGTGGCATTCCAAGATTGGAACATTTTGACTTTGAAATGGCCATAACTGTTTCTTTTTACAGGACACTGTTACCCAGGCAAATGGAAGTCCCCCAGACCATTTGGTCCCAGTTAACTGTGCATCAGAAATGAGGAAGCGAAGCCCCTCTCTCCTTCCCGCCAACAAAGGGACTGTGTTGCAGAAAGCGAAGGTATGGAGTCCATCTTCATATAACAATTTCAGCCCTTTCCTTCCCCAGAAATTTCAAAGTCCTTCTATTATATCCCTTTCACATAACCTATTGCTTCCAGCTTGTTTATAAATAGCCTCATGCAGATACCTATTCTGCTGCCCCTATCCCACTACTGCCCTGAATCTATTGGGAAATGGGTACATAGCAGGGGTGAAATGCTACCGTTTCACACCAGTTTGGGTGAACCAGTTGCGGCGGTGGGTGGTTAGAAGAACCAGTAGCGGCAGCAGCACAAGGCAGACACCTTTACTTCTTGGTTTTTCCCCAGGAAGTAACCTGTTTTTTACCCTCTGCGCATGCTTCCCTCACCTTCTTTCTTTTTCAAGATGAGTTTTCCAACTTGCCTCCAGAAATGCTGGCCACAGTTAGTAGAGAATTTAGATAAGGGACCAAAGATCAACCTTCTTCCAGCCACATTAAGTGAGTTATGTCTGTGAAAGAGATTGGAGAGTAGGTGTGCAAGGTTTTCTTGTTTCCCACCACACCAAAAAATAGCCAAGCCTAAGTTTGGGTCTAGAGGGGCTAAGTGGGTGGTATTCTTTTAACTTCCTTCAGCTCCTCCACCTTCAGTGTTTCTCATTTAGTGGTCTCAGAATGATTCCAACAAGCAAGTTACTTTTGGCCTAGTTACAAACCTGCTCATTGGTTATAGTCAAAGCCCATAACACCAAATGAGACCATTGTTTCAGGCAACAGTTGCTAGGGGATTGGAAACAAGACAGCTGGGTTTGCCAACTTGCCTTCTTTTGAAATGAAATTCAGATGCTGGTCCTGTCAGCTCTACACATCAAATGGAAGGATGCCATCTTGCCTTTTGCCCATAGTGCAGCAAAGTTAGGGCCAATCCTATCAGAGATTGCTGACTTTTTGTGGCAGGGCAAAAATCTCTTTACAGAGGTTATGACATTTCTATAATAGAAAATATATAGTAAATATTTGATCACAAATTTTGGTGAGAATGCCGTTGGTGAAAAAGCAAGTTATAAAAGTCTCTAAAGCAGTGACTGCTAACCTTTACGGCACTGAGTTCCAAAACTGGAGCGCATCGGAACCCAGAAGAGAGCAGCTGCTCTTCCGGGTTCTGTCATACGCATGTGTACCAGATCCGCGCATCAGGACCTGGAAGAGAGCAGCTGGCTGGTGCACATGCATGCAACAGAACCCAGAAGAGCAGCTGGCGACAGCGTGTGTTCCCCCCAGAGAGGGCTCTGCATGCCACCTCTGGAACGCATGTCATAGGTTTGGCATCACCACTCTAATTCCTCAGCAGCATCCAAAGGATATTTGAAAAGCAACATTTATCCTGGGTACATAACTGCGCCTCACTAAATTTTGCATCCTTTATGAAAGTTCAACTAGACCCAAGATATCTACTTTACTCTTGTTTCAGGACTCAATTTCCTCATTTCTTTCTTCAATTTATTCAAGCATGGTTATCTCCTTTGTAACTCAGTGGCCCACAATGTTGTTTCCCCAACCCCCTTTTTTTCCCTAGGAATGGGAAATGAAGAAAACATAAAGGATTTCTGGGCCTTCATCCCTGAGGCGAACTCCTCTCAGATACAGGGACACTCTTGAGAAAGGCTAAAGCACCACAGGAGTCTTTCACCCTGCAAAGAAATTGCAGAATACTGAGAAACTTGGTTCCTCCACAGCGAGAGCAGCCAACTTCCACTAAATGAAGGATTAACAAGCAGAAGAGCTTTTGAAAACTGGCATGGGTAACAGGGAGGGAGGGGACATTGGGAAGCAGGGTGGGGGAAGAGAAATCTTTTCAAGGATTTGTTTGTTGTGTGTGTGTCCTTAGAGTACTCTTTGTTGAGTGGCCTAAGAGGAGCAACTCAGTAGGGTTGGCCTGCCAAGCAACTGGACTGATCCTTTTGCTCTTGGTAATAAAGCAACCAGAGAATAGATATTTTGATGATGGGGAGGTGGTGGTGGTGATGGTGGTGAATTTGTTCGGAGATCCTCATTAAAAAAAAAAAATCTAAAACCTTGGACAAATCTTGTTGCAACTTCTCTCACACGGGAAGCCAGATGAACATCCCTCAGTGTTAGGAAATGAGGCATGACATGGAAGTGCCTTAATCAGTCCTCATGGAGGATATTATTTAAGCCCCCAATTCTGTCAGCCTGATTCAAAACTCCTTTTTTTTCTGCCAAACCACATCAGGGCAGCAACTGTTGAGTAATGAGGGCACAATAGAGTCCCAAAGAGAGAAGACCTAGTCAGAATGATGTTTTTAACTCAGGACTGCCAATTAGGAATATTCTCATAGTCTTTCTCTCTCTTTCTCTCTCAGGCTGCTATTTAAGATGTTTAATGTGTTGAATAAAATCAGTAATGGTTAGGAGGACATGGAAGGTTTTCTGGGTTTGGTTTGACCCAGGAGATATTATGTGATCCTGCCTCAATTATTTGTACAATTCCTCTTTCCATTTTTTCTATATAATCCAATTTGTAATGAGAAAGAACAGTCAAGAAGTTGATGGCTATAGCAAGAGAATCAGCTTCTGCAAATGTATATAAATTGCTCCAGAGCTATATCTTTAAAGGTGCTACCTCTGGTCAATGGGACTGCTGCTGAAGGACTTTCCCCATAAATCAACCACTGGAAGATGTTATGTTTGTTCATAATATAAGTTATCTTCTATTCCCATTTCCAAGAAAAATCCTTCTTTTAGGGAACAATGGACAAGTTCATTTTACATTTATTTTGCACTACATGGAGGTTCAACTGCCTTAATAAGCATAAGGTCTCCAGTCAGTTTTAGGCTTACTAATTCCTGAAAGATGTGAAGAAAACTAAAACTGGAGCACAGCCTGAAGAGGAGACCTCAAGGAAAACCCCAATCAATGTCTACAATTACCTTCCTGTTGTGCTATTCCAACAGATCAGAAGATATAGTGGTTTGTCTTTCCTTCACAAACATTAAGTGAATGGTGCTTTTTTCTTTCTGGATGCATAGTGTGACATTATCTGATTATTTAAGAACTATCTGCACTTTAACATCTGGATCCTCTGCTCCCCTGTCTTTCAATAAAATATGATCTCTGTACAGAGCAGTATGTATTCTTCAATTTTTCTTCAAACTTTTAGGGTAATGTTGGGTTGCAAAACCATACACTACATCAGTCTTCCCCAATTTTGTACTTTCCAGATCTATTTGATCTGCTGCTTTAATTCGCCATAAGCCTTCTCGCTGGTCATGCTGGGAGATACTTATGGAAGTCTAAAATCTTTGAAGGCATCAGGTTTGAGAACACAACACCAAAGCTAGTTCCGTCATAGATCCATCACTTAAAGCAGGGCTGTCAAACTCACACCACGCTGTCCACACCCCTGCCTAGATTAGCAAGGGGGGGAAGTCCCGATACATCATGTGATACCACTGTGATGATGCATGTTTGACACTCCTGACTTAAAGCAAACTTGAAGTTTGGTGTTATGGGGAAAGTGCTGGCCTAGAAACCAGGAGATTTTGAGTTCTAGTCCTGCCTTACGCATGAAAGCCAGCAAAGTGACATTGGGCCAATTACTCTCTCTCAGCCTAACTGGCCCCATAGGGTGGTTGTTGTGGAGAAAATAGGAAGGAGTATTAGATATAATTGCTGCCTTGACTTACTTATAACATAATAAAAGCAGGATAAAAATCCAATAATCTCCACAGAGAGATAATGAACATGTTAATTATTCCCTTTTGGTTTGGGGACACAGAACAGCTGTGAAACATTTACACAATTATCTTGACTAAATTATGCCATGTAATACTTGCTTTTCAAATCCACTTTCTACAATAAAAGTTCCTTAGGGCCTAAAATTGGAGAAAGGAAAATTGATATTTTTAAAATGGCCCAAACTTACTACAGAACTATGATTATTCCTAGATTCACAGATAATAGTATTATTATCTGAGATTAAGTAAGATTAAGTAAAAAGTTTACATATGGTCACCCAGTGAGATCTGAAATCATAAAGAACTTAAATTGGATCTTATGGATCAACCATTACAATACAGTAGCTCTGTTGTAAGTTAAGCTAAACTTATTCTATCAGGGATGCAATACCTCCAAACGGCAACAGAGACAGAAAAACACGATTGCCATCCAAAGATCCTCAAAATTTTTGCAATTCTGAAGTCATGAAGTCATACTAGTCATAAGTCACGGAGGAAAAACAGATGCAACAGCGGAACTTGCTAAAACCCAGGTAGTTGATTCAACTCCATGAGTCTTATGACGACGAGTCATAATCGCTTCCTCCTAGCTAGAAAGTGTGCCCTACAATGGTAATTTCAACAACATATAATTGACATATAATTCTTGGCGCAAGAAACAATTTTAAGATGTTTGAAAAACGAAGGGAGCCGAAAGGGTTCACAGAATAAGAAGAGTCCAGCGTGCCTACCGTCCCTGTTCTAATGCTTTTTTTTTATTCCTATCCTTTTCGTGTATTTATAATTATGCTTACACTTGTATCTGTCATAAAATAAATGCTTGACGAAATAAAATAAATAATAAATTCACAATTAGCTACAACGATGGCGGAACCAGGGAAGTATTACAACCGATCCAGCTGGAAGGCGCCCGTGCAATAGTCTTATTTGGCTGGAAGATAAAACACAGCCAGCACGATTTCTGCCAGCTATTATCTCACAGATAACCTCCTCCTTCGGCCTAACAAATTCCCTCAGTCCCACGAAGTTCCCGCCCTTAAGGGCAGAGCGTTCCCGTAGCGCGAGGCCTGGCGGGAGTCGCAGTCCGGGCTTTAATCAAGGGCGCAGTGGCCGCCGGTTGTTGTAGTCGGTCGCGTGTTCTTTTCTCCCGTGGGCGTCTGGGAAGCCGCGGGTCAGTTTCGCTCAGTCTTGGCGGAGGCGACGGTGACGGTATGGCAGCGGGCAGATCTGTGCGAGCGGCCCGGAGTTGCTTGAGCCCTTTGCTCCATTTGAATTACCCTCGGTTCCACTCCAACAGGTACGGGCCACTCACACTTTTTATTCATCGTCCCTTGGCTTTCGGGCTGGTTATCTTCCGACGCCGCGGGCTCTTATGGATCGCCTTTTCTTGCGGCTTATCTCAAATGTGCGGTCCCTTTTTGAGGTTGGAAAAAAGGGTTGGGGGGCGGCGTCGTGCAGCTCTGTTTGCTTGGTCCCTATTTGCAGAGAGGGTCTTCCAAAGCGAGGCTCCTTGGGGGTGGGGGTGGGGTGTTTCGATTTAAAATCGTTTCCCCTTGGATGCCCCTTGCGGCTCTCCGAGAAACACGAGGCGATACGGGAGCCACGGCTGCCGCCTGCCGTTCCTCCTGCTGCCTCCCAGATTCCCTCGCTTGTGTTTGCCTCGCCCGTGCTCGGGAATGAGCAACTAAGAGGATGGTGGGGGGTGCATCTTTTGCCAAGCGGCCGCTTCCCGAGAATTTGGCCTGGCTTGTGAGTTTCCTCTCCTCCGCAAAGAAAAGAAATATATATATGTATATATATATATATTGCATATATATATATATATGCAAGCAGCTGCTGGACGTGGCATGATTTGGGCGGCGCTGAAATGCTGCTGGAGCCCCGAAGACGGCCTTTCTTGAGATGGATGCGAACATGAAAGCCGTCCCTCTTTCCAATCGGGTGAAAGAGCCATTTTTGCTCAGGTTGGATGGGGAGGAAGTGTGGGGGCGAGATTGGTTTCGCATGACTCCCTGCACATTAAATGCCAGAAGTGACCATATCTGACATCACTCTCCAACCCCGCCTGGTCTTTTCACCTTTCTTTCTCTTAACTTTTCTCTCCCCACAGGCTTCTTTCTTCCTGCACACTTTTAAATGAGCTAATATTTTACACGCACACCGCAAGTTTCAGGTTTACCTCCTTCACTGATATTTTATCTCCCAGGCTGCCTTGAAAGCAGGAGAAATCCCTGCAGAAGAGATTGAGGGGTATGGGGTGGGGAGGAGATTTTCAATGAGAAGACCAGGCTGGAGTTTCTCTGCCACGTCTTCATTTCTGTACAGTAATAGAGTTGTACAGCTGCTTCCAAGTTTTCTGAACAACTTGCAAACCAAACAGTATTAAAATATAATACATGGGTTGAAACCTGTTATATTAAGGTATAGCTTGTAAAAAACTAAGCTTTTATCTTTGTTGATACAAAGGTAACATTGATCTTCAAATGAGTGATGTTTGCAGGCAAATGCCTCTGAATATGCTGATTAGGGTAGCCTTTACGATACCCTTCATAGAACCATCTAACCCCTTTTATTGCTATTCCAGTCAGTATCTCTTTAATTGTATACTTGAAAATTAAAATTGATCAAGAAATATTTAAAATGTTAGTACTTGATTTCATAAGTACTAACATTAGAATAACTTGGACAAAATGTCAATGAAGACTCAATCATCCAGGCCAAAGGTATCTAAAGGTTGAATCATGGCAACTGGACCTCTCTGCCTAACTAATTTTGCTTTGACTAAAGAAGTTGCTTGGATGAGCAAAAAAACAAAGAGATTAACAAAGTTTGGACCAGTTGCCATGATTTAATCTTTAGATAACATGGACAAAACTTTCAGGGGTGGGGTTAGAATGTCAGGATTCAGGCTGAAAACAGATCTCTGTGAAATACTTTTGAAGTCCACAATGAAAACCTTTAAATACTGCTGATCAACATGATTTTTTAAAAATAGTTGGGCTTAATACTTTGGAATAGTTGTTTAGTTGTTCAGGTATATTTTCCAGCAACTCCACTGTTCTGCAATACTATCAGTAAGCAAACTATGCATATTAATGTAGAGCATAATTTATAAATGAGGAAACAACTTTTAGGGGCTTTTGTTGAGTGCTGAGTTATAGTGCTATCCAATTATCTACAGCAATATTATATTGGCATGAAATTTGCTGATCCTTTTCCTGCCTCTATTCCCTCCATTTCACCCGAGTTCCCTCCAAACATAAAATTTAGCGGATTTTAACCATTTTGACATCTTGAATGACCTCAAAATTAGATGAGCATGCTTCTATGGATGAATAAAGCCTGTCTAGCTCATGGGTCAAGATAAAAGCAAGATCACAGAGCCATGGCAGCAAAAAAAAGATGTAAGGACATGTTTGTGTCATTGTTAATTACAAGTGGGGAAAATCCCATATATTGTATATGTATATCTGCCTTCTCTGCCATGATTCTTGCCTTATAAAATATTCTTCCCTCTCCTCCAAAATTAGATTAGGTCCATTCCCTTTTGATGTTACAGAAGTCCCTCAAGAACAGGTTATGTCACCAGACCTGGAGCTTCCAGGACCTGGAGATATATTTAGGTAGCTCCATTGCTAAGAGATTGTTGTTATCCTCTCTTTGAGTAGTGTTTTTTATTTATTTTTATGATACTATTTAATATGGATTTTATATTTTTATATTTCTTGTTTTTATATGTGTTGTTGTCCAATTGTTGTATGCTGCCCACAGTTGTGGTTTGTGAGATAGGTGGCTATACATATTTGAGAAACAAAAACTTCACAATTGTACCGTTCTGTGTGTAATGGACCCACAGATGAATAAACCAAAGTAGCAAAAAAGCAAACTTCTTATCCTATATGTAAGTAAATGATTTCACAGCAAATTCTAAAGTTAAACATTGAACTTCCCTTTTGAACTTAGTACAGGATCGGCAAACAGCCAGCATGTGATAGACTTATGTCAACTGTACAAACATCTATGTTACAAAAGACATATGCATTCCCTAGATAGATTTCAACACCATTCTGAGGGTGTGTTGTTCCACTTCAACTTTACTGTGAGGATGTTCACCAGGGTGGGTTCCAAATCCCATCACTACCGGTTTGCTCATGCGTGCGTGCAGTGCTTCTGCTCATGCGCATAAGCGTCCAGGCAGGTGGCCGGATCCTCCCGCCACCGCCGCTACCAGTTCGCCCGATCTGATGCAAACCGGTAGCAACCCACCACTGATGTTTACCCCAGGGTATCAAGCATACTATCTCTTGGAGATGACTATTGATCAAATTAAAAAGTTTTCTTTCACTTACTCATCCCTGTCTGATGGCAGAATGCCTAAAGCAGGCCTTCTAGAACCGAAGAAGATTCTTGGACATTCTTGGAAGATTCTAGGCTCGTACAAAAGGAATCAACTGTTGAGATTTTAAACTTGGATTTTTAAAATCCAGATCAAAAATTCACCATCCTTTATTGAACCCTAAATTAAATGGGTTGCTAATACTTAGAAGCATCCAGAAAGAACTAACAGTTGTACTGAATCAATGGAAGCTTTTGTATTGTTTTCAAAAGATAGCCTGACACAAAGCACAGTACTGTACAAGAATCTGTTTTAGAATTGGAAGTGCTATAGTAATTAAAAACACAAGAGTGCTCACTGTGATTTAGTGTTTTGGAATATCTGACTTGTTACTCTGACAAAATAATTCCTCAGACTCTGTTCAAAAAAGGGATCCTACTCCAGCTGTTGTCATTGAGGCAAGTCCCTTAACTTTCTTCCTTCTTTTTTTGTAACTCTGGTTCACACCCAAGGCCATAGATAAGTAGTGCAATTTGAATATTTCACCATTTAGACAGGTTTTTCTAGGTGCTGAAGCATATGACAAGGTAAAGACAAAGGACAGCTCTCTTATATATTAAGTATTTTTAGGATCTGTCCCTAAAGGCCAAAGAAGGTTGATAACTTCAAATAGCAGGAAGTGTTATAAATTAAGGGGTATGTGTTGTGCTGCAGAATTTACTGAGCTTGGTAAAAGAGAGCATGTCTAGACAGTGATTTGCTTTAAGTAAGTTTTTGGCAAAGGCTCATTCAAACTCACTGTCACGCAATAAACAGCATGTGCAGTCATGTTCAGATATAAACAACCAGCGAGAAAATGTAAGCATTTAAAGGGCAGCTTGTTTTAGAGAAGAGATTTATGAGCTGTTCTGAATGTTTGTGAACTTATTTTAAGCTTGTGTCCTCCAAGTGGCTGTCTCACTAATCTAAGCCTCATTCAGGTGTTTGCCTGAACCTGTGGAGAAGAAATGTGGCTGCATATGACCTGTCCTTTTCCAGCCTTTCTGCCTTCAAGTGAGACAGCTGAAGGGGGCCTTTATGCTAAGAATGGAGATAATTCAAGGGATCGGGGAATCCTAGTTACCTGCTATTAATTTGGCAGGTAAGACTTCAAAATTTGGTTGATTTAATCACTGTCAATTTACAAAAATTCTAATTGCAGATTAAAATTTTCCTTCTGGAAAAAGCAGAAAAGAATTAAAAGGCAAAATATTCCCTGGTGGTCTAGGTACTAACCAAGCTCAACCCTGCTTAAATTGCCAAGTCCAGATACAACCAACTTGATGGTTCCCTTCTGATATTCAAATATTGCAATTTATTATTATGGCACGAGACCCACCATCTACCAAGCAGAGGCATGTCCAACCTTTTGACTTGCTTGGACCTCATTGAGTGAAGAGGAATTGTCTTGGGCTGCATATAACTATATATAATGTTAAAGTTTATGATCTTGTGGGGTTGGATAACTAGCTGTTGAGGATCACATGCACTGCAGAGTGAACACCCCTATACTAAACTATAACCTTTCTTTTAGCAACTTATATATCACTTTTGTTTTTGTATCTCAAAAGAAAATTCCTCTTCTATCCGTGGGTACTTCATGCACAAACGGTCCTCATTTAGCAATTACAATTGGGATTGGCAACTTGGTTGTTAAGCAAAGCAAGTGAAATTGCAACTGTGCTTATGATCTTACTTCAGCTTTCCTTTGCAAAGGTCATAAATGCAAGAATTGGTCACAAAGTTAATTTGTCATCACCACTAACTACAGTGGCTGTATGAGGCAGGCATTAAAGAACTACTTATGAGGGGGTGACTGCCAATAGCCCATTTGCCATTAAATGAGTATATAACTGTGTATTTGATAAAGGTTGTCTGTAAGTGATTCTTAGAGAAAGTTTTGGCATTTCCTTTGAGTGCTTGTGTGTTTGTTTTTTTTTAAACTAACTTTACTATGCATTGCATGGTGTCATACAATTGACCTCTTGACACTAAAGATATGTTGAGCGGGGTGCTGTTGTAGAAAGCAGGGGTAGTAGCAACAGAGAAGGTGCCCACACAATGACATGTTTAAATGAAGAAACCTGAAGCACATCCACTCTGCCAGAATGTACCCTAGCAGGCACAAATAATTGGAGATAGACTTTCAGACAACCAGGCCCTATGTCTTGAAGGACATTATAGGTAATAGCCAGCACCTTAAATTGCACATGGAAGCAAGCTGGCAACCAATGCAACTTTACACATTGCTGCTCACACAGCTGCATTTGGAACTTATTGTAGCTCCTGGATGGTCTTCATGGGTAGCCCCGTGTGGAATGCATTGCAATAATCCAGTTGTGAGGTGATCATGATATGAATGACTGTCTGAAAGGCCTCTCCGTTTGGAAATTTTTATTTAATAATAAATTGTTATCAGTAGCTGGCAGTATAACTGCATATGTACTGGAGAGGGACTATGGAATCTAACCTTTACCTAATGCTTTTTTGTTTTTGAGAAATTGTTTTTCCCTTTAAAAACTGACTGCAGAGGAGATAAAATTAAAAAAATCCTAAAAGCGAAGGATTTTGTGAGCTGGAAGAGATTGCCTGGAAATCTGAATTATATTCCACATTACATTCTTATTTTTTAATGTTTGGCTTCACAAGCTCACTTGCTGCCATCCATATTGCCCAAATTATTAGCATAACCTGTCAGTGGGCTTTAATAAAAATCAGTTGCCCCACTCAATTATTAGCTGAATTGCTTAAAATTAAATGTGAATTTAGGCAATATCTAAGCAGCTAAAAGATCATTGGGAAACAAATTAGAATTCCAAATAACATTAGCACATTTAATTAAATGCCTTTGTGACTATTTACCATACCGATTCCCATGTTGTTGCAGCCGAGAATTAAATGTGGATTCAGAGCCTTTTCATAATTGTATGTGCTTCTACGCAAAGAAACAGCGGCAAAACTGAGTTTTCCTTATTGAAAGCAAAGTAATTTTGTTCACTCAGGTTTTGTATATTGAGTTCTACCTTCTCAGAAAATTTGTAAGTCTACATTTGCTGCAGCTATTTCTCAGCTGAGTGAAGTCACCTCTGCTAAATAAAGTACATAGCAGTAGTTGACTGTTGCATTACATAGGATGTTGATAGAATCCTTTGTAGAACAAAACATTCATATTTCTAAAATTTCTAATAAGCATAGAAAATAGATGCCTGCTCTATGTTTCCATTTTGTTGATCATATGCACAATGTTAGCTCACAGTGTAATTGTAAACATTTCCTTGTGTTATAAATGACAAGGAGTGTAGGACTCTCCTTCCTTGTTAGGCAGTTGCTTTCTTACATTTTGTGCCTATGTCTTGAAGGTGCTAGACAGGGGAAAAAAAACTATCATTAGTAGATAATATCCTATGCCCATGATAATCATCCAATCTGTAAATCAGCAACATCTGAATCAAGTTTCCAAACTAAGTAAAAACTTCCTAACTATTCATTTTTCAGTCTTAATTCTATGAATAAGTCCTTTTTCATTTGGCAAAAAAATGAACAAAAATAAGAGCCGCGGTGGCACAGTTGTTAGAGCCCAGTACTGTAGGCTACTTCTGCTGATCACCGGCTGCCAGCAGTTTGGCAGATCGAATCTCACCAGGCTCAAGGTTGACTCAGCCTTCCATCCTTCTGAGGTAGGTAAAATGAGGACCCAGATTGTTGGGGGCAATAGGCTGACTCTCTAAACCGCTTAGAGAGGGTTGGAAAAGACTGTGAACTGGTATATAAGTCTGAGTTCTATTGCTATTGCTATCCTTAATTTGTAGTACAATGCTACGGCTAAATTTCTTGATAGAAACCAAAAGCTTTCTAGCTACCCCAGTTAATAAGTGAATCTTTATTTTTAAAATAAATCTGAAATGGAAAGGCTTTTTGAAAATGTATACTTCACTACATTTTTGGTCTTCGTTGTTTTAGAGGTTTGCTCTTCGCCTTCAGTACTGCTGCACAACAAAAGAGCACAGGGGATGATTGTGGCCCAGAAGATCCTCAGAATGAACCTAGACAGATCCTGAGGGGAGAAAATTTAGAGCACAAAACTATCAAGCTAGAAGAACAACTCCGTGTCTTAACAGTGAGTAACATTTTTTAGTTTTGACATCTAGAATAAGGGATCCACACCTCTAAATTTCTGTGCATTTTCTTAAAGATTCAGCCCTATAACTTAAAAGTATTTTTTTTTTAAATCTTATGGGACCATATAGAGTATTTGTCATTCACTAAAGCTTAATAGTGCTGCACCTATCAAATTGCAATTGAAACTGAAGATGATTTAGAAATACATTATTCCAAATAAAATAGCCAAAGAGCAATTTGGCTCCAGCTGGCTTCTCATGCCACAGTGTTAATGAATCCACTTGATATCTATTTTACTCCACCAGGATGCCAGTGGGAGAGATGAAGGATATTAAGAGATCGAAGAAGAGAAAATAGTTAACAATTTGTATCTTCTGCATATCCTCTTGATGAGATGATAGCAGTCTTAAATGTCTGAACTAATGATATTGAAAAAGGAAGGAAAGAGTTTTATTGGCCCTAATGACCATGGAGCAGTCTGGGAATTTGGGCAGCAGCTATCTCTTCCATCCTTGACCAAGCTTCAGTTATATGAACATTTGATGTTACCATTGATAGGCAAGTGTAATATACTGGCTACACCAGAAGAACCTAATGATGTGATAACCCCTTAAGGTTGACTAGATCAAAAAACAGACTCACAAAATATTTAGAACTGTACTTTATTGAGATAAGCCATTATAACAGAAACTTGCAAGTTTGACTGGTTTTCCCTCTGATACCAGAGGGAATTAGGGAGAAATCAGTTTGAGTCTCTTCCTAAAAAGCTCTGGTTCTCCACCTGATGACAGATATGTCTCAAGATTCTCTATACTTGCAGCCAGATTTATGGCAACAGAACCCGTTGTATTGGCAAGGGTTGGTCCTATAGCCCAACAAGGCAGCAGAGAGTACTAACGCATCCTAATGGCATCATGACTGAAATGACTACACTTTGTATTCCTGCTTTCTTTCATTTTGCTATACAAGATGATGTGCAAAGGAATTTACCCAAAGCACAGTTGATTCTAACAAGCTACTGGTCCAGAGTAGCTCCAACCTTGTGCCTAGAAGCTAAATAAGATCAATTGCTAAATATGGACCTTCCATATTTGTGGTAAAACCATCTTGGTCACAAGATAACCTGGTCCAAGAATGGTAATACAAAAAACAGAAACTTGTGACGTGTGAACAAAAGTTCTTGAAGTATTGGGTTTCCTACAGATTGAAGATCAGTTCCCAGATGCCATTATGCACTAGAGATTGTGCTTCTCAACATCAGTCCAAATCCAGCCAAGCCTATCAAACAAACCTGGCTCAGACTAAATAGGTGCAGGGCTCTTAAGAATCTATCTTTGGAGAAGGAAAATAATAACACTTTGGTCACCTACAAAATTACTCACTCTACATTTGGCATTCAAGTTGGAAAACACATTGCTATGGCATATATAGCCAGCAAGAGACAGCCTTCCTTCCTTCATAGTAATTCTGTAAGAGACCCAGCAATCCAGGTAGAACTACAAGACATTATAAAATAAATAAATTCAACTTATTTGATGCTATCAATTGTTACTGGGAATACTGCTGTAATATATCCTTTTCCTGTCAACTGTGTCCCCAGTGAGCAAGAATAGTAGTTGAGTTTTCTCTGATGTATCTCTCTGGTCACTGGAAGATGGAACTGACAATCCCACCCTATGTGGAATAGAAGAGGATCAGGAAACCAAGCAGGGTTGGGATACAAGCTACCAGTCTTTCACTAACAGTTACATATTATTCTTCCATCTCCATGTGTCTTAACAATTTTGTTATAGTGGAATATACAATAAAGGAAGAATTGAACGATACTCAGCGGAAGTCAATACATGTGACTGAAGGGAAGGAATTTCCTTCATGGGACAAGAAGAAGTCTTAAGTCCAGCTTCTAGCTAGAAGAGGCAGAGTTAACCTTTTCTTGTCCTGGCCATCTTCCAGTGACTTACTCCATGGTAAGTCCAACTACTGTTATTGGGCAGTAAGTAAGGAAGAAGTCTGCAGAGTTTAAAGTTTCCTTTGAGTCTAGTTTGACTCCTGGATGCTTACAGGATACATCCAAGTAAGTTTCTTGGCATGATGAAAAAGTGGTCTCCCATAGCTGCTTTTAGGATTATTATATTATTTTAACTATTTTTCACACTCTCTCTATCCTCATCCTTCTTCTTGCTCATGGTCACAAGTAGAGTTCTCAATTCTGCTTACCTTTCTAGATCATCCATCCGTGCTATTTGTTGAGATTACTAAAATAGCCTTTAAATAATTTTGCTGTCTATTACCTTGGAAAACAATTTCTTCTTGCACACTTTTTTATCACAGTTATAAGAAACAATTTATGTAAAAGCCCTGCTTTCTCATTTTCCCAATTTTGTTATTGCTGCTGTATTGCATAACAGTTGCATATTGATCTATATTAGTGGTTCTCAGACATTTTGTCCTCAGGACACATTTACATTCTTAAAAATGATTGAGGACCCCAAAAACCTAGGTTTATATAGTTTATATCTATTAATTTTTATTGTATTAAATATTAAAATTCAGAAATTTAATTTGACTTCAAGGGCCAATGAAGGGGTCTCTGAAATGGTCCTTTTACCTATTTCTTGTTTATGATTATGGTGGTAAGGCTGTGCCCATTGGATAGATAAAAAATAGGAAGTTTTAATCAGCTCTTCCAAGCCCCCTTCATTTCTACGCATTGCAGCCCAATTTGACTTTAGTATTGTGGTTGCTGGTTCTTGCTGCCACCACCTATCTTTCAGGGAGTGCTTCATCTAGGCCCATCTCCACCTCCATCCCCAACCTGCAAAAAAGATAGTGACCCCACACCTTGTATTATTTTCTGGCAAATTTAAAGGAGAAAAAATGAAATAATTTCTGTATCCCCATTTGCTGTATTGAGATATGGGGCTCAAATGAACTCTTCCTTCTCCAGTGTGGTTGTGGCATCAGCCAGACATGGGTTGCTACAGTCGGATCTGCCTAGAGACTGAGTCATAGTTTTTTGGCCACGCCTCTTGCTCCTTCTTCTCAGGCCCAGTTTCGACTGAGTCTGTCTGAGAGAAACATCTCTGAGCAGATTCAGCTATTTCAGCCCATATCTGTTCAGATGCCATTCAAAATTAGTTTTTTGGCTTCAATTTTTTCAAGCTTGTTTTTGAGCACACCAGTCTACTGCTTCTTTTCAGAGCACACTGGTCTATTGCTAGGAAACTAGCCTTACAATAGCTCAGACTGCACCAGTCTACCGGCTTGCAAACGGGTGCCATTTTGTCAGCCACCTCTGAGCAGCTTTGCCACCGCTGTCTCACCCAAGGCTAGCGTTTTTCAGGTTTAGGAGATCTTCTAAGTTAAGGATGTCAAACATGCGCCATCACATGAAGTATCATGACTTTTCCCTTCACTAAATGAGGCATAGGTGTGGCTAGCGCATGATGCATCCGGCCTGGGGGCCGTGAATTTGACAGCCCTGTTCTAAGTGATAAATAAAAATTAAGCCTTGTTGTGAAAGAAAAACAGAAAAAAGAGAAGGAAAAAATCCTTTAGTCAGAAGGAAGCATTCAATGGCAAATTGCCCAGAGCCCCTCTCAGAGGGAGGGAGGGAGGTCAAATTTCAGATGGCAATTTAGGAGGAACTTGATAGCAAAGGTAATGGTGTTCTCCTATTTAGAGATAACTGCTACAAGGAGGGTCCAAATTGCAAACAACACAGAATTACTGAACTTGTGCAAAGAAAAAACCACCAGAGAAAATAAATTATATTAAGAAATATACCCAATCAAAATAAATCATCTTATGCAGAATTTCCAGCTGAGCTTGTTGCTTGTTTTTTAAGACAAGCTAATGCTTGAAGCTAAAGTTCCTTTCTTGCTTATCTGGATTTATTTCAGCTTCTTGCAGATTGTAGCCTTTCTTTAAAGATGTTTGCTCTATTTTTAGCTACGATGCTCAGCTATTTCCTACCTACAGTTTTAAAAAGAACTAAAGCCTGGAGAACGAACAGTTGTGGGAGGGAAATCTAGAGAAAGAAGGGTTGTGGGGAATATGTTCTTTTGTTACATGCTAAAATAAGCATCTCTCCTCAGGAAGATCCTATTTAATTCAGGGCCATGGATTCCCTATCTGGGAATTAAGCTGTCAGTCTTGTAAATGCCAGGTGGCATCCCACCTGGAAAAGTGGAAATTGATATCAAGATAATATTTACTAATGTGGCTTCTACATCAGTCTATTTCTTTTCAGTAAATAACAACTCTATTGCCTATGAGTAAGTTGTCTCACCAAGCTGCATTAAATATATGCAGCGATATTGAAATCCTCTAATCCTCTGTTACTTGGATTGGAATTCTTTAATCTGATTCTGCTTCTTCTATGCATGTAGGAACGATACCAAAAAGCACTAATGGATTCTGAAAATGTCAGACGTAGAACACAAAAATTTGTTGAGGATGCCAAGATTTTTGGTAAGTAAACAAACAGGCTAATGTTGTTGCAGTGCTACCTCTATATCTCCATATTTCTTATGACTACACACATTGAAAATGATTCCTTTGACTACACACATTGAAAATGATTCCTAAGAAATGCTTTGGACCTCATATGAGTCCAGCAGCTCTTCTCTTCATTGAAGGAGTCCAGCAATGTTTTAAGTTCTGCATGAGCCTGAAAAAAGATACCACTGGTTCAGATAATCCATCCTTAAAGTTAAGGTGATTCATATTTATTACACAACCATTTACAGTGTCAAGTGATCATTTGGGGATCAAAGATCAGTAGTAGCCTTTGAGAGACAATTTTATTACTCCATATTACTAAATAAAATGGAGTATAAAATAATTGGGTTAACTCATTAACCCAATAATGAGTTGCTATGACTGAACAGTTTTTTTACAGGTTAAAAGAAATATATTCTAGTGATGCAAACACATGTAATATCTGGATTCCACAGTTCGGTGGAAGCATCAAATCAGTGTAAATACTTTGTTCCCTGAGGTCCAGGACGTTCTTCTACTTTAGATAATCCAAGATCCCAAAATGTTTTTATCCTCCTGAACTATTGTCATCCTGATTTTTTGTCTATCTTTGTGTCTGCAGGCATCCAGAGTTTCTGTAGAGATCTGGTAGAAGTAGCAGATATCCTGAACACCACACTGGAGATTGTTGTAGAAGATGATGATGACGCAACTCTGACCCTGAATAAGATGCGTGAAGGCCTGACTCTTATAGAAGTCAAACTACAAAGCATCTTTACTAAGCACGGTCTGCAAAAAATGAACCCCATTGGTGGCAGATATGACCCTTATGACCATGAAATCGTGTGTCATGTCCCAGCAGAAAATATGCAACCGGGCACTGTGGCTTTAGTGACTGTGGATGGTTACAAACTTCATGGCCGCACTATCAGACATGCACATGTAGGGGTGGCAGTAGAATCTCAAGAATGTGATGAACCTGCATCTTAGCAATTGGGATCCTATGAACTTATTTCTTTTGTCCACATCATCATTGCTGCTTTATTTATTGAGCCATACCGGTATGATTTGCTGGTCTCTCAGGATTGGCATGATCATTTGGCCTTCCTTTTCAGACTGTTATTATTCAATGTTTGTTTTTCCTGTTATGTATTTTTTCAGTTGTTTCGCAAATGTGGTGCCCTCTTTTCTGATCGTTAATTTTAAGCCTGCATTAAAAGGAATGTAGGATTCATTCCAACAATGCACAGACCTACTGAAAAATCAGTCGGTAAAATCCCATTGATTTCAATAGGTTTGTTCAAGGGTGATTTAAACTGGATCCTGTTCTCTGAAAAAAGGCTTTTCTCAAGATTTATTTTTAATTTGCTTGTTAATCACACTATTGTTCCCTTTTTTCCTTTTTTATAATCTGGTATACATTTATTTTCTTTTTTTTTAAATTTTTTGATATACTTTATTGATTTTTTTTTTGTATTTTTTGTATCTGGTATACATTTCATCTGAGCTTTATTTACAATAACCCAGAGTCATTCCTATTTCAATCTGGGTTTTTTTCCATTTATTTTTTAATTCATGTGTTATTTGAGACATTCTCCTTAAGCAATGCAAGATTTTATTTTATTTTTTCACCTTTAAATATGTGGACAATGGTATACCTGTGGTTTTTACAATCAGCCGAGTACATGTTTTGGAGCAGAGGCACCACTTACCCACTTAAGTCCAAGATTGCCTTCCTTCTGAACCCAATTTCAATTGTTCTTGGGCATTCGTAACCCAAGAATGCATGTGCCAAGTTTTCAAGCTTCAACACTTTTCTTTTTGAATGTTTCCTAGATTTGGTTTTGCATCTCAAAATTTCCCTGAGTGCTTTGGCCAGTAAAAGAACATTCTCGGTCCTAAATTACTTCTGAAAATAGGTGTGTAAATATAATCTTTGTTTTTTTGAATTTTTCGAGAAGCTGTTTTCAAGTAGGGAATATGATACCCATCATCTTACAAGAATGACTTGGCTAGTTTAAAATTGTGAAGTATCTTGAAGATGAACGTCTCTTTGGGGTACTGAGTAATACAGTGGAGTTGTATGTGGATACAATAAACTCCAATAAACAGTGGAGTTTATTATGCCCAGCCACATAATTTATGAAGTTGTTTTCCTCTTAAATTGATTTTGAATTTGGTCTTCCACATTATGATCTAGCGATCCCACCAAACCCACAAATTCAGCCTCAAGATTTTCCACATTTCATAAATTGGTTTAATTCAATAAAAGATCCTCTAAATGTAGCATTTTAAAGTGGGAAAAATCAATACTTATGATAAAATATATGCTTTACATGAAGCAGGTAAGTTCATAATATTTCAGGTTGTCGAATCACTTGCAACAAGATCCTTGTTGTGAAGGATCTTCCCTTGGGACTATGTATTGAACTGTACTATCTAACAATGACTGGACTAGATGAGCTAGTGAACAGCAATATATGAATGATTTGTGGACTGTTAATAATTCTGCAAATAATCTGCTGCCATTTTCCAGCACAGCCTGACATATTATCACCAGTGGTGGAAAGAATGAATGGTATTGGCCTTTTTGCGGGGGTTTTCAAGTTTGTGATAAAGAATATGCAGATGTTAACAGAGAGAAATATTAATTTAGAAATGATTAGATGTCATCTGTTTTATGTTTAATTTAGTTTTTTTAAAAAAAATAAAATAAAAGTTACATAATCACTGAGTAAATTTAATTCAGGATCAAACCTGAGCATGTGAGCTTTGATACAAATGGGATCTGGCTTTATGGAGCTATTCAACTCAGAATAAGCCCATATTATGCAACAAAACATAGTTGCGATGGAGACTGTAATGAAGTGTGCTACTGAATCTTACATGCTTATATCTGTTGATAAAATAGAGTCCTTGCTATTTTCCTAGAGAATCACTCTTGAACAGCAAACAGATATGAAAAAATCAGCTGACTGATAGGTGAAACTAGGGGCAAGTTATAATGATATACATTAGATCAAGAAACCAACATACTTCATTAAGAAGTATGCAATCCTGATTGTGCTTTACCTCTCCTCCCTCTTATAATCAGGAAATCAGGGAGGAGCCTGCCTTCTGAATGTTTTCCTCCTTTCCAGGACTTGAGAATGCTTCAGTCCCCGTTTGCTTATGTGATGGTTCTTGCCTTTTCACTTAAGGTCTTCTTCCTGGTACAGAGGCTACCAAGGTGAAGCTTGGTAACAGCCCTTTTAGACAGTTCATCTGAAGATCCTTAGTTCCAAAGGGAGGAAAACGCCCTATGGCCTTTATGCAACATGATATTGTGATGGGTGCGGGATGCCTTTAGAAGGATTGGGTGTTTTATAGGATAAAGTTGGCCAAAGCATGGCTTCGGGATTGAAAAAAACCAGTATTGTGTAATAGGAAGTACATTTGGAGTTGCTTTGTTATTTGGGGTGAAGGTGAACGAAGAAAGTCTGTTTCATGTGCAAGATGGCTGACAGAGAACAAACACTGAAGGTCACGATTGTGCATATCATATGTTGGTTTGATCTCAGCCCAGAGGAGTATAGAGGAAAGCCATCTCAGGAGGGTTATCTACTAACAAACATACCTAGTATGCCAGTTTTTCTACAACAAAAGAGTCTTAACAATGAAGTTAAGAAATGCAATAATTGAATCCTTTGGTCAGCCATAATTATGTGATAGATCAGGATATAATGTAAATTTGCCAAACTTCAGCATATATTTCTGACCCTCCCTCCTAAACCATACAATGACATAGACTGAGAAAAAAAGAATGGATTTCTACATAGGAAAACTAAACACATCTACTGAGGACATGACAATATCTCTAATTCTGCTATTTTTATTTCATTGAACAGCAAGTGGTTGCACTTAATTGCCCTTGACTGAGATACAAAACCTAAGAAGGGTCATCCCACGAATATTTAGGTGGGAGGTCAAAACAATTCCAGTTGTCAACCAGATTGGGAAGTTGAACAAATGCTCTGAAAGGAGGTGATGACAACTCATTTCCTTAATGTTGCTAAGAAATGGAGTCATCAGAAATCAAGATTAATTTATAGGGGTAAATTTGTTAGCCTTCCAGCAGAATTGACGTATGGAAATGAGCATGCAGAACAGTGGTGGGTTGCTCCAGGTTCTGTCCGGTTCTATAGAACCGGTAGTAAAACCGGTGGGAGGCACGTCATCATTGGTTTTCTGTGCATGTGGAGAAGAGTGTGCATGCATCCCGCTGTGAACCGGTAGTAAAGGTAAGTGGAACCCACCCCTGATGCAGAAGTTGTTTAGAACAGAAGGAGAAGAATTGTTATGGAGTGCGAGAGAAGTGCATAGGGGTGTCAAACTGGCAGCCTGTGGGCTGGATATGTCAGATGCAGGCCACGCCCATCCCAGCTCCGTGAATGGGAAAAAAGTCATGTGACGGCAACGTAGTGCTGTGATTTTGACATCCGTGGATCATAGAGTAAACGTAGTACAAAGTGGAAAAAAAAATGCTTGATGAAAGACGGAGAGGGGTGGACACACTATAAGAGAATGATCAGTGCAAAACAATTAATGATAGACAGCTACTGTGGTATCTAGAGAAGAGAGAGAGATAGTCAAAGAATGTAATTAAAGAGCCATTGCAAGGCAAGGAATGATTTAAGATTATGAGGGGCAGAGAAACGCAGAATTATATTGATAAAAATAAATTGTTTTGGAAGTGGAGGGGAAAGGAGCCTTAGCGGAGTGAATAAAGACTTTAGGGAAGAAATGGCAAACAAAAGACCGCTCCACAAAAAGCCGACCACAATGGAATGAAGGACCAGCAAATAGACTGGCTCTTCATAATTCCTCTTTGGACAAGGAGAGGACTTGAACTTGCTCACAAATGCCCAAGACTGGCCTCTGGTGGGTTTAGAGCTTTGGGAGAGGAGGAAATAGCCATGTTGCTCCAATCATGGCTAACACCTTTAAAAGGCTGCTGGGTTCACATACTTTTCTAATCATTTTCAGAAAATACTTATTAACTGCTTTTCTGTTGTTAGGATCATTTGGCTCAGAGGTAATGCACAAAGTGGGTTTCCTTTGATCCTTAGCTAAAGAAGTTTTAACTAGATGTTAATTCAGGGCAGCTTTATACAGGGAGGTACCAGGCAGATTTCTGTTTTTTAACATCATACATAATTGAACGTATGTGTATGAGAAAGAAAACTGTACAATTGCTGATGGAGGATAAAAATAGAGTATGATAAAATTAACGGGCTTGAATTGTGGAATGCTTCGTGATAAGAAAGGGATATGATAGAAGGAAAGTGTGCTTGAAAATAAAGCATGCATGAGAACATTTAGCAAATAGCTCAACACAGAGTAAGGCACCATTGTGTGATGTTCTTTCATTTATTCAGGAATGCTTGTAGATATCTGAAGTGTGTGGGTTGCAGGAGTGAATATGTGTGTACTTTGGTATGCAGATAACACAGTGCCCTTTGCTGAGAGCCCAAATGATATGCCCAAGTTGGATGCAATTAGGAAAATCTAATTGAAAATTAGTTTACAAAAGACCAAGGTCATTGAGTAGACAATTACAAGTTTTACATAAACAGTGGAAAAGTAGAGCAAAGAGATACATTTGTGTATCTTGTTTGAATGTTTCCAAACATGGTCCGATTAATCTAGAAATTTTTAAATGCTAGCAGAAAGATACTTCATGGCATATGGTTTGATATGAAGAATGAATGTTTTCCAAAGAAGTAAAAGTGACTATGCATAAAAGCATACTTCAGCCCACTTAATTCTATGGAAGTGAGAGTTGCATACACTGGAAGTTGGATGGACAAGAGAATGACCTAATAGTGAATGTTGCTGCTATAAATAAGATGTAGTTGTTTCCTTTTCTTATGCAATGCTTTCATCTATCTGCCTCCTGTTTTGCACTTGGGTAATGTTGCTTACTTAAAAGGAAATGCAGTCATGGCTAGGTACGTGTCTATAGACATTACTTATATCCCACTTTTCAAGATACAAATCCTATAAAACAGCTCACAAATAAATCAGTTTTTGTCATTTGTAGTTGTACAAATAAGGTTCCTGATGATGATGATGACGACGACGAATTAAAAAACTAAGTTCCAGGGCAAAAGCAAAAGCCCTAGTGGTGCCAGAGGGAGATCTGAAGGCTTAATTTTTTCCCTTTCCTTACTGGCTTTGTCCACCCAGTAGACTTACCTAGGGGTTGGATCTATATGAACATCAGACTATAAACCGTACAGGTTGCGTTGTAAATATGTGGCTAAAACAAGCTTGGTTAATTTCTAGTTCAGCACACTGGTTGAGTGTGTTGTGCATATCTAGCCCATTCACCCTAGTATACCTAGCCAGATGGCTTTGCATGGGAGACTTATTATCTCTTGAGTCAAGCTCAATTCTGGTGACTACATGGCCATATCTATGTTGTTGTTGTTTTTTCCAGCAACATAGAGGTGAATTGCTTCATCTGTCTTTGGGGATTTCATGCAACTTCATGAACTTCTAGATCTCATGTGTAATCAGCTCTAACTCAACTTATTACAGGTAGCCCTCCTCACTTAATGACAGCAATTAACGGGACCGGAATTTCTGTTGCTAAATTATGCAGTCATAAATGTCACATAGTTGTTAGATGTCATGTAACTGCTCTGCCTTAGTAACAGAAATTCTGGTACTTCCTTTTGCCATTAAGCAAATCATTGTGGATTGTTACGTGAAGACAACATGTGGTTGCCATTTGCCACTTTTTGTGGTTTCCCCATGCTTCTAGGAAACCAGCAAAGATGGTAGCAAATGGCAATCATGTGTCTATGATGCTGCTGCATCGGACATAAGTATGATTGTTAATCATAACTACCGTTTGTTCAGCACTGCAGTCCCATTGTAAATCTGAATGGTTGCTGCATGAGTAATTGTTAAATAAGAGCCATTTGAATTTATGTCATTGATTTAAATTTATTGGCTGCCTAACTTTACTGGACTCTAAGAAATGCACTAAACTAAAAAAAAATTTGAAAACAGTTAACGATATTTAATCAATAGGCAAATCAATGCTGATAATAAAATCCACAAAACAAAGCAGAGGCCATTAAACAAATAGCAAATCTCCAAGCCAGGGTTTCAAAACTTTCCAAAACCTCAAGAGAGCAGGCTCCATTTTTATCTCTTGGGGGGGGGGGGGGGAAGGGGGGTTGCTCTTTTGGAGGTTGAGGGCTGCAACAGAGAACATGCACTTTCTTAGTCCCACAAGATGGCAGTGTTCAACAGAGTGAACCTATTGGGCAAGCAGAATCAATTCCAGAGAAATCTAACTTAGCTGTTTCAGTTGAAGTCAGTTTAGTGTTACCTGTGGATCTGGCAGGCTAACCTATGCAAACAATGTTTTCTCAAAGACAAGGAGACTGGACAGCCTCTTGTCTGAAATGGTACAGGGTTTCCTGCTTTAGCAGGGGGTTGGACTAGAAGACCTCCGCTCCACGGTCCCTTCCAACTCTGTTATTCTGTTCTGTTGTGAATTATCATCTGGGCTGGGGATCAATGGCACTGAACTATAAAACTCCAATTTTTTTATTCCCACACCAAGGGAATGGGGCAGCTACTTTGTGGTTCAGTGTGTCTGGCAAATGCGCTCTATGTTGGATAAATTCTGGATTTAAGTAAAAAAAAAAACAAACAAGCCAGGTGCTTCACGTACTGTCTGACCTCTTGCTCCATTGCAGGAAAATCTTGGGAGCCAGAAGAGGCGCGTCTCTCTCTCACACACCCCCTTTCAGACTCAAATTGCTTCTTTGAGAGTTGCGCCTCTGCGGTGCAACCCCAAAAGTCAACCCCAAAAGCGGTACAGACCTGGATGGGGAGGAACAGGTTTCGACTCAACTCTGCCAAGACCGAGTGGCTGTGGGTACCGGCATCTGGGTCCGATCGAGATATTCTATCGTTGTCCATCGGGGGTGAGGTGTTACCCCCTGCGGATAGGGCTCGCAACTTGGGTGTCCTCCTGGATTCACGGTTGTCTCTGGAAGATCATGTGACGACCATGACCAGGGGGGTATTCGCCCAGGTTCTCCTGGTGCGCCAGTTGCGGCCTTATTTGGACCAAGATGCCCTGTGCACTGTTACTCATGCACTGGTCACCTCCCGTCTTGACAACTGCAACGCTCTCTACCTAAGGCTGCCTTGAAAACCACTCAAAGGCTTCAGCTGGTGCAAAATGCAGCCGTGCGAGTTGTAATGGGAGCGTCCCGACACTCCCATGTTACACCCCTTCTGTGTGACCTGCATTGGTTACCAGTTGCCCTTCGGATGAGGTTCAAGGTGCTGGTTATCACTTACAAAGCCCTTCATAGTCTAGGCCCGGGATATTTGGCAGCCAGAGACAATCCTATATATAAATCAAATTAAAAATCAAATTAAAAAAAAAATCCCCAATCGCCCGGTGCATTCCCACAGACAAGGCCTCCTCAGGGTGCCGTCGGCCAGACAGTGTCGGCTGGCGACCCCCAGGGGGAGAGCTTTTTGTGTGGGTACCCAACCTTTGGAACCAACTTCCTTTGGAGCTCCAGATGGCTCCTGACCTTCGCTTGGTCCGCTGTCATTTGAAGACCTGGTTGTTTCGCAGTTTGGACTGACGGGGATGTCTTAATTAATTTTAACTGTTTTAAATTTGGATTTTTAAATTTCACTTTTTTAATGAGGGATTATGCATTTTTATTGTTGTGAGCCGTCCTGAGTCCTCAGAGATAGGGCGGCATATAAATTGCATAAATAAATAAAATAAATAAAAGTCCCCCATTCCCCAGGATTACCTTCATTTAGACTTAGATTTAGAGTAACTCAAATATCACTTTGAATGTACACTAATCGGCATACATTAAAATGACATTTCGTTGCCTACAGCTCTGAAAAGGTCTCTCCATCTCTTAATATACATTTATTTTGTCATGTTTGTTTATGTAAACAAATAAGTACAAAATTATGCATATACCCGCAAATATATTATATGACCCGGAAAAACAACACCTTTGCACGGGCGCCTGGAGATTTCACTCTAAAGGGCTCAGTCAGGCTAACCTGGGAAAGCAGCGCAAGCTTATGGCGCCGAGCTTTTACAACTGGCGATCGAGGCGGCTTCCCTTCCGGAGGCGTCTCTGCCAGAAAACTAGAATTTCGGGGCTGTGGGTTGAAAGCGCATCTCACCAAATTGGCATTTCAGGCCTTCCTGCAAGGGGCGCTCGTACTGGAGCGAGCCAGAAAACGCGACCTCCTCCGCTACCAAAAGACTTCCCCCTTTTTTTTTAATAATAGAGGTTGCCTCGTAAGCCGTCGCTGCCTGCGATCCGCCCCGCGAAGGTCAAAAAGGCCCCGGGAGGCAAAGCTAGACGATCCGCTGCATCTCCCCCCCGCCCCCCTCCAAAAAAAATATCGGGAAGCTCGCGGGGCCCCGAAAGCTGCGAACTCCCCGGCAGCTGCGGGCAGAAACATCCGGGGAGGCGGGCTGGTTTCCGCAGTTCCGCGGTGCTTTCGCGCTTTGGCAACCGCTGCCGCCGCCCCACTTGCAGGCTCCCCATTGTTACCATGATGGCAGAGTTTGCTCAGCCGCCTTCTCCTGCCCGGTGGCTTTTGTTTCTTACCGTAGCTGTAGGGGGGATGAGAACGGAGCCTTCCTTCGCTGAGGCAGGGGATGCAGCTCCGCCGGGCAAAATAGGTAGGCGTTACTCATTTCATCGCAGCTGGCAGTTCGCGGCTTCCCGGGTTCGCGGCATTAGCCCCCCGCGCCACCACCTGTCCCCCGTAAGGTGGGCTTCTGCGCCCAAACAGCCTGGAGCTTCCCGTATTTGCATTGGGGGAATAGCGTAAAAGCAGCGATGGTGGCTGAACGTGGAGCTGCTCTGGCTTCTCCTAGACTTGGCGTTTCAGTGGCCATCCTGGTCGTATTTCCGACACGTGCTTTGAAATTTATCCGACGATCCTTCCATTCCCCCCCCCCCCATTTTTTTAAAACCCAGCCCAGCCCAATGGCAGGGTCGGTGTGTATATTTCACCCCTGCTTCTCTTATAGGAATGCTGTGTGTGTGTGTGTGTGTGTAAAAGATACCAGTTTTGAAGTTCAATTGGAATAGCCGTAGCACTTAGATTTTTATACTGCTTCATAGTGCTTTACAGCCCTCTCTAAGCCGTTTACAAAGTCAGTGTATTGCCTCCAACTATCTGAGTCCTCATTTTACTGACCTCGGAAGGATGGAAAGCTGAGTCAACCCCGAGCCTGTGAGAATCGAACTGCTGGCAGTCAGCACTGCAGTACTGCATTCTAACCACAGCGCCACCACGACTCAGACTTAGCCAGAAAAACTGTTTTATTCTTTTTTATATCCCGCCTTTATTACTTTTTATAAATAATTCAGAGCAGCAAATACACACACAATATACCTTCTTCCTCCTATTTTCCCCACAAGAACAACTCTGTGAGGTGGGTTGGGCCGAGGGAGAGTGACTGACCCAAAGTCACTCAGCTGGTTTTCATGCCTAAGGCAGGACTAGAACTTAGTTTCCTGCTTTCTAGCCTGGTGTCTTAAGCATTAGCGCAAAATGGCTCTCTTTTATTATTTTATTATATCCCTACTGTTAGATTGAGATGTGGTTTGACCAATCCTCTGTTTCCTGGGAAACTATATCTATTGATTGAAGGTGGATCTTTTTATGGTGGTTCTTAACACACTTGTTTTGCTTTGGCAGCTGTGGTAGGAGCTGGAATTGGTGGCTCCTCA
The DNA here is from genome assembly GCA_030761175.1 of Masticophis lateralis. Lineage (NCBI taxonomy): Eukaryota > Metazoa > Chordata > Lepidosauria > Squamata > Colubridae > Masticophis > Masticophis lateralis. The sequence continues at coordinate 99,067,674 of JAUDYJ010000002.1, forward strand.
GTGGCTTATTTCCTGCAGCAGCACTTTGGGCCGCAGGTCCAGCTGGATGTGTATGAAAAGGCTGTGGTGGGAGGTCGCCTGGCCACAGTTACAGTCAACAAGCAGTCCTACGAAAGTGGAGGGGCCTTCTTCCATTCTCTCAACTTACACATGGAGGACTTTGTGCAGCAATTGGGTAAGTGCGATTGACCATTTAGATGTATGAACTTCAAGCTTGGTTTCTGCATGTATCCTTTTATTGCCTCTGAGTTTGGGTGGTATGGCAGATCTTTGGTTCCTCTGGCATGGTAGGTAGATGAGATCAGGAATCATCATTGTTCTGTTACAACGGAGCTCAACCATTTGTTCTATTTAGCCAGTCTGTCATTTCTTGCCCAAACATTCCATTCCATTCCCATTTGTACTTTTGGAATACAGTTGGACTATTTGGAGGAGATTCCAACTCGGAAGCTCTTTTTTCCCTCCCAAGATACGTCCTTTTTGTGAATGAATGGTGATGGCTCAATACATTGTATACATGCTTGATCCATGGGTGTTTAAGTATAAAGCTCAGCTCCAGCGCTGTGCTGAGGGGGCCTCGGGGGTGGGAGTGGGGAAAGCCATTTTCGCCCTCCCCAGGCTCCTAGAAAGCCTCTGGAGCCTAGGGAGAGTGCAAAACGGGCCTACCAGGCCTACTGTGCCATAAGCGGAGGGATCGTGGGGGGGGGGTGTCACGGGTGCATGCACAGGAGGGGGGCACATTGAATTATGGGTGTGGGCACACGTGCAAGCGACCTCCGCTTTTGGCATGTGAGGGCACGGTAGGCCCGTTTTTCCTTCTCGTCAGGCTCCAGATGCTTTCTAGGAGCCTGGGGAGGGTGAAAACGGCTTTCCCCACCCCCACCTCAGTGGTTACAATGCAGTACTGCAAGCTACTTCTGCTGACTGCCAGCAGTTCAGCAGTTTAAATCTCACTAGGCTAAAGGTTGATTCAGCCTTCCATCCTTCCGAGGTGGGTAAAATGAGGACTCAGATTATTGGGGGGGCAGTATGCTGACTCTGTAAACTGCTGAGAGACGGCTGAAAAGCCACTGTGAAGCGGTATATAAATCTAACTGAAGGAAGCAGTATATAAGTACTGAACTGAGGGAAAGCCAGGGTCAAACCTCCATACAACATGGACCTCATTGATGACTTTAGACCAGTTTCTTTTCTCAGCCCAGCCTTCTAGCGTATTTTGAGAATCTAAATTGAGGGGAATCCTCATATAACATGCTTTCATTATTCTAAAGTTGAGGTAGCCATTCTTATTTTCCCTTTGCCTACAGTTCGTGTGTTGGGTTTTTTTTTTTACAAAATTTGTTTTTTAGTACAGATTTTTATATTTTTAAAATATGTTTAAAATATATGGGGTTTTTTTATATCTGTTAGATGTCCTTGATTGTTGTGCACTACCTAGAGTTGACTTTGGTGAGATGGGCAACTCCATAAAACTGATAAATAAATCAATATATGCCATCTTCAGCTGAGTCTTTCCATTCCTTCAGAGGAAAGGTGGAATGTAAATATAATGAAATGTACATTAATGTATTATACATAATATAATGTAACAATTGTAAAAACAACATCCAATTATTAAATGTGCCTTGGTGCAAAACTGAAAATGAACAATCAATCCTGTAATATTATACAATTTATGGAACTTGGTCTGTCTACTTTCACTCACATTCAAGGAAGCATATGTAGGGCTCCCTCCTCTCTCTTTGTCCCTTAACAACAATCTTGTGAGCTAAAAGTTGGGTTTGCACAGATTGACTGGCATAGATCTCATAGTATGATTTGGGCTGAAGGGGAAAAGAAGCAATAAGCCAACAGGACAAATTAATTCTAGACATAATTCTACCAGAGTCCAGCTAAAACCAAGTTGTTTTTACTTTTAAATAAAGTTGGGAATTGTCTTTATTTTCCTAACCAGTCTTCATTGATTTTTGAAGATTCAATCCTCTGTTGCAAAGAGCATCATGAAGCCCAGAGCCAGAAAAAATGGCTGTTGTGGATGAAGGCGAAGTATATTTTTTTGGTTTGTTTTTGTGGTAACAAAATTTGGCCACTGTCATGGAACTCTGCAGTGCCAAAATGGAAGAAGTACGAATGAGTGTGATAACAAATGAGAAACTGCATTAAAAATCACAACTGAGAAAGTTTTCTCAGAATAAAGGCAAGCTAGAAGTAGATAGCAAAAGAGATCAAGATGGTCAACTCTCTTGCAAAGCCCATCATTCAGTGATGAAATCCAAATTTTTTTATTACCGGTGGCTTGGTGGGCATGGTGTGGTTTGGTGGGCGTGGCTTGGTGGGCGTGGTGTGGTGTGGTTTGGTGGGCGTGGCAGGAGGATACTGCAAAATCTCCATTCCCACCCCACTCTGGGGCCAGCCAAAGGTAGTATTTGCAGGTTCTCCAAACTACTCAAAATTTCCGCTACAGGTTCTCCAGAAGCTGTCAGAACCTGCTGGATTTCACCCCTGACATAATGGTAAAAAAGTCATAAGCCAATCTTACTGGACCTTGTTTTCTATTTTATAGGACTGAAACACCGCCGAGAAGTGGCAGGAAAGAGTGCCATCTTCACTGGGGAACAGTTTGTCCTTGAGGAGACAGACTGGTACCTGCTCAACCTTTTTCGGCTCTGGTGGCACTATGGAATGAGCTTTCTACGTCTACAAATGTGGGTAGAGGAAGTAATGGAGAAGTTCATGAGGTAGGTAACAAAGAGGCCATCACTGGTGTCTTCAGGGCAGTGAGAGAAAAATGGGACAATCTTCCTTTGATCAAATTTGCTTCTAGCCAGGTGGTAGCAATATACTATAAAGGAGATTACTTTTCAAATAGAAAGCTATTTAAAGTTGCAACTGCCAAATATCTTATATTTATGCGAGCGAAATTCCAACAGCTTGACACAATAGTCCGATATGGGAGATTCCATTCTACCCTATAATGGACGCTCTGCATTTGCAGAGCGGCAGAGATAAAAGGCATGGCTCATATCCTGTTTGATTGTTGCCTGTATAAGAGGGTGAGAGACAGGTACCTTGGTTTATAAAACAAATGACCCATTGGGATCCCCATATCAAAACAACTTACTGTATTTTTCGGAATATAAGATGCACTTCCTTTAAATGTGAGTGAAAATTTCAGTGTCTCTTATACAGCGAATGTTGTGGGGGATGGGGGGAGGGGGGTTGGTGTGGCGCCAATCAGCTGTTCTAGAATGACCAGCAGTGGTGAATGGGCCACCGCGGCGGCAAACGGGCCACGCCAAATGGGTGGCAGCAAACAGGCTGCAGCACCACCGAATGGGCCGCAGCAAACAGGCCAAATGAATACCAGATGAATGCTGGGAGGCAGAAGCAGATTTTTTTTTCTTATTTTCTTCCCAAAAAAGGGTACGTGCATCTTATAGTCCGGACCATCTTATACTCCAAAAATACAGTACCTTATGTGCAGCCAGAATCTGAAAATAACATTTAACACAGTACAGTACTTAAGCAAAATGGTTTGGTTGAGATCTGCATACGTGGGACTGATTGGAGTAGATTGTAGGGGTGAATATAAATATAATTTTATCATATTTTATTTATCTATATACTAAATTATTGTATTTTATCCAATTCCATTTTAAATTGTTTTTATCAGATTTTAGTAATAATTTGTGTCTGGAACTCTGCACTTTGATATGGCCCAAGGGCTAATCAATAAAGTAAACTAATAAAGAAAATTCTTAAGACTTCCTGTAAAGCTCATAGGAAATGGCCTTGAAGGGCAGGAGGAAGAGCCATTAAGTTGGCAGCAGTCAGCTAAATTAGACTTGAGCCGGGCCAAGGAATTAATTTAAGAACACTTCTAAAACAAGCCTCTCCTCAGTACACACAAAGTGAAGGAGGAGGAAGCACATTCTGCTTTGCAAAATCTCTTGCTAGAAATGTTGCAATAAATCCTGACCTACATGGCCTCGGTTCCTTAGTCCGGTCTACCTTGTAGGGCTGTCTTTTCCTAAGAGAGAAGTTGTGCCACTCTACATTTTTTTCGCCCTCTTTATAACCTGCAGAATCTACAAGTACCAGGCCCATGGCTATGCATTCTCTCACCTTGAGGAGCTCTTGCGTTCACTGGGGGGTGACACCTTTGTCAACATGACGCAGCGCTCTGTGGTAGAGTCCCTGCTGGAGGTGGGTGTCACACAACGCTTCATCGATGATGTCATCATGGCCATTCTCCGGGCCAACTATGGCCAGTCAGTCCAAGTGCCTGCGTTTGCAGGTGAGTACTACCCATCTTCTATGACTCCAGTCAGTCTTTTTTCAACAGGCCATTGCTCAGGCTTGGGAGACAAATAGGTTGTAGGGAAGGCTGATGTTTTACAATTTGGCTTGTTTATTCTCTTGACAGCTGTTCCCTCTGTGCTTCTTTTTTAAGGGGCCATGTTACTAGCAGGAGCTCAAGGCAACCGATGGGCGGTTGAAGGTGGCAACAAGCTGGTGTGCTCAGGATTGCTGAAGCTAACCAAAGCCAATATAATCCATGCCAGGGTGACAGCTATCTCTCTGCACAGTTCAGGTATGCCACACAAACCTATCTTCATCCAAGATTGAAAATAAGACCAAAACATCTTCAGGTAACGGGGCTGGAGATTTTAAAGAACTGATTCAGACCAAGTAAACATGCTGAGATGGATGAATGAATGGTCTTATTTTGTGCAAGACAGATTTCCCCGTTCATATGGGCGCACTTCAAATCTGGAAGGCTAAATTTTAAAAGCAATTTAGAAAGAAGGGGCACCTGTGGGTCAATGTGGATGCACATTGGATAACTGCTGTTAGAGATTCTGTGAGAGAATTGTAGCACAAGAGATGACCCACCCTAAGACTTAATGGAAGGAAATGTAACGTATGTTCATTCTCTCACACCTCTGGCTAATTCATCACCTCCAGAGACTTTTATTTGCTTTTCAGGGAAGGTTCTTCAGAAAAACCAATATTTCTGAGAGTGCCTTTACTGAGTGGTGGCAAGGAGCAAACACACACATACACATGATTCATTGTATTCACTCAATCCCAGAATTCAGATATTGTTGCTTCTCTGGAGATATATAGTACATGCAATAAATATTGACTGGATATTGTGCCATATGATAGAAAGAGACCTACTTAGGCTGAACATAGCATTAGAACCGAAGTGTCACAAAGCAAGTTAGCATGAGCTAGGTACCCCTCTTCAGAGCTACACAAGAGTCACATATTCAGGAAAACTCAGCATGGCTGCTTTGCAGATTTCCCCAGTTGTTGTGGATATCTATGCACAGCTGTTCCATTTTTCTGCAGGCCCAGAAGAAATGTCTGTACTTGCGCATGTGTGTGCAGACCACTGTCTGAGGCAGCTGAGTCTTCCATAGTATATAGCTACTTTAATGCATTAAGGAAAGGAGGTTCCTCTTTTTAAAGCTCTGTTAGCTACAACTACAGGTAGTCCTTGACTGACAATCATAATTGAGCCCAAAATTTATGTTGCTAAGCAATTGAGCCCAAAATTTATGTTGTTAAATTAATTTTGTACCATTTTACAACCTTTCTTGCCGCAGTGGTTAAGTGAATCATTTCGGTCGTTAAGTTATTAACACGGTTGTTAAACGAATCTGGCTTTCCCATTGACTTCGCTTGTCAGAAGTTCTCAAAAGTTGATCACATGACCCCGGGACACTGCAACCATCATAAATATGAGTTAGTTGCCAAACATCTGAATTTCGATCATGTGACCATGGGGACGCTGAAACAGTCGTAAGTGTGAAAAATGGTCACCAGTCACTTTTTTCAGTGCTGTTGTAACGGTCACTAAATAAACTGTTGTAAATGGAGGACAGCCTATTAGAGCAGGCAGGGGTGTCAAATTTGTGGCCCACGGGCCGGATGTATCACATACTGGCCACATCCACCCTGGTTTAGCAAAGGGAGTGGGGAAATCAGGATAGTCACATGACGACAACGTGACGCTGCGAGTTTGACACCACTGTGTTAGAGGGAGGAACCCAGGCTCCAACTGGGAGAAAGTGGAGAAAAAAGATGGAAGTAGTAAAAAACAAAGCAGGAAGGATATAGACATAAAGTACTATCCTCTGGACCAGGGGTGAAATGCTACTGGTTCGCTCCAGTTCAGGTGAACCAGTAGTACAAAAAAAGCTACCGGTTCTGTCAACTCGGTAGTTTAAAAAGCTACCAGTTCCTCTGAACCGGTATTTCCAACGATCAGCTGTGGCGCAAGGTTTAGCTTTGCTAGAAAGCAGGATTTCCTGTACCACGCGCCAAAAGGAGGCTTGGGAAGGTAAGTAGAACATTGGGGGGGGGGAATCAGCTGTGCAGCGGGGTTTAGCGTTGCTAGAAAGCAGGATTTCCTGTACCACGCGCCAAAAGGAGGCTTGGGAAGGTAAGTAGAACATTGGGGGGGGGGGAATCAGCTGTGCAGCGGGGTTTAGCTTTGCTAGAAAGCAGGATTTCCTGTACCATGCGCCAAAAGGAGGCTTGGGAAGGTAAGTAGAACATTGGGGGGGGAGAGAATCAGCTGTGCAGCGGGGTTTAGTTTTGCTAAATTCTAGCAAAGTTAAATTGCACGCCACAGCTGAAATCCCCCTCTCTCGCTTCTACTTACCTTCCCAAGCCTCCTTTTGGTTCGTACGCGCGTTGCTTGGTGCACACTGCATGTGCACACAGCACACATTTGGCACAGAGCGTGCATGCACGGCCAGCAAACTGGTAGCAAACCAGTTCGGATTTCACAACTGCTCTGGACCTGCTTTAAAGAATTCTGGATAATTGCACCTTGGAAGCCACCGAAATACTTTTTGATGTAAAGCATCCATTGATGCATGCAGAGAAGCAGGCAAGACACAACACAGATGAGGATCCTTCTACGGAAGGAAGGTTCAAATGACTTTCTCCTTTCACTTGCTTTAAAGGTTGACATATTTATTGCACAGAGACAACTGAAATTTCCTGAGTGTTCACATGCTTAACTTTTTTTTTTCCTAAGAAAAGATGGTGTTTCCTGTACACGGGCTATTTATTGTTGCTGTGATCAGTCAAAGCGTACCCAGTTAAGCAGATGTGATGCTTTAAGAGAGGTTGTGATGAAATGGTAGATTACTTGCATTCTACTAAAAGGAATAAGAAATTAACTTGTGTACTCCCTTATAAGAAAGAAGGGCAGAAAACTATGCAAGAAGAGAGATACCATTTTCAAGTAGACAGAATAAAAAGAGGGTGAAGAAAATAAAAATAAATAACGATCGTGTATATAATATATAGAAAAGGGAAAAAAGAAAAATATTGGTGGCCTTGTCATAAATAAACTATCATCCTGTGCATTGGCCGCTGCAGTGATGTACCTCTAGCTAGAAACAACTTTCATTCTATATTATTTCTTCATAAAGTATTGTATTAAATAAGATTGTAACTCTTAAAATAATCCAATCATACACCACAGAATACCCAATATATTAAACTTTAGGATATAAAAATCAATAGTTTAGGATATAATTTTATTATAAGAATTCTACCTTTAACATTTTGGAGTGATATTGAGATTTTAAAGAAAATAAATGTCGGAAAAAATGTGCCACTCCTAAACAAATAAACCCAGTTTCAACACAGGATATAATTGGCATATATTTTTCTTCCTAAAAGCATCTAGATAAATGTGTATTTTGACTTGCAGTTGAGAGAAAGCCTTCATAATAAGGATCCTTTAACGGCTTTTTCCTCTTAAATGCTGTATAGTACAAAGTTGCCTATCTTTTTTTGCTGTATACCGGGATTTCTTTAATAGTGATCTGTGGAAAATTACCCTCCTTGTTGCTGCTATACCCACAGGTTTTCATTTTAGGCCATGGTGGACTTACTTTGTGCTTGTTGAACTGTTCAGCATCATTTAGCTTCCTAGATAAAATATATCGTTTTTGAATGAAATATCCCAAACTGTAATGACAGCAGACGTACACAACTTAACCCAATTGTTTTCACTTACCAAAGTCAAAAACTACAATAAAATTTTCCCTTATTTGTGACCAGACAGGGAAATCCTCTCTCTGTTCTTTGATCAGTTCCTATCTGTTACTTTTACAGGTTGTGTGAGTGCTTCGTGTAGCTAGCTTAGCCAAGTGTTAGTCTTCAAAAATAAAACCAACAGGCAGTGAGGGAGCTGCAGAAACAATGGAATCAACCAAGAAACAGGGCAAAGGTCTGTGAGGTCTTAGCAGAATTGTTTCTCTTTGAAGTCTCATCTATTCAGCTTCTTGGGTAATGATGGTGACTTGCTTGCTAGCTGTCTGAGTTACTGGTTTTCCCCCTGTTTGTTCCCTTTGCATTTTTATCCAGAAGGAAAACCCCTCTACCAAGTGCACTATGAAAATGAAGACGGTCCAGGTTCCAACTTCTATGACATAGTGATCATTGCCACTCAACTACATGACAGCAAGAACAATATTACCTTTCAGAATTTTGACCCTCCTATTGCTGAGTTTCCTGGAACTTTTCACACCACAGTCACCTCCATTGTTCACGGCTACCTCAACTCCTCATACTTTGGCTTCCCAGATCCCAAGCTTTTTCCTTTTGCCAGTGTCCTCACCACAGAAGCTCCTGGCCTCTTCTTCAACTCCATGGATAATATTTGCCCCATCAACATATCTCATACCTTCAAGCGGAAGCAGCCCCAGGAAGCTGCTGTGTGGCGTGTCCACTCTCAACATCCTTTGGAGAAGCAAGAGTTGAAGATGCTGTTCCGTTCTTATTATTCTGTTCAGGTGACAGAATGGCAAGTCTGTCCTGATTATGGATCAGTCAAGAACCTCCCACCTATTATCCTGCATGACAGCCTCTTCTACCTCAACACTATGGAGTGGGCAGCCAGCTCCATGGAAATGTCTGCCGTGGCAGCCAAAAATGTGGCTCTCTTAGCCTACAATCGGTGGAATCGTGATGTAGAGAAAATAGACCAGAAAGACTTAATGCACAAAGTGAAGACTGAGCTGTGAACTTAGCGAGCACTGCGAGACATGACTTTATTGCATGCAGAGTGAGGGGGATATTTGAGGCTACTAAGTGCCATTCCTTGACTTGCTGTGTTCCAGTTATATTGGATTGCAGCATTCGGAATTCCCAATCAGTGTAGTAAGAGATGCTGAGATTTGCAGTCCCACACATCCCCAACTCCTCTAAGTTGAGAAATAAATTGTACTGCAAATTTAACAGAAGTAAAGCAGAGCACTGGCAAATCTGTGTATTTATACGTTCATCTGTTATCTGTGTCATGGCAATCTCTTTAGCATACTATTGCTCTTTCAGAGAGTCTGTGAATTAATGCCTCTATCTAGTTGTTCAGGATTCTTCAGAAATCATGGAAGAAACTGAATAGCGTCAAATTCCATTTGACTTTTACTTTACCTGCTGGATCCTATTCATACAGCCCGATTGTGTATATCACCCAGCAAGCTACAACTTTGGATTCATACTTCCTTCTTGTGTCTTCCTCTGCAGCCTTCCCAAATAATTTATACTGGGCTGGACCTTCTTCTTGTACTTCATCCCCTAAGCTAAAGGAAATGGCACTTTTAGGATTGTAAGACCTTTTATGATTTCTTGGTTTTCCTGGCATCCCAAGCACTGTGTTCCTTTACGTTTATTACAAAGCCCCATGGTGGTGAAGCAAAGGACCTTGTGTTAGAATGTTTACTGTGAGAAAAGCTAAACAACTTAATCAAACATGTAACTTTTTATCCACAATCCTGATAAACGTATGTGCACAATTAATTGCTGATCTGCCAGCCATCCCATGGGCCTTTTTCCTGGAAATAGATTAAACAAGCTGTCCTCCAGCATTTGGTTAAAAAAAAAAAAAAAGATTCCCTTGATTCCTAAACCAGGAAAATTCCTGAACTGACATTCCTGAACTGACATACAGGAATTTTCCTGAGTAGATTCCACAATACACTAGGCCAGAGGTCTTCAAATTTGGCAGCTTTAAGACTTGTGGACTTCTGGGAGTTGAAGTCCACAAGTCTTAAAACTGCCAAGTTTGAGACCTCTGCCCTAGCCATTTGGCCAGGCTGATCTGTTAAATCTTGAAAAAAAGTGTGTGAATTGAGGGTTTGAATATTTGCTACCTGCTGCTAATGAAGCTGGGCTCCCATACAACAGCTGTGTAGGGTAAAGGGGTAACTTGTTTTTGCTAATTCCAGATGCAATAAAACGGTGAGGTTCCCTATCTTTCTAGAAAATGCTTAACTTCAATTGTTACCCTGTGTACAGCATGGATATTGATAAGAAGGTTTTCTTTAATGAACTTTGTTAAATCAATGACATATTTGCAGAATCAGGCGAGCAACACGCTTTATGACCAAGCAGCTAAATAGGTGTAGGCCCAACTAGCCTCTAATGAGATATTTCACTGTGCCTTGAGTCATATCTTTTAGCTGGCTGAGAACGGAGAAAATGAAAATAAAATTATCAGGTTGCTTCTTTTGAAGCTGTGACGTTCTGGCACATAGAGAAAATCTTAGATCAAGGGTAGCAAACTGTTTGCAGCTGGTTGGCAGATCTGCAATGTTGGCATATTGTGAGAATTGTCGGGAAATGGCTGCCACAGTCGATGTGGCTGGACTCAAAATATTCCTTGTCAGGGTGAATTGAGAAACTGTTCCCTGTCATTCAGTTGACCTCAACTTTACTAGATCAACTTAACACTTCTCCTGTATCTGAGATGGATGGACTTCTAAACAAAGTACTAGACTGCAACGATCATATGTAATGTTGAGAAAGACCTCGGGAGATGTTTGCGATTAATACAAACTGGGCCCCACATTAGATAGAGGCAGATGAAGTTGGAAGTACGCCCACATTTTTCGCTTAACAAAAATAATTAAAAAGAAAGGTGCAGCAGGGGCTTGGCAGGCACAAAAGCCAGCTGCTTACAGTTATATCAGTACTTCTTGGCATCCGATTGAGTAACTGCCCTTTATTTTGCTCTGTTGCTTCATAGCCATAATGGCACTGCATTCCACCCATGAAAAATTGTTTCTGGGAAACAATTCAACTAGGATTCAAATGGGAATCTTTCTTAGACATTACATACAGAACCCAAGGATTGGACTCGGGCTCCTCTTCCAACATGGACCAAACCATCTTGAATAATGGCTTGAATAATGGCAAGCTTCCTTTCTATAGGACAGGCAGCACTGATGCTTTCTCTGTATTATAACAGTTCTTCAGCTGCTTATCCCATGTCAGGATGTTTCCCAATCCCGCCATTGGAGAACCCCCAGTGCAAAGATTGAACCTGGTCCCTTCTGCCAAAAGACTGCGTGCTCAGCCCCTGAGCTGTGATTCCCCTCCATTGTGAAGGATAGGGTATTAAGAGGTTATTACAGATACTTTGGTCCATCACAATGTGTGCGCATAGTGATAGGCAGGAAAGATTTCTTGGGCTTTCTTGCTGCCTTCTAATCTAACTCTTGGTACAAATATTACCCTTAATGTTCCTCTAGCTTCCTGCTGACAGGCAAGCCATATTATCAGAACGTTGAGCACAGGGGCTGCTGGTATTTAGAAAAGGCTTTCTTGATAGCATTCCATAAGGTGAATAGTAGCCTGCCAAACAATCTTGATTTAAAGAGCCTCTCCATTGCTCAACTCTTTCCTCCATTGCCCAACACTTAGACTTGTTCTCTGCTATGACTTGAGAGGCAATGGAGCACTCTCTAACCTTTAAACTATTGAGGAGTAGGTTCTCATTGTACTAACCATAGTGGGGTTGGGCTTATGTTTTGTGTGAACCTAATCAAGTATGGTTTGGAAATCAGACATATGAACTCTACAAAGTGTGAACCCAGCTAGTTAGTTATGCCGAAGTGTTCTATACTCAGTGTCCCAGTACTGTCTAAAAAGGATGCTCTGAAAGGTGTTTTTTGAATATATGAAGCCAATTGGATGACTTTGGGCCAGTCACTCTTTCAGCCCTAGGAACAATGTACTGGCAAACCCACTTATGAAAATATTGTAGAGAAAAACTATGGAATTGTCCAGGTATTTGCCAGAAGTTAAAGACTAACTTGAACACACATACAGACAATGACATGCTGGTCTATATAGTGATTCATCTGTAAAGGTTCTGTCCAAACTCACCTTTATAAACTAAATTGCCACCAGTCTGAAGGCCTGGAAATAGATACACATTTTAACCAATAATCTCTCCTCTGTTTTTTCTCTAAATTCCTAAGCAAACAAGGATGCCAGATAAGAAAAAAAAATGGAAGTGGGAACTGTGGCTATAGCATCATAGCAAGTAGCTTGAACTTTTAAATTGGACCTAAAGCATTAATAAGTAATTTGCCTGCTAGATATATATTGCCAGGCTTCTTGAAGGTAATGCAGAGATGTGAGCAGAGCAATAGCACTTAAACTTATATACCGCTTCATAGTGCTTTACAGCCCTCTCTAAGCGGTTTACAGAGTCAGCCTATTTCCCCCAACAATCTGTGTCCTCATTTTACCCACCTCAGAAGGATGGAAAGCTGAGTCAACCTTGAGCCTGGTGAGATTTGAACTGCCAAATTGCAGGCAGCCAGCAGTCAGCAGAAGTAGCCTGCAGTACTGCACTCTAACCACTGCGCCACTGCGGTTCAGTCAAGAGCAAGTGACTTCAATATCTAAAAGTACATTGGTGTTTCATCATTTGGCAAAAGAACAGAGCAGTTTAGAAGAGCAAAAATAGTACTTCATCCATAAGAGCAGGAAGTCCTTTCCTCCTGGGTCCTCAGAAGATGCAAGTACAGCCCACAGCAATGGTCTCCATAACCATCTTGTATTCTTTGTGGCACTTTTTTTTCTTCCTGTGAGGCTTACTTGGCTCACACAGCATCCGTCGCACTGGGATTTTGCTATAGATAGGAATGCTGACCATGGTGCGGTCTTCCTGCATGGTGAAGGGATTGATGCACCCTGCGCACAGACAATGTGCCTCTGGGATGTCAACTGGAACCCGGGATGCATCATGGTTTATCCTAAAGGAAAATAGGTTGACATTAAAACATGCATATTTTTCTTGGTGGCTGGTAGGACTGGGCAGCAGTCTAAAATGGAGATGAAAAAGTGATTCTTGACATCTATATTGCACTTCCAGGCTCTTTAAAGGAGCTCCTGCTTTTTCTGGACATCACACAATGCCAGGAAAATACGTTTGACTGAGAAGGTTCCGTCAAACGGAACCTTCTTATATGACATGCCTGCCTGTATACACTGTAAATCACATTTGTGTGTGTGTGTTGAATTTATGTTAATATAAATTCAACACAAAAATAGTTTGTCGTGAAAGCGACTGCCTGCGAAGGCTCCGGGATTGGGGCTGAAAGGCGAAAGCAGAAGTACTATGCTCCATCCCATAATTGGGTAGACCAGGTTGCCCTGATAGACCAGTCTCACTGGAAAAAACACTTTAAATCAGCCTTTTAAAGACCGATGATGGCTGAGACGAGGATGATATCGCATCACTGGACGATATCCCAGAATAAATGGTGATAAACAACAACTACCTGTTGTAGCATTCCCCAAAGCTTTTGTAAGGAAATGGCATGGAATTCTTTCTCTCGTTAGAAAATTCTATTTTCCAGATGGGAAGAATATTTGCATGTAACCTGTTTGCTCATGGGAAGAATCATGGTTCGCGAGAGGGACAGTAGGGCAAACATCCGCCACATAGAAAATGGTTGCAATAGGCAATTTCTTGCACTTGTGAGAGCACAAGCAACCTTTCCCAATCTGGTACCTTCTAGAAATGTTGAGATGAAGATTTCCAGCATTCCCAATTAATGGCTTTGCCAGCTAAGAATTCATGGAGTTACGATTCTCAGATTGGGAAAGACTAACTAACTTAGATGAATGCCTTCTTTTTAAACAAATCATACATTTGCTCCAGAAAATGATGCAATTCTATTACGATTATTTAACTAAGCTGCAGAAATAAACAGAGAATTGTACCTCCAGGAAGTCTCTTGTGCTGTGACACTTTGTTAGAACCAGAGCTGGGTTTAGAAATAGCTGCCCAGAAGCCCTTATAGCTTAGATGCCACATTTCGTGGCTGTTGCTGCTGTTGCTGATAATTATAGATCACAAACTGGTACTTCTGATACTACTAAGCACTGATGTATCATCACTGAGCAAAGCTAAATGCCAGCGAAGCAACAGTGATTCCATGCACCATTGGAAACGATGGGGCATAGACTGCATTCCTTTTCTTCCCTTGAAGCAAAGTATAAATGAATTCAATTCTTTTACTTCTGGACCTGTTAGAATTTGGTATCTCCAGTTCTTAGTGGATGAATGAAATCACTTGTTCAATGTTCAGAAATACAGTGAACTCACAGACCGTTAAAAATACCACAAGTGGAGGATACAGCACTACAAACTCGGACAACCCTGAATAACTTCTTGATCTGAATATTGGGCAGTGCTGAATCATTAAACTAATTCAGGTTTGCTTATGAGTGAGATGCAGAATCGCAGCTGCATATAGGCTCTGCTAGATAAAAGATTCAGTTTGACCATTCCTTTTTAAGTTCATTACAAGAACAGAGATGATGTAACCGGGACTAACTGCTAAGTAACGCAATTGTAATATGCAGCATCAAGGGGCTACATTGACTTACAATGGCAGTTATAGCAGTTCCGGTTGTGCTCTTTAAACAAATCCCGTGGGGTTGTTAAGCATACTGTCATGTCGTCATTGTGACCTCCTGCCAGCTTCCCTGTTGGTTTTGTTGGAAGCCAGCAATGAAGATCACAAATGGCTATCATGACTTTGGGATGCTATGGCTGTTGTAACTGCGAATCATTTGCTAAGCGCTTTAGTCACAGGAGCGCTATGACAACTGTGGACCAGTCATAAATATCCTTCGATGCCATTGTAACTTCAAATAGTCACTGAATAAGTAGTCATTAAATGAAGATTCCCTGTAAGCTCTCTTTTATTATCAGCAGTGCATGCTGGTTGGATGTAGGATTCACCTTTTGATGATGTCAAGATAGCTTCCTTCCTGTCACTTTTGCTCTGGACAATTCAAGGATCCCAATGTACAATAATTAAACCAGTGATGTTGCCAGGCTATGAATCACAAACTACAACCTCCCCAAAGGAACAGACTTTTACTAGTTCTCTTTTAGGTTCTGTTCTATCCTACTCCATTCCAGGTGAGTTGAGTTGCCTAATGCACTTGAAGCATTAAACCGATCACTGAAGTCTGGGGTTACATGTGGCTACATTATAGTAAAAATCAGTTTTAGATCAAAGTTCATACATTTCAGTTTTCCTATTTCAATATCAATCTCTTAATAGCAATCAAAATATTTTTACTTAGAGAAGTTATTTAGGAAAATAGCACCGAAGCTGTTCCCAGTGCAAGATTCTAAATAAGAACATGCAGTGACTGGATCATATACTTATGCTATTCTAATCCAATCTAGTTAATAGAGAGAATGAAATATAACCTTGCTGTTCAGATGATCCTTAGCAGTCTGAGCAATACTAAACAGAGTTAAACTACATTCTTCTAATCCTCAGAGGCAGTAGGATTTCTCATATTTCCCCCTTTGTTTAGTGAGAGGGTAAAGTCCCAATTTCTACTCAAGTTCTGATGTTGGACCTCTTACACTAGAAAAAGTGAATATTTTTACTGGTGTTTTACTGGATCCATTGTACCCAAATCCCCTTTAGCTTCCTGACAAACTAATGTGTAATCTAAAGCAGCCAGGGAGACTGTAAATGTAAATTTATTTCCAAAATTCTCTCCTGAAGAGACAATTCGGTGTAATCGTTAAGAAATCAGACTAGAAATCAGAAGACTATGAATTATAGTCCTACCTTTGTCACGAAGCCAGGTGGCTGACTTGGGGCCAGTCATTCTCTCAGCCTTAGGAAGGAGACAATGGCAAACCACTTCTGAAATTTTGCCAAGAGAAATGCAAGGATTTGTCCAAACAGTCACCAGGACTCACCTCTCTCTCTCTCTCTCTCTCTCTCTCTCTCTCTCTCTCTCTCTCTCTCTCTCTCTCTCTCTCTCTCTCTCTCTCTCTCTCACACACACACACACACACACACACACACACACACACACAGAGAGAGAGAGAGAGAGAGAGAGAGAGAGAGAGAGAGAGAGACCTCCCTGCTCCAGTCCTGTTTGACTTGATCCTGTTAATTTTCATTATGCTTTTTGCCACAAAATGTAAGAGAAAGGAAGGGAGGGAGAAGGAGAGATCCTCAGTTATCAAATGTTGTTCCGCCTCACCTATAGGCCCATGGAGACAAACTCCTCTTGTTCGACATCCAGCGTCTCAGATTGACCTGGCATTTGCTGTCCAGCAGCTCAGAGCTATTTCGCAGCTGGTTAACCATCTCCTGAATGCTCCGCTCATAATCCTCCACGAAGGTGTAGTCGGTGAGGGCCCCCAGATTTACCCTCAGCACAGGGTCAGGCGAGGATTCCTGTGCCCGCAGATGTTCTTCCCTGACTTTGGCTGAGCCTCTCCTTCTTCCTTTTGTTCCTCTGCTTTGCTCTTTCGATGCAGGGGTAGCATCCAGGGCCAAGGAGAGGCAGAGAGCACAGAAAAGCAACTGGAGAAGCAAACAGGCAAACTTTATTCATTCATTTGCATGAACGCAGGTTCTATAAATACAGCATTGTATGATGGTTTTAAAATGAAACAGAAACCCTAGCAAAGATCAAAGAGCAACACTCAAACCAACACAAAATAAGGTACAGTAGCAAACAAAGAAGATCTGATGTTCAAAACATAACAAAATATTGTTGAACATTTAATTTAAAAACTGATTAATAATTTTTTATTTCTTACTGATCGACCTGGAGCATCTTCCCAATAAACTTTTGATAGTAATCTAAAAGTTGGTGATTCACTCAGGATTTTTCAACGAGTTTCAAGACTGAGTGGCAGCTGGATTTCTCCTTAGTGAAAGACTATCTCTGATAGGGAATGGCTACTTAACCAGGGTCCAGAGTTCAAAAAATCTGCTCAAAAATCTGCTTGCTTGCTTGCTTGCATGAAAAGAATGGAAAACAACAATTCTTCCATGAGATGCCTGACAATAATTCATATATCTCATCCAGAGATTTCCTACTTGATTGATTTGGAACATTCCCATGTTTTCCAAGTTCAAATATTTTGTTTCAAGGCTCCTCTACAGGAAGCAATAGGAACGTGAGATAAGCCCTATTCCTTGTTGTTTCCCCTCCCCCACCCCATTCCTGTGGCTACAAAAGAAGGTCACACTGAATGCTATCTGTCACACAATCCCCAGAGATGTGTATTAGAAAAAAGAAAAAAATGACACAGTAAGCCATTGAAGCAATCTTTTATCAAAATAATTATGCTTTTTGTTGTTTCTATGCTCGGCTTTTTTTTTTTTTAAGCATTCTTGTTGCTAAAATTCAAGTGGAACGGATTTGTTTGAGACTCGGGGAAAAGAATTTGGATTTTTATCATTTCAAGCACATTGCTAACATATCAGTCTCCAGATGTGACTGGAGTTTCCCAGCAAGGAGAATGAGAATTGCTGATCTAACACATCTAGAGGCCTCCAAGATAAGCCCACTGTCCCCCTCATCTCTCCAACCCATTCCACACCAGCCCTTGCCTTCCTTTCTTGCCTTTGTTACGGCGAAACAACAGTGCTAATAAAAGAAAAGCCACCGTGTGATGCCAGGAAGACTGTATTTTCCTGGCCAACTGCTTCTCTACATGCATCTTTTTAATGTTTAATGTTTAAACGTTTTTAATATTTTTAATTCTTGAATGTTTTTTATAATGATTTTAAATGCATTGTGAGCCACTCTGAGTCTTCGGAGAGGGGCGGCATACAAATTGAATAAATAAATAAATAAATCTGTTTGGGTTGCCTGGCCAGATGTGGGACAGATGTGCCACTTAAGGCAGCCGTTCCAGTGTGCCAGCAGTTGTTTCGTTTTTTGTCCCTGTGTCCCACCCACCCCCACCCCCCACCGCAGGGGAGCTTCATTCTCTGATTTTTGTCTCTAGCTGGGTGGCTGGATTTTGTCTCCCCCACTTTGCCAGGCTCTAAAAGCAATTGCTCATCCAGACATAGTTTATCCTTCCCAAAGCAAACAAGCCTGACAGGTCATTAATTAGTAGAAAATAAATAAAAGAGGCTCCAGGAGGGCCAAGCACCTACCAGCTTGGGAGCCCACTCCATCTCCGCTGAGGGTGGGTAAGCCAAGGCTCTGCAGATGCCTCCCTCTCTTGCAGAATGAAGCGAAGGAGATGGGGCCGGGCGCTTTAAGAAGGAAAGCAACAACCCTTAATCTCTTCATCGCCAGGGAGGTGGGCCTGCCTGGCACCAAAGCATTTTCCCAGGATGCCAACAAGGATGTTGACAGAAGGGACAACCGTCAGGGCTGTCTGCTATCCAGACAGCTGGTTTCCCTGGGATCAGAACAACAGGCTAGCCACAGGACTGGCCTGCTTGATAGACTGGAGTAGAATGGAATGGAGTGGGGGGAGCATTAAGTAAATTACTGTGAAGGCAGATTTCCCTTATGGTGGAGGAAAGGCCGGATATTATCTAACCATAGTGGCAGGATTTCCAAAATTGCTCAGAAGCTAAAGACAAAGTTAGATCTTGGCCTTGGAAAGCAGGGAAAAGAAGAACATCTGTTGACAGGAGGCTTGGTTGTGTCTTAAGACCCTGAATGGCCCAGCAATTCAATACCAGGCTTGTGCAACTCCTGGAAAGTGGCAGAGACAAGCCGTTAGCAAAACCAGAGTCCTGGGTGGTAGCCTGGAGCAGTGCAAAGGCGAGTTAGGGACATGATGAAAATGGAAGGGCTGCCCTCCTTGAATGGGTGGTGAAAGCAGAAATTGGAAAGCAGGGGACAACTCTTCTATTTATTGAGCACTAGGTCTATTTTTTTTTTCTGTAAAGAGGGAACTGGATATATTTCTTTGTAGAATTGCTCCAGAAGAAATAATGAAAGGGTCTGAATGAAAGAGAGATCATACCAAAAGAAAGAAAGAAAGAAAGAAAGAAAGAAAGAAAGAAAGAAAGAAAGAAAGAAAGAAAGAAAGAAAGAAAGCGTTTCAATGCTGTAGAATGAAAAATGTGATTCTGCATAAACCTAGGCTTTGAATGGACCAAGATAGACCAAAGACAGACAGACAGACAGATATAAGTATAAGTATAGATATATAGATATAGATGGTTACTTGATGCCCAAACCCTCATAGTTCGTTTTCAATGATGTCCATAGTTTAATGGGAAGTATAATTGTCTTGTTATGTTAGTGTACATTTACAACTATCAACTATAACTTGACCAAGTTCAGATTCTGTTTACTTATGTTTTAATCCCTGTACTGTGGTGCCTTCATCCTTTTTAGGAAAGAGAAAATTAGTAGGTAAAATTCATTACGTAAATTTAGTTTAATTTAAATCCCATTTCATTTATTTTCCAGTAAGGTTTCTAAATGCCAGACTAACCAACTCAGCCTAATAGATTAAGAGAGGCATCTTGCATTCTTGTCATACCCTAGCCTAGGAATTCTCCAAGTGACACTTTCTCATGCTATCAACTGTAGACATTTTTTTCCTGCAGATAAAAAGAAGCAACACTAAGAAATACTAGAGGTGAGAAATGGCCAATTATTTAGTGAATGCCAGGAAAACTATATAAGTAAGTCTAGTTTACATGAAATTCAATTACAAATTTAATTACAGTAAATAAGTTTAAGGAACACATTATATGCATTTTAAATAACAGTTAAACACCAAAACATTAAATAAAGTATCTATCTTATCTTAGATTTTATTTTATTTGTTGGTAACTAGTTTTTTCCCCTCAAAATTCATATTCTTTGAACTGTGTTTCCTATTTATGAGACAAAAATATATACTGGGATTGTTCAAAAAGCAAAACTAATCAGGAGGTTATTAAAAAAAATAGCTTGCATTAGATAAACCTTTATTGGGGACAGAGGAGAAAATGATCAAAGCAATGTATACATTTTTACTAGAATACAAAATGGAGGTAGAGTGTGTTAAAGAGTCAATGATGGTATGGGCAAAGAACTTTGGATACAATATTAAATTGGAAAAGTGGGAAAAATTGTTGGAAAAGAACAGGAAATTAACTCTGGCCACATCGTGTAAACAAAATTTATATAAAATGTTTTATAGGTGGCACCTACCACCAGCTAGGCTAGCTAAAATGTACAAAAATTTATCACCTAAATGCTGGAAATGTGACCAAATATCGGGCACCTACTATCACATGTGGTGGACATGTAGAAAGCAAAAGAATACTGGCAAAGAATTCGAATGTGGTTGGAAGAAATGACCAGACAAAGATTGGAACTCAAACCAGAACTATTCCTATTAGGAATTATTAAAGAAGATCTAAGTAAAGGGTTAACATATTTAATACTGCATATCATAACAACTGCAAGAATAGTTTATGCCCAACAAGGGAAGAGTGGAAACATAGCTAAAGAAAGGGAAATAACAAAGAAAAGACTTTACTGTGTAGAATGTGATAGACTGATGCTAGAACTGAAAAATACAGGAGAGACGGAGTACTATGAGATTTGGAATAGATTTTATCAATGGTTAGACTTAAGGAATGGAAGTCGGAATGGATAAGAACAAGGATGCGTAGATTGAAACAAGAGGCAATTATATGTAATATATCATGTAATTGTAAGCATGTATAAGAGGTCAAGTATGTGTATATAATTAGTAAGTAGTAATGTATATTGAATACATAAGAGACTTGTGTCGCACTTTGTATGGGGGAGATATCGCCAAGATGGTTCCACCACGTCCAAATTTTTTTAACATAAAGTTTTTTTTAAAAAGTAGCTTGCAAAAAGAAAACATAATATTTTCTGCTTTCCTTCTGTCTGTAGCTCTCACTTACTTTTTTCTTCACTCCTTTGCCCCCAAAACTGAGGGGAACAAGTACTTGCAAGTCCTGTGTCAAATACTGCAAACTAAATTTTAAAAAAATCATTTTCTTTTATTGTATTTCAAATATTTGTCTATCAGGGGCATCAGTAGGGATGCTACAAAAAAACCAAAACAAAACACAAGTCGTTTGCTGTAAAGAGGTGTGGGTGGGACTTCAGTTCCATAGTCGTAGCTTCCATTTTGACTTTTTGGGATCCAAACCTGCCCATGAATATTCCTGTTGTCCACATAAGTTAAGAAATCACTACGACGTGGATTTCCTGGGAAGAGTTTGTGCATCTTTATTTTGTTGTATTGATATATCTGCGTGAGGGGAAAGTTGCACTACTTAATGTTTTGCCTTTCAGACAAACCTCTTTATATTCGGGTGGGGAGGGGCGGGTTTGTATTACCTCTACTTCTTGAGCGTGGTTGTTTAGTTGTTGCTTTTTAACAGCTTCTGAAATCTGCTTGTTCCACCTATTTATTGTTCATTTCATCTTTTTGTTCTGCTGTTTTTGATATCTATAGCAGAATCCTAAAAAGGACCAGACAAATGATTTTATCTACTCAGTGGCCCATAATGGTGCATGAGTTCTACCAATTCAAGAAATGAGTATGTCTTCATTGCTAGAAGTTTGGCTCCTGTAATACAGATGATCTTAGGATTTGAAAACATCTATAAGGAAGACTCTATCTGCTTGAGAATCTCAGTGTACTCCAATTCTGACTGGAAAAGTTCTTGAAAAGGAGGTCTTCTGGGTATTTTTCTAGTCTTGAATCAACTCAATGAATCACTCTTGCAGCATTTTTTTTTAAAGGCTGGCATTAAGTATATTGAAGAAGATGGATGCACACAGAGATACCAATATTGTTCCAAATCCAAAAGCTGTCCCCCTATCTTCCACACCATCCATTAAATGTAAATTAGGCTTACTATGCTGCTTTTGGATGCAGTGGCTCAGTGGCTAAGATGCTGAGCTCATCGATTGAAAAGTCAACAGTTCAGCGGTTTGAATCCCTAGTGCCGCATAACAGGGTGAGCTCCCATTACTTGTCCCAGCTTCTGCCAACCTAGCAGTTCGAAAGCACATAAAAAAATGCAAGTAGAAAAATAGGGACTACCTTTGGTGGGAAGGTAACAGCGTTCCATGCACCTTTGGTGTTTAGTCATGCTGGTCACATGACCACGGAGACGTCTTTGGACAGTGTTGGCTCATCGGCTTTGAAATGGATATGAGCACCGCTCCGTAGAGTCAGAAACGACTAGCACATATGTGCGAAGGGAACCTTTACCTTTATGCTGCTTTTAGATCCAGGTTTGCAAGAGAGCAAAGGCTTGTTTTGAGAAATACTTGTTGTGAACCGTTTACCAAGTCTTTGTTTAATATCTTAGCTGAATTGCCCTATATAATGAAGACAAGTCATGGGGGAGCATGAATAGTTCCTTTACCAGTGGTGGGTTGCCCCCGGTTTGCACCGGTTCTATAGAACCCACCCCTACCGTTTACTATTACTTTTTCCCTTAATGCTATGATACTGGATACTTAAGCTTGGTGGCAATTATGACACATTGGGAATTATTTTCCTTTTTTAATCCGGAATCTATTAGGAAGAACAGTTACCTGTAAGGACAGCATACAGATGATGATCCACTGCTAGATTTGCTTCATCACAAACAAGTTCTGACACATTTATCAAATCTGCTTCTTTAATGGGCCTGTATGCATGTCATTGTCTTATCCCATATCCCACATTGTTCTTTAACCAAGATTTAATATTGACTTAAGGTTTTATCGTGTAAGCTCAGAACAGCTGCAGTTTTGGATTAGTAAGAACTGGTTTATAAAACACAGATTACTTATGGCTTTTGGTTTCTGATAACGGCTATCCAGAAGTGGCAGCTGCTCTGGAGTTAGCATGGCCAGTGAGCCTTAAATAAATCTGAGACCTGGATTAACAAGTTTTATGGAAGGAATAAGACGGCAGCGTGTTCAGTTCCAATAACCAAGCAAGCACGATTTAGATTGCCACGAAAACACCGTCCATGTTTCCATTGATTCAAAATTAAAACATTTCAATAGGCAAAATGTCACTATCCTAACTTGACTTTTATTTCTTTTTCACAAATGTAGATTGCTTGCACTCCCAACCTTCTTTAGTAAATGACTGGTGATGCATAATTTATAATTTAATCCCATAGTCAGCTTTCTCAAACTGGCGTTCTCCAGATGTAATGGACCTCCTTCCCTTAGCCAAGATGGTAATTGGGCTCTGGGCAATAAAACTCGTATTTTGTGGGTATTTGGTTGGCGAAGGTTGCTGAACGCAAAAGTGGGCATTTGTAGTTTCAATAATGTACTGGCACACCTGCTTGAATTCAGGCTCCTGCCAAACAGCTCCATCTGGAATTTGCAACAGGACTGTTTGGTAATTAATGTTCTGAAATCTATAATTAAGCAATCAAGCAATGTATTAAGCGGAGCCCTAAAAACAGGATTCCTCTCTTCCTCTTTAATAACTAAGATGTTGTTGTTTATTAGGCCCAAGCAAATCATGGGGATGACCACATTGCCCAGCACTGCAGTCTGCATACCAAAAACCTCCATAGGGGCCGGAGCCGCAAGGCACATACCAGTCAAAGAAAACAAGTCAAGAATGTTCACAAATGTGTTTATTTTAAAAAAATAGCCAATTATATTTGCCAACGTTCAGGTTTTTCCCTCCATCGGGCACACACAAGATTCCTCTCTTTCGGTCTCACGTATCCTCCAGATGAGGCTTGCAACCTAGCCAGCCTGACAGCAACCCATCCATGTTTGGCTGCTTTCCAAGCTGAGCTTCAATTATTTGTAACAGACACTTTCACATTGGCTATAAATATATTTGAAACGTTCCAATGGTAGCCCGGGATTCGTGTTTCTTCTTTTTGTCCGTATCTTCGGTTTGGATAGTGCAGAGGACAGGATGACGGGGCAGTCTTCTAACAATCAATCTCTCTGTTTTATGTACAATTTAGCTAGTGAGAAGCTGATCACCTTTAGTGAAGATGCAGGCAGCCTAACGCCAGCAGGGCTTCATCCTGTACATTTATTTTTAAAAACAGATGATATAATTCTTATGCAGATTGCCGCCGTTGTATGCTGGTCAAATTGGCTGCCCTGCCTGGGCTTCTGCAGAAGAAAGAAGGAACTGGATTTTGTTCACCTTGGATCTGGTGCTCTCTCGGCCATAGACTTTTTTGTACCCTCCAGCCACATCTTATTACTCAAAGGGGGATACAGGTAGTCCTCGACTTACGACCACAATTGAGTCCAAAATTTCCGTTGCTAAGTGAGACATTTGTTAAGTGAGTTTCACCCCATTTTACCACCTTTCTTGCCACCATTGTTAAGTGAATCTCTTCAATTTGTTAAGTTTTTAAATGAATCTGGCTTCCCCAAGGACTTTGCAGGTCAGACGGTCACAAAAGATGATTACATGACCCCCGGACACTGTAACCATCATAAATATGAATCTGTTGCCAAATGTTTGAATTTTGATCATATGACCATGGGAATGCTGCATCGATCATACGTGTGAAAAATGGCCATAAGTCACTTTTTTTCAGTGCTGTTGTAACTTTGAACAGTCACTAAATGAACTGTTGTAAGTCAAGGACTACCTGTATAACACTACTACTGTGATCCTTCTGCAGAAGATGGATGGCTAAAATATAGAACCTTAAACGCTGATGAACACTGGTGCCCAAATGCCTTTGTCAACCCTGAAGCTGGCCTGACTGAGGCCATTTTGAGACTTCAGCGCTGACACACTGTAGAAGAGGGACAGGGAGAGGGGAATAGAGATAGTTGGGGTGTTGTAGTCAAAACAAAATACTTTCTCTTGGGAACTAAGGACATTCCTGCAGGTGCTCGGAAGGAGGAGATTGGTGTACCTAGCAACTGGACAGTATCCCGATTGGACCATGCAAGTGATTGTTTTGAGAAAGTGAAAAACTTTTATTTTTAATTAAGTGAAAACCGTGGGAATATTCACAGTCGGTTTTCACCAGCCTGTGCCAATATGACATATCCAATAAACTTATTCTTTGAGGAATCTACCTGCCTCAGAGTTTTGTTTCCTACGGGCATGTTACTCAGAACCCTGACATTCTTATTAGTTTTCATCATCAGGCAACTTCTCTGCAATGTCTAAAACAAATGTTTTGTTTTTTGTTTTGGGAAAGCAGTCTCTACTTGAGGAATGATTTAAACATGCTATCTTTCTCTACCATATTTCTGTTGGAAAAAGTACTGCTGAACAGAATGCATTTTTAAGGAAGGATCTTTTGCAGCAGGCAGCCATTTTGAAGGCGTTAATTCCTCCTTTTGAATCTGGGCAGCTAGATGATGGCAGCTATTTATATCCATGTACCTGACTAGGCAGCCTATTACACAGAAGTCCTCAAATGAGGAAGCAGTAGACCTTGAAGCAACTCCCCTTTGAGTCGATGGGCAGTGCTGTGCAATATGATGCCCTCCTCTGATGATCCAGAATGCCATTCCTATTGTGCGGTGAGATCTGATTACCGTATTATTTCTGGGCCAACTTTTTTTCAGGACCAAAGATCTCTTTCACACCTAATATCAAGCTGCTGTGCATTTGAGACTCTGGCTCAGTTGTTACCGGGCAGCAGAATAAAATAAGAAGAAATCTGTTTGACTGGAAAACTCTGTCTGGTTCTTACTCTTCCTGAAAGTTTTGCTTTTTAGCCAATTGCTGTAAAAGTGTAAAAATTTCTTCCTATCTTTGCTTGTTTTCTGTTCCAACCACACCCTTCCTTCTCTTTGGGTCATGTCTTATAACCTGTAATCCTGAAAGCAGGGATTGCCTCAGCCTTGTTTGTGATGTGCCAATAAACCAAAGAGGAGTTTAGTTGAAAAATCATCTCTTCTGCTATCTATTCCACGTTAAAAAGCAAAAAGTAAAAGCAGCCATAAGGAAGAGCATGAGTAATAAGAATCAAAATAATTTCTGAAAGAAACCAGTTATTAGGCCAATACTAACTGGCCTAACTGACCATTTCAAGACTGAGATGGTCAGTTAGGCCAGTTATTAGTGGCCTAATAACTGGTTATTAGTGGCCTAATAACTTGATGGGAATGCATGTGGTTATTTGAATGCTTCTATTCAATTTTTGTCCTTGTGATAGTGGATTGAGGGTTTACAAAAGAAGACTAAACATCCAGGTTTCCTGGCAAGGTTCAAGACTGATTAACGTTTCACTTAAAACACTCCAGATTTGGGATTTGCTGCAATCTTCCTCCTCTCTTGGAAATAGAGATCAATGGGAACCATCAGCGATACCACTGTATTTCCTCCCTTGCTCTGTCATCCCTGCATTTCCAGTTCAGTGTCACAAGGTGGTGCTGTTGCAAAGGCAAATGATTTTACCATTTCACTCAGCCCGTGCTAGAACGTCCCTGTATATTTTATTCTTTTGAAGTTACAAAGATTCTAGCAAACTGACCTGACCCAACGCAGAAGAACAGATCCCGAAATATCCAGAGCAACAGTTCCAGAAATTCTTCAGATTCTCTGGTGTTTATTCTTTCAGTGCTTCTCCCAGTTCATAAACAGGTGAGCCGGTTTCCTTTAAGAGTACTTGAGAACAGTGGTGCACAGCACTAGGGCCAACTTCTCAGGGAAAGCTCAATCAAGCAGTAGAGATGAGTTGTTGCACTTGCTCGTATGTATTCTACTGCTCCGAGGCATAACGCTTAAAGCAATGTTTTTTATCCTTGGCAACTTTAACTGTGGACTTCAACCCCCAGAATTCCTTAGCCACATTTATTTATTTATTTATTTATTACATGTATTTATATGCCGCCCTTCTCCCGAAGGACTCAGGGCGGCGAACACAAGTTAAGAAACATGTACAATAAAATCGTATTTTAAATCAAATAACTAATTAATGATAAATAATAAACCCAGAATCAGAGTCAGCCTATTTGCTTGAACAGCCAAGTCTTCAGCTCCCGACGAAAGGAGCCACATGCTACCTTAGGAGTTCTAACATCTAAACATTGAAATCCACACATCTTAAAATTGACAAGATCAACTAGCCTAAACATTAGAAAATCACCCAGCCTACCAGCCTAATTTATGTGCATCATATGGGTTGATCAGTCCTATTTCTTTTTCCTATTCTGGAGAAGTACCCCCCCCCCCATTCATTTTTTGCTTTGAAAAATATTTTTCTTCAAATTTTGTTAGAGAACCATGAAGGAATTATTATAACTGGAGTTTATATCGTTCCTATAGTCTTTCCAAACAGTCTTCCATGCCCTGGTATGACAACTCACAGAATAATGAGTAATAAGGACAATTATTATCAATGAATAACGAAGACTATTAGCCCAACTGGCTGAGAATTTTGACTGTTTTGATGTTCTTCATCCATTCCATAAAATTCTGGAAAACCACAGACTAGGAGAATCACCCCCTCCCCCAAAAAATAAATCTCTTAATGAGGTGGGCTTGCTTCATCTCTACAGAATGATAGAAAATGTGTATGTTTGAACATGACCATCTAATGAAACCAAATCATGAGAGATTCCAGTTGCCTTATAGATTCTTCACCCCGCATCTTGATTAATTGTGGAACTTCCTCCCACAAAACAGGAGTGAGACTCATCAACTTGAAAATAATCCATAGAGAGTCATGGTGGAGGATACTCTCAGTGGTTACTATGCTGATGGCTCTATATTGCCTCCACAATTAAGGTAAAGGTTCCCTTCGCACATATGTGCTAGTCGTTCACAACTCCAGGGGGTGGTGCTCATCTCCATTTCAAAGTCGAAGAGCCAGCATTGTCCGAAGACATCTCCATGGTCATGTGGCCGGCATGACTAAACACCAAAGGTGCACGGAAGCAAAGGTGCACGGAAGGGAACGCTGTTATCTTCCCACTAAAGGTTATCCATATTTTTCTACTTGCATTTTTTACGTGCTTTTGAACTGCTAGGTTGGCAGAAGCTGGGACAAGTAATCTAAGAGCTCACCCCATTACGTGGCACTAGGGATTCGAACTGCTGAACTGCCGATCTTTCAATTGACAAGCTCAGTGTCTTAGCCACTGCATCCCTGCTTCCACAATTAGAAGAAGCCTATTAATATCAGTTGTTGAAGAACATGTGTAAGAGGAAACTATGACAATTATTCTCAGGTCTGACGTGTAGGCTTTGCTGATATATCTAGTATGCCTTTGTAATCCTCAAAGTAGAATGTAGCAAATACATTGCTTCCAAAATTGTGCAATATAGATAATCTATCCATGTAGTTGCTAAAAGTCAACAATGATTGGATGCCGCATAATCAATCAGTTCTATAACGGGGGAGCAGAGAAGGGAGATTTATTTAATAATTAGCTATTTACTTATTACATTTCTGCACTACCCGTCTCATCTCAGTGATTTTGGTTTATTTGCAACAATATAATAAAACAGCATAAACACATGAAGGTTAAAAGTAAAAAAAATGAAAGTTAAAAAATCTAGGAGACTAAAAAATTTAACAAAGCAGTTGGAATGCCCTCTAGCCATCAGCCATGTCCAGGACTGCATCACATTCTTAGACTTGGCAGACCCGAGTCTTAAAATTCTTCCAAAAAATCAGAAGAGTGGGGGCTTACCTCATCTCTGAGGATAAGATCAGTGGTGGATTGCTTCCGGTTTGGTCTGGTTCTTGTGAACTGGTAGTAAAAGCGGTGGGAGGCCTTGCCTGCCAGCTTGGACGTCATCATGGATAGAACATGCGCTCCTGTTGTAAACTGGTAGTAAAGGTAAGTAGAACCCACCTCTGGATAAGATATTGGAAAGGACAGGGGCAGTGGTGGGATTCAGCCAGTTCGCACCACTTTGGGAGAACCGGTTGTTAACTTTCTGAGAGTTTGGCAAACTGGTTTTTGGAAGAAATCATTAGGGCAGAGAACCAGTTGTTAAATTACTTGAATCCCACCACTGGACAGCAGAGAAGACCCTCCCTCTAAATCTCACTAGTCAAAATTCTTGGGCCAATGAGATTCACAGCATGCATTCTCTGCTTGACCGAGTGGGATGGGCTAATGTACTGGACAGTTATGATTGATTAAATATTGCTTAGGGCCAGGGTCAGTTATGACAGTTATGGACAGTTATGAATTGATTAAATATTGCTTAGGGCCAGGGTATTTACGAGACCACCTCGTGCTACTGATTACCTCCCACCAGCCAATTCGCTGTCACAGAGAGGGCCTCCTCAGGGTGCCGTCAGTCAAGCAGTGTCGGCTGGCAGCCCCCAGGGGGAGAGCCTTCTCTGTGGGAGCACCTACCCTCTGGAACAAGCTACCTCCCGGAATACGACTAATCCCGGATCTCTGCACTTTCCGTAAGGCCCTGAAGACGTTTTTATTTCAGCAAGCCGGCCTAGCCTAAGTGGGTTTTATGGGTTAGTTTTTAATTTGTACAGTCCTGGGGTTTTAAATTGGGAGGCCGATTAATTTAATTTATTTTTAGTTATTTTAAGTTTTACATTGTATGCTATTTTAAATTTCGGCTGTCACCGCCCTGAGTCCCTTGGGGAGAAGGGCGGTATATAAATTTGAAAAATAAATAAATAAATAAATAAATAAATAAATAAATAAATAAATAAATAAATAAATAAATAAATAAATCTGTTGTAATTGTTTCCCTAATTTGATCAGGAGCTTAGGCTGAGCACATGTGTTTTCCAGCCAGATAGCCACTATTCTCTACTGGGTTCTACTACTTTGAAAAGCTTCTATGAGCTACACCTTCCTCTGAACAAGGTGGTGCCTACTGCAGCTGTTGATGGCACTGAAAAGTGCTGCTTTATTGCCAATGAGAGCAAAAGCTAAGTTTGGGGAGGCGGGAACTATGGGAACAGTTTAATAGTTTGCCCTTGCTTTTCAACCTGCTGTGCAAGGAAAAATGTTGGGTTACACTCTTCGGCTTAATGGACGTCCACTTTATCTCTCTTGCCTGCACAGGCAGTTTGGATTTTCCTCCCTGTTTGTTTAGTATAAAAATCGAGTAAGCACAACAACTGAACAATTGCAATGGTCACGTGGTATAATAATAACTAAGAATACGTTTACTGGCTTTAGAAAAGCCAATCTAGTTTTTCCACTTATTCTTATTGAGAAATTTAGATATTTCCCAATATATCTCATTCTGTCAACATTTAAAAATTGTGTTTGTATAAGAATGAGGTGCTTTCAGGACTTAGGCCAAAAACGTTTTCAATTCAGAAGATGTATAAAATCTCAACCATCACAATGAGTTGCTTCTCATACTCACACTCTTCTCATGCTCAAGATTTTGCTTGAGGCACGGATATGTACAACTGAAAATAAATTGGTCTACAGATCTGCTGACAAGGTCTACTCAATTTTAAAAATGAATTAAGTTTAAAGTGCCTCACAAAGGTACAATTTATACTTCAATTACTTGTGATGTGGTTTTAATATCCAGAAACTCTACCAACTACCCTGATGCTTAAAATAAGATTATAAAAAGAAAGAAACTTGCTGCTTTTCAGATGAGGAATTTCTTCTGGGACTGGGAAGAAAAAGGAGCCAGTTTTCCAGATCCAACCAAGGACATCAATGTTTTCCTTCCATCCAAAGGTAAGTGTTTCATACTTTCTAAAATGTCCAAATAATCCATAAAAGTGTTTATAAAAACTTCTTATGCCTCATCAAGACAGTAGAAATGGATGTAAACATTGCATATAATTTGCATGGGTTCATTTATAGATGCAGGGAGAAAGTCATCTTCAGAAATAATTATTGTAATTTAAATCAACATGTCAAACATTTCAAGAAAAAAAAGACTGTGATCAAATGGTAAATGTCTTTTTGGTCAAGTACTTGGCCACTGATGGGCAACTAAAAAGCTTTTCTCCATTTTCCTTTGGCATTAATTCGTTGTTGTTTTTTATCATTCATTTTTAATGCCTTGAAAATTTACAATATGTGATAAATAACTGGTTGTCTGTAATCATATGTCTAACAGTTTAAAACATAGTGTTTCATTTTTGACTTCCAAGATCCAGATTAAAAGGGGCATGTAAAGTGGATGGTCCAGAACTTTCTCAAATTATTGTTTTCTAAGAAACCAAGAGGCAGATTGACAATTCCCTAACCAGCCCTAGGGTCAAAACTGACTTCATTGTCTTCAGCAAACTATCTATTTGTTCACATAATCTCCAAAAGAGGGACTTGCCCAAAGATCATTTAGCTTCATAGCTGAATGAAATTATGAGCTAAGATCTATTTTGGTCTGTCTCAGCAGATGATAACACCTGGTTGACCTTGTTTGACTTTGTGTTTTTGTCTGTTTGCGGGCATGTGTATAATTAAAAGTTGTAAGAATTGCAACAAACTAAATTAGAACAGAAAAAGTGAAAAAGAAAAAAAATAACTGAAAAAGCTTTAAGTGCAATCAGAAAAAAAAATAGAAGAAAGTAGAAAAAGAGCAAGATATAAAGACATAAATTAGCTTCTGGTATTCTTCATAGCAAAAGATATAAGTACAATTACATTTTAATTCCTCTCTCTGAAGTTAGATTGCAATTGTCTTCCTTCTATAATCTAGCAGGTCTAATAATCAAAACTATAAATCACAACTTCATTTTTTTTTTCATTTTGTGCCAAAAGTCTATAAGGGACTTTTCCAGTCACCAATAAATAGAGATATTGTTTTTTCTCTAATCAAAGATGTCAGTTTATCTATCTCAGCAAGAGACCTTGCTCGGTTTTGGAAACTCAGCAAAATCAAGATAATTTGTCCTTGGATGGAATTCCACCAGGGCAATCCCAGGGCTTTACACTAGACAGGGAAGTTCCAGAAGAAAGCAGTGGCAAATGAATTCCATTTCAGTAGACATGTCTATGAAGTCACCAGGAGTCAACTCAACTTGGAGAAGATTGTGCCTTTTTATAAGATTGCTTGGACAATCTGTGTACATGAGTGAAGATCATTTTGGTCCAGTATATTTGCATCTGTATGAGAGACCTAATACATACATGAATTGATGGAAGTATTCTGGAGTTTGTGATCTTTTAGACCTGGGTCAGAAAATTTGCTACCTTCTAAGAGAGCCTTCTGTCTTTTTAATACTCATCTGGAAATGAATATCACAAATATTCCACTCCAAGGCAATCAAGGTAGATGTATTCTTTCATCTTCTCAGCCCTTGTAGAACATTTCCAGAGACTATTTTATTTACCAGTTCCTGCAGGATTTAAACATTTCATTCTTTTCCTTTTCCTTTTTTTCTTTGGGTTTTTTTTTAATTTGTTTTTTTTTTTTTTGCACATTATTCAGTAATTTTCCTTTAGGAGAGAGAGCCCACCCACTCAGCTCTATCACTTGACCTACCAGCCAACTTTTGCTGGAAACACGATCCAGCTGTCTTGACGCTTCCATCTATGGATGCAAAGTTTAAGCAAACTCTGACCACGCTGGGCTGCATTTCAGTAGAGCACACATGGCAGCAACCGAACATATTTAGTTGCTCAGAGTAGCCAGTCTTTCTATTATGGAAAGACTGGAAAAGATAATGTTATATAGGCAGAAGACAGAATAGCTGTCATTGTTTTAAGGCCTCTAAGTTAAGAAGAGAGGTTCATTTTCTCCATAGTCCCTTTTTCCAAAATTGTGTGTGCGTGTAACGATGGTTACATAAAAACAGGTATAAATTCAATTAGTGAAATGAGCGTCAGACTCTTTCTAAGGCATAGTAAGTGTGCCTTCCATTAACACATCTAGAAACTGTTTTACTACAGAGTAAATCTACTCAGATTTAAACTGTTGTCACTGGGCATTTAAGGGATTAATATTATATAGAGGACTAATTAATAGGACTATGAAAAGTTTAATCTGTATTGACCTTTGTATTTAGATGTGCTTGTGTCTATGGAGATTTTCAGTCATCCAGGTCACGGTTGTCCCAAAATTGCTTTCCAAAAAGCAACTAGCCTTCTTTTTGTTTTTTCCTTGGAGACGTTTTGCTTCTGATCCAAGAAGCTTCTTCAGGGCATGAATCTCCATGTGTTAAAACTGTTTTCAGATTTGGCCACATTTTATCAAGAAATAGAATCATAGGGTTGCCCTTAAGAAGCTTTTTGGATTAGGCCTTCTACTCGAACCCTCTGCTTGAGCAGGATACCTTACACCATTCCAGACAAATGGTTGACCAATTTCTTCTTGAAAACCTTTACTCACAACTTCAGGAGGTAAGCCATTCCATCATTTTCACTGTCAGGAAATTTCACCTTAGTTCCAGTTTGGATCGCTCTTTAATGAGCTTCCATCAATTACTTGTTGTCCTGCTCTCAGGTGCTTTGGTGAATACGTTGACCCCCCTCTTCTCTGTGATAGTCCCTCAAGTACTGGAAGATAACTATCATGTCACTCCTAAGTCTTCTCTTTGTTAGACTAGACATTCCCAGTTCCTGCAACCATTCATTATATAGCCTCCAGATCCTTTATCACGTTTGTTGCTCTTCTCTGTACTTTTTCTAGGGCCTCTGCATCTTTTCTGTATCATGGTGACGAGAACTGAACACAGTCTAAAATATATAAAGAACGGTTGCTGGAATTGGGTATGTCTAGTTTAATGAAAAGAAGGACTAGGGGTTACACGATGGCAGTATTCCAATTTCTAAGGTTTTGTCACAAAGACGAGGGAGTCAAGCTATTCTCCAAAACATCTGAAGAAACAATGAATGGAAATTGTAATCGAGGGGAGAAGCAAGCTAGAAATAAGGAGAAATTTCCTGACAGATAGAACAATTAATCTGTGACACAACTTGCCTCCAGAAGTTGTGAATGCTCCAACACTGGAAGTTTTTAAGAAGAGATTGGACAACCATTTGTCTGCAATGGTGTAAGGTTTCCTGCATGAGCAGGGGGTTGGACTAGAAGACCTCCAAGGTCCCTTCCAACTGTGTTATTCTATTCTATTCTATTCTATTCTATTCTATTCTATTCTATTCTATTCTATTCTATTCTATTCTATTCTATTCTATTCTATTCTAATTTGATTTGATTCTATATACCAAGTGTGGCCTCAGTAGTGCAGTATAAAGCTGGGGAGAGAGTTTAAATTATTTTACATTATAATCATGTCATTATCCAAACTAAAAGAGACTACACAAGCACAACACGTTCAACCTCTTGGTTCTCATTAGGAGGAAAAAGTCCACGGAGCATATTCTCTGCCCTTTCATCCTCGGAATTCCAGTGGATATCCTCGCATGAACTCGGCAGCTTGTATACAGCCTTCCCTTGTTGTGTTGTGTGCATGTTCATGTGCTTGTATACAAATGGGTTTATGTACAAGTTTCCATGTAGTGGATAGAATTATAGTTCATCGTATTACAGCATCCACTGGAAGAAAGCTCTTGCTGTTTGAAGAATAGCCATATGGGGGCATGAAGACCTGAGACTTTCCTAATGCCCCTCCCATTACATCCTGCCCATCTCCTCTCCTAAACAGTAAATAGCCTTGCCATTGTGTCATAACTCCCTGCACAAGTCCATATTTGCACAATGCTAGCAGATTGCAGAGCATCACAGCCTAGAGGGCTTATTTTAAGTTTGTTGAAAAAAAAAAAAAGAACATTGTTTGGTGGGAATTAAACTCCCGGCTCTCAAAAAAGGGCAAAATGAAAAGC
Source organism: Masticophis lateralis (assembly GCA_030761175.1). Classification (NCBI taxonomy): domain Eukaryota; kingdom Metazoa; phylum Chordata; class Lepidosauria; order Squamata; family Colubridae; genus Masticophis; species Masticophis lateralis. Next base: position 99,102,447 of record JAUDYJ010000002.1, read on the forward strand.
GGCTAATTCTGCAGATTCTTTGGGTTGTATAAACACAGAGACACGTCCCAGCTGGAAAGAGGGTAGCAAGGAATTTCTCACTGGCACCCAGTAAAGGTCAGTGCCCTCTTCCTAGACATTCATCAGGAGGAGTGTCAGTGGGTCAGGAAGGGAGTCCAGTTCTCACTGCCTGGCAGAATTCTCCCATGACATTTGCATTGGATGTAGATATTTTCTTTACCCTCAATTCGTAAAGTAACCAATGGTATGGAATTTGGAGGGTTAAGTTGCAGAGTCAATGCTGAGCATAAAATATTGTCCTTTTCTTGAGCACGTCTCCCAAAAGGTAATGCCTGCATATATCACAATTGAGAACGTTAAGAACCCATCTCCATTCTAGCAATCTATCAGCATAATCCTAGCCATGTAAGAATGTATGAGCTTTTAATATAATGCTGTTAGAGGCAGCACATCTATACAAGATAACTAGAACCTTACCTAACTACATTCATCCAACAAACTTGCAGGAGGATTGGGACATTTTTGTCCCTAAATGGATAACTGAGAATGATATGTATAAAGGGTTAGATATCAGATCTTCCACATTTGACCCTCTAAACAGCCATAATGAACCAAAAAAAAAGCCAGCCCAAAAGACAACTGCTTCTTCTCTCACATCTGGCAACACCAGTTGGTAGACAAGGTAATCTGGGCTGGATTACAGCTGTATTAATTTGAAACTCTTTCTTTAGTTTGTCACATATGGGGGGAGGCTTAGTGCATGAAGGCAGAATCTCTGCAAAGGGCTTTGAAACCCAAGGCAAACTATTTATTTATGTACAGGTCATCCTTGACTTACAACAGTTCACTCTGTCACCATTCGAAGTTACAACGGCACTGAAAAATGTGACTTATGACTGTTTTTCACGTTTACAACTGTTGCAATATCCTCAGGGTTATGTGATCAAAATGTATTTAAAATGGCTGCAGTGTCCCAGGGTCATGTGATCAACCTTTTGCGTCCTTCTGACAAGGAAAATCAATGACAAGGAAAATCACTTAACAACTGGGTTACTAATTTAACAACTGCAGTGATTTCCTTAACAACTGTGGCAAGAAAAAATAATATAGGCAAAATTTACTTAACAGATGTCTCACTTAGCAACATAAATTTTGGACTCAGTTGTGGTTGTAAATTGAAGACTACCTGCATATGTTTATATTCTCTTCAAGAATTTTTGGTACTATTTTATTCTTGTAACAACCCTAGAAAGCAATCAGCCCAAAGATTCCTAATGATTGAATAGAAAGTTGCCTTTATGAGATCACAAAGCTAAAATGCCAGAATGTTCTATTTTAATAGACATCATTTTCAGAGCCTATGGCATAGCACTATATATTTTTCTTTAATGGACATATAGATCTTGAATATAATACTATTGGTGTGCAGAGTAAGGATTTTTTTTTTCATTAAGATACATTTCCTTCCAATCTCCTACTACAAATTTCATGCCTGACTGGAATTTGAACCTGAATCTGCTTCATCTAAGGACACTTCTAGATTATATTCTAATTATACAAATCATTCTCAATCACTGAAGTTTAGAAGGGAAGATTAGATGGTGCTATTTTTCATTTCTAACTCTGGACATTTTTTTTACTGCTTGTTCTGATATGTTTATTCTGGAAAAAAATATTTAAGAGAAAGAGATATTATCTGCATCAAGTCTTTTGATTTGGTAACATTTTGCCTGTCTAAGAGTTCTGGAGAACTTTTACATACACACACACGTGGTATATGTGTGTATATGTGTGTGTGTGTATGTATCAGTGGTGGTTTTCAACTAGTGTTACAACCAGTTCACTTTGCACACGCACTTTGCTATATATACTGTATGTATGTATGTATATATGTATATGTGTGTGTGTGTGTGTGTGTGTGAATGTATGTCCATGGGGTCGCGATGAGTCAGACACGACTTCGCAACTAAGAACAACAAACATACATACATATATACATACATCCTTACTTTGGTCATTCCTAATACACACTGACACACATGTATGTATGTATGTATGTATGTATGTATGTATGTACAGTATGTATGTATCACCAGATATGGATTTTGGGATGAAACAACCTCAGTTTAAACATGTCATTTGGAAGCATTCTAAATGTTTACCCAGAAGTACCCTAAATATACATCTGGAAATAATGTTTAAAGCCTGGAAAGGTTTTAAATCCAGCATGCTAACCATTAGATCAAAAGGCAAGGGACAATGCTCAGAGAATGTGGAGTCTTTGTGCTGTGGTATAAAGCCCTTTCTTTGCAGTAGCCACCCATTTCTGGCTCCCCACCCCTCCCCCAGCTGTACCCAGCCTTGACATGCCTCATTCCTGCTCACACTTGGAAAAACTTTAATAAACATATTGCTGTTTGAAGCTCTTGGAAGCAAAATTAGCTTCATTGTCAATAAACAGTCTTTCTTAGCAAGCAGGCCCAGATGTGTGTCTAGGCATCTTGTGTATCCTGCAGCAATGGCCAGAGAGCATTTATCACTCCAGAGTTTATATCACATCTTCTGACAAGTTCCAGATGCACAGACTTCTTGTGAACGTACACTTTGTTCTTCCTTTCTTATAACTTTGTTTCTTGTCCCTTGATCCCAAACACCTGATGGAAAGTTTGGTTAATAATTGTACATAAAAACACTATTTCAACTTCCTTCCCGCTTCTTGTACCTCTGGGTTCCTGTCCCAACTGCACCTTGTGTTGTTGGTTGGAGCTGCCAAGAACATCTGAAAGAAAAGGGCTACTTTCATGGATGAACAATACTGAAAACTATAAATGCGCTTCCTCAAATTGAACTCACACCTGCTACCTGCACCCATGGAGTATTTTGAGAGGTATTACAGGAGGGCTTTCCCCGTCTTGTTGATTTTTTGTTCAACTTCCCAATTAGAAGCATAAAAAGGTAAAGGTAAAGGTTCCCCTCGCACATATGTGCTAGTTGTTCCCGACTCTAGGGAGCAGTGCTCATCTCCGGTTCAAAGCCAAAAGCCAGCACTGTCTGAAGACGTCTCCGTGGTCATGTGTCCAGCATGACTAAATCCCAAAGGCGGACGGAATGCTGTTACTTTCCCACCAAAGGTGGTCCCTATTTTTCTACTTGCATTTTTTACATGCTTTTGAACTGCTAGGTTGGCAGAAGCTGGGACAAGTAACAGGAGCTCATCCCGTTACACAGCACTAGGGATTTGAACTGCTGAACTGCCAACCTTTTGATCGACAAGCGGCATACATAGGCATTAAAAAGAGACACAGATTCCTAAGTTCTCAGTTTCTCCAACATTGTCTCCCTTGCCCAGCAACAAAGCCTTAGACAAAGTTTCTAAGTTGTGTGTTCTCTGAGCCTTTGGATGATGTCGGGGCTTCAACCTCAAATGCTTTACACAAGCAAAACCACTCATCTTTGATCTCATCCAAGCCCAGGAGGCCTTGGTAGGATTTATATCAATACTAGTCAGCATAACTATTGAGAAAGGCTAGTCTAGTGAGTCATTCCCCAGCCTAAGAATTTAAAAGTATGCGATGATGGCATTTTTCCCAAGTATATTACCTAAATACTAGGAATCGTATTTATGCATCACAGCCACAGGATGCTGCAATATTATTCATCACATGCAATATTTGTTTTAAGATGGAAACATTTGTTTCAAGGGGAATTTAAGAACCCAGTTACATGTGGCCCACCAATTAGATCAGCAAGATGAAGAAAAAGAAAGAGAAAATGTCTTTCCCCCAAAGTTTAACTGTGACATTATTAAATGCCAAGCTGGATTGGACAGGTTTAGGTGATCAAATCGAGTGGTGCAGTGGTTAGAATGCAGTACTGCAGGCTACTTCTGCTGGCTGCTGGCTGCCAGCAGTTCAGCAGTTCGAGTCTCACCGGCTCAAGGTTGACTCAAGCCTTCCATTCTTCCGAGGTCAGTAAAATGAGGACCCAGATATGTTGGGGGCAATATGCTGGCTCTGTAAACTGCTTAGAGAAGGCTGTAAAGCACTTGAAGCAGTATATAAGTCTAAGTGCTGTTGCTATTTCTATTACTCCAGACTTCCACAACCTATGTTTTCCAGCTGGGTTTTACAATATTCCTTGTATCGTGCCAGCATAACTGGAGAAGGGGTTTGTATTCCAATACAACCAGAGGACATAAGGGTAGGGAACGATGAATAACTGAATCCCCTCTCATTTATTTAGCCGCCTCTGACCTATATTGTAATACCTAATGCATAGTATGTGCCCCTATGTAGCTACAAAAACGATCCTCCAGAGACAATGTCTGTCTTCTCCTTCTGAAGCACTAATTTGATTTGTTTAGAAGGAATAGCTTGAAAGCTAGTGAATTATCACTCCAGCTGCAGAAATGCAGGATAAGAGTTGTCCCTACTTTGATGATCTTTATCAATGATCAAATGGATGAAGATACATGCAGACGCACACTGGGTGGTTCTTTGTTGTTGGAGCCCATCTGTGCTGGTCAAAAGTGCAGTTCAGCACAATTCTGAGATGATAAAGGCTGGAAGGACAAGTCCATGTGTTTGAAGGAGAGCAGAAAGGCAGAAGAGGTAAAATGGGATTAGATGGATTTTTAACAAATGTTATTTAACCCATTGAGAAAAAAGGGCAATTCTGCCTTTGGAAATCTTCTGTGATGCACAGTTCATCCAGGGCAATATTCCACCAAAGAGAAGGACAAGGGGGTGATAGGATAACAGTCTTCCATACTTGAGGGGCTGTTGCATCAAAAGAGGACAAGCAATTGGTGGAAGATCATTAAAGAGAGATCCAATTTAGAAATAACCTGAATTCCTGACAGTGACAATGACTTGCCTCCAGAAGTTGTGGGTGCTCCATTACAGAAGGTTTTTAAGAACAGTTTGGAGAGCCATTTATCTGGAATGGTATAGGGCAGTGATGGCTAACCTTTTTGCCGTCACGTGCTAAAAGCGGGGGTCACGTGTGGGGGGGGGTGCGTGTGTGTGCCCACACCCATAATTCAATTCTCCCCATAGCCCCGCACATGCACACACGACCTCCCCCCACTTTTGGCTCGCTACACCAAAAAGATTAGCGGTGGGCCCAGTAGGCCTGTTTTTCACCCTCCCCAGACTCCAGAGGCTTTCTTGGAGCCTGGGGAGGGCGAAAATGGCCTTTCCCACCTCCCCAGAGGCCGGAAACGGCCTGTTTCCTGACTTCCGGTGGGACTAGAAGGCCCGAAAATCAGCTGGTCTGCGCATGGATGTGCACTGGAGCTCAGTTAAGGCAACGTTCGCGTGCCCACAGATATGGCTCCATGTGCCACCTGTGGCACGCATGCCATAGGTTCGCCATCACAGGTATAGGGTCTGCTGCTTGAGCAGAGGGTTGGACTAGAAAACCTCCAAAGAAGACCCTACTATTCTATGTTCTATTTGGATGATAACTCAGAGGGTTCCCATCCAGGTTGCCATGCACATTCAGCATATTTGATGGTACCACATTGCAGAAGGCTACTTTATGATAAAACAATATAACTGAAGAAGACAGTAACATGAATACTTTATGGCTAAAAATCTAGCAATAGATTGTACTATGTAAAGTTTAAGATATAATACACACACACACCCCAAACACATTCTGGATGCAAGTTAAGCCAATAGGGACAGGACAAACACTAATATAAGCAAATAAAGTTAAGGGGAAAAAAGTCCAAACCATTAAGACATTTAGAAATAAAATCCCTCTTAGGATAGAAAGAAATCTACAGCAACCCATCAGTCTAGCTGCTGTTGGGCTTGCTCAATAACAGAAAGCTAGTCTAGATAGTTCAATATACTGTACTGAAGTCTCACTCAGCATTCCTGATTCAATAGCTTCTCTGCATTAGCCTTAAACTACATCCACTCAGCTGTTTTGCCATGTTCTCCTCCATCCCTGGATCTCACGGAAAATCTTACAACCTCCAATCTTGCTGCTCCCATAGTATGACCTTATCATATACCACAGAATGGACATTTTAAAATAAGTGACCATGAAATCTAATGTTCTAGTCTTCCTCACAACCAAAAGAGAATAGAGGGACAGGGAAACAGATAAGGGAATGGATGCAACAGGCTTTTCCTATAGGAAAGTAGCAAAATAAAATTTGAAGCCACAAGTTTACTGATACAGAACATATCATTTCCCCCATGTTCATGCATTCCAAAATGGAGCACCAAAATTTGTCCTCCAGCTACTTCAGGTACAGGTGGATAATAGATGTAGCCACATCCTCTAGAAATGGTTAGTGGGCCATTCATGCTCTACGTCAAGGAAATTGTGTGGATTGCCCTCAGCTGATCCTCTGAGTTAGCCACGACAAGAAGGAGATATAGTGGAACAAATCAGGAAGAATAAAAATTTTGGGAGTTTATTAATTAATTTATTTATTTATACAAAATTAATTTAAAAAACACCTAGATCCAGATGACTCTATATACTTGACGTAATAAAAAATGCAGAATAACAAAAGAGAAAGAGATGATATGTGTCTGGAACCACAACAAAACAAAAACATACCAAATAGCCAAGAAAAGCAGCAAATTGACAATTACATCCTGATCACTATCTCTGTCCTCTCTTGGAACATAGCTGGATGGGTCCCAAAACAAGCAGACTCAGATTTTCTTAGATTCTTGTCAAAATTTGATTATTATTATTATTATTTTGTTTCTTGCAGGAGACATGGATATTGGGGAATTCTCAATCCCCAGCTATTTTTCTCTGTTAGCCCCGTTACAACCTAGCCTCAGTGGTGGTGGATATAAGGGTGGGCTTGGCCTATTTATAGCTTTCAACGTATGTGTACAAACTGCAAAACAATCAGCTGGGTTTGGGAATGCCAACTCAGCTTTGTTATTTTTTGCAAAAGGATGCTAATTGGGACATAACGAAGGGGGTAGAAATGGAGGAAATTGCCAGATAGTTCATAGGCTCATAAACAAAGCAGGCCCAGGTTTTCTCAAAAAGTATTCCTCAACAAATAATGCATTGATTTCCACTCTATTTTATTGTAAGAATAAAAAAGCAGTAACAAAAAATGTGGGAAGACACAAGTATATACAATTTTTCTATACCAAACAAATATCTGTTCCATATGAAGTTAAATTTAGGGTGGGCCAAAGCCCTACTAAGCAGTTATATACAAAAGTATGAAGGCTATTGCTTAACGTATTGTAAACCACCCTGAGTCTCCAGAGAAGGGCGGCATATAAATTAAATTTAAAAAAAAAACAATTATAGTTTCAAAAATCGCTTTACTCTATGAGAAAAAGAACAGAGATTTAAGTGTGCATGTATGTGCATGTAGGCACATATGCAGTTTAAGTTTTTTCAGTGTGATAGGAGGGGCAAATTATACACAAAGGAAAGCTTGTGGTATATGAATCTCCATGGAATAGATAATTGATGTTTACTTGACTTGGAGTAGCAAATGACATTAAAGAAAAAGTCCATACATCACTTAGGCCAGGGGTGTCAAACTTGATTTCATTGAGGGCCGCATCAGGGTTGTGTTTGACCTGGGGGGATGGCATTGCCAGGGTGGGTATGGGCAGCTCGACATCACTCATGTTGGGGGCACCTGTGGTGGCCCGAGCACTCCGTTTTCACTGCAAAAATCGCGGGCCAGTCCTTTGCTGTTTCCAGGGCAGCCCCACAGGCCAGATCTAAGCACCCCAAATGCTGGATCCGGCCCCCAGGCCTTGAGTTTGACACCCCTGACTTAGGCCATGGAATATAACTTGCATTGGAATGGAAATAATCATATTGGCTTTTCAATATTATATGTATCACTTACATTGCTGCTTTTATACCGATACCAGGGTTATGAAATGCATGCTTTTTTGTCCAAGGGAAAAAAAAATCTTGATGACAGAAAATAGTTGCGCATGAAGTGAACCTTAGTGGCCCATCGTTTATTATATGAGAGTGTTCGGCAAAGAAGTGAAGACAGAATTATTACTTGAGCTATCTGTGGATATTGGCATTATTTTCTGGAAGAGGTTGCGATTTGCTGGTGAACTCAGAATCACATACTGCTGACAGATAAGGTGTTTGTCCCAATGCAAAGTTTCAAGGACAACCTTTTCTTAAGCTCGTACATTTTGGAAGGACTGTAACTTCCAGAATTTGCCACAGCGCAGGGCAAATGTCTATATAGTCTTCCCCCCCCCCCAAAGGGACAAATAGCATGTTGGGAGGCAAATCTAGGAGAAGGAATATTGAAGAAAGATTCCATGGGGAAATTTGTAGACACTCCTTTTTGAAATCATGGGAGAGTCTGATCGGGATTCATATCCAATCATCTCCTAAGAATAATAAAAAAATAAATACATTTAATGATATTCCTCTCAAAATTTACAGTCTTCCTTTTGATACTGTGTTGGTGACCTCATAACTTGGTTTTATTTACATGCAGAAAGTTCTTAGCATTTTTACCACCTTTGCTTTGCCACTTTCTAGGCCACACTGACATAGACTGTGTTCAATGTATGTCATAGCCATCTATTTGTCACAATTTTTGTGTTTTAGATCCAGAAATAAAGAAGAATAAAAGGAGTGCATCAAGCTACTAGTTGGCCATTATATACAGTCAGTAGGCTTCATTCAACAACTCATGGATTATAGACGCTTATTTCAGCCTGTATGGACTTTTCTGGTTTCCTTACCAACAAAGTGGCTTTCAAACCAGTCTAAACATCTTTCAAAACTTTCCCTAATTGGTCTTATATCTGCCCAGTGAAGCTTGGCCTCATTCTGAGCAAGCCTGGCCAAGACACTGACTGCAAAAAGATTTTATGGCTCACAAAATCCTAACATTTACTTCTGTGCCTGTACCTGGCACTCCCTTCAAACCATTAAGTTGTCACACAGGGATTTGGAGATGGATGAGAAGTTCACTTCTTCTGCCCAAACAAACCACATTGTCTCTTGCTGAATGGATTGCTGCTAATGGAGTCAGAAGCACTTGGTGTCCAGATTACTCACCAGTTATTTTGAATGTTTAATAGGGTCCTGCAAGACTTTATTAAGCAAAACTCTCAAACCAACTTTTCTAATATTATCCTATATTGGTTTGGTGGCTTTAGCAACAACCAAGCCATTCTAGCCAGTGCTGGGATTATAGGTCAGCATGAGAACTTTAATAATTGATTTCTAAAAACATTAATATCTGGAAAAGGGGAAAAAAGCCTTAATACCCCTCCTAGACAATCGTGAACTAGAAAAAAAGGGTGTTCCTTTTTGGGGACCTTCATTGTAAATTACCCTACCTCATTTGATAGAAATGCAAAAAACTCTAATCTGGATGTCATTGATTTTCATTTGCAATTTTCCCATGCTCTTAATTATTTCTTCCATTTCTGTCACTACATATCTAACAAAAATGTATCAAGGAAAAGATAGAATTCTGTGTGGGATCATTTTATCTGATATCTCTAAAGATCATTATTTTGCAACGCTATATCTTTTCTACTTAAAAAATGTCCATTATATTGTGAATCAGAATTTCACCAGGACTACCCAAACCTCATTCAAACTTACAATCTGCTTTGCATTCCAGAGCAGGGGTCTCCAAACCACAGTCCATGGACCGCCACCGGTCCGCAGCATGCTAGAAACCAAGTCAAGCAAACAAGTGAAGCCCCATCCACAGGATGCATACAGCACACAAAACCACGCCCCCTATGATCCGGGGGAAAACCTCTCTCCATGGAACTGGTCCCTGGTGCCCAAATGTTTGGGGGCTGCTGTTTTAGAATGGATTAAGGAAAATCGCTACGCAGAAAGACATGTAAATAGACAAACTTTGTCTCCGCTTCCCAAATGTTGTTATTTCTCAGTTGGAACTATTCACAACATGGGAAACTGATAATGGAGAAATTCAACCACAGACATGGTCTGCAATTGACCCTATAATCTTGATAGCACACAAGCTATTGTTGTTCAGTCGCTAAGCTCCCTCAAACAGCCACTCACACTTAACTAGTGTTACAATGTTGGATAGGGCACAGAAAGGATAAAGGGGTCCTGCCCCCCAAAGTCTGGGCATTTTCTCAAAGTCTGGCTGAAATCCAACAATTAGGGTGTATTTTAATCCTAAATTACAGTATATTTCAGTTTTCATCTTTCCTACACTGACCCTTTGAACCGGGGTGAAATCCAGCAGGTTCTGACAGGTTCTGGAGAACTGGTAGGAGAAATTTTGAGTAGTTCAGAGAACTGGCAAATACCACCTCTGGCTGGCCCCAGAGTAGGGTGGGAATAGATATTTTGCAATATCCTTCCCCCAGGACTGGGGTGGGAATGGAGATTTTGCAGTATCCTTCCCCTGCCATGCCATGCCCACAGAACTGGTAGTAAAAAAAATTGGATTTCACCACTGCTTTGAACTATGGTGCTGGAGAAGACCCCTGCAAGTCCCTTGGATTGCAAGGCGAACAAACCAGTCAATCTTAGAGGAGATCAAGCCTGACTGCTCCAAATCCTAAAGATGAAACTCAAATATTTTGGCCACCTAATGAGAAGAAAGGGCTCACTGGAGAAGAGCCTAATGCTGGGAACGATTGAGGGCAAAAAAAGAATGGGATGACAGAACGAGGTGGCTGAATGGAGTCACTGAAGCAGTCGGCGTGATCTTAAATGGTCTCTGGGGAATGGTAGAGGGCAGAAAGGCCTGGAGGAACATTGTCCATGGGGTCGCAATGGGTCAGACACGACTTAGCAACTAACAAAAACAATACTGACCCAATTCCTGATAATGGTTAGATGAAATTTTCCTTACAAATGGGATGGAACAGTCTTGGATAAGTGACTGAAGTTGCCCAACAGCTCCAATATGGAGGTACCATACACTGGTAACCTGAGAGTCAGACTAATTCTGAACATACAAATCTTTTGGTAGACCAATAGATTTATGTCTATAAATAGGCTGATAGCTTGTTGGGCAGAGAAGCAGAAAATAGGCAGGAAATGGAGCATGAAGGAGCCTGGGTGGTGCAATGAGAGAACTGCATTTGCTTCACCCTGACCAGTGGTGAAATGTAAAATGTTTGACTACCAGTTCTGTGGGTGTGACTTGGTGGAGGGGGTGTAATGTGACTGGGTGGGAGTGGCCAACTTTTTATTTTTATTTTTAAAAGCATTTTTTTTCTACAAAAAAAATGCTTTTAAAAGCCTCTGATGATCAGGCAACTCAGTTGGGATCGTCAGAGGCTTTTAAAAGCACTTTTTTCTACAACCTCTTCAGCCAAAGTGGTTGCAGAAAAAAATGCTTTTAAAAGTCCAGCTAAGCCATGCGATCATCAGAGGCTTTTTTTTTTTTTTGAAAGCATTTTTTTCAGCCGAAGAGGTTGTAGAAAAAATGCTTTTAAAAGTAAAATAAAAAAGCCTCTGATGATTGCGCGGCTCAGCTGGGCGGGGGGGGGGGCGTGCAGGGATTTTTGCTACTGGTTCTCCGAACCACCCGCCACCATCGCTACTGGATCGGGCGATCCAGTCCAAACCGGGAGTATTTCACCCCTGACCCTGACCCAGACCCATCCTCCAACCTGCTGACTTGTCAGAGGGCCTGCTGTACATAAGAAGGGGAAATTGGAAGGACTGCTGTCAATTTCACCACCTTCCAAATGCACCAGAAAGATCTGCAAGGCATCCCCAGTGCTGATAGAACAGCACTCGGGATGCTGGGTACACCCGGAAAAAAAATCCTTTTTAAATGTAATTTTTATCAAATACATTTGGAACCAGATTTTTAAAAATACAAATATTAAAAAGAAACAGAGAAAATAAGGAGGAATAGTTAATGAGTAAGAAAGAGAAAAAAGAAAGAGAAAAGAAAAGGCTTTCAATCTTTTTAGCAGTGGTTATAAACGCATTTATATTTTGCTTTCTTTCTCCAAAATTACATCATAATTTCCTTCTTTCCATAAACTGCCCTTTCTAATCTTTGAAACCATAAATCACAAGTTCATTTCTCTCTTTCTTTTTTCCCCTTCAGCAAAAGTCCTTAAGCTGTATCCAGTCACTGATAAATGTGGTTGTTGATATTTCTGTAATCAAATGAGTTTGATTACAGCACGGAGACGGCATTGGTCGCGTTGGTGGATGATCTCTGGAGGGCTCGGGACAGGGGATGCTCCTCTGTCCTGGTCCTATTAGATCTCTCAGCGGCTTTTGATACCATCGACCATGGTATCATGCTGCGTCGGTTGGGGGGTCTGGGGGTGGGAGGCACCGTGTTACGGTGGTTCTCCTCCTATCTCTCCAACCGATCGCAGTCTGTGTTGGCAGGGGGGCAGAGGTCGACCTCGAGGCGCCTCGTTTGCGGGGTGCCACAAGGGTCGGTCCTCTCGCCGCTCCTGTTCAACATTTATGTGAAGCCGCTGGGTGAGATCATCCGTGGTTTTGGGGTGAGTTGCCAACTGTACGCTGATGACACTCAGCTGTACGTCTCCACCCCTGACCACCCCAATGATGCCCTCGAAGTGATGTCCCAGTGCCTTGAGGCCGTGCGGGTCTGGATGGGGAGGAACAGGCTTCGTCTCAACCCTTCCAAGACCGAGTGGCTGTGGATGCCGGCGTCCCGATATAGCCAGCTAGTACCATCGCTGGCTATTGGGGGTGAGTCATTGGCCCCCACAGAGGGGGCGCGCAACTTGGGTGTCCTCCTGGATTCACGGCTGTCCTTGGAAGGGCATGTGGCGGCCGTGGCCAGGGGGGCCTTTTATCAGGTTCGCCTGGTGCGCCAGTTGCGCCCCTTTCTGGATCGGGACTCCATGTGCACGGTCACTCATGCACTCGTCACGTCTCGCCTGGACTACTGTAATGCTCTCTACATGGGGCTCCCCTTGGGGTGCACCCGGAGGCTCCAACTGGTCCAGAATGCGGCCGCGCGGGTGATTATGGGAGCGACAGGGCGCTCCCATGTGACACCTCTCCTGCGCGAGCTGCACTGGCTTCCGGTGGTCTTCCGGGTGCGCTTCAAGGTGCTAGTTTTGACCTTTAAAGCGCTCCATGGCATGGGACCGGGGTACCTGCGGGACCGCCTGCTGCTACCGATAACCTCCCACCGGCCAGTACGCTCACACAGAGAGGGCCTTCTCAGGGTGCCATCAGCCAAGCAATGTCGGCTGGTGGCCCCCAGGGGGAGAGCCTTCTCTGTGGGGGCACCCACCCTATGGAACGAGCTGCCTCCAGAAGTTCGTTTGATCCCGGACCTCCGCACTTTCCGAAAGGCCCTTAAGACCTATTTATTTCAACAAGCCGGCCTCGCTTGATTGTTTTAATGGGGTTTTAACAAAATTTTTCTTATTGATTCCTGGGGTTTTAAATTGGGTATTTTAATGGGGTTAGAATTTTATTTGGAACGCCAATGAATTTAATTTAATTTTATTATTCTTTTAATGTTTGTATTATATGTGTTTTAAATCTGGTTGTTCACCGCCCTGAGTCCCCCTCCCGGGGAGAAGGGCGGTATATAAATTGAAATAATAAATAAATAAATAAATAAATAAAATTTTACCATTTCTGCTAATTTTACCATCTTCCTCCATTGTGGATATTTCCGAGTCTTTCCATTGCACCGGAAAATTCTCAATGAGTGTACAAAATGATGCTTTTCCAGAAGCACAGAAAACCTATAACGTACTAATTTTGGAAAGAACCAGCAACAGATTGTCTTTCTCTATTTAAATTATTTGGCAACTTTTTTTTTCTTTTACAAAAAGCCTTTTAATAAACCATTGAGCATATGTGTATTAAATCCAAAGGATGCACATTAGTACAGCAGCCCACCTAAAGTCTGAACCATGCTTTGTGAAGCACAAGTCAGGCATACTTAAGTCAGATGTCTGGGTCTCCTTGCAGTCCAAGTCCAAAATGGTTGTGATGGGCAGTATCAGTTGACTGGAAGAAAGGACATGCTTCCAACAACTTCACCTGGCCCACAGAAAATACCTGACTGCTTTGCCATCAAGATTTTGGGATCAGGCCAGAGGTGGGTTTCAGCAGGTTCTGACCAGTTCTGGAGAACCGGTAGCGGAAATTTTGAGTAGTTCGGAGAACCGGTAGTAAAAATTCTGACTGGCGTCACCCCCATCTATTCTCTGCCTCCCAAGTCTCAGCTGAACGGGAGGAAATGGGGATTTTGCAATAACCTTCCCCTGGAGCGGGGTAGGAATGGAGGTTTTACAGTATCCTTCCCCTGCCACGCCCACCAAGCCACACCCACAGAACTGGTAGTAAAAAAATTTGAAACCCACCACTGGATCAGGCATCTTGGATCATTCACAAGGCAAACCTGTGTTGGGAGAAAATGGAAGATGTTACCTTTTACCTGGAAGAGCAAAAACAAGGAATAAAATGGCTTCCACGGTGGCTTGGGGAATGTGACAAAGTCAATAAAATGATTAGCAGAATGTCTTCATATCACTTGATGAGACACTAAATGAGCCTGTACAACAGATGGACAAATATTTCCACCAGTTTTTTTTTTTAATTGTTCCAGAGAGAAGACAAAAAGTAGACCTAGCCTTCAGAAAATAGTTGGCTTCAAATCACATTTCTCTTTTGCATTGTCTTCCAAGCTGAGTGTACTTCCACAGAGTCAAACAAGGCTTTTCTGGCCTCCGATCACTTGTTTCGTTGAGATTGGCTCAAGAATGTGACCTAATGCAAAATGTTTTTAGCTGCATACATCAAAGCAGTGCAACAAAAGGAACAGGGAAATTGACACAGGTGCTAGTCCAGGATGGTGCAACATACATTAGAATGAGAACGTTAATATAAGGCATTTGAAGGACCCCGCTTTAGCTGAAATCAATCTCTCTTGTGCTGCTGGATGATACAAACTAACATATCTGGAGGACACTAGGTTGGGAACTTAGGTTAACCCCTAGACAACAGCATTTATGTCCACATAATTCCTGTATAATAAAAGTCCTAAGTACAAAGAAGATGATAGTCATAGGAATAGCCTGTCTTTATATTTGGGTAGGAAATTGTAGTCATGATCTCTGTTAGTGCAGTGCAACTATGCACTAAGAGCCTTGGTGGTGCAGCAGACTAAGTGCTGTTAAGTAACACCAGATGCCTGCAATTACTTCAAGTTCGAATCTCACCAGGCTCAAGGTTGACTTAGCCTTCCATCCTTCCGAGGTAGGTAAAATGAGGACCCGGATTGTGGGGGCAATAAGCTGACTTTGTATAAAAAAGAACACCGCTTAGGGTGGGCCAAAAGCCCTACTAAGCAGGTTTATACAAAAGTATGAAGGCTATTGCTTAATGCATTGTAAGCCACCCTGAGTCTCCGGAGAAGGGCGGCATATAAATTGAACCAATAAATAAATTGAACCAATAAACTCTATATTTTCTTTTCTGGAGGCTTTTGTACCTATCTCTTTTAGCCCTCCTCCCCTACTTATTCAAATCACTCATCCAGACCATTTTTATGATGGACTAATGCTAGCAGAAATACAAATAAGCACTGCTGTTAAATATCCTCTATAATTAGTAACTTGATTTCTAAAATGAAATGAAAAATGTAACTTTCCCTCTATTCGCTCACTAAAAGCTAAAATCTTGTTCCATGACCCAATAGGGCCATGCCTTCCAGTTTCTAAGAATACTTAATAAGGTAATGTTTAGGAGGTTACTATCTTTATAGCCCTTGTCTTATTGCAACTGTGTAAAAACAAAATGAAACATACAGGCTGAAGGGGAATTCCAAAGAAGACTTCGTTTCTTAAAATACTGTTTTCTGTCCAAGATGTAGTAGGACAAGGCTCCATTGCAATGGATCTGATCTGGTCTGGATGCTTCTGCCAAGCACAATCACCTCCCATTCTCTCTTTCATATCTGTTCCAATTTTCCTAGCTAAATGATAATAATCTATAATTGGTTTGCCTTTTGAAATTCAGGCACTCAGCCATTCATAGATGAGCCTGTTGATTGTCAGTTGTTAGCATGAGTGACAGCTTCCAGTGCAGCCTGTTCAGTTTAAATTCTTGCAGCTGGCTTCTTAAATTTGCAGGGATTTGTGTATCTATCTTTAATGATTTAGGCATACTGGTTCTCTACTAAAAGCAAAAGAAGCTGCATGAGAATAAGGCTAATGGAGACCTTAGTCACTTAAGTTTCCTTATATAAGATCTCTCATCCTTCTTATCCAGTCAACATGTAGCCTGACTTCTCATGACAGGCTTTTAGAAGCATTGTCTCTCTTGTAAGGTATTGTTTGTGGAATATCTAGACCACATAACTGAGGTAGACAGTTCTTGTTATTTACAGGGGGTCAGCCTTAAGGAGAAACTTTCTGATGGTGAGAACAATGAACCAATGGAACAGCTTGCTTTCAGAAGTTGTGGGAGCTTCATCACTGGAAGCTTTCAAGAAGAGACTGGACTGCCATCTGGCAGAAATGGTGCAGGGCAGTGATGGCTAACCTTTTTTGCCATTGCGTGCCAAAAGCGTGGGGAGTGTGGGTGTGTGTGTCGTGTGCACGTCTGCATGTGTGCACGTGTGCCCACACACATAATTCTATGCATCCCGCCCCCTCACGCATGCACGTGACCCTCCCCCTGCACTCTCCCTGCTTTTGGCATGCAATGGCACGGTGGGCCCGTTTTCGCACTCCCCAGGCTCCAGAGCCTTTCTAAGAGCCTGGGGAGGCCAAAAATGGCCTTCCCCATCCCTCCAGAGACCCTCCGGAGGCCAGAAACATCCCATTTTCACCCCCCCCCCCCAGGCTTCTAGAAAGGCTTTGGAGTAGAGATGGGTTCTAAATTTTTTACTACTGGTTCTGTGGGCATGGCTTATTCTGTGGGTGTGGCTTGATGGTCATGTGACAATTATTTAGGATTTAGCAGAGGTACTGGTCTACCAGGCTTTTAACTGCTTGCAGAGCTATACCAATCTACCCATTTATTTTTGCAGGCACTGGTCTACCCATTTATTTTTGCAGGCACTGGTCTACCCATTTATTTTTGCAGGCACGGGTCTACTCATTTGTTTTCTTTTAACACTGATCAGCTGTACGGCGACCCTTTGAAGTCCCAAAGCAAGAGTTTAAACAGTTTTTTTCCCTCTGGCCATCAGCTGGGACTCAGGAGGCAGCAATAGATTGGGGGTGGGGCCAAATAAAAGGTAAGAATAACACGGAGTGGGTGATGGGGTGCAGGGGGTGGGGGAGCACAGGGGGGCGGAGAGCTGCACCAGTTCGGTGATGTCATATCATCACCCCTACCGGCTCGGCGGAACCGGGAGGAACCCACCACTGCTTTGGGGCCTGGGAAGAAAAACGGCCCTTCCCCACCCCGCCCCTGAGGTCCTCTGCAGGTTGGAGTTTCTGGATGCAAATATATTTCCTTTTTTAATGTAAAAAATATGAGCTGTGGACTTTCACTGGTCTTGAAGTCAGTGGTAATTGACCGGGGACTAGGAACATTCCCATGTTAGTTCCCAAATCAAGTAAATACTGTAGTTTTGCCTATACACTATGAATAAGACCAACAATAAGAGAATTGGACTAATCTCCCTTGGATATTGTTATTTCAATTGTTTGAAAACCATTTTCTCAATACATTTGAGATCTTTTGAAGAAGTGTTTCACTTACTCCTAATGGACATATATTTAATGGGAACATGAAGGAAGTCTTCCTTGGTAGATGCTCATAGACTATAGAACTCCTTACCAAGGAACAGTAGTTTAATTTCCTTACAATGTTTATTTTGGTAGACTTAGGGACAAGAGGGCGGGGGGTGTAATGGTTCAACAGTTAAACATATGAGCTTGTCAGCTGGAAAGCTAACAGCCCGGGTTCAAGACACGAGTGCAGTGCAACAGGATGAGCTCTTGTTCCTGCCCCAGTTCCTACCCACCTAGCAGTTCAAAAGCACACAAATGTGGATAGATTAATAGGTATCACTTTGGTAGGAAGTTAACAACATTCCATGTACCTCTGGGGTATAAGCATGCTGCTCAGATGACCACCGAAAATGTCTTTTGCTTCCCTTGGCCAAAAAATGGACATGAGCATCATGTCCTTACCTTTAGGGACAAAAAACCTCAGTTGACATCCTCCAAATCAGTTGAACTTCGATTCCCATAATCTCCCAAATCCCAATAGTTACTAGACAAATAAGGGGAGTTTATGCTCATTCAACACATATGAAAGGCATGAAGTTGTGAAGAATAGTTAACTTCCAAATTCAACTTCTAGGACTTAAGTATGGATATCTGCTATTTTGAAATGCCTGTGTCTCTAAGAAAAATTAATAATGGCCATAGTAATCTATATTGATTTCTCAACATTCTTTTTTTTTTTTTTTTTTTTTTTGAAATAGTCCCATGTCTTCAAAGGAGCTGCAGTCTGTTCTGGTCCCAAAGCTAGGAATTCAAAATAGAGATAGAGACATTTAGTAGATTAATTGCATTGTACAACTGTACAGAGCTGTGCATGCTATTAATATTGAGATCGGGCTTGGAAATTAGACCCTTAATTTCTCTTTCTGGTTACAATTTGGAATTCGTGCAAACCTCTTACCTTCACCTAAATAGTCACTAAGGTTTCCTTGCTTGGAGAAAGGGTGGGAGAGCCACCGTGAAAATTAGCTTAATTGAGAGATCAGACATTTTGTTCTGGCTGCTTCTTTTTGACTTCTAATTTCTCTTAATGTCATTCCTATCTAGCAGAACAATACCATACAATCACACTTATTTTTGTCATCATGATTATCATTGATTACCTGGAGATACTTTGCTAACAGAATATCTTTTCACTTTTTGTTCCATAGAGAGGGCCAAGGTGAAAACACACACACACACACATACACATTCACTCACACACACACACACACACACACACACCAGAGAGCAATGTCAGAGGAACTCAAATCAGACAGTTCATAATCTTCCAGTGATCAAAAAGAACTAGTAAATCTATGTCCAGTTTTAATCTAGGAATATTTTTCCTGGTCATAGTTCAACTCCTCACATAAAAGAAACCCTGTGCTGTGATAGGTTTTGTGTCTTGCTTTGAAGAAGAAAAGATGTTAAGCATCAAGGCCAGCTGAGATTCTTTGTCTGGGATTTAGTTAGCCGCCCTCATTAGCAAAAGAACAATACGAAAGAAAAGAAACTGCTGATAGAGAGAGCTCCTGTAAGCTTTATGCCTTTCATGGTTTTTTCATCATACCAGTAATTAAATCACTCTGAGACAGACCCTACCATACATGGGCTCATGTTTCCTAACCATAGATGTGCACGTTTTATATTTCTGTCCTCAAATGAAACATGGGAGAAGTATCATTTATCTCAGAGCAAGTAGAAGGCATTTTGCTCTCTGAAGAGCATAACAATGAGCCACAATGGATTCACTGACTGACTGAAATAAAATTTGCCTGGATTTAAACAGAACAAAATCTCTTTCATTAAAAAGTACAAATAAACAAAACAATAAAAGAAAAATACATATTTATTCTGATTTAGTACATACAATTCCACCCTGTACACATACACTGTAACTTCATTGGTCTTACACAAAAGAGCTCCTATCTGCTATTTAAAACTTCAGAAACGAAAACATAGTCAGCTCTCCAGAAACGTTTTTCCTTTATGATTCACTTTCCATCAAAAATATTCTACACTTTCAAGGCTAAATCAAGCAATTCATAAGAGTACAGGAACAAAACAAAAGCTACTGAGATTATTATATTTTATCTCAACGTCGATAACAAACTCCTTCCACCACCACATTTGAATGTCGAAGACTAATATTGGAAGTGCAATGAAGGCTATGTAGACTATTTTCCTGCCTCCAGCACTGAGTAGCTAAGCTCTAACGGTAAGAACATAACGAGGGTTACACTGGATCAATAGGAAAATCTCACCACCTATTGCTTTCATAGAGACCAACTTGATGCTTTTGTGAAGCTCACTAGTAAAACAGAATGAAATAATGCTTTCACACTAGTTTTTCCCAGCAACTAATACTGAAATGATTATGACCTCTGAATTTGAAGCTTTTCATTTTGTTCTTTTTTTGAGCAAGGCATCCATTTCCTAAAACAGAACAGAGGAATTAAAACTTCCCACCTTCTGTAGGGCTGTGGAAAAAGATATCAGGTGACGTAGTAGTATCAGCAGAAGAGGCATGCCGCATTTCTTTTACCTGCTTTTTGTTTGTTTGTTTTTGAGGGAGAATAAGAGTGGGAATGGGAATAGAAGGTTCTAGAAATCAAATTGCTACCCTTTCTTCCAGTAAATCCATCAGCCCCTCCTACTCAAAAGTATGCTTTTGAAATTCAGAATTTTACTGCTAAATTTTGATGGAAATAGCCTTAGGAGTTTCAGGATACAAGTAAGGTATGGTCATTATTACCTATTACATGCTTGATGAAATAAATAAATAAATAAATACTAAAATGAAATGAAATGAAATGAAATGAAATAATGGAATGGAATGGAATGGAATGGAATGGAATAGAATAGAATAGAATAGAATAGAATAGAATAGAATAGAATAGAATAGAATAGAATAGAATAGAATAGAATAGAATAGAATAGAATAGAATAGAATAGAATAGAATAGAAGTGACCATAGACCCTCAGTTGCACATCTCTAGTCTAAAGGAATCTAAAGTCAAAGCTTCTTTAATGCTGCCTATTAATTGGGTAGCTATCCTCTTGGGGATGGCAATAGAGTTTGACTTGTAATTTATGTTCAAGCTATACTATTATAGCCACCCAGAATCATTAGATATGAGATGGCAAATCAATTTCATAAACAAGCAAACAAATTATGATGTTGAGCCCAAAATGATTAATCTCAAGAGTTTTGACACTTCATTTTCTTTGTTTCCTTTTTACTTGTCCCCCAATTTAAAAAAAAATCTGGCATATGCTGGATTTTCTGCATATGTTCCCTGTGACATTTAAATAAAGTTTGAAAATATTGGGTCACTGTTTCTTGTCAGTGAAACACTTATATGTCTTACTATATCCTGTGTACTGTCTAGATGTGTCTATCCTGTAGAAAGGGATTGAGGTCCATCCTTAGAGGTAAAAGAATATTTTTCTTCTTTTCTATCACAACAATTGATATTACCTCAGTTTACACAGCATGTCTTTCTGGATGCCTCCCAGATTAAATTCTCCGTCTCAGGGTCATTCCTAATATTTTGGGCAGGTGGACAATAGTATTTCCACAGGATAAAGCAATTTGGAGAAATTGATATCATAACTCACAGTAATTCCATGGAGGTGGTTTTTCGTTTTGAGAAATTTGCTTTATGGGTCATCATGCTTTCTTTGTCACAGAGGCATACTATTCTAGGAAGCAGTTACCAGGTTTTTTTCACAATTTGTATCTAATGATGAGCGTCTATTTCTGGTTTTCTTTCTTTTCTTTATGCCTGCATTTCAAGTCTGCTATCTCCACAAAAGATTATCCCACAAAATAATCTTTTACAGTATGCTACACACAACATCCGTTACCTATGTAGAAATCATTCAAACAAACCACCCCAATTCACCCATTCCTTGCTTTCTTCTTGAAGGCACTTAAAATTGCAAAATGCCACTGTTATAGTGGAAGTGTTATGTCGATAATTTTCTGTTGATCATAACAAATATTATTTAGCTTATTATCATGATAGCTATTTTATCACCAATGATATCATTGACCGAAGGCAGGTGAAAAATACACTGCTCAAAAAAATAAAGGGAACACAAGCAGAAGACATCCGAGATCTGAATGAATGAAATAGCTTTATTAAATATTTTGTTCGTTACATACAGTAGTTTTGTGTTCCCTTTAGTTGTTTGAGCAGTGTATAAACTACTGTATGTAAAGAACAAAGTATTTAATAAGGTTATTTCATTCATTCAGATCTTAAGATGTCTTCTGCTTGTGTTCCCTTTATTTTTTTGAGCAGTATATTTTGGTGAAAACCTAAACGCTGCTTGTGAACAATCATTGTTATTTACATGTATTTTTGCCATTCATTTGCTGATGAATGTTTATATTTTCTTTACATCCTTATACTTCACAGACCTACGAATATAACAATAAAACAAGCATTTGGGAACAATTTGAAACTGCTAGCATTAGTATAAAACACTAATATGGGATTGTTCCCCAAATATTTCTGCTGATTGACTTTCCTTTGGGCTTTTTGACTATCATGTTCTACTCTTAGTTTATGTCCTATTTCTGACCTATCACTTTTTGGGGAAACAAAAAAAAATTAGTCATCTCTTCAGAATAATAACATCATTATTGATGTTATAAATAAATGGATAAAAATACTAAATCCAATATATATATATCTGTTTGACTGTGTGATAAACCATAATAATTGTTGCTATTGTTGTTTTATTAAATGTATATATGGCCCAACTCCTCAGGTCTTCAGATTCATTGAATTGTCCCCCAAATCAGCTTAATAACTTTTTGATGGTAAATTCAAGTAATTTGGTTCCATTTGGACAAAAAGGGCTCCTTCCTTTTTCAATGAGTTTCTCCCAAAAATGTTTTATGGGTTTTACCAAATTAATCTCCAGTATGTGCTACACTAGGGATCCTCAGACTTTCTGCCTCCATGGACTGGCAGTGGTGATGGTGGCAGTGCGTGGTGGCAGGGGGAGAGAATGATTTTTCACACATGCTTGCCTGCTGCTTGCATGGACCCACAACGGCCTGCGGACCAGTCTCAGTCCATGGACCAGAGGTTGGGGACCCCTGTGCTATGCCAATATTTTATCCAATGTTTAGAACCTAAATGGATAGCAATTAGTGAAAGCTGCACTGAAATTCTAGCTTCCAATTTTGTACCTGGTTTGCAAGATTTCATGAGTATATTTCCTCATCATGCCAACCTTCTTTATAACATCATATCTAGCATAATCCTAGTTTGAAAAGTCCAATCAGACTGAAAAACACACTTGCGCGCGGGGGGGGGGGGAGAATCCTATATCACTTTTGTTCTAGATTTACAGTATAGCGAGAGAGACAGAGAAAGAGAGACAGAGAGAGAGAGAGAGAGAATCAATAAAAGTTTAGGCTAGAAGAAAGAAATCATTTTGTATGCTGCTTTTCATTTGCTTACATGCTTCTTAGCCTGGTCAAATGAAGTTTTCTAAACCTAAAAAAAAAAAAAAAATCACAAGGTAACTCAAGCCAGGCCAGGCTTTGAGTTACCTTTGTCTCTCTTCAGATTTTGAACCTTGTCGGCTGCAGCCTACCTGGAGCAACTCCATTCTATGGGTTCAAAAATACTGCCTTCCAAATATATATATATTTTTCCTTTGCTTCTGCTGCGTTTGTCACTGACTGGGTAGAACTTATCCCCTTTAAGCATGTGTTGGTGCAGGAGAACTGGAGAGGAAGCAAATTATTACAAACAACTTTCCCTGAGTGAGTTCATTTACGTTCCCAGGCATGTAGCTGGCAACAGCATCCAGGCCTCACTCCTTTGCCCCCCTCCCCGCCTTCCCTCAGCCTCTCCCCCCCCCCTCCTTCCTTCTTTTTCTCTCCCTCCCTCCTTCCCAGCGTTAATGACTTCCACATGGGTCTCTGGCATTCTGAGCATTGTCTGAAATCTCCAAATTTAGAAGAAATATGAAAATTGTCAAGCACGCCTTCCTTAGGGGGTAAAACCAACATTCGCTTGAACTGTTGCAGGTCAAGGCAGCAGTGCCACGTGACTGAGCCTTAGCGAATGGTCTGCTCGGGGCTTCTGACAGATGTGGCCGACAGCCATCCAGCATCATCTTTCAGCTCATATAAGGTAAAAGTAAAAGGTTTTCCAGATTTTAAGCAGTGAGGAAAGAGGACCACTTGTGCCAGCCGCTTAAAAGAGGAGTGGTGACTTGGATGTTCCAGTAGCCCCTCTATAGTTTGAACAGATGAAAAGGTTCCCATCTTCTCCATCTACTCCATGGGCCTGGTATACGATGGGCAGAGATTTCTACCTGTTGAAAGCAGGTATGTTTTTAACTGCTGAACATTTGCAGAACAAAATCTCTCTTTCTCTCTGTGTGTATTTCTGTCTCTCTCTCTCTCTCTCCGTCATCTGTGTTAAGTTGGCTTTATAGCTTTAGTTACTTGTGTCATTATTTGGGTAATATGGAATAACCTGATGGAACAAATGGTCTGTGTCTGAATTCCCCTTTCTGTTCTTAGATTATACATAATTTTAACATGCTTAAAATCACTTTGCCTTCATCTTTTCATCACATAACTTTCTAAAGGGGGGGGGGGTTGACCAGAGAAGAAAAAGATTGGGATCATGCCCTTCATGGAAATGAAGGAAAATTAAAGAACCTGCCTCAAGCAATTGGGGGGGGGGATCTGTTTGTGGGAAGCATCTTTATATATATATATTTTCCAGTCTCCTCTCCTCTCCAGACTTTGAGAGCTGATGATGGAAATGGGAAACAAAGAAGCTATCAAATAAGATTTACTTCTTAACCATGACATGCCGGTCTCTTTATTTCAGCATCCTGAGGTTATTCTCTACAGTGATGATTTTTGATCTTGAGAGTTTCAGGGCACAAGTGAAAGAGTAGAAAGATTTCAGTTAGAAAGCTGAAATGGTTTTGGGGATTTTAGGACTGTTAAGCCTATAGCTGCTCCTGTTTCTCACCGCCATCCTCCCATGCTGTGCACCAAGCACAAAATGCCTACAAAAACTAGGATTGATGTGACCCTGTACTTTTCAAAGGAAGATAAAGCAGTTCATCTCTACAAAGACAGACTCTAAAATGCAGATGTTTCATAGAGCTGTTCTGGTATTTGTTTGTTCCAGAGAATGTGTTCCAGGCTGGAAAATAAAAACCAGAAATATTTCCAACCGAGACTGCCCTCCTCACCTCCCACACTGCAGTGGAAAAAGGCAATAGATCACTGTGTCTTCCCAGGGCTCTGTCGCCATAGTGGAGCCAGCTAGAAGCAGAGGTGCTGCTAAAGTTAGAGCAGCAAAAAAGCTTCACGGCATTAAACCACCCAGTGGGAAAAGGTATCTGGTTTTGTCCATTTGTTTCAAGCACATACCCCGCTCTTCTGGTAATGTAATCCAGGCCAGAACCAGAAGCGGAGACACTGACTATTCAATCCATCCTTGAATAATCAGCCTGCCAAATTTTCTAGCAGAAAGAAAAGATTTTTCACAGCAAGGGGTATATCCTGTTTTTTTGCTCTTGACAGCAACATTTTAGAAGTCCTCGGTTGTCTCTGAGCTTGGTTGTTCTCTTGTGGATGTGTTCACAAGATCAGTGTTAGTTATGATGCTATCTAGTTTGGGTAATGAAAAGTTTGCAAGAAAATAACCAAGCTCAGAGAGCACCAAGGACCCCTCGTTTCAACCCTGAACTACAAATATTCTCCTCTATCAGCAATGTTTTAACATGCCGGTAGAAATTAAACATGTTTCGTTGTTGTTAATAGATCAACACAATTCTTTCTAAAGCATCTCAGATATACACAACTACCTCTCTGCCAATCACCTTGATATCTGGTCACTTTCTTTCTTTCTTTCTTTTTTTCCCTCCCTCATTAGAATATAGGTAGCAATATGAGCTGTATTGATGTTTCTTTCAAAATGCTAATATCTGATAGGAAATGTGGTATCAGGATTTAAAGCACTGAAGCCAAAAAAAAAGACAGCTGGCAAAGAGGGAATTCTTTTCTTGCTATAGTGAAATAAAAACAGGCACATACAGATTCAGATTTCCCAAAGCAATTATTTATAGGAAAGTCTGTGTGTCTAGACGGGGTACAATGTTAAATAGTTCCTGGAGAGAGTAATATTTCCTTTTCTACTTGTGAAAACGGGGTCTGGAAATCATTTACTGTTTCTCCCCCCCCCCCCCCCCATCTTACTTTTTTTTTTAAAAAAAAGAGCAATTCATAAATCACATTTACAACTTTAAATAGTTCAGAAAACTATTCAGATTCTGATGAAAATCAAATAAAATGCCTCCTCATTTTCCTCAGCTTTTCCAAAACATTTCAATCTTCATAAAATGTCATGGAAGAAGTACAGATGTACTTCCCAAGACTGACCCTAATCATTATTAATCCTGTTTAGTTATTTCTTTTCTATTCTTTTTTATTGTAGGGAAGCAGCCAGGAACTGAGCATGTATGTCTTTGAAAGACCTATCAAATCAACTCTGGGTGTGAGATTTCATAGTAGTGAAATCAGAAATGATTCATGATTGAATTCAAATATCATTTTTAAGCTCATAATGCAGGAAAGAAAGCAAAAGTTGATGTAAGTTAGCCTCCTTCAAGCTACCAGACAATATTCATCAGATACTGCAGTTGTTTAGAATTGTTAGACAGCTGTGCTTATATCTGGAAGACATAAGGCTGGGGAAAGCTGCTGTCGATATAATTATGAAAATGCTCATAGGTTTTAATGTCTTGACAATTTTTTTCTGTTTTGAAAATATTAGCCTAAACACTGACTATAGACTGCAGCCATCCGCCTCCTATGGAATAATTGTCTTCATATTTTATGATCTTCGCCATGGTTCAATGGAGAAGGACAATTGCATCTGCTGTCTGAATTTTCACTGCTGTGATGACCAATCACAGATGTTGAGGTTAGGTCCAGAAGGTTAGGTGCTGACTTTTTCATAAGTTATATTCAAATACTGGAGAAAGGAACATGGATATGAACCTACCTTTTCATATAATTTGGAAAATATAATCTTTTTTTTTAAGGCATTTCATCTTTTTAAAAGAAAGTTTTCTTATGCTATAATAAACCCTATGTCTGAATCTATTAATTAGAATGGATACAATGGTGTTAACTTGCGGTACATTGTGCCAGGGATAGTGCCTGTATTTCTAAAGGACAGTGTAACTTCATTTTACTACACATTATTATTATTATTATTATTATTATTATTATTATTATTATTATTATTATTTATTAAATTTATATACCGCCCTTCTCCTAATGGACTCAGGGCGGTGTACAGCCAAGAATAAAAGCACTCCAATACAAAATTTAAAATATTAATAAAAGAATTAAATAATTTTGGCCCAACAAATTTAAAAAACCAATAGACAATTAAAATTTAAAACCCATAAAACTTTAGACTTAAAAGGGGGGGGGGGTTACGCCAGCCCAGCTTGACAAAATAAAAAAGTTTTTAGGGCACGGCGAAAAGCCCAGAGATCAGGTATCGTACGGATCTCCGCGGGCAAATCTGGTGCTGCCACAGAGAAAGCTCTCCCCCTGGGTGTCGCCAGCCGACATTGTCTGGCTGACGGCACCCTGAGGAGTCCCTCTCTGTGGTAGCGTACTGGCCGGTGGGAGGCTATCGGTGGCAGAAGGCAGTCCCGCAAGTACCCAGGCCCTATGCCATGGAGCGCTTTAAAGGTGGTCACCTACACCTTGAAGCGCACCGGAAGACCACCGGAAGCCAATGCAGCTCATGCAGGAGAGGTGTCACATGGGAGCGCCCCCTTGCTCCTATAATCCCCCGCGCGGCCGCATTCTGCACCAGTTGGAGCCTCCGGACACACCTCAAGGGGAGCCCCATGTAGAGAGCATTGCAGTAGTCCAGGCGGGAAATGATGAGTGCCTGAGTGACTGTGCGTAAGGAGTCCCGATCTAGATAGGGACGCAACTGGCGTATCAGGCGAACCTGATAAAAAGCCCCCCTGGCCACGGTTGTCACATGCTCCTCTAAAGACAGCCGTGCATCCAGGAGGACACCCAAGTTGCGGGCCCTATCCGTGGGGGCCAATGACTTGCCCCCAATGGTCAGTGATGGAGTCCTATCCGTGGGGGCCAATGACTTGCCCCCAATGGTCAGTGATGGAGTCAACTGGCCATATCGGGACACCGGAAGCCACAGCCACTCGGTCTTGGAGGAGTTGAGTTGGAGCCTGATGCCCCCCATCCAGATCCGCACGGCCTCCAGGCACCGGGACATCACTTCCACGGCATCGTTGGGGTGGCCTGAGGTGGAGAAGTTCAGCTGAGTATCATCAGCGTACTGATGGAACCTCACCCCAAAGCCACGGATGATCTCGCCCAGCGGCTTCACATAGATGTTGAACAGAAGGGGCGAAAGGACCGACCCTTGCGGCACCCCACAAGTGAGGCGCCTCGGGGTCGACCTCTGCCCCCCTGCCAACACCGTCTGCGACCGGTCGGAGAGATAGGAGGAGAACCACTGCAACACAGTGCCCCTCACTCCCAACCCCTCCAGCCGGCGCAGCATGATACCATGGTCGATGGTATCAAAAGCCGCTGAGAGATCTAACAGGACCAGGATAGAGGAGCAACCCCTATCCCGAGCCCTCCAGAGATCATCACCAACGCGACCAATGCCGTTTCCGTGCTGTACCCGGGCCTGAAGCCGGACTGGAGCGGATCCAGATATTATTGGTGGAACAGTTGCACCGACCCTTACTGGTATCTGGGAATAGGGGCTATTGTGGTAAGTGATAAGAAAGTTACAACACAATCTTATGCATAATTAGTGGTGCATCTACATGTGGCTGAATCCCAGAAAGATATGAATAAAATTGCAATCTGAGTACCTTTGTTAACAAGATTGTAAGTGAAGGGATTTGGCAATGTTCAAACAAGGCAGACCAGATTCTGAATGATATCAGTTCCTAACAGGATCAGTGCTACTAATTCATCAAAAATCCCCACAAAGTTCTATCCAAAACTGTGTCTCTGAACATTATTACATTGCTCATTTTCTTTGGTCATATCATTTTCTCCACTCTTCTAGTTGTAGGTAGAAATCTCTAAGATTGTGAGAGGGGAAATCAGATTCTCATGTGCTTTAAGACAAAGGGAACTCCCTTCAGAGTCTCTGGAAGTCTTTCTGAAGCACTGTGTGGTTATCCTTACTCTTGCATTCCATCTTCCTTTAATGTTGGCCAATGTTTCTTCCAACTAGCAATGGGAGAATGTAAAAAAAGTAGCTAAACAACACACTGTTCCCCTCTTCATTCTTTCCTTATACTATAATTGCAGTGGAAGAGAGGCCAACATTTCTAAGTGATGTGGCAGGAGATGCGCGATCTTGGGAATAGTAGGTAGGATAAGGTAGGACTTCCTCCCAATGGGAAATAGGAAATCTTGCAACTCAAGAAAAAAAGTTGTAAAGCATTTTTTGTTATATTTCCTCAGAAGCAGATGTCAAGCCATTAGTTAACCATCTTCTCAAGCGCTTCAGAAACCCCATATTATTATAGGGCCATCTGTATGGTGCCAATCTCAGATCAAGACAGCCCCACATGCAGAAGGGACACAAGAGAGTACTTGGTTTCACACATATAACATAGAAGATAAGTGTAAAATTAGTTGGAAGACTCTTGCCTTAAGCATCAGCAATCTTACGTTTTGGAACAGACAGTCAATTGTTTCTCTTAAGCTATTCTAGAGTAGCTTCATTGTCATTTCTAGGATATTCCAGGGATTTGACATATATAGTTGAATGATAACTATTTTTTTTCTAGAAGAGGGGGAGAGAAAACATATTGATCTCTTTTACATATCCACTTCTGGTTAAAAATAAGATCCTCATTTTAAAAATTTATATTTCATTAACCTGTGTGACTTCCTCCAAATGATATTTGATAAGAGGGCTGAGAATTTTAAACCAATGGAATTAGGAACAATTTCCTAGTTCCATTTGCTTAAAAAAGTCTACAACATCCGAGGGAAAGTACTTAAGTTAATAAATCAGTTACAACTCTATGGGACAGACATACTATGCATACAGCATATTTCTCAACTGTTGAAATCACTTACTAATCATTGTGACCACAATAAAATGTGGGGGCAATATGATTCTCCTTGTGACTGAGCTGTGATTGGAATCCATTACTCATGTTCATATTCTTACAAGGTTATGACTGCTATTCCATAGTCTGGTGTCACTGGCTTTTGCCTTGGCTGAAGAGTCAAATAAAATATGTTCTTCGAGTATACAGGCAGTCCCCAGCTTATGAAAGAGGTCCATTCCTAAGTCTGTCTTTAAGTTTATTTGTGGGTAAGTCAGAACAATTATTTAGCATCAGTTAATCAAATGTGTGTTTTAATATATAGTATATATATGGCCTGGTGCTGGAGAGGGTTTGATTATATTGCTGGAGAGTGGGAGGGTGCATTACTACTGGACTTAATTTCTTGAAATAAACATCAAGGGAGGTTTGGACAGAGCTTATCGTTTTCTCATCATAAATGGCCTTGTAGCAGCTAATGCTCTCAGTAACTATCCTTGATGAATTTGATGAACCTCTCTAAATTGAGACCTTGCACGTCTATCCTTTGCCATCCTGCTTCAAAGAGATCAGAGACTTCAGCTAACTTTTCCATCAAAAACATTTTTGGCTCTGGAGTTTTTGGGTCCCCATTTAATCAATTGCTAGCATGTACTACTCTAGTACATGCTAGCTCATGTACTCAGTGGATCAGTTCTTCAGCATGGGAGTTGAGTACATCATTTTCACAAATGTCTGATTCTTGATGAACATATCTTTTCTTTTATGTACACTGAGAGCATATGCACCAAGACAAATTCCTTGTGTGTCCAATCACACTTGGCCAATAAAAAAATTCTATTCTATTCTATCCTAATTGCACTTGTTTACCAATATGCCAACCACAACTTGCCTGACTAACAATTCTGTCAGCTGTAAACTGTTGAAAAGCACGCACAAAGTGGGGATATAATTTTTTCCACATACACAGTTTGTTCCACAATTTATTTCTTTTATATTTGACTGCTTTGCCTCATCCCAAGAATCAGCAATATTTTTAATGGGATCATAGATGTTATAATTCCATCAGCTCTTCACATCACTTGCATAACATGACTTATTGTAGAAAGTCTGTCATGAAAATTGGGCCTTTAAAGAAGGCTACGATCCCTGAACCATTGGCTGAAGTAGCATAGATATTGGGGATAAAAATATGACCTTTATATTGGTGTGAATGTCATCTCGGATGTCCAGGTGCTCGGATGTCCAGGTGCATTGTCAAGCACAAGGAGAATCTTGAAAGCGATTTTCTTGGCCAAGCAAAAATGTTCAACAATAGGGACAAAATGGTTCAAGAACCAATCTAAAAAGATGGCAATTGTAACTGAACCTTTTGCCTCAGCCTTCCAAGGAACAGGAAGAGATATTTTCATGATATAGCGAACGGTCCTTTAATTTAGGAAGCAATACACATACAAAGACTTGAGCTTACAACCTCTGGATGATGTTACTTTCAATAACCTTAGCTTATCCTTTGATACCTCATTTCCTAATGCACTTTCTTTTCCTCTTTCAAAATGCTCTTTCAGGCATTATCAAAATAAGCCTGTTTCTTCTTCATTCAGTATTTAGTCTGGCAAATAACTTCCCTCCTCAATACTTTTTTTCTCAGCATTTCAGCAAAATCATGCACAGCACTTACATCAGTACTCCACTTTGCACTTCAATATTTTGGAAATTTGCTCTTGTTTTGAAATGATTGAACTGAACCCTACTCACAACCAAGTGTCACAAAGTAGTGTGTGCATTTGTTATTACGAACAGTTGTATGTAACTCAAATGTTAAATATAATAGTTATATAGCAGTCCTTTTGTAAGTGGAAGTTGTCTGTAAATTGGATGCTTAACCTAGGAAATGGCCAGTTTGGAACTATTGGACAGCAAAACCCAGCCAATTCATCTAATAAATAGATAAAAATAAAATGTCAGCCAAAAAAGAAGAATGGAACATTTGAGCAGCACTCAAAAAGGCAGGATTCGGAGAAACATATTGGCAGGCTGGATTTTCTGAAGTAGGATAAAGTAAGGCTGTAGAAAGCGGTGGCTTTGAGACAAAAAGGCTTGAAGGATTCCTGTCAGACTCAAGGCCCGAAGGACAGATCTGGCCTGCGGGGTGCTTAAATCTGGCCCGCAGGGCCGGCCTGGAAATATCAAAGGACCGGCCTCCAGTGTCTCTGCCGGCCAAAATGGGCCATGGAGGGGTCACATGCACCCCCGCCCCCCCGGAGCCCATTCTCAGCATCCTGCAGAACTCTGCCAGTCGAAAATGGCTTCATGGAAACCTCACAGCCCGTTTTTGGCTGGCAGAGTACTGCAGGAGGCCATTGAGGCCGAAAATGAGGCACAGTGGGGCCGTACACAGCCCCCCCATGTCACATTTTGGCTGGTAAAGTGCTGCAGGAGGAGTCCATCCCATCTCTCCCCCCAGCTCCCCATGCCCCCCGCTAGCCCATGAAGAACTACGATGATGATCTGGCCCTTGAAGAAATCCAGTTTGACATCCTTGCCTTAGATGCATTAAGTCTGCTTTAGATGAAATTTGCTTGAGCTTGAGATCGGCGAGGGGAAGAAAGGAAGGTCTGGGTGCAATGCCCCATAGACAGGGTACAAGAATCCCTTTCAGCTGGTTACATATCTTCTCATTGGCCAGGCTGCCAGAGGCTCCTGGGGGTAGACTTCACTCAAATAAAAAAAAGCTAGAAATTTTCCACCTGTGTTGTAGTGCTGTGGCTTGGGAAAGGCAAAGTTTAGCTGAATTCTTTTTTAAAGTATAGTTAATTCTTGCCATTTGTTTATCAATTTCAAATTTTATGATAATATATTGTCATGTTTTTGCTTCCGTTCCAGTATTTTCCCCATACTACTTGGGTAAATTTGTTCCAAATTTGTAAACATTTGAATGAATGAAATTAAAATAAATGGATTGTTTCGCAGTGAGATTCAAGAAACCGGACTGGAAGAAGAAACAACCCATTTCCTTCATCTGCCCCCTAATTCACATCAAATTTGGTCATGGCTGCTATTTCAAACAATTTGGAGTCTGTCTGCTTACATGGATTTTAGAACAAATTGATTCCTACAACACTATGGAAGAGAGGGTCACACTGAAGATCTGGACAGAATTTTTTTATTCTTTCTCCTGTCCAGAGGGATCAGCAGAAGGTCACCTAAAGATTTGTCACTGAAGTGAGCAAATACTTTACCATTAGGTGAACTTTTTTCAGAGTTCTTAACTATGGCCGTGCTGACTCACAAATTCCTAAGTCAGGGGAAAATATTATATGTAATTCACCTGCTTATGTCTCATAAAATAAAGGTCAGAATTTTCTGCCAGATCTCTGGGTGATCTGCAGTTGGTTAGCAAGGATGTGAAGCTCTTTTTTGTTGGCCAAATGCAGCAGATAAAGTTCTTGTTCATAATGCATCATTTTAAAACAGCAGAGCTGCCTTTCCTTAAACAATACTATTTGAGATAACTAACAGCCACAAAAGGCACAGTAGTGACATGGGGAAATCATCAAGAACCTGAGGCTAGATTCCCCCCCCCCTCTTTTAATCATTGTTTTAATGATTTGGGGGCTGGGGGGGTGTTGAAACTAAAATAAGTTATTGAAAGCCTACCAGAGTCTTAAGACACTTATTTTATTTCTTTGTTTGCTTAAACACAAAAAGAATATCCTTTCTGTATTCAGCAGTCTGGAGGCATGATCCTGTGCAGTTCCAATGTTCACAACCAAATTACTAAAGGACTTCATCAGAGGTTGTGGACTGAGGATTGTGGCTATTTAAAAAAAAAGCTTTAGAGAAACTGTTGGTAGATGGGTAAAGGGGCCAGGAATTTTCCAGATAGGCATACAAAGTTGTTCTCTATTTACTCTGATCTATAAACACCACTCCACCCTTAACAAAGTCTGCATATACAGTTCTGAACAAACAATTTCAAATTAGCTTTTTATAGTGTCTTATCTGTTGTGCTTCCTCTCTCCCTCCCTCTTCTCAGCTTCTTTATGTGCTTTCGCTTTTGGGGCTAGTTTCTTTCCCAGGGAGGAGGATGGGAAGCTGGGGGGGAAAAATCACTTTTGGCTTCCAATGCTTTTGTCAAGCTGCCTTCCCTGTCTCTGCTCTCTTTTCTGCAAACTGCAATCTTTCTCACCGGCCACTTCACTGAGCAGATCACTCTCTGGGATCCTGTTGCTCTTCCCAGATCTCCACCCTGAAGATCCCTTCTCCTGGACCCACACAGTATGGCCAGTCCACAAAAACAACTCCGGGAAGGCCCAACAACCTTCTCCTCCATTGCTTAATATTTCTGCTCTTTAGGCTATAAGGCAGACATATCTGCATCCAAGTGTTCTAATTGGGTACAAAACTCTCAATGTCTCTGAGCCACTGAGCCTGAATCTGACCCACAAAAAAAACCCCATTCATCTTAGGATCAACCCTATAAAAGCAACTGAGGGCAGGTGTTAAAATCAAGATGATCAACATTGCTACACACATCCTTCTTTCAGATAAGGCTTGAGGGGTAGGTTCAAGACTTATACTTGAATAGTCCTTGTTGTTTCCTTTGGTTCTGGATTCTTCCTCACTTATTTTTAAGGCTGATTTGTTTTGCTTTCTGTGGGCTTCTTCCATTGGACAAATGTAGGAGAGTTTGAAAACAAACTTTGATCAGCACCAACTATTCTTTCTCCCCTGGTAATGAGTTCTCTGATGTTACACTAGCTCCCCTTCTGCTATGCCTTAATCTTGGTTTTCTCTTTACCCTTGAGAAAATTTTTCCCTTTCTTGCTCTGTCTTTTCCTTTCCTTATTTTTGTTAATGTTTGCTCTGTTAGCTTGTCTCCCAGCCCCCCCCCCCTTTTTTTTTTTGATTGGCTAATTAACTGACAAAATTTGGGGAAATTTGTGCCTTCTGGCACCTCACAGAAGAGATTATATGCATCCCTGCTACAATTTGGAGATTAACAAAAAATAAACCTTTCTGGGTCTGTTAAGTGGAGGTTTGGGCTATGTGGCCAACCTTGCCACATACTTTTTTTTTCCTTCTCAAATCCCCATCTTTGCTCCTAAACTACTGGGTTTCTTTTAACACAATTTTCTCTATGGTTTACTCACTTTCCTATTTCTTAGGAATTTCTCTTTTTACTAGTCCTCTTCCAATAGCAAATCAGTTTTTCCTTGTGTCCTTCATCCTGCAGGTGCCTAAATAATTTTCATCCATGATTGCACATTTCTGGATAGGGCTGTCCTACTCAAAAATATAAAGTTCCTGGCACAACTTGTAGGATTGCTCACTGGGTATCTTTTCTATGGTTGTAACCTTTGCTACCTCATTCTGCAAGTCGGGTCCAAAATTCTCTGACACCTTCTTAAGCTACCTGTGGGCATTCCCTAAATCGCTACACTTTGTAACTTTATATTTCTGTCAAGTTGTCTCAGGCAGGTGCATTCTTAGGGCTTTTCTGGAAAGTTGTGTTCCAACTTTGCAACTCATTCCTGTTCTGGCCACATATACATGCAGTTCCACACAACAAGGGACTTGTGTAAGAAAAATTGTGAGCTTGATTTTGGTGCCAATTACAACTTTTCTGAATTCATACTGTGTCTTAATTCTTAACTGAACTGTTTTCAACTAGGGGTGTGATTAGTGAACTTTAGGATTCTAGAAGGGAAAATACATCCCTCTTAACAGGTCTGTCTACTCTTCCCACAAGAAAATTGTGCCATTTACGGACAGCTCTCCCACCTCCTTGAAAAGCACAGAACTGGCATCATATCGGACCATATTCTATCATTACTCAGAAGAGTTCATTTCTATTCCATCATCTATTTATGGTCATTTGGGGAGGCCTTTTCAGTCTCTTCCCATATATAAACGCTGCCATTTGAGCCAAGAAACAGTTACGGGAAAGCCAGCAAAGTTTAGTCTTAGTTTACCTATTGCCCATTAAAGGAAGTATTTTACAAATAAGAATTGTAACATGCCCCCGCTTGCTTTTCTCTCCCGTTCTTTCAAGCACAAACTGGGATGATGAAAAGAAGCAACACCAAAGGGGTGGAGGAGAGGGATCAGATTCAATCATTCAAACCAAATTAGAAATTGCATCTAGAATATTTACTGATCTCAATCCCAAGTCCACCATGCTTGTTTGAACAGAATAATGTTCTGTTTGTCCTACTGTGGCCTTATTGACAAACCCTGGGATCGATAAACTTGAACTAATAACTTCTGTCATATCCTTTATGTATAAAGGATATGTCTTTATGTATAAAGGACACTATTTATGACCCAGTGCCCCTGGTGAAACCACTCTCCCTACTTTTGTATTTTGTATATTTACCTATTTATTGCTATTACTATGCATACCTACACATTACAACTCCTTCAGTGTTAATACTATTTCAAATTCTCAAGAGAGAAAGGTGAATTCCTACCTTGCATTAAGCCTTTGTGTATTTGTTACTTACTTATAGTCTGTACTTGCCCAATGTCATTTCTAAAGCACGGAGAACGGGAACTTGTTTCGGTTTCTATGTGTTCGTCAGTAAAATATTGAAAAGTATTATAGATAGAAAGAGAGAGAGAGAGAGAGAGAGAGATTGTTTGTGTGTGTGTATGTGTGAAATATATAACAACAGTGTCATTTGTCAAAGTATGGATTACATAAGGTTGAAATATAGCTTCACAATCTTTCTCAGTTCAGTAGTTGCGTGTTCTTCTATGTTCTTGTCAGAATACCCTGTTTCCCTCAAAATAAGACATCCCCTGGTAATAAGCCCAATTGGGCTTTTGAGCGCATGGCAATAAGGGCAAGTGCTTATTTCAGGGTTCAAAAAAATATAAGACAGGGTCTTATTTTTGGGGAAACACAGTAGCAAAATATTACTTGGATTTAGGGATTCTGTTTTTTATAAAATCCTGATCATAGAGAAAAAGCTTTCATATGAGTAAACTATATGCATCTTGTCTGTATACTTCAAGATTACTAAAAGATCGAAACTTAAATAAAAACCATTTCTGCCCCCTTGTTCTGTAACTTCATGCTATTGCTCTCTGCAATAGAACACAAGCAATGTATTCACTGAGGGAAAAACCACTGAAGGTTCATTTTAACAAACCCCACTCCCTTCTAGCACTGAAGATGTCACGGGGTTGTCCATTGGAGATGTCATCTTCAAGCAAACAACCCAACTCAGAGACCACCAAGGACTCATCTTATGTCCAGCCTTGGCAGCTATAATCTTTCCAAGTGCAGGAAACTGGGAATCACATGGATTTTATCAGGATTGCTCTGACCTTCTCCAGGGACTTCCTTTCACACTCCCCTTGTTCTTTTGCTCAGTCTTTGGGAACAGATGGAGGTCACCAATCAAAAGAGAACAGTCTTCCCCAGTGAACTGAGTCTTACTGGGAAACAAATCTTGCTAACCATTTCCTTTATTTTAGGAATGCAATATGTAAACAAGCAAGAGGTGTCATTTACAGATACCCCAGTTCACATGCTTCAAAACTAGAAGCCTTCTTGGTTTCTAGTGGTTGTTCTTGTGGTTTAAATAGGGTTTTTTTTTTCTATTTCTAAAATAAAGAATTGTTATAAAAGCAGGAGAATTCTGATAAGCAAACTGTCCCCATTTTCATCCATAGTTCCCCCATAATATTTTTAAACATTTTAAAGTGAACATCTCTAGGATGTTCATATCGACCCACTTACTCTCTGTTCCACATGGAATGGCTGTAATGAAACAATATTAGCTCTAAAATGCCACTGTCCACAAATATAAAATGGGCACATGTGATCATTTAAGTACTTTCTTGGAAGTATTCCTGTTTTGATTAAAAATACTGTACATCCGTATCGTGATTCAAAGATGCCCAAATTGCATACACATGCCACACATACACACTAGGGGATCTCAAATAACTGCAGACAAAATTATTGTTTGGTTTATTTGTATTAAAACACTAACATCTATAAAATTATGTCTCTGTCAAAACCTTTAGCTAAGAGACTTTATATAGTTCAAACAAATGAGGCACAATGGAGATTTTAAATTGTCCAGGATTTTGAAATTTTCCAGGATTCAGGAGATTTTAAATGACAATCCACTGAGGTTGATAATTGTGGGAACATTGAAAGAGCGACGAAAACAAGACTAATTTTGGAATGAAGAGAATCAGGCAAATAGGAAAGATATGAGAAAGAAAAATTACACAGGAAGGAGCTGTCAATCACTGAAAGCACATCTTGTCCTGTACTGGACACTTGGGAATTGCTCTCAAGGAAAAAGAAAATGTTTCATCTTTTTTCTTGTTCTAAGATCAGCGGTTCTTTCTTTCTTGTCCTGCTGCCCCATTTATGTTACAGAATGCTGACTATGTAGTATGACATTTAGCCCTGGGTTAAATACAAGGTCAGTCCAAAAGCAGTAGGATAGAAAAGCTTCATTTTTTTCTTTGACAAGTATTTTTTTTTCCTGCACTCCCTCCCTCCTCAATTTCATACACAGCCCTATTCCCTACTGTGGATTTAAGATGTAATTTTACTGTCATAAGTCAGCATGTGATAATCTATGTACTGCTAAACAGATTCTTTCTGGGTCTGGAGTTATACCACCAAAGTAGCTAGAGTGAATGTTAAAC
This sequence comes from Masticophis lateralis, assembly GCA_030761175.1. NCBI lineage: Eukaryota > Metazoa > Chordata > Lepidosauria > Squamata > Colubridae > Masticophis > Masticophis lateralis. Next base: position 99,140,957 of record JAUDYJ010000002.1, read on the forward strand.
CCTTTTATGCCACTAGTGCTGCTTTCTAAAATGACTAAACTTTATCTCAACGGTGCTTTTTCAAAAGGCAACTGGACTTTGCTTTTCCTTGAAGGTGTTTCGCTTCTCATCCCAGAAGCTTTTTCAGTTCTCTGAGGAAGTTTCTGGGATGAGAAGCAAAACGTCTTCAAGGAAAAACGAAGTCCAGTTATCTTTTGAAAAAGCACCGTTGGGACAACCATGACCTGGATGACTGAGGATCTCCATAGACATTTGACTAAACTTTAGTTTTTAACTGAAGGATATATCAATGCAAACACTGGCTTTTACCCCAGGAGGCAAAGCTAAAGTTTTGAATATCAGCATATGATAACAAATGCTATCAAATTATGATATATACCGGTACTAGGATGAATCTTTCCATCTTAGTTTCTCTCAGACTTCCTGTTTCCAGTTTTATTAGAACTTGTTTCATAAACTATTTCCAAATTTAAGATAGGTGAAATGTCGGATGAACATCTTGGGTTAGGGTTAGCAGTGTTGGGCAGGGGCAGGCTTCAAAATTTTAGCAAGGGGTTCTCTGCCCGGTTGCTGAGTGGGTGGGGCCAAGGTGGGCGTGGCCTAGTTGGCCTCCTGCACCATGGCAGGGAGGGGCATTTTTGCCCTCCCCAGACTCCAGAGGCTTTCTTTGAGCCTCCGGAAGGGTGAAAACGGCCTCTCCAGGCTCCAGAGGCCCTCTGGTTTCCGGCCTTCCCGAACTCCTAGTAGGCCCGTTTTTCACCCTCCCTGAGCCTCCGTGAGTGTCCTGCACTTACCTGCAGCCAAAATGGGCCACATGAGGACTCTTGGGAGGGGAGGGGTGGGTGGGGCCAGCCAGGAGTGGGATTTGGGGGTTCTCCAAACTGCACAGAATCTTAGCTAGAGATTCTCCCAAACCCCTATGAACCCCCAGCAGCCCACAAGGAGGCGTTAGGCCTCCTTTTTCCAATTGTTCTCTCCACCTCATTGTTCCTTCCGTAATTTTCCATGGGTTAGCTGTCCACATGAGACATCGGAAAATAAAAGAATGAGGAGCATCTTTGTTCTTCGCTCCAATGTTTTCTCATTCTCCACTCCTTGCTTTTTATATAATCCACAGTTAATCAGGGACGGGCATCCTGCAGTCTTCCAGCTGTTGTTAAGACTGCCATTTTTGGTTACACATCCTTGTATCCAACTACATATGTGCAAATACTGATCAATCACATTGCATGTAATGCGTGCAGTTTCCTTAAAGAATTATAAGTGTAAAAATGGTTTTTAATCAAAACAATGAAAGATCTATACAATTCTGACCTTTTGATTTTAGAGGATTTTTTAAAATAATTACAGAAAACAATTACATGTATTTATGAAATATTTATGAATGTTCACAGCACTAACCCTCGTATTAAATAAATAAATAAATAACTCATCAAGTTCACATTGCATTCCTTGTTTATTTACACAGTGCTAGGTGTCTCCTCAACCTCATGTTCACTGCACATTGTTTGACATTGATTTGGTCCTGTTTTTCAAAGAAAATCAGAGAGAGAGGGTGCCTTTGATCTTCAGCAGAGAATGCAGTTTTCGATCGCAATGCTAAAACAGAATGTCTGGTCCCAGATGCAAACCCTGATGATAGCAAGGGAGAAATGAAATGGGGGGGAAAGGGGGGCGGGCAGTACAGCATTTGTTGTTTCCTAAGCACTAGTTCCAAATTGCATCCTCTTTCCACCAAGGCTGTGAAAACCTGCTCTTTGTTCTTGGCATTACAGTTTATCCCAGAAAACTCAAGGAGGAGAAGGACGAGGAGAAGCAGCAGCTACGTCCCTCTGGGCCCCTTGGCTAAGCCCCAGGATGGGAGATCTGGACTGTTCAGCTCCAGGAATCTGCCATTTTTACCATAAAAGGGCAGGCATTTCTCAGCTCCTGCAGGGAGGATGGGAAAGGAAAAGGCAGAGCTATTTATAGTCCTTGTAAGGGTCTGGGCTTGAACTCAGGGTTAATCAGCCTGCGACTGTGGGACCTGATTGGGATCTTGCTTTGTTTTCTCATAAGCATTTGATCTGAAACCAGAAACCTTGGAGTAGAGCAGGAGACTGATAAATAGTGCTCTCTAACCCTGTTTCCTTTGACTTCTGAACTCCTGAGTTTCTAGGATAGCTTTGCAGGACATTTTTATCCTTGTATGTTAGCACACCAATGCCAAATACACTGGGTGCGCTAAACGTCAGGCTCCATAGGCAAGTTATTCTTACGTGACATTTCGTGTTCAAATTGGTTGCTATTTTCTTCTAAACACTTCTTTACTCGTTTGACCCATGGCTTTTGAACATTCGTAAACAGTAAGATTTTCCCTGGAAAAGAATATTAATTAATCAAACATGTTGCGATTGGCCTATGGGACCTAAGTTTTGGTACACCCTGTATGTAGACGCAGAAGTACCTCTTCCAAGGAACAAATTGGAAGATGTAGATTACATGCCTAAAAGGCACATGCATATAAAATTTAGCATGTGTGATCACATGCAACATTTCAAATTTCAATATTTATTGTCAGTGCACAACATATGTACAATGAGATTGGTTGAGCTCCTTCAGTGCACCCCCCGCAACACAATGCAGCTCACAGTGAAGGCAGAAAACCCCTAACCCAATAAATCATATTAACAACCCCCAGTCCTATTTCAAACTATGCATCCAATTCTTTCCTTATTATTATTTCGGAGTGCATAAGCTTGCACATCATGGTTACTCTTGTGGGGTTATATGTTTTGTTGCTCATATATCTTTTTGCCCATATAGAAAAACATTTGAAGCAACCTCTGAGAATGAAACTTGTATACTCCCTCCAGTCAGAATAAGACAGAATTCTGTCTTCAGTTGAAATGCTAGAAATTGCTCTGGAATTTAGAATGAAAGCTTATTCCTTGCCTTCAAGCTCAGCTGACTGGCAACTTGCTAGAAAACATAAGCACCAGCAATCCTAATCTAGGGCTGCTACCTAAATTGATGAGCAACCAGTCCTGATAATAATTGGGCCTCTTAGTCCTTTAAGGTGAGAAACAATGCTAGCATGCTTAACCATAGCTCACTAAGTAATTTACTTGAGTGGGCTTACAGACATAGCAAGCCAATTGTAGCATGAACCTTCATCCTAACTTTCCTTTCAGCAAGGACCAATAGCTCAGGAGTATGCCTCCTTGTGCCCCGTCTGATTTTCCCAGCCAACCATGTTGTGTTTACACTGAGTTTTCCATCCTGTCTTGGTTGTTGTTGGGGTTTTGTTTTGCATCTCCTTATTTGGCTTTAGACAGTTGTCTGGGCCTAATATACTCTTCCTCTTGTACTTTAGTTGGGCTTCCAATCTTGGATCTTGATAAACTAGTCTCATTCTTCAGTCCCAGCAACATGTCAAACCTCAAGATTTATTCAGGAGACAAATGGGGGGAGGCTATGACAGCATGAGGCAAATAGATTGATTTTGTTGGAAATTATGAGTTTACCACTTTCTAGCCTTAGCTTTCTAGGTTTTTGTCACTTTCTTGGAAGAAATAGAATTTAACCACTGTTTCCATAGAACTCCATGGCTGAACCTCCTTTGCAGTGATCTTTGGGATTAACAGTTTGCAATTCTTATAGAAGTTGAATTTGCAGAAGACTAGGTAAATGAAGGAGGAAATGGCAAATGCAAGCCACCCCTTTCTCCTGGATCTCTGATTTTGGGGAAGAAGAGAATTAAACAGGGAGAAAATCAAACAATATGCAGTTGTACATAGAGAATAGTCACGTTAATAGTCTTTCGTTAGTTTAATGCAAATTAAATGTAAATTATTATATTAAATTTTGCTTTGTCCAGCTAGTTCATTTTCCTGACTTCCCTGGTGTTTGGAATGTGAGCTACGATATAACACTGAAAAACAGAGTGTGCCCTTCAGTAGGGGATAACTCATATTTTTTAAGTATCCTTAACCTATGCCAGTACCTATTTGTGAATAATTGGCCTATTATTCCTCTAGCCACTCCTAAAGGCAAGCAATATGCAGATTTATTTGAGTACCAATATTCCTAATATTCCAGTGCTGCTTCTCCATCTTTGCCATCTTTTGTGACAAACAGGAGGGGAAAAAAGCCAGTCTACATAATATAATATAAATGAACAGAGAGATATCACACATATCAATTCCCAGGCTACCTCTGAGGTATTTCAGTGAGTATATTTAGAAAGTTGACCCCTATTTCCCTAGGAGTCTTCATCTGTGCGAGAAGAGGACTGAAATACATTGATCTTTTCTAAAGTTGTTCTGATGAAACTGATTTTTTTAAAAATTTGATTTATATGCTGCCCTTCTCCGGAGACTCAGGGTGGCTTACAATGCGTTAAGCAATAGCCTTCATACTTTTTGTATATTTTATACAAAGTCATCTTATTGCCCCCACAAACTGGGTCCTCAATTTACCTACCTTAGAAAGGATGGAAGGCTGAGTCAACCTTGAGCCTGGTGAGATTCGAACTTACAGTAATTGCAGACAGCTGGAATTAATCACAATGCACAATGCATTAGTCTGCTGAGCTATCCAGGCTTTTGGGCCTACATCTCCCATAACTTTCAGGTTAGGAATACAGCTTCAACCTTAAGCTGATGGTTTAGGTTTGGGAGAAGCTGAGACAGGCCAGCTAGCGCTATGATCTCTCTTCCCAATTCATGAATTTCACAAGGCAGATGCAAAGGTTCCATTTATAGTCACCATCTTGGGTGGAAAAATGAGCTTCCATCTTTCCCACAGAATGTGGAGATAACTGTAGGACTATTTACAAACTGTCTTGAATGTTCTCCATAATTTTCCCATCCAGCATCAGTACTGGAATGACTTCCCGAGGGATGTTTTTGCTCCAAGTGCTATAGGATGCCCAGCCGCACTCCAGTCTAACGGAATTTTGGGACAATTCATCCATGACTTCAACTCCCCAAGGGCAGGCAGCTGAGAACTTGATTTGGGCCTGGGATCAAGGGAGTGTTTGTTTTTCCACAGAGCGGGTCACATTCGTGGCTAGTTTTGAGAGAGGGACAGGACGGAATCAAACAGGAACAGTATCTGAGCCGAATTCTGATGAACCTAGAACAGGCTTATAATATGAGCTGCTTTCTGTTCAGAGAGTTTTGGAAAAAAAAAAAAAGGCAATCATTTGAGGTCTTTTATATTCCAGTCTCCCTGCTACTTATGCTCTTGGCTACCTTGTATGTAGATAAATATGGTCTCTTTCTTTTTATTTTTCTGTTGGTGACCTGGACTAGCAAGACGTAACAGAGTTGGAAGGTACCTTGGAGGTCATCTAGTCCAACCCACTCCTCATGCAAGAGACCTGTACTAGGGATTCGAACCACTGAACTGCCAACCTTTCTGATCGACAAGCTCAGTGTCTTAGCCACTGAGCCACATTTCTGTTTAATGGAACTTTATTTTTATTTTGACAGAATTTCCCCTTCGGGCGATTTAATGGGTGAGGCATCTGCATGTAAAGGGCAAGAGCAAGGGAAACATGTTAGTTCTATGTTCAATCACTTCTGTCCATTACAAAGACACTTAGAGCTGCTTTGTAGTATGAGATGGATAGCAGAGTTTAGTGTCCCAGTTAAGGAGCCAGGCTACAAACCTGGAAGCTGTAAGTTCTGATCCTGCCTTAGGCACTTTTATTATTTCACTGGGTGACTTTGGGCCAGTCACTGTCTTTCTCGGCCCAAAATCACCTCACAGGGTTGTTGTTGTAGGGAAAATAGGAGGAGGAAGGAGTATTGTATAGGTTCAGCACCTTGAGTTATTTATAAAAATAATAAAGGCAGGATACATATAATAAAACAAAAGTAAAATATAAATAAATTTAATGAACAGATAAATAAATTAATTAATAAAATGGATAACTGGGTAACACCAACGAAATACAGAGAATTCTAAATCTTTGGTGCTATCTAGTGTTCAAATAGATTTTCCAAGCCTTTATTGGTTTGTTGGTTTATTGGATTTATACCATAGTCAATAGATGCTCAGCAACTTACAATGAATACAATAAAATAATATTTTAAACAATAATATAGAGCATCAGGGTTAAGTGCAATAACTAAATAAGAGAGAGTGAAATAAAGTGGTGCACGACTTTCAATGAATCACTTTTCAGATGAACTAATTTTAGCTAGCGTGATCATGAAAATGGTTTCTGAATTAGTCATTTTTAATAGTTTCCTAAAGGTCAGGGAGGGAACGAATGGATTCCATTTTTCAATGGGACCCATTCCAAAGCATTGGAATAAAAAGAAGAATAGCATTCCCTGCATTCCAGAGTATAAAATCACTCTTGGATGTTTTCCTACAAAATCTGATATATTAAGCCAATCTATTTGGGAGAAGCCATGACTAGAAGAGGATTATGGTTCAATATCAGCATTTTAAATCATGCATGGAAAATCAATAATCAGTACAGAGCAGAGGTGAAATGCTACCAGTTTGCTCTGTTTGAGTGAACCAGTAGTGGGGAAAAAAATGCTTTAAAAAGTTTTTTAAAAAAGGTTCTGACGATCGCACGGCACAAGTGTGCCGCACGATCGTTGGAACCTTTTTTTTTTACTTTTTAAAGCATTTTTTTACTACCTATTTGCCTGAACTGGTAGTTAAAATGCTTTTAAAAAAGTAAAAAAAAAAAAAGAGTTGGCCACGCTCACCCAGTCACATGACACCCCCTCCCCATCAAGCCACGCTCACCAAACCATGCCTACAGAACTGGTAGCAACAAATTTTACACGGGTGCAGAGCCTGATGCATGGAGGTTACATGTTCCGAATGTTGGGAACTGGTAACTTACCTGATCCAATACAATCTGGATCAACTCTGGTTTCCAAGCATTCTTCAAACGTAATCCCAGGTAAAGCAATAATCCAATCAAGTGGTGATAGCACTTGCATGAATTATTTCTTGCACCAGGTAGAGTTGAAAAAGGTGCACCACCTAAAGCTGGGCAAATGTTCTGCTAGCCACGTCCTTCACCTGCCGTTCAAACAGGAGCAACTGGAGCACCCAATTCTGAACATGGTCTTTCAAGGATGGGTGCCTGCCCATCCATAGATAATCCTAGTGTCAGCAGAGAACCCCATTATATAAACAATGCTTCTATCTTATTAGGGTTCCATGCTCATCCATTCTCTTCCATCCAAACTTTTTCATCCTCCAAGCACAGGGACAGGATGTTGACAGCAACTCTCTTATGGTATGGGGTGGTGAGATAAACTTGGGCGTCATCAGCATTTTGATGATGCCACACCCCAAAGTTTTGGATGACTTTATCCAATGGCTTTCATATAGTTACGTCAGCCAGTTGTATATTGGGGCAGTAACAACATTTAGCTGTCAGAGCATCGAAAGGAACAGATCGATTCCTTCTTGCCAAAGTAGCACTTTTTCTTTGAAAAGCAGTTCTTTCTCGGGGGAGGGATGAGAATTATGCATTAAGGAAGCCATTCTGGAGGGGGGCGGGAGAGAAATTAACATTGCCCAGAAAACAAACTGTGACTCACAATGTCCCTGGATTCATTTTATCAGCAAATCTTTAGTACAGACTCTGTTGGTAATACTTTGTACAGGACCAAAAGCACCAGTAGAGAAGGAAAGAAAGAGATAGCAAATCTAATAGCTCATCCAATCTTGTGTTTCACATCACAATCATACATTTACAAGTACTGAGTTTAAGGAGGCTTATTTCTAAATACATGAATAGAGTCTGCAAATTCATATGAATTAAAGCTTTGCAGTTGTCCAGAAACCAACGTGTTTGTAGACTTCATATTATTGTGGAGAATTTTGGGACTTTATTAATAGTTTGTACTATATATTATGTTACTATTTATGTCTATCAGTTACTATCCTGTTACAAATAAATAAAGATTTTACATTGAAAGGCAATATGTGTTGTAGTGGTAAGTACTATAAAAAGCAATAGGGAGATATTTCTTCTTTGCTTGCTCAGTACATTTCCGGTGGGGATGGGGCATATACTCATTCATGTAGATTTGATGGGTTTCTGTCCCGATCCGAAACAGGTAATGATTGATTTGTTTAAAGGACTAAAAATTGGGAATAGAACTGGCCCGACCTCCTAGCCCTCAAAAGTACTGAAATAAATAGTCCCTTGCCTAGTTCTGACCAGAATCCAGGCATTTAGGGGACTGGAGGCTAAAACATATGAAACATATGAAGAACAGTTGCAGGAACTTGGTAAAAGAAGGACTGGGGAGACATGATAGCAGTGTTTCAATATCTCATGGGTTGCCACAAAGAAAAGGGAGTCAAACTATTCTCCAAAGCACCTGAGGGTAGAACGAAGCAATGGGTGGAAACTAATCAAGGAGAGAAGCAACTTAGAACTAAGGAGAAATTTCTTGACAGTTAGAACAATTAATATGTGGAACAACTTGCCTCCAGAAGTTGTGAATGCTCCAACACTGGAAATTTTTAAGATGTTGGATAACCGTTTGTCTGAAGTGACGTAGGGTTTCCTACCTGGGCAGGGGGTGGGACTAGAAGACCTCCAAGGTCCCTTCCAACTCTGTTATTCTATTCTATTCTATTTCTTATGTGAAACTGATGAGGGTGACCAATTGTCTCATATATGTAAAACAACATTTTCTCCCATAACTTCCCAAAGATAAAGACAATCTATTATCAAGCTCAACTCCTGCTGACTTCATCCATGCAGTCTTGAATTGCCCTTTAATGTGATGTTGCTTTTTAAAATCAATCAATCAATCAATCCAATGTTGTCAATAACTATAGAATTTCCAGGTTGGCTGTATTAATATGAAGACTGTCTAGCTGGCAAAATTCAGAACAAGTAGAGAAATGGTAATTGATATATGGGAGAAGATAGTCCTTTTCTGATTCCTGGTGATTGACAGATTCTTTTCTCTGTTTCTTACAGGAAGGGCTCTGACATGTGAATGAGAGGCAGCAGCTTTGTGGAGAAGAGTGGAGAGTCAGCCTTCAACAGAACAGAAAATGAGGAGCAGAAAACAAGTTCAGTTTACCTGTACACAGTGGGGAGACTTTGACTGTTGTTTGCTCAAAACCTTATTTTCATTCAGTCATTTTCACTTCATATCTTTTAATATGACATGAAGTCAGGATATAATTGTTCATAGGCTAAGCTGTTGAGATGCAATAGGTCAGTGATGGCTAACCTTTTTGCCATCGCGTGCCAAAAGTGGGGGGAGCGTGGTGGGGTCACAGCACGTGTGCCTATATCTATAATTCTATGCGCTGTGCCACCCCGTGCTCCCCCCACTTTTAGCACGTGATGGCACGGTGGGCTCGGTAGGCCCATTTTTTGCTCTCCTCAGGCTTCAGAGCCTTTCTAGGAGCCTGGGGAGGGCAAAAACAGCCTTCCGCACCTCCGGAGGCCAGAAACAGTGTGTTTCCTGACTTCTGGTGAGCCCAGAAGGCCCAAAAACCAGCTGGCTGGTGCATGCATGCGTGCCGGAGCTGGGCTTGCGTGCCCACCAATATGGCTCCGCGTGCCACCTGTGGCACTTGTGCCATAGGTTCGCAATCACAGCAATAGGTAATGCTGATCTCGTTCCTGGACATAATTTTTATTTTTGCTTGGGTTTTTTGTTTTGTTTTTTTTGTATGCTGCTCATACGAACACCAACAAATCCCTCCATACACTCATGCTGAACTTATACTTTAATATATAGATATACATATTCAGCACAGTCCATTCATCTTATATGAGCAGCTTCGCAGTATAATAATTGTTTGAGCGTGGTCTGGGTATAATAAATATCCTGCTGAGCTCGGACTAAAAAATTGAACCAGATCTCAGAGGTGGGGTGGGATGGGAGAAGTGCTGTAGTTATTTCCTGGTTTATAAGCTTCCTTCTTTCCTAGGCATCCCTTACTAGCAAAAGACTTTTAAATAGGATAACAGATAACGGAGTTCGAAGGGACCTTGGAGCAGTGGTGAAATCCAATTTTTTTTACTATTGGTTCTGTGGGCGTGGCTTGGTGGGCATGGCAGGCAAAGGATACTGCAAAATCTCCATCTCCCCCCACTCTGGGGCCAGCCAGAGGTGGCATTTGCCAGTTCTCTGAACTACCCAAAAATTCCGCTATCAGTTCTCCAGAACCTGTCAGAACGTGCTGGATTTCACCCCTGCCTTGGAGGTCATCTAGTCTAACCCCCTGCTCACGCAGGAGACCTGTACTAGGGATTTGAACCGCCAAACTGCCGACCTTTCTGATTGACAATGATCATCTGACTGTATGACAATGATGACAATGATGATCTGACTGTAGTCTGAGGTGAGCTTTCTTGTGCCTGGTTCCGCCCTGGACCCTTTGGCCCAAATCAAGTGAAGGATTCCAGTTCAGAAGATGGCTGAAGCCCTCAGCTAAACAGAAACTTTTATCTGGTTCACAGTGATTTTCACACAGGGCTTTCTCTCTCATACTTCAGCCACCTGTCTGGCTGTAGCAGATGACTTTTCTAAAAAATCATCATTGCACATGAACGCGCTGTATCAGTATCAGAACAAACTGTTTCATTGTAATAGATTTGTCTAAAGCAATGTTTTTTCCTCAATTTCAACAACCTTAAGGTGTGGACTTCAACTCCCAGAATTCCTCAGCCTGCTCTAAAGCAACCTTTCCCTGCTGTGGTTTCCAAGTTTTCTGTGATACAACTGCCATTACTCCAAGCCTACAACCAAGTTGCCTAGGCATTTGAAATCCCAATACATCCAAAAGATTCCTGATTGAGGAAATCTGCCATAACCAATTCTGGGAATTAAATTTAGGATAACCTGAACCTTTACAAGAGCCGTGGTGGTGCAGTGATTAGAGTGCAGTACTGCAGGCTACTTCTGCTGCCTGCCGGCTGCCTGCAATTTGGCAATTCAAATCCTACCAGGCTCAAGGTTGACTCAGCCTTCCATCCTTTCGAGGTAGGTAAAATGAGAACCCAGATTGTTGGGGGCAATAGGCTGACTCTGTAAACCACTTAGAGAGGGCTGTAAAGCACTTATAAGCCTAAGTACTATTGCCTAAGTACTATTGGTATATAAGCCTAAGTACTATTGCTATCCCTGCCACATCCCATACAATGTCTCTCTCTATCCCTAGTCAATGGCCTGGTTTACATAGAGAACTAAGATACTTCATTGGTTGGTTTTTGACACAGCATGACATTTCAAGAGGCAACTGGCTTCCTTGTTTTTTCTTTGAGGACATTTCGCTTGTCATCCAAGAAGCTTCTTCAGCTCTGACTGGATGCTAGGGAATGGAAGGTTTTATATTCCTTGCAGACAGCTGGCCATTTGCATTGTTTTAGAGAGTTCTTGAGGCCACTTGGAGGTTTATCTGTGTCCTCAGGGTCACCTAAGTAGACACCTAACCTAGAATCTCCATAGGCATGATATATGAACCTTATGTCTTAGCAGTGCATGTGGACTCTCACTTGTTCAATAATACTGAAATCCAGGTTTACATGTTTTATATAGGGATGTAGCCCATCACTTTTTCTTCCATTATAGAAATGGAAGTTCATAGAGCTCCAAGAGGAAAGGAAGTGATACTGAGTCAATTCAGATCTGCAGTGTAAGTAACATCATAGCCATAGTCCAAGACATAGTTCAATGTACATAAGCTTGGCCTGTTAAGCTATCATATGTCTCCTTAGCCAAATACCGATTTATAAACATTGTTATTTAGGAGGCCTTAAAAAAAAAAGAAGAAGAAATTGCATTGAGGAAAACAGCTACAGATACCGCCATCAATAACAAATATTTCTTGAACTCTGCCCTTCATTTTTCTTTTCTACATTTGCAGGCTCTTCTCCTTTGGAAACTATTTGAACAATGGTATAATGTCCTTTGGTTTCCCTTTGAACTCATTGCAGCTCATTCCCAAATTTGGCTATTATTTTTCATCCATCAATCCAAATTTATTCACGGGCTGAATATAATGCATTTGGCAAGATTCCTATAACAAAGACCTGATCCATTTGAGGTTTTGATCTATATAATTTCCAAATGGTTACCGGCCTTGAATCTGTCAATCTGTCCAATCTAACTATGGATTTAGAACTTAGAAAGGCTCAGCTATAGCAAAAGTGAATGCAGAGATATTGAGGATTTGATTGTTGATAATATGAGAAAACGAGGATTTGATTGGTGATAATATGAGAAAAGTGCATCCTCACATACAGGAGTGCGTATTACACTATGAAATTAGGGTATCTGGAAAGTTTCTAAGACACAGCAGGTTTCTAACGCAAAGCATATTGCTGCTGATATTTTAACCAGGACTGCCTTTCAGGGTCTGAAAAATGTTACAAAAAATCCCTTTGCCATTTTTCCCTTCTTTTCCTTGTTCCCCCATTTCATTTAACAAATGTGATAGCTGGGGGGGGGGGGAAATAGAAGAAACAAGTTTCTTGTTTGTTTTGGAGGGTTACTGCGTCTCTGCTTGAAGTTGGCTTCATAGTTTACCCGTGCTATAGTTAGCTGCTATCTTCCCTCCATCTTTCATGGCACAATGCTTGCCTCTTGCTGCGTTGATGGAGGAAGCTGGTGAGAATGCTGCGATCCAAGAGCTTCCGAGGACCAAGCCTATAGCAGAGAGAAAAGAGAGGCTGCCAAACAGCCGGAATGGAGCTGCAGCCCCTGGAGCTCCCATCTGCTTCTTGTCAAGTTGTTGTGAAGTGCTTGTTCCTGATGACGGAGGTTGCTGGATAGCAGTGTGAGGATGCGGTTATGACAGATGCTCTGTTTACCATACTTCAAGCCCTAGTCAGGCTGACACAGGATGTTAGCTTTTCCTTAGAAAAAAGTGTTGCTTGATCTTATGTTCACCTCTTCGTTCAGCGCATGCAATCAAATCCTCCCTTTCTGGGTCCATCTGTATGTAGAAAAGTCAAAGAAACTGAAATGAATTCCCAGGTCATGGATGTCTCTCTCAGTTGGCCTCACCCAAAAGATGAGATGATTCTAAAATTAATTCCCTCAGCGCCTTCTGGGTCTGACCTGTATCTGGAATTACATCTATTCCTTGCTTCCAAACACAATGTGTATTATTGGAAGAGGCATGGGCATATAGGTCAGGGAATAGCTAAATCATAGTGTTGTTTATATGGCTATGGAATTCAACTTTAAGCAGACAAATATCAAGCTGATTATCTCACATCTGACTTATTTCAGCATTGTCAAGCATAGCTAATCTAACATTCCCATAGTGGCTGAAATGTCTCTTTAAGCAAGCTGTTCGATCAGCCACTATTTATTTATTCTGAGCGCAGCTACCATTTGCATCCACTTTATGAAGGCCTGGATGGGTCTAGGTAGAAAAGGCATATATAATTTTATCATACATCGAAAGCAATGCCTTGGCAATAACAGCAGCGAAAATTCATAAACACCACCAAAGCTGATACCGAAAAGGAAAGAACGCTTAAATCCTTGTTACGCCTTGGCAGAATTTCTACTGATCTCAATTTCAGTGTTGAGAAATATTCAGAAGATCAAAAGCAATCTCTGTTTATTCTTAGCATCAACAATGCCTGGACAAACATCCTGTTATTGTTGGGTACATGCTCACAAAATGGAATTGTTGTAGAGCGACAGATTCAGAGAACTTTCCCAACTATTTTCTGTCTTCCATATAAGTTTTCTTCAATGATATTTATTTATTGTATTTAAAAAAAAACAAAAAACAAGGAGACAATTGTAGCCACCATTAGAGGGTTAAGTTTAGTAAAGTTTCTCAAAATCATCCAGTCATGGTTTTCTGGCTACAGGAAGATCTGAATGTGGGTCTTCTTGAACTAAGTTAGATATGCTAATCATTCTGACACCACGCTGTTATTTTTAAAGTGAGACATCTTTCTGTAAATACATCTGAAATGTGCCTTGGCGAATAAGCACTTTCCATACTTCTAATTTTGTCCTAACTTCCTACAAGGAAAATCCTGCAAAAATGTCCAATCATTGTATTAAAAACATATTTCTTACAGCAAATGCCCCATAAAAATCCTCTACTTCAACTTTGATTTTTAACAATACACGTGATTGGTGCCTGCTATGAATAAATGGTCTGGAGAATCCTTTGCAAAATTCAGGGCTTCCTGAGAAGATGCTCAGGATCTCCCAGGAAGCAACTTGATAGGGGGAAAAAAAGTAGTAGGAAAAAAAATGGTACTACCGTGTTTCCCCAAAAATAAGCCCTCCCCCAAAAATAAACCGTCCCTGAAAATAACTCCTCCCCCAAAAATAAGCCCTCCTCGAAAATATTTAAACACATGCACAACCAGTCCCCGCCATTTCTTCTGGTTAGGGGGACAGACCTGGAAATCAGGTAAGATGGCAAGAGGAGCCCCGTCTTATTCCATGCGCCCCAAAATAATAAGACCTCCCTGAAAATAAGGTCAAGTGCTTAGTTCAGGGTTCAAAAAATATAAGACAGTGTCTTATTTTCAGGAAAACATGGTAGAAAATTTAGAAATTGCAGGTCGCTCCACATCCTCTTATTTTTCTTCCCGATAACTGCCTAACCTCTCTGCGACAGCTCTTGTGAGTGAAAGCTGCTTTCAAGATGGACACTTTTATGACTTCGATGTCTCCCAGCCCAAGGTGCAGTGCTGCATCTCTGGTCAGTTGTGAGTCTGAGATGAAGCACTGTAGCTCAGGAAGGGAGAAACAAAGCCACGGAAAGAAAAGGACCAATTCTGCTCTCCTGTGATCAAGTCAAGCAAGAGGTAAGAATCCGGGCAGATATGATCTAGAACAGGAAAAGGACCAATCCTGCTCTCCTGTGATCAGGTCAAGCACCCAAAGGTAAGAATCCAGGCAGATATGATCTAGAACAGGGGTCTCCAACCTTAGCAACTTTAAGACTTGTGGACTTCAATTCCCAGAATTTCAAAGCTGGCTGACGAATTCTGAAAGTTGAAGTCCACAAGTCTTAAAGTTGCTAAGGTTGGAGACCCCTGATCTTGAAGGTGACGATTCCACAAGGTTGAAGAACAGTGTGGAGAAAATGACAGATTGCAAAGAATGCTACAAATACCGAAACCCATTCTGTCTGGCCAGGCATCATGGAGGATATATGCAAGGCAACTGGCCTTCTGATTTGGAGGAGGTGAAGTTCACAAGAACAAAAAAGCAGGTGACCCAAACAGACTCCTGCCCTGAACAGGGGCGAGGAAGGTTTCTCAAATCATTCCTATTTTGAAAAAGAAATCATAGGCCCAGGAATCAGTGGCCTCTTATGGTTCCACCAAATCACCTTCTAACTGCTGCCACCCAGTGGAAATAGACACTGAGGGAAACACTTACTGTGTAGCAGAGGGGAAGGAGCAAATTAAGAGAAAATTCCAGATCGGAACTCAATCTCACTATGTCCTCGGGGTCCAGTTTTCCCAGGAATCCCTTAGAAGATAAGAAGGGGATTCCTGGAAATACTGTTCTTGGGGTCATGGCTCAGCAACTGATACAACTGTTCACTTTTATCATGTCAAAGGGAGCCATACAAACAACCAGAAAGTCAACGGGAATAGAAAAACAAGATCTCTGAAAGATTTTCGAGACACATCCATTTTTATTTTCTTAAGCTTTCCAAAGGTTAACTAACCTGATCAAAAATTGCACAGGGATCCTCTCAAACCTATAATTTGGAGGGGGTGGGGGTTGAAGGCCACAGCCTCTGAATGAAGTACCAAGTACTCTGAAGAATAGTAGATGGCAAAATGTCTTCTGATTTCATTTTATTTACATTTTAATTGGAAATAAAATTACCATTTAAATTATATTTTATTTTACGGAGTTGAATTGGCTTGCCCTCCTGTTTTTAATATTTTCACCTTTAATATTAAGCATTACAATGTAGGAGGCGGCAATGACTGTTGTTTTTGAAGGCCACATCATCTGGGGTTCAGCCTACCTAATTTAGGTCCTAAATTAAGAAACTTAGCTTCCTAAGAGATCACAGCTAGAGAAAGACCTTTCTTAGCAGGTGCCACTCACATTCTATTTAGATTTTACAACTCTTTCACTAACAAAAATAAGCTAGCACAGATAAGGGAACCAAAGAGGAATATCATGGCTGTGGAATTCTTGTGTTTCCTGAGCTTAGTTATTTGACTTGTTTGGGGCCCACATATTTGGGATATGTACCTGAAACCATGGGGCTGCTTAGTGCCCTGAAATCCCTCCCCTGCCTTTTTAACTATGAATTTTAATTATTTTATTTTTGTTTAACTGCCTATTTATATATGCCTACTTGTATACCACCCAGGGCCACTCCGTGAGGGAGATGGGCCCCAATAATATCATAGTTCTTCACTTAACTTGGAGAATTTCACACATCTGTACAGTCATATATTGTTGTTCCAATCTAGCTTAATAAATGAAAGATGGAATCTGTTTTGGATTGCAAGGAATCATATGGAACAGTCTTCTCGGTATTTTATAGTATGCCAATGGTTGAATTTTACTGTTGAAATTCCTCCTCTCATTCTCAACAGTCCCATCATTGCAGAATGGATAATAGGCAGCACCTAATCTCTTCTGTGAAGATTACTGGGTCAATAAAGCTTAAAACTTGTTTTTTGAAACATTATGTTTATCAGTAAACTTGCTTCCACAATTATTTATTTGAACTGAATTGATACGGAAAAATAATATGTGGCACATTTTGGCCTTGCAATGAAACAAAATAATAATAATAATACGCCAGCATATGTGTAGTTGTGCACTAGATGTATCTGAATGGTCCTGATGACTTGTTACAAAACAGAGAGCCAGATAAGACCAGCGAGTCTCTGCTGACAAGGCAATCCAGGCCACTGACTCAGCACCAACAGTCGGGTGTATGGAGCCATTCAGACTTTGATAGGAGGATTATATGGCTCATTTGAAGGAAAACATGCTGCTCTTTATGAACTGATCAGTGGGTATCAAACTTCTGCCTATGAGTCAGATGAACATCTGAGTGAACCTGATTGGTCTAATGACAAACCTAAATTCACAATCGCCTTAATGGGTATCATAGTGAGTTCTTAATCGAAAAATAAATATTGTACATTCCACACTGCCAGGATTCTCAAAGGAGTAAAAGTAAAGGTTCCCCTTGCACATATGTGCTAGTGATTCCTGTCTCTAGGGGGCAGTGCTTATCTCCGTTTCAAAGCCAAAGAGCCAACGCTGTCTGAAGACGTCTCCATGGTCATGTGGCCAGCATGACTTAATGCCAAAGGCGCATTGTACGCTGTTACCTTCCCACCAAAGGTGGTCCCTATTTTTCTACTTGCATTTTTTATGTGTTTTCGAACTGCTAGGTTGGCAGAAGCTGGGACAAGTAACGCGAGCTCACCCTGTTACGCGACACTAGGGATTCGAACCACTGAACTACTGGCCTTTTGATCGACAAGCTCAGTGTTTTAGCCACTGAGTCACTGCATCCCAAAAGATACTGATTTTAATTTTTTTTTTTAAAGATACTAATTTTGTGCAGGGCTTGATTGCACAAGCCAGCCTGTATGCACACAGTTTATATGTAAAGCACACAAAGGGATGGTGCACAGGTTCTTCTGACTATCCTAGATTGCCTCCATATCACATGTTCTATCTCCTGTATGCTGTTTCATGAATCCTGACTCCATCCAACATATAACTAAAAAAGCAGCTGGGCAAAATTAAGACCCTGCATTGCAAGTTACTTCTGTTTGAACACAAAATCTCACTTCCTTTAAAAATTGGAAAGAACAAATATTAAAAACTAATTAGGTCAGGGGTGTCAAACTCACGTTGTCATGGCAGTGTCACGTAACGTATCGGGACTTCCCCCCCCCCTTTGCTAAACCAGGCGTGGGCGTGGCTAGTGAACAATGCATCTGGTCTGAGGGCCGGGAGTTTGACAGCCCTGATCAAGGTGATATTGTTTCTCACTAATGATAGTCACACAACCCAAATCAGAAACAAGCCCACCCTATTTCAGCTTAGTGCTTTGCGCAAATCCAACACAAAATATCGATTTAACTGAATAAATAAAATAAGCGTGCAAGTTGTACAGAAGCAGAAATTGTGCACTGCCCAGAGTTGCCTTTGGTGAGCTAGGCAGGCGTATGGATTTGACACAAAAATAAATAGCTTATAGATGATAATTACTTTAGTTGGGGATCTCTCACATCCATAGGTCAGGTGACTTTTAAGAAAATGTACAGGCAAGACACCAATATTTGCCTAGCCAATGTAAGATGAGTAGAAAAAAGAACATATCCAGTTGAAAACCAATATGGAGCAATGGATTAGAAACCTCTAGAGTAGTTTAGTATTATTCCATTCTCAAAGCCTAGCCTACCTTTCCTTCAATCAAAAGGGTGGTCTGACCAGCATAATACAGAATGGTACCATCACTTCCTATGACTTTGACGCGCTACAGCTATTGATTAAGAGTCAGACTCAGATTCATTCATAACAATAAGTCACGGTGCTTACAATCATGTACCCTCGCTCATTAAAATGTAAGCCGTTTTAGCACAACAGGTGAATCCAATTGGCACCTATGCCTGACGCTACTGTCAACTCTTTAGAAGGTGACAGCAGCACGTTACAAATCTGTATCGGTCAGAAAAATAATAACCAATAAAATTTCCATGAAAAGTGGAGAGGGCCCCCAGGCAAATTGTCTATAAAGTCAAGAGTGGGCAGGAGAGTAGGGGAAGAGGAAAAAGAAAGAACGGTGAAGGGCACAAAGTTTTGTTTTCGGGGGTGGGGGGTAGGGAGAAAGAACAGGAGAGGGAGGGAGGGAGAGAGGTCCCTGGGGAAAAAAGTACAGATTCGGATGCACGCATTCATCGTAAATATAATCTGTGTAGGAAAGTGGGTGGGATTCTCTTATGTATTTATTTCTGTAATTGAAGGGATTCTGCAAAGGCACCCTGGGAACAGCAGAGGGCGCTGCTGGCTTGCGCTGCTCAGATTTATGGCCACCTTATATATTGGTCGAAAATCTGCAATCAACGCGCGCTTCAGGAAGGGGCAGGAGAAATATCATTGGCGCTTTCGAACGCTGTTATTATTTCAAAATAGTAATAATATGTTGCCTTTGTACTTCCTCTGCGTGCGGTACGAAAAGGCGGCCTCCCTGCTGCTCTGGAATCCTTTGATCCTGGCAAGGCGAGGCGGCCCGCCCTCCCTCCCTGATACGGGAATCGTCAGTTTGGGCAACGCGTGGCGTGGATTGCAAGTTGCCCTGGGTATAATTTGTGAACGTAATTTCCCAGAGCAGAACAACCCAACTCCGCCCCGCTAGTCAGCTGCGAGTTCGTCGGCAGCACCGCGACGTTTTGCAAGGCGTTGTTGCTTCAGAGCGCAACAGAGTCACGCAACGCTGGGCTGCCACTTTCCCGGCACCCTCCCTCACAACCGTAGCTTTGGGGGTTGTGGTTCTTTTGTGGGATACGATCTTGGGGAGGGGAAAAATCCGCCCCAAAGTAACCCACCTGCTCCATCAATAGGTTGTTATTGGCATTTTGCAAATGTAGATAATGCTGTTTCTCCTACTCCCTGCCTGATTCAAAGCACCTTGGCTTTTGCCAGAAGAAAACTGGGCATATATACTCCTCGATTTACAACAGTTCAGTTAGTGACCATTTCAAAGTTACAACTGCACTGAAAAAAGTGATTCACGACCGTTTTTCAGTTACCCTTCCAGTATTCCCCATGGTCATGTAATCAAAATTCAGATGCTTATTTATTTATGACCGTTGCTGTGTTCTGGGGGTCATGTGATCACCTTTTGCGACCTGACGAAGTCAATAGGGAAGCCGGATTTGCATAACAACTGGATTACTAATTTACCAACTGCAGTGATTCACTTAAAAACTGAGGCAAGAAAGGTCATAAAATGAGGCAAAATTCAAGTAACAAATATCTCACTTAACAACAGAAATTTTGGCCTCAATTAGGGTCAGAACTACCTATATTTGATACGAAGGCATCTCATAGACTTCAAACAAACTCTCAATCTTTGGCCTTTCTAATTTAACCCTATTCAAGGCGCCATCTTACAACATCTGGATCTTTCCAGATGCTTTTTCCACAGCACCCATCACTCCCAGCAAGGCTAGCTACTCCCGTGTCTCGACCTCTCATTTGATCATCAGCAAACAGAGCTGGCGCTGCAAGGATAGGCCTTGTGACTCACTCCTGGAAACACTGAGCCTTTCAGCCGATACTGGTTAAGCTGGTTCCCGAGGCTATCTGAACCAGCCCACAGACTCCAGAGTTTTGTAAGGGAGCAAAGAACAAAAAACGTTCCAGCCCAACCCTTCAGCATTTTATATATCCCTATTTTAAATCCAAAGGAAGAAGGGATAATTCCTTTTTCCCCCCCCCCCAATAATTTTATTAATGAAGCTGGGATAATGTTGTAGGAAAAGGTATGTGTGCTTGCCTATCCCTCAGCAGAAATCTTGTGTGTAATTTCCTAGAACTATTACTCCCCTAAATAAATAGTTGGCATTACTTATGCATAATGAATAATAATAACTGAATAATTGGAATTATTAGCTCTTGGATTTTATCCTGGGCTCAGTTTCCTGATAATACTGTCAATCACCTATCTTCCAAAGGGATACTTTAACCTGGAGTTCTCTTTATTCCTAACTTGGCAGTCAGACATGAGCCCATAGACTAATTGCCTTATTGGCCAACAGAAGTTAGATGTTAGATCAATGCCACAAGGTATAGATAAAATAAAACTTTATTAAGTAAAAAAAATATAAAAATTCTCTTTGAACTTTAGATAAAGATAAAGGTAAAGGTTTCCCTCACACATATGTGCTAGTTGTTCCTGACTCTAGAGGGCAGTGCTCATCTCTGTTTCAAAGCCAAAGAGCCAGTGCTGTCCGAAGATATCTCTATGGTCATGTGGCCAGCATGACTAAACGTCAAAGGCGCATTGAACGCTGTTACCTTCCCATCAAAGGTGGTCCCTATTTTTCTACTTGCATTTTTATGTGTTTTAGAATTGCTAAATTGGCAGAAGCTGGGACAAGTAACGGGAGCTCATCCTGTTAAGCGGCACTAGGGATTTGAACCGCTGAACTGCCGACCTTTCAATTGACGAGCTCAGCATCTTAGCCACTGAGCCACCATGTCTCTCTCAAACATTAGATAGTTGTACATAAAAACAATAGTGGAAATAATTAAAATATAGTACTTTTAAAGTTACAGAGAACACCTTAAAGGAATCTCTCATTGGCTATTACAAAGAAAATCTAAATTTATGGCAGATCACAGGATGAAATGATTGACTAATAAACAGGGAGATGCTGTTACAAAGAGATTCTAAAATGCATCAAACATACAATAACCACTCTTGCATATATTAAATAAAGATCAGAGACGATTAAAAAATAAAAAGCTTAACCAGCACACAGAAAGTAATGAAAGACACACACAATGCTAAGCAGGCGTTTTCCTATGTTTGTCTAATTGTAGACATTGTAGGAGGAGAACCATGTAAGATTATGGTAACAAAAAAAAGCAGGATATAAATAATAATAATAATCACAATAATCCAAGAGGAGTCTGGTAACACCTTTTCTGACTAACCAATTGCATTAAAAGACAAGAGCTTTCATGAACCATTGCAACACTACCTAACTGACAGTTTCTTTGAATCAGAAATTCCTTTTCGATTCGGTCTTTCCTGTAACTTCCTGTTTGGGTTTCTGGAAATTCCAAACTTAAATCTGAGGCTGAAGTGAGATAGTCTCAAATTTTCCCAGCCTAGCAAACGTTTTGCTTTTCTTCCTTTCCATTAGTGATTATTCCCAGTTGAAGGAGACCAAAGCTTTTTCCTTTAGACAAGGAAGGGTTGAACTTCCCTTTCTGCCTATGTAATCAGTGACAATAACTACTTCAGCTTCAACTGCAATACAGTAATATAGGAGCGCACAATAGATACAGATTCAAGGTAACGGCTCCAAACTCGATTGCAGAAAATACGAGTTCAGCAACAGAGTGATCAATGCCTAGAATGCACTACCTGACTTTGTTGTTATATCCTCAAACCCCCATAACTTTAACCTTAGACTGTCTACTGTTGACCTCGCCCAGGGTGAAATCTAAAAATTTTTGCTACTGGTTCTGTGGGTGTGGCTTAATTAGTGGGCAGAGCTTGGTGGTAAGGTGACTGGGTGGGCGTGGCCAAATCAATGTCACTTCTTTGCTGCTTTTTAACCTACAAAACACAACACAACACAACTGGCTCACCCACAATGTAAAAGCAGCTGTGTTAGACCCAAAATGGCCCCTGCAACAAGCAGGAACCTCACATAGCCACAAAAGGCCCCCCAAAAAAACAACTTTCACACTTTACACACACAAAATTCCACATACAGCTTTGTGAGATATTGTGTGTTTGTGTAGTTAGAGTGAAACACTACAGAAACACACTAAATCTCAGAAATATTCTTTTATTTTTATTTATTTTTATTTTTATATAAAAGCAGCTAAATTTAAAACTTCCTAAATTTTAAATGGCTAGGTCTAAAAAAAGAACAACTAAAAAAACCCCAATTATCTATTTTTTTTAAAGCTCCCAAAGGGGGAAAAAACTTACCCAATAGAACAGGGGACTCCAACCTTGGCAACTTTAAGACTTGTGGACTTCAACTCCCAGAATTCCTCAGCCAGCGTTGCTGGGAGTTGAAGTCCACAAGTCGTAAAGTTGCCAAGGTTGGAGACCTCTGTAGTAGAAGCAGGCAGGCAGATAGAGCTGCTCACCGATGAGCTTGATTGCAGGCAGCGAGATTTAGTTGCTTGCTGATGCAATGGATTGCAGGTATTACAGCAAGCGAAGCAAGGCAGGCATTGCAACCAGCAGCTAAGATAAGCAAGCTGGAGGCTGGGGGGAGGGAGGGATTTTTGCTACTGGTTCTCCGAACTGTCCGCCGCCATCGCTACCTACTCACCCTAGCCAGTCCGAATCGGGAGCATTTCACCCCTGACCTTGCCCCATTCCTAAGAGGCGTGCATAAGCGCACCAACGTGCCTTCCGCCCCTGTCCTACTGTCCCCATTCCTTCGTCCCCATTTCCTGTATTCATATCCATGTTTATAAATTATTTCTCTTATCTTGTACATGTTTGACAAACTAACTAAATAAATAAATTGCTAAAAAAAACCAACCATGTCCCACTTAAGAAGATGCTTCTTTGAAGGTAGAGTTGTAGGTAAGGCATGCCTGGGTTGGGTGTTGACAGTCTGGAACCCTGCAAGGACAGATTGGTTTCATGACAGCATTTGGACTCCAACCAAGTCCTGATCCACATTGGAATTTTTTGGGGGAGGTGGGATGGGATGGGACTCATGGGGCCATACAGTTCTGTAGGGGGGGGGGGGAGGAAAGGCAGCAGCTCTTTTTTTCAGATCAACATCCAGCACTTATACGACTTGTAACATAAAGAAACTGCTCCCCTCCTCTCTTCGTGTACCAGGAGAAGAAAATTAAGTCATCTCCATCTATCATCTAAACCTTTTAGGACCATCATGATCCCTCTTGGAACTGAAGATCAAAAAGATCTATCAATTTTGGCTCTTCCAAATGCCTTTGCTCCCTTTTGTGGTTCTATGTGCCAGCATACTGCAGGTGTCCTCACCTCCCCTTTCTTGAGCTGGCTAGCACTCCCACCAGCTGGACAATGTAAAAATGCTCAAAAGCAGCTTCCCAGCACTCTGAATCTCTTTTCTATTGTTCCTTTACTATGGTTTTGCCATAAAATGAACGAAAGTGGGACAAGGGAAATTCAAATCTCATACGGGTAGTCCTCGACTTATGACCACAACGGAGCCCACAGTTTCTGTTGTTGAACGAGATGGTTGTTAAGTGAATTTTGTCCCAGGTTTGTAACCTTTCTTGCCTCAGTTGTTAAGTGAATCACTGCAGTTGGTAAGTTAGTAACCTGGTAGGCAAATCTGGCTTCCCCATTGACTTCACTTATTAGAAAGTCACAAAAGGTGATCACATGACCCCAGGACACTACAACCGTCATAACTATAAGTCAGTGGCCAAGCGCCTGCATTTTGATCATGTGACTATGTGGATGCTGCAATGGTCATAAGAGTGAAAATCAATTAGGCGTCACCTTTTTCAGTGTAGTTGTAACTATAAATGGTCACTAAACAAACTGTTGTAAGTTGAGGGTACAATTGTTGTATATGGAAAGGCCTTTGATCAGGGGAAATAGCCGTTGCTCCTGGACAACTGCCTAGAGCAGGGGTGGGCAACTGTGGCCCTTTTACAACCTGTGGACTTCAACTCCCAGAATTCCTAAGATAGCCAAGCTGGCTCAGAAATTCTGGGAGTTGAAGTCCACGGGTTGTAAAGGGGCCATATTTGCCCACCGCTGGCCTAGAGAGATGTTTCGCAATTTAAACAATTTCCCAGCCAGCATGGGAATTAAATTTCCCCATATCTTAAAGTTGCGAAGATTGAGAAACACTGGCCTAGAGAATACTACATGTCCTGGAATACGAATTGTATTAAGCCACCATGTGGTTGAGTCTGCAGTGTATGAACCCAGTTTCCTCTCAGAGAAACTCCCTTTGCCATGGAAATTCAGGGTGTGATCAGATGGGTTAGTGCCATCTACAGTAGCCGCCTGTTAGTAGAATTCAGTAGCTGCCCCACAAATTCATACAGCAATCAGTCTGAGCCAAACCACTCCCATATTTTATTCTGCTTTGACTGGAGCAGAATCATGGTGAGGGAGTAAGTAACAGCATTCTTATTTTGCACATGTATATTATTTATTACATGTATATGCCGCTCTTCTAGGCTGGAAAAGCAAGCAACATCTTACTGGCAACCACTCACTACCCACCTCAGAATACATACATGACTTCCATTGTAGCAGGGGTGAAATCTACTTAACTTCCCTACCGGTTCAGAAGTGTGTGCGCAAAGCCTTCCGCGCATGTGCAGAGAGTCAGAAATAGGTTACTTCCTGGTTAAAACCACGAAGTAACAATGTCTGGGCAGGTGGGCGGAGCCTTGCACCTCTGCCGCTACCTGTTCTCCGAACCATGCGCCACCGCTACTGGTTCAGCTGAACCAGTCTGAACCAATAGCATTTCACCCCTGCATTGTAGTCATATTTTTTTTTTCATTTGTCTGCCCCCTTGCCTTCCCCCTCCCCCATGGACCTATGGGTGTGGCCCTAAAGGCTCTCAGATGCAATCTTTGATGTCTCCAGTCAGATCTTTATGTCTGAAACTCTGAAGACTTATTGCCAAACACTATTGATTGTGATGAACTTTCAATATACTGGTCTTTTGGCTTTGACAGCTGAGCATTTTGAATTATACTTCCAACATACTGGGAGGGCGGTTAGATTGGCAGAGCTGATTGACAAAGCTGATCTAGATGGACCAATGATCTGGTCAGATCTCATCAGTTCAAAAAACAGCTTCCTATGTACCTGGCTTAGATGTTACTGGATCACGCTTGCTTCTGGAGATTTTAATTTGTTATTCTCCTACTTGACAGCACTAAGTTGACCCCTAATACTGTATCTGTCATTGCTACCCAATGACAATTTATGTCCTTTAGATTCCAGAAATGTACATGTCTCAGCTGATGGCAGCATTTCCCTGACCTTGTCTGGGTTTGGAAGCAACATAGGATCATTCAGGCATGGCTGATAGGATCCCTCCAGGGAATAGTAAAGCTGTAGACTAAGACATTTTGGCAGAATACACAAACCAGCTACCTTGGGAACACTGCCAAGACAATGGCGTGAATGTGTCCAGAACGTCACTAGAATTGAATTAAACTGCACCTTTTGAAAAGAAATATACTGGAGATGATATACATTTGTAGCCCCCACCTTTCCAACCGAATGACCTCTAGATAAATTAGATTGTCATCCTTATTACTCCACATTGTTTTGACATTATGGAAATAGCCCATCCCTTCTGCAAGGTACCAACTTGAGAAACATCCAGCATCCAGTGGGTTAATAGAGATTTACTTTCTTTTATTACTGCAGCAATTGCTGACTCAACTTTATACAGTGCAGGTGGGACACACCCCGGTGAGGTATCCACCCAGAGGGTGCATTCAATGTGCCGCTAGTGAAAAGAACAAACCTAGGCAAGTCTAAGAGAGGGAAGAGCTGGTTCCACCTTATTCTTTCCAATTAGCTTCCAGCATTTTCCCAGTTCCTGTCCTGAACTGATGTGTTTTTATGAAACTATGGGCCCTCATATATTCTACCTAAGTATAATTGACAAAAATGCACATTCCCCAATGCACAAAACAATCCATTTTTCCCCCTTGGAATCCACGCTGCTCCAGGTGTGTTCCCTGAATATGAATCCCAGTGCTGAAACCTGAAGTTGAACTGGGCTAGACAAAGTAATGAGTCTTGTTTCCATCAACAACAATCCGGCAGGTATGGTAGATTACTTGACATGAGATTTAGTACAGACATTCTTCAGAAACTGGCGACAACGTTCACATGGATTCACATGGATATAGAGGGTCTGCTTGCATCATGTTGGGAAATAAACAAAGCTAGGGAAGACATGGTGGCTCAGTGGCTACGATGCTGAGCTTGTTAATTGAAAGGTTGGCAGTTCAGTATTTCGAATCCCTAGTGCCGCGTAACAGGGTGAGCTCCCCGTTACTTGTCCCAGCTTCTGCCAACCTAACAGTTCGAAAGCATGTAAAAAATGCAAGTAGAAAAATAGGGACCACCTTTGGT
Source organism: Masticophis lateralis (assembly GCA_030761175.1). Classification (NCBI taxonomy): domain Eukaryota; kingdom Metazoa; phylum Chordata; class Lepidosauria; order Squamata; family Colubridae; genus Masticophis; species Masticophis lateralis. The sequence continues at coordinate 99,167,771 of JAUDYJ010000002.1, forward strand.
GGGAAGGTAACAACGTTCTGTGCGCCTTTGGCATTTAGTCATGCTGGCCACGTGACCATGGAGACGTCTTTTGACAGCGCTGGCTCCTTGGCTTTGAAACAGAGATGAGCACCACCCCCTAGAGTTGGGAATGACTAGCACATATGTGTGATGGGAGGGGAACTTTTACCTTTACCTTTACCTTTACCTGTAGGGAAAAATGATATCAGTGTATAAAGAAAGAAGAATGACTTTGATCATTGTTTTGCTCTTCTGGTATTTCAGAAGGGGATCATACTGGATTCTTCCTCCCAAGTGAGAAGGTAAGGGGACTACAGCCTAAACTTGACAGTCTTAAAAGTGCTTCCATCAAAATTAGCCTAGTTTCCAATTAGCTGTTTATAACTAGTCAGTATGCTGTGCTTCCTGGTGCTACTGAATATTTTTATGAACCATCTATGAAGAGTTTCTTCAGACCTATTTCAGTGAAAATGAACTTCTAAATACATCCATTAATAAATTCTTAGGCTTAAATGCCATGGTACAGTGGATGCCCACACACTGAATGAATATTTACATCCACGCTCGAGTGCTGGGAATCACAGATGAAATTTGCAAATGTCCATTTCTAAAGGCAAACTCTTTAGAAATGGACATTTGCAAATTTCATCTGTGATTCCCAGCACTCGGGCATGGATGTAAATATTCATTCAGTATGTGGGCATCCACACACTGGTTCTGACAGGTTCTGGAGAACCGATAGTGGAAATTTTGAGTAGTCTGGAGAACCAGCAAATGCCACCTCTAGCTGGCCCCAGGAATGGGGAGGGAATGGGGATTTTGCAACATCCTTTCCCTGGAGTGGGGTGGGGATGGAGATTTTGCAGTATCCTTCCCCTGCCACACCCACCTAGCCACACCCACAGAACCAGTAGTAAAAAAAAAATGGATTTCACCACTGGGCAAACATGCAGTGTTAATTCATTACAGGTAGTCCTTGACTTATGACCACAATTCAGCCCAAAATTTCCGTTGCTAAGCAAGGAAGTTAAGTGAGTCTTGCTCTGTTTTACGACCTTTCTTGCCACAATTGTTAAATGAATCACTGCAGTTGTTAAGTTAATAACACAGCTGCTAAGTAAATCTGGCTTCCTCATTGACTTTGCTTGCCAGAAGGTCGCAAACATGATCACAGGATGCCAGTGCAGCTGTCAGAAATACATGCCAGTTGCCAGGCATCTGAATTCTGATCATGTGACCATGGGAGTGCTGCTATCGTTGGAAAATGATCGTAAGTTCCTTTTTTTCAGTGCCATTGTAACTTCGAACAGTCACTAAATGAATGGTTGTAAATCAAGAACTACCTGTATACTAAACCCTTAGCAGGTAGGGTAATAAAAACTGAAAACTGGCAGAGTGCAAATTAAGAGGAGCTGGTGCAAAAGGCCAAAATCCATGAAGAAACAAGTCAGCAAGTTTCTGTACACTCTTCCCAACTTTCCTCAACCAGGTACTATATTGCGGTATTGGAACTACACTTCCCAGACCTGCCACCTTAAGCAGATGGAAGACTCCAGGTGTGCCCTTTATACTTTCTGCATCAATTTTAGTCTCTCTCAGATGTTGCTCTAAATCATAGTAAATCCAAAACAGAAAAATTGCCAAAACAATTTTATCTCTGATTTTTTTTTTCCTTTTGGATAGTTTGCTCCTGTAGAATTTCACAGACGCCATGTTTTTTTTCCTCCCGTTTATTTGTTTATTTTTTATTTATTTATTTCTTTATAATTAACCTTTGATTCATGTACATTCTCTCCCACTCAGACCCATTTTCACAAAAATATCCTGTGTTCTCTTTGGGTGGGGGTGGGGTGGGAGGAGCATTTTCTGTTAACTGCTATAGGTGTTTATATACTACACAATATACTCAACTGCATCTCTGCGGGAGGGTCATTTCAAGGATCATTTCTAGGATCAGTAACAGAAACACCCTATCACTATCAGAATTCAAAGGCCAGAACTGATGATTGGAACGGCCAGAATTCCAATCCTCAGAGAAAGTACTGCAATGCATGTGATAGCAGTTTCCTTCTGACAGAAACGGCAACTCTTGATAAGTGCAACCAAGCTTGATTGTATCTGTACGCCTGGGTCAATGGAATAGCTTTTCATTCATGCGTGCTCTGAAAGGGATGTTGTGCCTCCCTTAGTCAACTCCCTAGTAATACTTTCCTTCATTTCAACCAAAACCCAACCCTTCCTTTGTCACAACTTCTTTATTGCCTGCTCGCTTTGATGAGTGACGTACTTTATGGACTCTCCCTGAGGGAAAGGCAGGAATTTTTCCAGAAGAGTTGCTATGGCACTCTGTCAGCAGAAGACATGCTAATGGGTTGAAGGTTAGGGAAAAAAAGAAAGGTACCTCTGAGAAAAGAGGAGCCAGGCCAACGAGAATTTCCAGGTCGTGTATATTTTGAGGACAGACTCTCCCTAAAGTCAGGTCATCTTCAAACAGCTCCACCTTTGAGTTGCTCTTTGTTCGGGCACAGATTAAGTTGCTTCTCAGATTGATCTCTATTCCCTATAGAGAGGTGAAACACCTTAATAGAACAGATAAAAATGTAGTAAAAAAAATCGGATAGAAGTGGTGATTCTTGGAACAGGAACTTCCATTGATTTATTTTAATAGTGGTGGATGAGGGGAAGTCTGATTATCGATTGCTTTCAAAAACAATTTAAAGAGGATTCTTTCGTAAGTGTTTTCTAACCTTTGACCTTAATCTTGACATAACCCCCTTCACTCTGACAGTACCCACACTTTGTTGTAATTATTTCTATGGAGGTTTTTATTCCTTCAATGGGGGCGGGAAATGGCTGTAAAATGGCTCTATCACTTCTTTAACGCCTCTTGGTTAAATGTGGACCAACGATTAAAACTGGCAGGGGCGGGAGGGGGGGGAAGGAGGACTACTGGATAACAGTGTGGAAGGAACCTTGGAGGCCTTCTAGTCCAAGCTCTTCCTAAACGGAGAGGAAGGGAGAGTACTGTTCTCAACAAAGACACTCTTACAGACTCATAATACGCTGCAGCCAAGTAATAATTAATAATTAGCTGACATCTAAGTGACTTGTTGATGGTTTAATTGTCTCTTCTTTCAAGATCAATTAAGTGTGGGGCTGGCTGCAGAAAGAGGTTAATAATGCTCTCTCTCTCTCTTTTTTTTCTGGTTGATGGAATCCTTCAACATGATTCCCAGCAATGCTGTCCTTCATGTTTTCCTTTTGAATACATCAAGTGCTTCTGTCTCCTTTAGGACTGTGGTGCTGTGCAATTCAGTGCTGGTAACTCTGTACTCTATAGTCATCAGAGTGTACTAACAACTGCAAGTTCAGGTCAACAGCTGAGGGGAAAACTCTCCTCAAAGCAATTTTCAAGGATAGTTTGCATGAGATCAGCAAAAGTTTTTGACTCCTGGTAATTTAACAATAGCCACTTCTTCTTTGCAAGCAGTAGAATCCTCCCCCCAATCTGTGGTAATTCATGGCTATATATAATCCCAACACATGATTCATAGAATTTACAGTACATAATTAGCTTCACATTCTGACTCTACTCTCATATCTACGTTTTTATATTGGTCAAGAATCACAGGGCTGTAACTGAAAAGGAAAAAACACTACCTGAAAACTGAAGGGTGTTATCAAGTTGGACATGTTTTTTTTTTAATTAGATTTATATGCCGCCCTTCTCCGGAGACTCAGGGCAGCTTACAATGCACTAAGCAATAGCCTTCATACTTTTGTATATTTTATACAAAGTCAGCTTATTGCCCCCACAAACTGGGTCCTCAATTTACCTATCTTAGAAAGGATGGAAGGCTGAGTCAACCTTGAGGCTGGTGAGATTCGAACTTGCAATAATGGCAGACAGCTGAATGTTAATAACAGGCTTTTAGTCTGTTGAGCTATCAGGCTCTTCATCTTGGTATTCATCTGGGAAAGCCAGGTTTACATCATCATGAAAGCTCACTTTGGGGCAGGCAATATTTTCTCAGCCCCAACCCACTCCACAAGGTGATCATTGCAGGGAAAAACAACTGGAAGAAGGAATATTCTGTATACTGTCTTGAGCATCTAGGCAGAATATCAATCGACTATATAAATAAAGAACTAGAAGCAAGTAACCTGTATTGTAGTTAGTTTTTGGTGAGCCACCAAATAATGAGGAGATGCTGAACTGGGTACTCCTTCATTCTTATATCTGACAATGTTTTATATCAGCTGCTATATGGAAGAAATGCTTGATTATAATCTGCTGCCCACAGCCAATTGATCCTAATCATTCGTATCTAGAAACTAACTCCCACCCAGGAAAAAGGATTCGGAATATACTGCCAACTTGAAGATGTGTGAACTTCACACATGCTGGTCCAAGGCCAGGCATGCTGGCTAAGGAATTCTGGGAATTGAAGTCCACACATTATGTTAAAGTGGCTAAAGTTGAGAAACACTGACCTTAAGAAATACCATTGCTTTTTTTTTATGGCAAATAGCTGCATTGTGGTGTCTTATAAGTGAATGTGAACAATGTAATGTGATAGAGGGTACACTTGGTGAGACACTACACATGGAGATTCTAGATCAGTGGTTCTCAACCTTCCTAATGCCGCGAGCCTTTAATACAGTTCCTCATGTTGTGGTGACCCCCAACCATAAAATTATTCCTAAAACCATTGAAAATATGAGTTTTCCGATGGTCTTAGGCGACCCCTGTGAAAGGGTCATTCCACCCCCAAAGGGGTCGTGACCCCCAGGTTGAGAACCACTGTTCTAGATAGTACTACATTAATTACATTAATGACCAGATTACCTAGAAAACCCATATTTCCACCCATATAAATTCTAATATTTAGTACGTTCTTTATTGTGCTTCGCCTTTAAATGGTGCACTATTCCAAATTCTAATTTATTTCAGCTCCCAAATACATATGTGTAACATATTTAAAATTTGAACCATTCTGATTTCCAAACACCTTATTTCAAGCTTGAAATGAGTTGTTTTGAACTTTTGGGAGGGGCCACATGCTTGAAACAAAGCTGTTTAGAACTTCAAAACGATTCCAAAATGTTTGGAGTGGCCCTTTTCACCCGCAAAACCTGTCTTCTGCTCAAAGTGGGCATTTCAAGCTCAAAACAGCGATTTGAATTTGAGTTGCTTCAAAATCAGATTTTTTGCACTCACCTCCTATCAACTATTTTGGGAGATCATTTTCCAGCAGTAGGTACAACAAGGAAGAGAGACAACAGAGGGAAAATTAAATTTACCATCTGTTATCCTGTAACTGAGTATAGGGTTATAGTCATTGTGTGAGCCTCTGGCTTGCTTGCCAAAATAGCCTGTTGCAATTAGTTCAATATGTTCAACTTTTGTCACTGTTTATGATGCCTCTGAAAATCCTCAGGTTATATTTTGCACTCATGCTATAGAGAGACAGTGTTTCTTTGTAGGGATTTGGATTTGCTATTTTTCTAGTTCCCTTTGATCCTCTTGTCAGTTGACAATTTGCTCCCTCAAGCCAAGCATTATCCCGAATCAATATGCTTTTTCATCGCATTGTCCTCTCAGGCTCAGAGATAAACAATCCCGGGCCTTTCAGCCATCCCTTGTATCTGCACATTTCCACAATGTCTCAGGTGCTGTGAATTCCCCTCATCCTGCTGAGGCCATAGTACTCTTTCATACTCGTTCATCGCTCTTTGTTTTTCTACACAGGCTCCTGATGCACGATGTCCCGCTGAGGCGGCAGAAAGGGCAAATGCACACACAGAGGCGCAGAAAGGAAAAGGGGCTTGCAGAAAAATGGTACGCCATTAACTGTTGTCATTCAAGCTGTGACTGACACTAACCTGGAGGGAATATTATGTCCCAACTGCTGGCTGCTTGCTTGGCAAACTGTTCAAGTTACTTTCTGCCAGTCACGTGGGTTGAACCTTACCCAAATTCAGGAACTAAAATCATCTGAAAAGAAAATCATCCAAGCCACTGAATGGCAAGAGAATGGTGAGGTTATATTTAATGAACCAGTCAGCATTCTCGCACATCCGTAGGCCTTTTAAAGCAGGGGTGAAATTCAGCAGGTTCTTACAGGTTCTGGAGAACAGTAGCAGAAATTTTGAGTAGTTTGGAGAAACAGCAAATACCACCTCTGGCTGGTCCCAGAGTGGGGTGGGAATGGGGATTTTGCGATATCCTTCCCCTGGAGTGGGGATGGGAATGAAGATTTTACAGTATCCTTCCCCTGCCATACCCACCAAGCCACACCCACCAAGCCACAACCACAGAACCGGTAGTAAACATTTTTGAAACCCATCACTGACAGCGATCCTTGTCTGCTTCCAGGGATTCATGTATTTATTATTAATATTTGTATTTATGTTGTGCTTTTGTATCATTTCAGTCCTTTGAACCTCAGAGCTTACAACATGGAACCATCCCTGCCTCTTGTGCAAGGTCACAGCAAAGCCTCCCCACTTCCATTAACAGCAGAGGTGTTTCCAAATGCCCAGTTGGGCTGGAGATCGCAACTAAACTTCCAGATTCACAAGGGCTCCCTGGGCTGGGAAAAGAACACCTGAAACATACTTTGTGTCTGTCTGTAATCTAGAGCAGTTTTTTAGTTGGTTAAATTAGTCTTCCCCAGCCCAAAATGTGAGTGGATTTCAGTTTCCCAAATCCAGGAAGCCCAAACATTTGGAGAGCATTCCAATTTGGAAAAGCTTTGCAAGACTACAACTTCCACGATCCCCAATGATAATCTAGGAAAAATGGAATTGGCAGCCCCATACATCATAGAGTTGCCAGTCCAGAGAAGGCTGATTGACATGATCAACATCTCAAGTTCTTTCATCCATCAACTGAGAACAAAACTCTTTTTACTTTAGTGTCTTTTGTTTTGTTTATAACCCTTTCAAGCCAAGTCTCCATTAAAATTCTAAAGTACTTTCATATGCTAAATCTGCCAAAGACAACAGACCTTCATGTCAATTTTGGCTGGTTTAAAATTAAACTTTCACTGTACTTTCTTTACAAAGCAAAACCTATATTTCACTTATTTCTTTGGGTTTTGCCATAATAAATAATGGGATCATTGCTAGGTTGCCATAATAAATAATGGGATCACCATGACAGAAGTCGGATGTGCAGAATGCAACATCAATCAATCAATCAATCAATCAATCAATCCATGCTAGGGGAAAGTGGCAAAGCAGTTAAAGTATTGACCAGGAATGGAGAGATGCAAGTTAGAATCCTCTCTTAGAAGCCAGCTGGGTGACCTTAGGCCAGTCACACCCTCTCAGCCCTAATCAGCGTCTGTGTGACTACCCAGCTGACAAACAAAACCTTTGGTCACATTACGCATTGATAGTTTTGCTGTAAAAACTAGACAAACAGTGCAAAAGCAAATGGACCTTGCAGCCATGCAGAACAAATGCTAAGAAAAACAACCACATGCCAGGGAAAAGTCTGACTGTCACATGGATGTAGGCTATCCATTATCTTACACAAGTTCCATGACCCAGTCCCGACCACACTTTCCATTGCTATCCCTAGACCACTAGTTGTGGAGAACTATAGTCCAATACAATTGGATCCAATACAATCTGGTTGGGAGTATTTCTTTCATTCTGTAGAAGCTTCTGGTAGAAACTGCCTTGCCAAGCACAGTTTACTGTTTTGCCTTTTGAGTGTCCTGCATTAGGGTCTACTGAGACCTTTTGGGGTGGCGTCAAGACTACTTTGTGTTTCTGCCTGAAGAAGACTGTCAGTAAATAAAGTGGCCAGATCTTGTTTGGCTGAGGGAGCTCAAGACTCAAGAGAAAAAAAAATGCCCATGAGCAATTTCATGCTTAGGTCTGTTCCACCAGACCTCCAGTACTGGATAATTCACTCTCCCTAATCATATTGTTATTTGGCTTGACCTCATTATGTTTTATTTCATGTCTGTGCGCTATAGTTATGGCTGATTCATTTAAATTTTGCTGAATTATAAAATTGGCCCTGTCAAATAGCTCCAGGCGGCCTTCGTTTCTGATAAACTCAGCACTTCAATTCCCTGTGATCTAGTCACAGTTTGCCCTGACTTGTGAGCTGTGTGATTCACAGGTGTGCACAAGGTGGGGCCAAAAAACTAATAAGCAGGAAAGCACTAGTAGAAGTGCCCTGATGGAAACTTGTTTGCTTTGCTTTGCTTCCATTCCTACATCTCTGATCTGACACTGAAGTTTTTAATCCTCATTCCAGTCTCTGGAAAATCTGGGCATCATGCAATCTGCCAACAACTGGAGCAGTGATGTATATTAATCTGTTTCTGATATGGCTATCAAAATCAGCTTAATGTTAATCTCCACTTTTTCTCCTTTGACCTCTGGCCCGAGACAGAGCTTGACTACCAGTCCTGAGAGAGGCTGTTCAAAGGAGCAAGTGACGTGTCCCACATAGAGCTGGTAACCTAGATCAAGGACTGGTTTCTTGGAAGGGGAGGAAAGGGGAGGGAAAGCACGCCATGGCTGGCCAAGAAAACTGAGTCAAGCTAGTGAATCAGACTGCCCGAGCAGCAGGAAGATGGGCTGTGCAGATAACTCAGTGTCAGGAAGAGAGTGCATTGCCAAGCACGCCCTGGAAATCTCTTGCCAGGACAGCATTAAGAGCCTATGAACCACTACTTCTGTCTCTTACTTGTTGGTGTCTGTCACAACAGAGCTATCATGTTATTGTTTGCAAGAATAAGGTGCTGTGGGTTGCTTTATGAGCAATGTAGAGAAAAGTAAAGTCTTACACTTAGGTAAGAAATACCAAAATACAAACATAGGTTGGGAGAAACCAGGCTTAATAGGCAGTAATTGTGACAGCGATCTTGGAGTCTTAGTGGACAACTAATTAAACATGAGCTAACAGTGTGCAGCGACAGCCAAAAAAGCCAATGCAATCCTAAATTGCATTAACAGAGGGATTCAATCAAGATCACATGAGGTGCTAATACCACTCTATGAATCCTTAGTAAGACCACATCTAGAATCCTGCATCCAGTTTTGGTCACCACACTATAAAAAAGGTTATTGAGATTCTCGAAAGAGTTGCTCCAGAGAAGAGCAACAAAAATGATTAGGCTAAAACATATGAAGAACGTGAAATTACAGAAATTGGGCGTGGCTAGTCTAGTGAGAAGGACCAGAGAGGCATGATAGTAGTGTTCCAATATTTGAGGGGCTGTCAAAGAGAGGAAGGGGTCAACCTGTTTTCCAATGCCCCCAAAAGCCAGCCAAGGAATAACGTATGGAAACTGATCAAGGAGAGATTTAACCTAGAAATAAGGAGAAATTTTCTGATAGTGAGAGCAATCAACCAATGATACAGCTTGCCGTCAGACATTGTGGGAGCATCATCATTGGAAGCTTTCAAGAAGAGACCGGACTGCCATCTGTCAGAAATGGTGTAGGGTCTCCTGCTTGGGCAGGGGGCTGGACTAGATGACCTACAAGGTCCCTTCCAACTCTGTTATTCTGTTATTCAGCCCTGGCCTAGGATGAATGATCAGCCATCAACAGCAACATTTGGAATGTATGTTTCAGTTTATCATTAACAGCAGTTCTAAATGTCTTCTACTTCATTCTGCTACCATTCTACTTCATTCTCTTCTACCACTTCATTCTGATGTGTGAGGCTTCCTGTTTTAGGTGTGTTAAAGCACAATAAACAGGACTGCATTCAGTCCTAATCCATGAGCAGAATATCTGGAGGCTCAGGGAACAAAGAGTACTTTCTCCCCTACATGCTAAGGAGGACTGGACCTTATTCTGAAGGAAGGTGGAAACCTCAGGAATGAAATTGCAATGTGTCTGATTCTGTCTCAATACTAGGAGAGTCCCCTTCCAGGTGCCAATTAAGTATTCTTCTGTCACACCTCGGAAAAGGCAGACAGGAGGACACTATCTCCAAGGGAGCAGGCAACTTCAATTGTTTTTGGCAGTGCCACAAGTTCTAAGGCTAGGAAGTGCCACCCACTCAGCACAGATGGCCTTCCATTTGTCCTTGTTGAAAATAACAAGAACAAAAGCACAGTGGCCTTAGCCCTAAGCAGCCTCCCAGCAACAGTTGGGCAACTGTGCAAAGTTGCTGAAGCCTAGGGCAGCCACAATCCTCAAGATTCTTTACTTCATCTGAATCTCTTTTGAGAATTTCTTTCAAGAGAAAGTAAAGACTCTAACAACAGGCAGAACTAGTGTGTGTATGTGGAGGTCCTTTCTGGCAACACAAGGAAAGCAAACCAAAGGAATGGGCTCTAGCAACTCCATTGCAGGAAGCTCTTGGGCTGTGTACACACAAGACCCTGACTTATAAACCAGATAACCACCACATTTTAGCTAAGCATGCTGTGTGAATTCAGACTCTGTAGCTACTTTATGATTCAATGTGTACTGTATTGTAATACTAACTTAAGAAATTGCCATGTATATTAGGTACATTCGGAGACCATTGGCTTTAGGTTAGTAACATAGATGCTGGCTGAGTTAGCATAATACAGTAAAACATAGTTTGTGGACTAACCAGATTGGCCAGATTGACACAACCTTCCATGACATAAATCTCGATTCACACAGTCCAACACAAGATGAACCAGACATTGGTTGTATGATTGCTAGTTAGCGACAGTATTACAACTTGCCACTATGATGCTTCTATAAAAACTATAATTTGTCACTTCCCAATACTTCCATTATTTGCTGACCAGGATTCAGGGTGAGGCATATGGAGACAACACTATTAGTGTATTAACTTTCTTTCTTTCTTTCTTTCTTCTTTCTTTCTTTCTTTTCTTTCTTTTTCTTTCTTCCTCTCTTCCTTCCTTCCTCTTCTTTTTCCTTTCCTTTCCTTTCCTTTCCTTTCTTTTCCTTCCCTTCCCTTCCCTTCCCTTCCCTTCCCTTCCCTTCCCTTTCCCCTTCCCTTCCCTTCCCTTCCCTTAAAACTTGCAGAAGGCCACATGCTTTTCCTAAACTGAAAAAGATCATGATAGAGAAACATATGAGACTCAAACGGAGTGGTTTCCACCACTGATCTTGCTGCCGTTTTGCACTTTAGTCTAGTCATGTGCCAGCTATGTGTTTTTGATGTTTTGGTCTTTTGGGTCTATGACTGCAATAAAGTATGCTATGCTATGAGACTCAAATCATTGTAGTCATTTTCACAATCTGAAAATGAACAAACAGTATTGTAATTTCCCAGATTTTCTACCAGTTGGACAAATGGTGTGATCTGGCTGGACTCCAGCCTTGGCCCTTGTGCAGAATGAATTTCATGCTGCCCTCTGTGAAAGAAACATAGTCATCAAGTGCAGCACTGCAGCCATTCCTGCCAATGACCACTTAAGAGGCTCTTTTAGGCATAATGGCAAAGAGTTTTATTTCCACTCATGGTGAGGCCAAGGAACTTCATTCTCACAAGGTAACCCTGCCAAGGGTGCATCCTTATACAACAGGAATATCAGCAGGAAAGATTTCGCATACACATGTCCACACGTGCACAGAAACTTCAATAACCACCTGATGCTTGGATGGAGGCCTCAGTGCCTACAAAGATGCATTCCTTATTGAGATTCAAATTGCATATGAGGGAGCTTGGGAGAAGGCCATGGCATAAACATATTTGAGCCAGAGATATCTGAAGAGGGCAAAGATGGAAGCCACATTTAATATGCTGTTTGTTTGAGGTGAGATTCCCTCTTTTGCATTTGGTAATTTCAACTGCATTATTACAAATTCACTGAACCAAATTCAAGACTTTGATCACATACCCCATTTGTTGGCCCAGGCCATTCTGTCCCACTCACCCCCTTTCCCCATTCTTTTTCCTTTAACATGTAACTGAAGAAACAGAGAAAGAAACATTATTTGTTGTTTGTATGTACACTGAGACTTATGCACCAGAGACAAATTCCTTGTCTGGCCAATCACACTTGGCCAATAGATTTGAATTCTATTCTATTCTATTCTATTCTATTCTATTCTATTCTATTCTATTCTATTCTATTCTATTCTATTCTATTCTATTCTGTGCTAGGACAAAATGCTCAGTCGGCATGAGAATGGTACTTCAACACTGCTGGAGAACAGGATCCTGGAGGTAATTGGCATGTAAGATGCAGGGCAGATTTATTTTACTGATTATGTGCCATTAATTAGCGACTACATAAATAGATTTCTCCATAATAATCTGTCCTTAACCTGTCCTTCAGTTCGTCCAACAGTACATGCATCAACACTGAAATTGAGTCCATCTACCTTTCTGCTGGCTATCCTCTTCTCTCTTTTCCCCCACCTTTCCCAGCATTACAGCCTTCTTTAGAGAGAGATAGGTCTTCACCTAAATACCAATTTGTGGTTTGCGCAAGAACTTCCATACAATTATTCCAATACACTCAATGTGAGCAACCATGCAGGGTGATGGGGAGAATTTTTGTGTTCATCCATCAACAAAATAATTCAAAATGATTTAGAATGTTGAGAAAATGAGACACTGGGAGTGAGAATGCCATATTTGGGGCGGAGTGTGTGTAACCTACAATCTTGGAAATAAATGATGATTTTATAAACACTGCTTTGGGAGAAATTTAATGTAATTTCAGCTCTTAATTTTAAGTGGAAGCCATCAGTGGTTGCATACCTCAAAGATTTTTCTTGGGACTGGGGCTTCTTAAAACGTTTATATATAATTTAAAGTTAGAGGTGAGCAGTGAAGTGGCTAGGTTTTTTGGCAGCACCAGCTTATTTAGGATGATTAGAATAAAGAAGAGACAGTCAGATAGATAGACAGACAGACAGACAGACAGACACACACACACACCCTAAAGGATCTCAAATTCAAAAATGGCCATTAAAATGGGAACTGTGCAAATGTTCACTAAATAAAAATTAATGCATCCTGAGCCAAAATAAAGTTTCCAATTTATGCTGTTGGGGTGGATCTGTGTTGGTACTGACTGAATAGGAACAGCCTTGCCAGCTCAGTGTAAAGCTCCACCTACGATGTGATTGATGTGAAAAAGCAAACTGCATGTTCAGGATCATCACCAAAAGAATTTAAGAAATGGCAGCATCGCCATGATTTTATACCAATAAATATGCTGTGGTCATACTTTCCAGGACTTTGCATCTCAAAACAAGCTTAAACAATACAGAAAAGGACATCTTTGAATAGCCATTTGTCTGAAGTGGTGTAGGGTTTCCTGCCTAAGTAGGGGATTGGACTAGGAGACCTCCAAGGTTCCTTCCAACTCTGTTATTCTATTCTATTCTATTCTATTCTATTCTATTCTATTCTATTCTATTCTATTCTATTCTATTCTATTCTATTCCATTCCATTCCATTCCATTCCATTCCATTCCATTCCATTCCATTCCACTCCATTCCACTCCACTCCATTCCCTCCACTCCATTCCCTCCACTCCACTCCACTCCACTCCATTCCATTCTCTAAAATGGTCAAAGGGCTAAAACAAAGACTTCAACCTTTGGGGAGTGGGGTTAGTAAAGCGGCTGTATTTAGTTTGAAATTAGACATAGTGTGCCGGTGTGGAAAGGAAGATAATTTTCTCTTTCTCCTGTAACACTTAATGCACAATACAGTCATTCTCTGTAACCAAATAGTGGAACTGAGAAGTGATGACAGGAACTATATCTTCACACAAAGCACAGCTAAAGTTGGAATTTGCTATCGCAAGATGTAATAGCACTTAGCAATAGCACTTAGACTTATATATCACTTCATAGTGCTTTTACAGCCCTCTCTAAGCGGTTTTACAGAGTCAGCCTATTGCCCCCAACAATCTGGGTCCTCATTTTACCCACCTCAGAAGGATAGAAGGCTGAGTCAACCTTGAACAGGTGAGAATCGAACTGCCGAACTGCTGGCAGCCAGCAGTCAGCAGAAGTAGCCTGCAGTACTGCATTCTAACCACTGCACCACCTTGACTCAATGATGGCCAGCGAGTTAGACAGCTTTCTAAAGAATTAGGCAAGTTCATAGAGAATCAGGCAATGGCAACAACAATAATATGTGTACGCTGCCTCCCAGGAACAGAGATGAAATTCCTTCCAATTCCAGTTCCTACGCAGCATGAGTAGTAGGAAGATATTGTTGCTTGTAGACTTCACAAAATCCACAGTGGGAACAGTTTGGCCTATGGCCTAAGCTTGCACACAGTTCTTCCTATGTTTTAATGCAACAAACTGTGAATAATGATGGAAAAAGCTGATACGTGTGTGTAGGATCCCACCAGTCTCTATGTGAGACCAGCCTGCCCTTTGCCCATCAGAGCACAAACTCAAAGCAGAGGAATTCCTCCCTGGCAGAATGACATGCTCCTCTCCATGGCTTAGTCAGCATTCAGTGAAATTGAGTAAGTGCTGAATTGCAAGCAGAGCCTTTCCAAGGCCTTTTCTTGTAGCAATAGGAAAACAAAGCTTTGAGCCAAATGCATCTTGGAATAAGAAAGGGGAAATATGAGGACAAATGGGAGCCACAAAAAGGACAGCAGGGGCATCCCGTTTTACAAGAATGCATTTTCAGCAGGCAACACTGTTAATGTAGAATTACAGTACCCTCAAACATCTAAAGTCTGTAAGCACTTACATCCGAATGCCTAGAATTCTTTCAGAGGTAGACCTTCTAGAGAAGCATCTTCTGGGAGCTTGTGATAACAGGTAGCAAACAAGGAACTTTATGTGGGATTTTGGTAGTGGGAGTGTATGTGGAAGATTCCAAGCAACAGGAACAATATGGCAATCTACGAAGTGTATGCCATACACACAGTATGTTTTCTGGAAGTGAAGCCTCATGTTCTTATTGGAAGTACCTCACTTCTTATTGGAAGATAATAAAGCTTGATGACAGAATTTCTATCCTGCCATGCAGGAAGGGCAGAAAAGGAAAATGTATGCCAAAGAAGGGGAAAAAAAGAACACAAGTAAAAATCTGTCCCAAAGAAGCAAGAGGTACTCAGTGCAGCATTTTCTATCAGGCTCTCATTTTAGAAGACCAACCAACCTTATCAACTCTGGCTTCATAGTATGAGTAGAAGATCCTTAGGTCTCCATGGGCTAAAGAAAGTCAAGGTTCTTCAAAGAAGAAAAAAAGCATAGCTTTGATAAGATTGGATGAGTTTCTCTTGGGAGGAGGAAACGAGGTCACAGTTGGCAGGCGTGACATAATGTTGCAGGAAGTATGTTTTCTTCCAGGTACTCTTATCCAGGATGCCTCATATAGGCTGTTAAATGCTTCGAGACAATCCTTCCCATTAATTCATGTAGGGATAAATGACACTTCTAGAACAAACTCTAAACCGTTCTCCAGAGACCACAAGAAAAACGAAGGAAATTGGGAGTCCGTGTTCTCATTAATTCTTTCAATTGGGGATTACAGTCTAAGAAGCAGAGGTGGGTTTCAGCAGGTTCTGATCAGTTCTGGAGAACCGGTAGCAGAAATTTTGAGTAGTTCGGAGAACTGGTAGTAAAAATTCGGACTGGCCCCGCCCCCATCTATTCTCTGCCTCCCAAGTCCCAGCTGATTGGGAGGAAATGGGGATTTTGAAGTATCCTTCCCCTGGAGTGGAGTGGGAATGGAGATTTTACAGTATTCTTCCCCTGCCACGCCACCAAGCCACACCCACCAAGCCACACCCACAGAACCAGTAGTAAAAAATTTTGAAACCCACCACTGCTAAGAAGAGATTGTAAGAAATGGACTGGCTAGGGAGATTGTGCCACCAAGATAGAACTGGGTTCCTGAACCACAGATTTATCTACATTAAGTCTTTTGGTAGATGCTTCGCAAATCTCATCAGGAATTGAAGAAAGTAACAAAAGATTTTGGTCATTTCCCTGGATATCAATGAAAAGAAGACAAAGAAAACAACAAGGCATTTTACTTCTGAAGTAGAAAAAATATGAGATAACAAATGTTCCAGTGAAATAATTAAGACTTTACTTGAGAGGATGCAATAAAGACAAATCTCAAAACAATTACAATAAACTATAGACTATCTGGACAAGTAGAAGACATGAATGACAGCATGCTATGTTAACAAACCAAACTTTTAAAGAGAAATACCATGCTGACCTTTAGAGATTCTTGTAACTCTTATATCTGCTGGGACTCAAAATGCTGCTAAAAGACAGGCCCAATACATTTCTGTCCTATGTTGCTAATTTTATTTGTCAGAAGGTTTAAAAAAAGAATAAGGAAATATTCTATTTTGAACCTAATCTTGCTTAAAATGTTTTTAAAAAGTGGGTGGAGGTGGGGTTAAAGAAGTAAAAGTCCCTGAATCCATAATGAGTTTCTCATTATTGATGAATTCAGATAAAAACATAGGTCAAATCCAACGACCAGAAATCCTGAATGAATGAAGTGAGAGGGAGAGATGAGAAATCCACTGGAAGAGGGCACTGAAAGTACAATGATAAACCTTTCCTATTAGAAGGGAAAAGTGGATACATTTAGAGAGACCCTTGTGTCTGCACAGAAGTTTTTTTTAAAAAAATGCTGAAAATAAAAATATGGGAAATTGAAATGCAAATGCCCAAAGAAAGGCAAGACACAAAATTGTAAAGACTGTATCAAAAAGGCTAAGGTTTGGAATAATCCGACAGCAACACAAAAGGACTTTTCAAGTGTTGTCAGAAACAAAAGGAAAGGCAAAGTAGTGCCGTAAGGAGAAAGGGATGGAATTAGTGAAGATGACAAGCAGAACATCTTAACTCATATTTTGTATCTATCTTCTCCTCTTAAAAGGAAAACAAAGCCCAAGCTAGCTATCACTGTGCCATTAATGGAAGACGGAAGGTGGAAACTCTGAGTGGTTAACGAGAAAATTTGATAAACAAACAAAAATTTAGTTAATCTAAAGGGATGCAAATCTCCAGGGCCAACTAAATTACATGGTAAGGTAATACCAGAACTAAGAAAGGGGACTGCAAAATTACTAACTGGAATCTCTGGAGAACTGTTAAGGTCCCAGAAGATAGAGGAGAGCAAAGGTGTACATCTTCCAACAGTGGAAAGAGGTGGAAATTACAGGCTTGTCAGCTTGTATATCCAGGCAGCTTAATAAATACCAACACATAACCACAGTCAGCATAGATCTGTCATAAACAAGCTATGCCAGACCAACCTTACTTCCCCTACAACTTTAAGAGATCTAGGGCAGTGGTGGGTTTCAAAATTTTTTACTACCGGTTCTGTGGGCATGGCTTGGTGGGCATGGCAGGGGAAGGATACTGTAAAATCTCCATTCCCTCTCCACTCCAGGGGAAGGATACTGCAAAATCCCCATTTCTTCCCAATCAGCTGGGACTCGGAAGGCAGAGAATAGATGGGGGCGGGGCCGGTCAGAATTTTTACTACCGGTTCTCCAAACTATTCAAAATTTCCGCTACTGGTTCTCCAGAACTGGTCAGAACCTGCTGAAACCCACCTCTGATCTAGGTCAGTGATGGCGAACCTATAGCACACGTGCCAGAGGTGGCATGCAGAGCCCTCTATGTGGGCGCGCCATCGCCAGCTGCTCTTCTGGGTTCTGTCATGCACATGTGTGCCGGCCAGCTGCTCTCTTCCAGGTTCCAGCATGTGCATGTGCCAGCCAGCTGGTTTACGCGTGAACCCAGAAGAGACCCAGCTGTCCGGGGCGCATGTGCGTGACAGAACCTGGAAGAACAGCTGGCTGGCGTGCACATGTGCAATAGCCAGCTGCTCTCTTCTGCGTTCCAGTGCTCCAGCTGTCACTGACCTAGGGAATGCCTTTAACATACTGTAGCTTGTCTTCATCAAAGCATTTTGCAAAGTTTCTTATGGTAACTCCATTAAAAGAAAGGTAAAATATGAACTGCAGATGATACAACTTTGGGGAGATTCATAATTGGCAGAATGGTCAACCCACAGAGTATTTAGACATGATTTCTCATTAAACTCACAGATGAGAAGACTGAGGAGAGAGATTTGATAGTAAGCTTCAAACAAATAAAGGTTGCTATATATATATAGCAACTGGAAGCACGAAGCCGAGAACACCAGCCTGAAGATGACGAATGAGACTTCATCGAAACATCGCCAAGACACTTCCAATTTTATGCAGGAGAAGACCTGAATAACTAAAGACCTACATACAAACACCCGCAAAAACCTCAGAAAACATATGTATATATATAACCTCTGGGTGCAGGCTAGATAGTGAGAGGGGGTTTCCTGATATGAAAGAGCCATTAACCTGAAAAATGCTTTAGCAAAATTTACACTGAGCAGAGATTTGACTCTGCTTAGTGACCTCTTAATATTCCTTTCACTTCTTAAAATAATTCCAGGTTTTTATGAAATATGCAAGCAAACTATAACCATCAAGCCTTACTTTATATCCTCAAAACATTGTTGTCTGCTATCGTGCAATTCACCACACTGGATCTGTTCATATGAGGCATAAGAAAGAGCATAAACTGAATAGCTTTTCAAAATAATTAAAGGATTATCATTTGAAGAACAAAACGCAAGGATTATATATTATATATTTTTACAAAATTGCTTTTTGAGTCCCAAGCACCATTTTAAGGCCTACTTTTAAAGATTCTAAAAATGGAGACTCATTAACAGCTAGTATGGGATTTCAGATTTCTGCATGCCTGTGTAAAAATCAAGATTAAAGCTTGAGAGCTGGCACCATCAATGTTATTCTTGCGAGCACTCTAGAGTCTTTTTCTTCCTTGCAGCCTAATGCAGAGAAAGCTGGGTGTGCCTGTGATTTTCCTTTTGCTTGGTGAGACTTTCTCTCACCAGGGCACACCTCTGCCAGCTAGGATGGCGCAGGGAGGAAGAAGCCAGGCGGGGTTGCAAGAGTCAGTTCAACTCATATCTTTCTACAGTTCCTGGGCTTCTTGAATAATAGCTTGGGGGAGAAAACTTGTTTTTTTTTCTTTTATAGCTCAGCAGGTATACATAGAGTCCTCAACTTACAACAGTTTACTTGGTGGCCATTTGAAGTTACAGCGGCACTGAAAAAAGTGACTTAGGACCATTTTTTCACACTTATGACCATTGCAACATCCCTGGGGTCACAGGGTGATTTACATTTGGATGCTTGACATCTGACTCACATTTAATGACGGGTGCACAGTCCCGGGGTGATATGATCCTCTTTTGCAACCTTCTGACAAGCAAAGTCAACGGGGCGAACCAGATTCGCTTAACAACCGTGTTACTAATTTCACAGCTGCAGCGATTCATTTAACAAGTGTAGCAAGGAAAGTCGTAAAACGAAGAAGAAGGAAGAAAAGGACCACTTAACAATTTTTTTGTTACAAATAAATTTTGGGCTCAATCATGGTTGTAAGTTGAGGATACTGTAATTTGGGAGAAGCTGAGATTTCTCATGCCCCCCCCAGGATACTGTCACTGGCTGGGCACTTCTGACGTTTCTAATGGGCTTCTAAGTGTCAAAGCGTCCCACCTACTCTTCAGCCATCAGTATTGGGGATGTAATGCATTGGGGATGGGGATGAGCGCCTTGTCCTGCAATCAAGCTGGCATTGGAAAATGAGTGGACAAGGGAAGGGGAGGAGAGAAACACGCCTTTTCCTCCTTCCTAAACCTGTCCTGCCGGTTTGCTTCGCTTGGCTTTGTTGCTGAGCTTTGTTCCTGTTTTTGCTCCCCCCGCCCCCTCCCACCGTTGTTGTTGACTTTGAAAGAGTTAGGAAATTGACTCAGGGCAGTTCAGAGGGGGCTGAAATGTTTGCAAAAGCAACAAAGAGCTCCGAAGTCAATAATTTGGCAGGCCGAGCGGAATCCAGTTTCCGTGAAAGGGAGCGGGGAGGGCAGACCAGTGGGAGCATTATGAGCTCAGGCAACTGAAGGCCACTTTCTAAAGGCTCAGCTTTAGCTTAGCTTCCTCTCAGCTGCTCTCTCTCTCTCTCCCTCTTCCCCCCCCCCGCCACTAAAGACGTACAATTAGGCAGAGAATTATAGCCTAATTGCCCTTTCTCCTCGGATCCATCTGCTCAGAGTGCATTGAAAACACTCTCAAGAGCTGTTGCCGCAACCTTTCAGCCCAATGTGTGCCTGGGACTCCCCCCACCTCCTTTACCCGCAGCTCAGTTCTCTAACAGAAGGTCTCCAATAAAGGGCATTTGCAGAGCTGGAGCAAAACACAAAAGCTAAATAGCCTTCCCTGCTCTCCCCCCTCCCTCCAGCACCTAGCCTCAATTACTGGCCTGCCTGAGTCTCCATCCTTGGGATTGTGTATTGGTGGGGGGAAGGGTATAGAGGTGGAGCTATGGGCAGGTCTATCATGAAAAGGTTTTTTTCTTTGCCAAAGAAACTTTACATAGAATGCTTTGGAAGCCTCCAGTGGCCCAATGCCCCATCACTCACGTGGCACCAGGCCTCCAAGGATCATATATCAAGCCATTGCTCGGCTAAGGAAGTGGCTGCTCTGAGGATGCGGGCAAGTCCAGACACGTAGAGGAAAAAGGCAGCTGGCAATGGAAAAACAGGCCCTCCCTTGCTAACATTCTTGCCTACCAATCCTATGGATATTGCAGAAGCAACAGTTACGTATTTTTGGCAACTCTTCCTCTTATCATCCTTCTAGCTGATCTTTGGACCCCATTAGCTGGGTTATTCTATGTGCCGAAGCACTTCTTTTCTTGGAGACAAGGCAGAGCTTTTGTCTGCCTTAAACAGGGCCCTTTAAAGAACCCATTCAGGCCACTGAATGTTAGGCTCTTTGCTTTCAGTACTTTAATAATTTCCTAATCTGGGATCTCCTTCAGTTTCTTCTGTTTCCCAGTGTGTGATAGGACTTGTGTGAATGGACAGGATTAACACCACAGTGGGGAAGGCCTTGGGAAAGGTGGGGCAGTACTTCTTCCTCTCTGAGGCCCTGATGCCCAATTACTTGTCCTATTTCTCTGGGTCAAACCTGGAAGGTGGGTCATATTCTTCAGGTCACCAGGTGGGCCTCTCTGGTAATGCAAACTAGTGTTCAAAGTTAGCCCTCACCCCCCTCCCAGTAGAATGAAATATTTTGAGAAATATTTAAAAAGGCAGGATAAAATATTTCCTCTAAAAGAAAAAGGAAAATCTTAAGGGAGACAGAAACTCAGAGCCCCACAGATATTTTGTGCCCATTAAGAAAGACTGGGCTATCCTATCTACAAAACAAAAGACATCCAGCTCTAGGATGATGGGATTAAGACATGACCCTTCAGGACATAATAGGATTAGCCCACTACCATCTAGCAGCAGAGCTCACTGCATTGCATAATTTCTTAAGGACATTGCATCACCCTCCAAACTTCAACCAAACGTAGCTCAGATAACCTATAGAGGCAGCTATGACCCCTGAAACAGCCAAAAGAATATATGCTCTTGCACACAAACAGGAAGCTCAAATGCAAACCCCAAGAGAAGGTATAACCCCCCCGCCCGCCTCCATGTGGGCAGAAGTCCAGGACCATCCATATACACTAGAACCTCTGGTCACAATCATAATTCATTTCATAACTTTAGTTGCAACCGAACCTAACCAAAATTAATGCAGCAGCCACATGAGATTGCAGTTATTTGGTGCTTACCAAAAAAAAAAAAAAAAAATGGCACAGAAGGGGAAATAGGTCGTGGCCATGTTTGATCGCCAGCCAAGTATATATTCATGACCAGATTCAAAAAGTTTGTGAATTTTTTTGTCAGAACCCGATTTGGTTGTGGTCAGAAGCATTCATGACCAGACATTCTAACTGTAGTTCTGCTTCACCATTAAACCATCTTTCCAATCAGCCTCCAGCCTCCATTTTGTCTCCGGTGCCTTTCTCCCTGCTTGGAACTGGACCTAGATATTTCTTCTAACACTAGCATTGTCTACATTGCTCCAGAACCTCTTTTGTACAGAATTTACTAAGGGTGAAGTCTGAATCTTCTCAGCCCGCTTTCCTTAATCTGTGCAACTTGGATAACTTTAGGAGTCATAGGGTCTCCCATATGTTTGTTGCTGCCTCCAAAGACCTTGGAGTATGAAGATGGGAACAGGGCTCTGCTCATTCCCTGCATTCACAGGAAGAAAGGGGGAAGTGTGAGAGGGTGTGTTGATACATAACATGCTTTCTATTGTTGCTTTCAGTTCATTGCTTATGCATACTTTACTTTGTTATTGTGAAGGGCACAGCAAGGCAGTTGAGCTACTGCCAGTTCGTGCCATTTATACATTGTGGAGGCCTTTTAAGTTGGTTTGGATCAGAGGAAAATAAGTTGTTCTTTCTTTCCCCTGCTCAGAGCTATAGCATGGGCTTGCAGTCCCTACATATGTAGCCATTGTTTTCTCCATAATACAGGCATTAAGAAGAGACAAGGGATGGGAATATCAAATGTAAAGACCCTGGAAACAGAATGGCTTTAGGCTTCCCTCACTTCCAATTTATCGTTAGCAGATTGTTTTACAGGTTCATAGCCGAGCTGTGAACAATGCAGTTTAATCCTGAAACCGGTAATTCTATTTCTGTAGCCAGCTGTAGCTGAGAACTTGGGTGGAAATGGGATGGGGAAGGGTATGAAGAGAAGCACACGATGAAGAACAAGGGCTTGCAGAAACCCAGGGGACTAATCGTATGAAACCTGAAAATTTCTGCTCCTGGAAATACAGAATCCCCATTCCTCATGTCCTACTTAAAGCCTCCCTCCCCTCATCCCCACCCCCAAGAGACTATAAAAAAAGATCATTTTGCAAACTCAAGTCCTTCAGGGAACAAAGGCCCCCTGACCCAGTTCTCTCTCCATGAGGAAGTCTTGAAAACCAAGTTTGAGTTATGTCACATGGCAATATAGGGCAGAGTTATCCATTCTCTCTCTCTCTCTCTCTCTCTCTCTCTCTCTCTCTCTCTCTCTCTCTGGATACCTTTTTCTCTCTTTTTAAGGGCACTCTAGGGTCTCTTCCTCTTTGCAAGCAAGAAAGTCAGGTTGTTCTTGCCATAACTGTAAACTGATCACTTGCAATCAGCCTTGAAACTGGTTGAGTCCTGCCTATGCTCCTGGGGCTGCAGATTACCCATTCCTGGTTGTAAACAGAAACTCACACCCTTATTCTCTCTTCTGTTTCCAATCACAGGTTATATATTTCTGGGCAAGATGCTGAATGAAATGACATTGCCCCAGAGTAGACCATCCTGCCACAACCTAGTGCTCCTTTGATGGATGGATTTATATATGGGGGTAGGCATTGGATTTCTCTATAGGATTTGTAGTCCCAGTTCTTCTAGAGGGCATCTAGCTGGAAGAGGACTTACTGTTTCAATCAGATGTTATCTGGAAGGTATATCTATATATGCTCATGTACGTACAGCAAGTTTTATTTTATAATAGTGATGTTCTTTCCATCCAGGCAGGTGCTTTGAAATTAAAGATCACGTTCTGCAGAATTAGAAACCATAAATAAAATTAGAAAAGCTAACAGCTATTTTGAGAATGTAATGTTTTGCTTCATCTAAGTTGAAAATAATAGCATAGCACCTAAAACAATTTAACCAACCCTTCCTGCGCAGACTCCCACAGCTGATCCAGGCATACAGAACAGAGATAATTTCCAGAGGCAGAGAAACAGGCTGGCCAGGTGAATTTTAAAGCCATTTCTGTGCAACTTATAGAAGTGAAGATGAGTTCTGTATGAGGTTTGGGTCATGCTGTTCCATATTTATTTGTAGGAGATAGGCTGGATTTTTCTAAAGCCATGGAGAGCTGAGGTAGAAAAATCATTTTCTTTCCACTTTACTCCCATTTGCCTTAGACATCTTAACTGGCAACGGGGGAGGGGGGAGTCGGGAACCAGAAGTTGGTTGATTTCTGTTCCTTACATCAGATCAATGAAAATGATTTAATGATTGGAAATAGGGGTGATGTAGAAATCTGATCTTCAAGGGCAGGCCATGTGCATCAATTTGCAGAGGTCAAGCAGGGATGGAGCATGTGGTGGTGGTGCGTAGTGGAAATGGCAATCCCAACTCATCCCTGAAGCCCTATCTCCAAAAAAACCCTCCCCATCAGATTTCTTGGTGAGAGAGAGAGAGAGAGAGAGAGAGAGAGAGAGAGAGAGAGAGAGAGAGAGAGAGAGAGAGAGAGAGACTTCCAAGAAACAGCTGTTGCTCCTCCTTACTTCCTCCCAGGTCAACCGCTCCCCTCATGCATCCTGATCTTGGGGATACAAGTTTTTTTATCCATGGTCAAATCATAACTGATCAGAGCTTTATTACAAGCAAACTTGTTATTCATGGGCCTCAAAGGCTGAAGAACATGGCTTTGAGAAATGGCCAAACTAGTGGTGAAGACTGGCCTCAAATTTCAAATCCCCCTTTTCTAAAAGCAGCCTGCACCATGTCATCCCCCATATTTCCCTGTTACCACCATGATCCTCCCCTCCTTCTGTGACTCATTTCCCCACTTCAAACTCAAACACCCAACAAGGCTTCCTCTCTCACTACCCATCTCCCAACCCCTGGCCTGTTAACATTCACACCATATATCCCTTCCCAGTGACTGTGTTCTGGTAATCATCTAGAGTAGAATATTTGGCCTGCCTTGGAATTTAAATCTTAATATCATAAACTAGCCAAGTCTTTACTGTCTAAACTAAAGGAGGCAAGGCTAACTGGAAAAAGTGAATAAGAGAAGTCATCATAAATGTTATTACACACAAGGATCCTAAATATTCACATGGAAAAAATTTTAAAAAAAGCTTGATTCCCTCCATATGGTGTTAGATTAAGAGCCCCATCAGCTCAACTACCAGGCATCTGGAAGACACTGAGCTGGGAATGGCTGACCTATTTGGATTATTAAGTATTACAAACCAGAAACATTTTTGGGGGCTAGATATTCTGCTAGCAAATTTGCATCTCCGTGAAGTGCTTGCTTCTAATACACATTATATCTCCACTAATTGCGTCATTCTTGACTCTTCCCTTTTCCCCTCTGTGATATATTGCTGACACATACAAGGCCTGCTTCCATTACAGCCAGAAGCAAGTTTGTTGAAGAGACATTGCAAGGAGGCATAAGATGTGTTCCAGTTCAGACAAGTGCCTGTAATTTCAGTTAAAGCAAATAAACAAAAGCTTGGAGTTATCAAACAGGACTAAACAATGTAAAGGCCAAAACAAGGTTAAGAGCAAGGTTAACTTTGAGGGGAAAAACACTGCTTGACAATAGCTTAATTCATAAACTCATGTATCTTGACTGCTAGGTCAAGATAAACTTCAAGCTGTTGGCTGCAACAACATCAACAAAAAACAGCATATCATTTAATGTTTACTTTTTAAAGAGGGCCATTGCTTGTATGTTACCAAATATTGTACATATGGGAGAGAATGAGAGTTAACAGACGTATCAGAGCTTCCATTGAGCATGGAGCAGTATCATTTTGTAATACCCTTGAAATCTATTCCAAAGCTTGGCCTGACGCAAAGTGCAGCAGCGAGAGCAGTTTTGGGAGCCCCTAGAATGGCCCATTTTATATCTCTGCTCCATGAACTTCACTGGCTACTGATCTACCTCCAAGTGCAATTAAAGGTGTTGGTTATGACTTTTAAAGCCCTTAATATCATAGGTGCAGGCTACCAGTCATTCAATCATCCAACTGCCCTGCTCCAGCCAATTTCCTGCTTCTGATGCCTTTAGATCTTATTTTATGTTTAGTTTTAGGGTTATATTCCTCCTGAATTAATTGGTATCTATCTTCTATTCTGTTTCCAGATACTTTAATCTTTGTCTAACAGCAGTTTTCCTGCAGCAGTTCAAGCAGCACTGATTTCACTCCAGTTTCTGCTTTGTCTCTGGCCTGCTTTTAGGCTCACGTATAAACCTAGAGCTAGCCTTTCAAATGGATCCATTTACTCACTGCAAACATTGGACTATTAGCAAATGGCAGCTGTCCAGAACAGTATGGCTGATCAGATACACTAATGTAGCTTGTTCTACAGCTACAGCTGCATAAGAACCCAGTCAGAAATGCAACGTAACATTTATTGATACAAGAGATGAAATTTGCCATCTCCTTAATGCAAAGTTTTTATAAGTGAACTGAAGTAATAATTAGCAATTTATACAGAAGTTTCAGTCTGCTACATAGACTAGATTAGCCTTTCAATGTAAGCTTAGGCTGATCTTGTTTCTAACATATAAATAAAAATCCTGCTTTCTTTCTGGAAGGTCAGGGTGGCATATAAAACCCTGTTCCCGTTCCATGGTATAAATGTACATCCTGGTGACATCTTTTCACAGACATGTCCCTATAACATTGCCTTTCTCTGATCCCCAACTAGAGGCAGATTTAAGTGGTCCTTAGCTGTTCTGCTGCCCAAGTATTGCTTTCCCCTTTAGGACAATGGATTCTAAAACACCCACAAGGCATATATCCCTTCCATTTTGATCAATAGTAAGGCTGAAGTGCTGCTATGGCTTCACTAAATATACTGGAACACACTGTTAATGTTACCTAGTTTGATAATGAAATATCTGCAAGAAAACAACCAAGCTCAGAGAGCACCAAGGTCCCTGCAATTCAACTCAGAGCTAGGGTGGGTTCTACTTACCTTTACTACCGGTTTGCAGCAGGGCTGCCCACGCGCCGCTCTTCTGCACAAGCGCAGAAGCGTTTTGATGACATCGAGGTCGGTGGGTGGAGGCTCCCGTTGGTTTTACTACCGGTTCTATAGAACTGGTGCAAACCGGGGGCAACCCACCACTGACTCAAGAACTACAAATATTCTCTTATCTTGGTACATCACTAAATAGATAGTACAGTAATATGTGGGGGATTCCTTCACATTTGCATAAGAATGGTAGAGTTCCACTGTTTAGCACAGGGTCTGATTCTCTGGCAACTTTGCTTTAGCCATGTACAAACCATTCCCTGACACAAGAACATGACTTCCTGTAGCACACATTTATACTGACAGCCAGTTAATGTAATCAACCATTTATCACAATTACACAATAGCCCTAGACTGCCCTACTGTGAACATTTCAACCCTATGGCCAGGGGTGGGTTATACTTACTTTTACTACTGGTTCACAAGGGAAGCGCACTTCTGCGTATGCGCAGATCGTCCATTCGTCCGGGTGGGTGGGCAGAGCCTCTTGCCGCTTTTACTTCTGGATCACAAGAACCAGACAGAACCAGGAGCAACCCACCACTGCCTCTATTCCTTGTTGGAATAGAGTTAGACTAATGCTGAATGAGAGTGGAATGAAGAGACCAATCCCTGCCTGGTCCATTTCTTTTCCAAGAAGAACCCAAGATGGTGGTATTTATTGGATAAGAAAGGAAAGGATAGAGGAAACCCTATATACACAAACTGTTTACTGGTCAGCTCCTTTGTGATTATTTTTTCCTTTTAACTATTTCCAGCCTGAATTGCAACAGAATGGAGGAAGGATGAAAGGCACAGAGACGAACGTAAGCACCTTGCTAGGTTAAACAAATGGGAAAGATATCCACCAATCACATACTGCCTATGCATACTTGGACAAATAAATAGAAGGAAGAGGGAATGGCAATGAGGAGAGCACATTTCATCCACATTCAGTTTTCTGCCAACTAAAGGAGAATGTGTGTGAATTTAAGATTGTAAAGACCAGTAGTTGCTCTCCCCTACCATATTACCCTTGCAACAGTCTTAAATTAGATTCACATTAAGGACTGCCCCCAATTTTCAGCAAGATTTTTAAATTTGTATCATCCCATTCCCAGTCCAAGGCTTAGGTTAGTCACATGGCCAGATAATCATAGTTTATACTTAAATATGAGTACACCAGATGGATTCTTTGCTCAACCTGTGTGGCCTGAATATTGCATTCCTAGGTTAAGGTTTAGCATACCATCTTCATATAGATCTGACCGCTGTTGCCAGAGGAACAAACATAAAGCAGCCCATATGTTATTTTCTAATTTTGTCTCCTGTAGTTAGTGATGGCAAATGTTGTGGGCAGGTGATATGCCATGTGTCACGCAACTCAGCAGGGTCTGTTTTGAGTTCTGCAGATAGGGAAAAAAGCCAATTGCAATGTCTTTATACTTAATTGTAAATTGTGGGTAATTCAATTCTCCCAATTTCCTTCAATAATTTAAAAAATTATAATATCCAGTTCAAGTACTAAACCAGATGAGGGTTTTTTTTTTTTTTTTTTTTTGTGATTCAATACCTCATGTTGCTAATTGTTGAAATACAACTTTGCTCATCAGCATGAATGAAACCACAGTCTCTTAACAATAAAACAGCAACCTTAATAAGCATCTCAAATCTTTTCTGGTCAGCATTTTATTAGACTGTTCTTGACTAATCACACTAAACACAGAAAGAAAATTGCTAGCAGATCTGGAACTTAGAAGGGGATGTACCATATTAAACAGTTCACATGTTTTCCAAACTTAATTTGTATATAGACTGAAACTGAAGGCACCCTTCAGTTCCTGTATACTTCCAATATTAAATCAACCTTTAAATTATTAAAAGAACCATCTTGAAAAATAGTTAATAAAGCAACTGAAACATTGATTTCCTTTCTTTAGAACGAGAGCTTTACGTTCAGGTTTATGACATGCCCCACATCTGTTTCTGGATTACTCACTGGATGGAACATAAAAGAAAATGACTGCTTATATTCATGAAATTATATACCATAGTATATTTGCAAAATTACTTCATCCATGCAGGCTACAGTTCCATCTGTCTTGCCAGCAGCAGATAGTAAGATGCAATTCCTAGGACATTTTCCTTTTTACACTTTTTTTCATCACATCTAAAATATTCAGAGATACGGAAACTGCTTCCACAGTAAAAAAATTAGACACTGGAATTTCAATTGCTGTGTTTGCAGAATATGCTATAGCGAAGTAACCATAAAATGAGCAGCCTAGTTCACCTAACATGCAAAGACAATGGCTGACTTCCTAGAATATCTGAAGCCACAAATTGTCTAACCCCCTTTTAGCCTACTGTGTAAATGACAGTCCTCTGCAACAGAGATTCAAGATATTGGGGAAATTGGGGCTGGCACTTAAGGCTCAGCAGGGGTTGGAGAGAGAACAGCTGTATTAGGAAACAGGGTAATAATACAAAAAGGGGGAGGAAAAATCATTGTATCCTTTTAGGATTTTTTGAGTAGGTAAAGACTTCCTACTAAGAAATTTATATCAGATACACATATTTTTTTTTTCATTGTGGCAAGATAAACTATAAGCCAATCCCAGTAGTTCATTAGTCTTCTTCAGCCTAGTACTATTTGGTTTCATTAGGACTACAACACCCCATATTGCTATGTTAGGGAAAACTGGACTAGTTTTTCTTTTTTAACAGAAGTAAGTTTACTTTTTGAATTTGATTTTTATCCCAACTTTATTACTTTGTAAGTACATGTAGTCCTTGACTTACAACAGTCCACTTAGTGACTGTTCTAAGATATGACACTGAAAAAAGTGACTTACGACGATTTTTCATACTTATGACTGGTGCAGCATTTCCATGGTCATGTGGTTTACATTTGGATGCTTGACAACTGACTCACATATATGACAGTTGCAGTTTCCCAGGGTCATGAGATTGTCATTTGCAACCTTCTGACAAGCAGTCAATGGGGAAACCAGATTCATTTAAACCATGACCCATAACACAGACCCCTCACATCCTGGACATAGACTGTTTCAACTCCTACCCTCAAAACAACGCTATAGAGCACTGCACACTAGAACAACTACACGCAAGAACAGTTTTTTCCCGAACGCCATCACTCTGCTAAACAAATAATTCCCTCAACACTGTCAAATCATTTACTAAATCTCCACTATTAATCTTCTCATCGTTCCCATCATCCATCTCCTCCCACTTATGACTTGTCTGTAACTTTGTTGCTTGTATTCTTATGTTTTATATTGAGTTTCCTGATTGCTTATTTGTACCCTATGACTATCATTAAGTGATAGTCATAGGGTACAAATGATAGATTAGGATTCTTGATGAACGAATCTTTTCTTTTATGTACATTGAGAGCATATGCACCAAGACAAATTCCTTGTGTATCCAATCACACTTGGCCAATAAAAAAAATCTATTCTATTCTATGTTACTAATTAAACTACTTCAGTGATTCACTTAACAAATTTGGCAAGAAGTCGTAAAATGAGTCAAAACTTACTTAACTAATTTCTCACCTAGCAACATAAATTTTGGCCTCAATTGTGGTTGTAAGTTGAGGACTACCTGTAACTCAAAGCAGCAAACATACTTGATACTCCTTGTTCCTCCTGCTTCCTCCATAACCACCACCCTGTGAGGCGAGTTGGGCCGACAGTGAGTGACTGGTCCAGTCACTCCGCTCACTTTGATGCCTAAGGTGGGACTAGAACTCGGTCTCTTGGTTTCCAGGACATCACCTTCACTACTACACAAAGCCAGCTGCTATGATATAGTTTATGATATAATATATATACATATATATGTATGTATATGTACATACACACACACACATAGTATACTAGTATAATGAAATGCATGATTGTTTACTTTTGGGGTGTATTACTGTTTCTCTGATTTCCTCTAGGGGTAGAAGCAGCCATTTCTAAACTTGCAGAACTTCTGCTGCCTAATAAATTTCAAGATAGGGCCCATATTTTTTATGTCTCATGTCACAATGATGTGGAATGCTTATGTATAGTGAGTGGGTATTCAGCATTTTAATAAAGTAAACTTGAGGTCATAACTTGAGTGGTGCTCTGATAAGCTGTAAATGAAAACTGAAAAATTGTTGAAGAAGAAAAATGCTAAACTCCAAAAAAGGAAGTAGATCTAAAGCTGAGGTGGAAGAGGACAACCAGCAGAAAAAGGATGGATTCAATTACAGATACACTCCTTTTGAGATGAGTACCCTGAATGAATCTCCATTGAGCTGTTAACATTTCCTTTGGTGGGTCAACGGGGGAACACACACACACACACACACACACAAACCACCAGTTGGCAGTTGGTTGGTCACATTTGCTGTGACCAACCAACCTACCTTGGTCACATTTGCTGCCTACTACAACCAAGCAAAATAAAAATTACAGCAAAAAAAAAAAAAAAAAAAAAAGGTGGGGAGGAAGCAGACTGTTTATATGGGGGAAGTGGCTAAGTCATCACTCAAAGAAGTCAGAAACACCCCAGAACACTACTATTGCTAGATTGAAGATGAGTGTCCTGGGGTTCAGAACAGGAGTTCCATACAAGGGAAATGGTTGCTCTACAAATCTAAGGACATGTTTTCTCTTGAGTAGAAATTGAGCTGTTTGATTTGCAGAAGTAGCTCCATTTCTATTAGGACCTTCATGTCATTGAGGGATGCTGGGGCAATGCCAAAGACGTATCAGCATGACTCTTGCACATGGAAGAGCTTCTTTCCAATTTTTGGAGATTCCTAGTAGCCCAATTAGTGTAATGGAGAAATAGAGTAATAAAGCATGAATTTTAGGGAATACCAGAAAAGGAAGTCAATATTCACATAATGTTGACATGCTGCAAAATATGGATTTCTTGGGTAAACTGGACTTGGAAAGCAGAAAAGGGTCCCAAATGCAGAATATCCTGAAAGATAAGATTGTTATATAAACAATCTCCCTTATGACTATTAAATTGAGAGCATGAGTTGTCTGAATTCACCATTTCTAGTGCTGTATTAGAATCCTGATATGAAATTACAGTATAGGGCTTATTGCAGAGGGACCCAGTTTAACTCTGAAAGAGCCTAGGTTTAGTGAACCCATTCTCTTCCTACTTCCCAAAGGTATTAGGATAAATGCATGAAGGTGAAACAGCTGAACATTGAAAGCAGGAAAAGTTTGACATCATCTCTTCACTCCCCAAGTTATTCATTACTCTGTTGACTAGTTTCTAGGCAACTCTGAGAAAGGGATACTGAGCTCCATTTTTTATAAGCTGGCCAGCTGCTGAATCCCATTCTCCCGTTAAAGATTTAATGGGCAGTATATTCTGGAGCCAGCTATTGCAGATTTCCTGTCATTTACTTGGTAACAGATACATCCGTCCCCCCCTTAACTTCTTTAAAAAGAATGATGGAAGGAGGCCAGCAAGAGTAGACATCTTCATCTCTGCTTTGAAATATAAGCTTGTTCATGTGACTTTAAAAATGCATAGCCACACCTCACCTTTGCTGCTGAGACCTAATAAAATCCCAAATCTAACCATAATTTAGAAGAAAGTAATAGAATGCTATTTATGTTTTAAATTCTGGGTTGTTTATAAAGTGAAGGCAGAAATTCCACAGTCTAGAAACACGCTTTGCAGCTTCTCATATGTGGTACCTAGATGAGAAAGAGTCACTCAGAGCATTATCTTCAACACAAGAACTTTTGCAGAATTTTAGGAACAGCTCAAGGACTTTTAAATTCTGTACAGCAAATCTGTGGAAAAAAGATATCGAAGTTGGGAGTGAAATTTTATAAGGTCACCCTTATAGGTTTGATATAAGTTGGTGGCTACATAAAGTTCGCAGCTGAAGCCACATTTGGAATTAGGAATTTATGGTCTACAACTGGATTTGCTTATAATTCTCATGAGAATTAAACTCAAGTTTCCTGGAGAGCACAATCTGTGGTCCTATAGTCAAATATCCCTTGCTAGAAGTTTCCTGATAAATACTAACCATACAATACAAAGACATTAG
Organism: Masticophis lateralis; assembly: GCA_030761175.1. Classification (NCBI taxonomy): domain Eukaryota; kingdom Metazoa; phylum Chordata; class Lepidosauria; order Squamata; family Colubridae; genus Masticophis; species Masticophis lateralis. The sequence continues at coordinate 99,200,545 of JAUDYJ010000002.1, forward strand.
AAAACATTTCTTAAAAGCCACAGCTTTGTCAGAAACATAGGATGAAGTTTAATTCAAGAATGCTTACACTATTTGATTTTTGTTTGAAAATCACTTGACTCAGTTTTGTTATTAACATGATTCTCCTCTTATAATGTCCACTTCTATAAGTCTATAGGTGTTTTTTTCTACTTAGGTGAAGAGACAGAATATACCCATTGCATGTAGAAGATCCTAGTCAACTCTTGGCATCTAGGATGACTTGATAAAACTACATGAAATCTGGGAGATACTGTTACTTGGACTTCACATTATGGATGAGGCCCAAAGTCTAGCCTAGTAGGTAACACTAAAGGAAAAGGACATTTTTAAAGGTTGGCAATATGGGATCCAATTGCTCTGCCCAAATGTCTTTCCTGGAAGGAGACAATTTCCTAACTAGTTATCATGTTAGTAAAGTGCTCAACTCCTGGTAACTGCACAGAGAAACTCAGTTTGAGAAGGGTGCTTAGTTCTCTTTTTATTCATTTAGTTGTTTGCATGGTGCTTTAATCTTGGAATCACTTATCAATGTAAAGTTGTTGGATAATCAGCCAGAGAAGCATTTTAGAACTTGTAAATGCCTTTCTTGGAATTTTAAGGAAAAAGCTTTCTTAAGGATGGTTATGTTAGAATTGGCACATAAATCTCCATGCTATAAAAGCAACCCCATGAAGAATAATTCATTATCCAATTTATTGGGACTTTATCCAATCTGGGACCTGTTAGTTCCGAGAAAGTGATACAGCTGTGAAAAAGCATGTTCTTAATTCAAAGGGATTTATGTAGAACATTTCTGGGCAGGGCTGGAGAATCACTGTCAACACAAATATTTTGCTAATGGGCCTACCGATAATAGCCCGACTTCTTAGCATCCTTTTCCTATATAAAAGGCGTGGTTTTTTGTTAGAAAACATACCATACTCCATACCTTGACTCTTAACTTCTAAAATACAGGAATCTATGTTTATTTTATAAGCTGCAGATTAGCCATTAGCAGCAGCTGCCTTGGAGACTAGACTTCTGTATACAGGCAGTTCCCAGATTAAGAACATCCAATTTAAGGACAACCCCTAAATGCAAATAGGCTGCCTATAACTAAAAGTTCAACCACTGAGACTGTGCAATTCTTTTAGGAATTTCTGAAACCATGTTTTTAATGTACAGATGGTTTTCAGTGGTTCTTGAAAACATTGTGTGGCTCCAGAAGTAAGTCAGCTCAATAACACCATTGGCCATTTTTAGTAATATGCAGTCTGTCTGTGAACTATGAGTTCCAACTTACATGCAAAATTGAGTTAAAGATATAATTAGAAACTGAATTAGTTCTTAACTAGGGGATGTCTCCTTTCTATTAACCTTTATAATGCCATCTCTGTTCTGACCTAGGCTTCCTGAGTCAGTAAAGCACACAATTAGTCCCAAAACCCTCTTTTATTGCAATAGCTGTGAATTCTGTTCATTCAGATGATTCCCAAATAGTTGTAAAGAGTCATTCGGGATAAGGCTGATAATCACCCACCTTTATCTCCCTTGATACGCTGCCAAAGACTTAATTGGCAAAGCCACAGAGTCCAGAATCAAACAGAGCTTCATACTTTAAACTGAACAGAATAAACAACATTGCTTCCTGCAGAGGCCCACATGCCTTTGCTCCTCTTTTAAGTCTTATGGGAGGGGCCAATCATCTCCAAGCCCTACTCCTGAGTCGCCCTTTTTAACTGTTCTTGCCTTCTGGCAGGTCTGCACATGCTTCCTCTGTTCCTCTGCTTCGTTGAGGTCCGACTCTGGAGGCAGCACATACCTCCCAGATGGCCCTTTCTCTGCCTCCCCGACGCAGAGCCCTCGTCCGAGCCTTCCCCAGACTCCAGGACTGGACCATGTTCCTCCCCAACCTCCTCACTGTCCAACTGCTGACAGCTCCGCAGGTCGCCAGCAGACCACAATCCCTGCATCCAACATGCATTACCACTCAAGACTGAATTTGTCGATTGCACACAAATAAAAAACATATATGGAAGGAGTGAACTTCAAGGATAACGTTTTGAGTTCCAGGACTTCCTTTTCTCTCCAAATCTTTTCAGAGAGATTCCTAACCTTCCAGACAAAATACAGATACCATCCAATGGAATATAGAGGGGGAGAATCTAATACATTCAGGTGGATATTGTAACCCAAGAAAGGATATTGAGTGAGCGTTCCTATACCATCAACAAAACTAAACATGGTGAATGTATGTTTCCAGGCTTCTACTGAAAATCAGAAGCCTATTAATGTAAAATGAAAGGCACAGAGTCAATGCACTTTTTAAGAAATTATCTCATCTTTTTTCCTAAAATCCAGCAACATTACTTGCTCTAAGTTTGAAAATGCCCGTAATGCTGGAATGCAAATTAGCTAGAATTAAAATAACCAATTATTTTTAAAAGTAGCTATTTCAGCTATGAACAAATAAGTCTATCAATTTTTGCATAAAATATGTTCGATGCAGATTTAAACTAATTGTTTTAATAAGATGTTACTTATTTTTTGAAAGTAGTAGATTAAACCATGTTCTATAATCATCTGTACAAACTGGCAAAACAAACTGAACATAGCAACCCAGGTTCTTCAAAGAACATCTAGAGCAGGGCTGTCAAACTCCCGGCCCATGGGCTGGATGCGTCACACTGGCCACACCCACGCCCAGTTTAGCGGAGAAAAAAGTCACGTGACACCGCCATGACGTGAGTTGGATCCTGATCGAGAGATACCACCTTTTTGCTAAAGCCTTTTACAATCCTGTAATATAAGCAATCTTTCACCACCCTGATTTTAGTGAACATATAAGCCCTTCTAAGTACTATTATACAGTCTATACAAACACATTTCCCCCAAATATACTTACTTTAAATTTCTCTGTGATGACTGGCAATTAAGAACCATTATGTTATAATTTTGTTAATATTTATTTTTAGGAGCTACTGCTTCTCTTATCTCCAATTCTTTAACAATACCACAGAAACACACTTCAAATCTGCAATACCATTGTACATCCCCAGAATAGGTAAATTTACAAATCAAACACACAAGGATAGTAACTGATTAATAACATTTTACTGAGACCTGTGAGTTCTATATTATTTTCACTTAGGATATTATACATTGATTATCATGTCTGCTTTTAAAGCAGTTTTCTACAGAAATATGATAGAAAGCTCATTACTTCAGTGTATTTGAACAAAAATAATCTAAACCCATACAATAGTACTGTCTCAAGGATGAAAAAAAATATATTATTTCTGCCGAGGAATTATATTAAGTGTTCAGTTCTAAACAAATCCTTCCAAGGTAATTTGTGCAGCTGTCCTGCAGGCAATTTCTTGCTATGGCATTACTACTTACCTTTTCAAGAGTCAACTTCCTCAGCAATGGATGTTGAAATTTCAAGCACTACTGCAAAGAAATCAGAGCCCAACATTTTGTAACATTGGTCAAATGTAGCTTTGCTACAATCCACTAAAAGTTAAACATTCTTATGATTTTTACTAGAATGAAACATTAGTAAATATGTAGTAGTAGTACAGTAACAGTAGTGAATCTGGGATGTGAGGCTTTTATTTAAAACTTTCTCTCCAATTTCAGCAAAAGCAGTTATAGAATGGGTTGTTTAACACTTCTTTCAGATAGAATGGTAGTCATTTTCACCTTTTAAAAAAGCCTGAATGAATTATAATAGTTTCACTCTCCCACTTTCAACGATTCTTCAGACCAATAATTATTTTGCATGCCTGTTACATTCAAGCCAAATTTTGCTCTTTGTAAAGAGAGTTATATCTTTGTAATCCTAACTCTGGAAATTATTATTTTTAGCTGCCCAGAATTACCGAGTGGTAACATGAGTGGGTAATAAATAAAATAAAATAAAAAAATATCCTCCAAAAGCAAGAACCACAAAAACATGAAACTTTCATGAGAAGTTGATCGACAAGATAGCCAATTAAGAGAGTTATACAAAAGAAAGAAAAATAAGTTTTCTGTTGATACTCTTTTTTTTTCTCTTGATACGTATGTCCTGCACAATCTCTTGTGTTTTGAGACTCTTGAAACTGGACATTTCACTTATTTGATACTTTAATCTAGGATTTATATCCAATATTGGGTAAAAAAAGTGTTTTATTCTCATGAGGATTTGTTTCCTTGTCCTATGATTATTTTTCACTACGTTCTATGGCCCAAGGCCTAATCCAACTCATTGGAGTTCTAGTAAAAGTTCTTGACATGAGAAATATGAATTAATCTTGCACTGACCAAACATACCCCTCTAAATTCAATCTGGAATACTAATACATTTTTTCTAGAGACCAGGGGATCCCATGAGATGCAGGGGAGAGCAAAAGGAAATTCTGCTGCATGAAAAATGTACTCTGTCCATTTGTAGTATGCAATCTGTAACTAAAACCCAACCATTATTTTGAATGTTAAATCTGTACATTCAGTACTTACCGGTCATGATTAAAGACAACTACTGTAACCACTTGATAACAATTAGAGAACCAGCATTAGCTCTCTGAATCAAGTTTTATTAGCACATTTAACTGTTCAGTATATTCAGTAAAAGGAAAAAAAGCAAAGCTACATTGAGCCAATTGAATCAGCCGTCCCTTTCCAATATTAATTTTTAATTAACTGTTATCATGAGTCTAGTTATTAATCCTGATATTGAGAAGGAATGACTAAGAAATAGCCTGCCAAAAAATCAGCAGACATTTTTTTTCAGATAGATAACTCTTTGCCCCTCCTCCTCATTCTTTTGCAAAGACTGTTTTGGTCAATATAAAAGTTCCTTAATAATATCAAACTACTAATCCATCTGATCATTTTCAAGTTAGGAATTCATCAGTGCAAAATCTGCAAGCAGGAAGCATTTTGTCTAGTTTTGTGTACATTTTGCTATTTCATACTGTATTGACAATGAAATGTTTATACAGCATCTTAATAAACTAAGTATATTTTCCCTGAAAGGAATTTAGCTACTATAAAAATGTGAAGTTCTGCTTTTATATAGCTGGATATATTTACATGTACCTCATCTTCCATTAGCAGGATTGAACTACGTATATAAGCAATGTATTATTTCCATCCTTCACCATCATTTCAATTGTTAAAGAAAATGAAACTTACATTCATAAGAATTATAAAACCTGAATGAGTTTTGGGAAATTTCTAACTTTGTTTTCAAGAAAAAAAACCCCACCTGAGCAAAACTGTACAAAGCATATCCAAAAATTTGCACACTCTATATCTTAATGATGTCCTCCAAGTATCCATGCACAAATGACAATAGTATAAAATATAAGTATTCACTTTGTGGAAAAGGAGTTGTTTAAGGGAGCTTCAATATCTCATATTGAAATATGAACTGGGACATTATCTGATAAACACAGAAGAGGTGTGCAAGTCATAAAAAAACCATATACACAATAGGCATCTGGCAGCATTTTCAGACAACTTTTAAAATTTATTCTGACATGCTATAAAGGAATAAGTTACACTGTTATATGAATCACCAGCAGTAAGAGTATTTTTCAGCTGGGTTGGAGTGAAAAGATAGCCTAAGGCAGTAACCAGTAACCAATGTGAAAGGCTGCCTGAGACCAAGAATAAACCTGTCATATTTGTGTCACAAGAACTTGAAAGAAAATTCTTCCTTTTTAATACCCTTCATACCCTTTCATTTTAAATCTGAAAAAAATAAACAGTCTAGCCAATGCAAAGTTATGGCAGGGTTTTTAAGCTGTTGCAATGGGTCTGAAAAGATTCCTTTATTTTCATCTGGTCTCTTGTTACAGCAGACTGGGTATCAATGCAACAGATTATAAAAATGCAAGTGCCCCTCCCCATCAGGAAAACAAATACAAAATTTATTTAAAAACAAAAGTGAGGAAGAGTTACAACACTAGATCTAAAATGATTTAACAGGACTGTTGCTTTAACAAATGGTATTGTAACTGCCATTTTAAAAAAAAGGTGGTGTCTAATTTAGTTTGCAAATTATCAAGGCAAATTAAAAAAAAAGATTCCTAATAGGAACAGTTTAGTTTTTAATGAACTTGTAAACAAAAATGCTCCCATTTCAAAATAAAAACAAAATCCCAGATCTTCTAGATGTTTACAGTGATTACATTTATCTAAGCAACTTTTACATAGTTTCAGTTGGAGGATGTTAACTAAATTTGTGACAAATATGCTGTTTCTCCTTTTATATCAATAAGAGTTAATGCAAAGTCCTAAAGATAATCTAGTAGTCGCTAAATTTCTCGTAAGTCTTCACTTTAGATGCTGTTATTTCTATGCACAGGTAAGCAGGCAGAGTCTTTCATTTGCTTAAAACTGGAATCTTTGGTTACTACCACAATAGCTGGCTTGTTACATCACTCAAGTTACCAGCAATTTTATGAATGTTTTAAGTGTACAACTTTCAGAACCAGGGAGGAATACCCAGGAGTGCACAATTGTGAGCATTTACAATTATCGCAACTGTTCTGAAGACTTGTTCATGCCATTCTTCCAAAATAATGAGATCTCATAAGCAGTGTAGTTCAAAGTAAAAAGGTTACAAAAATTGGCATATGCACAATTCTCTCCACCACTTGTGTGTCAACCACTCGGTTAATTTTTCCACTTGAAAAAATGCAATAGAAAACTGGACACCATGTTCAACTATCTCAGTAATATTCACAATTACAGCTGCTACAACTCAGAGATGCAGCATCAATGGTGCTGCCCAGAGCCAGTTTATACTGAAAGCAAGTTCTTTACATCAAGTAGATGGTTGCCCACAACCACTGGTATGTGTATTTATGAACTAAGATTTCTAGGATTTGGGAGGTGATACATCCTGCTCCATTCAGCTCTGCCTCATCTGTTCTCTTCTTCATGCTCAAAAACCTGGAAAACAAACAAAACACTTTGATATTTGGAAAGAGCCAACCGAGTGGAAAATCTTAAAAGAGATTATGATTTCAATAGGAAAGAAATCTGTTCCATTCAAAATAAGACTGATCTTCCACTTGATAAGTGCTTTATTCAGTTACTGACATCAGTGCCCCAAGGTTGAGTGTCCCATTTATGCACCAAGAGAAAAACATGCAAGAACCCTACTTTTCAGAGAAAACCACACATAGCCACTAGCTTGACAGGTCAACACTGTTAATTTGGCAGCCGTATCAAATTCCATGGAAGATCAATTATGCTCAGGCTGCCAATCATTAAGTATTTTTAGTTGAGGATCCTTTTGAATTAATTAAGTATACTTAAACAATTTTGCATATTGCCAGTTTCAAATACTGAATCACAAGTTGATCAAGTCATGGTTTAAATATTTAAAAACACTTTTCACATGTCTGTGTACAGAAGAGAATCATACTCCTAATGTATTTAACTAAAGGGGATATCTTTTTATAAACTACTTCAGATACACTATCAGGGTGGATTTGATTTAAATCAAACTGATTTAAATCATGATTTAAATCACTAGTCAGTAAGGCTTGATTTAAATCATGGTTTTCTACATAAAGACTAATTCTTGCTGGTATAACTTTAATATGAAAGTAGATGAAGATTTTTAGAATGACAACTTTTTATATTAGTTTTTTTATCCCCCGTTTAATAGGTTAATCATTCATATTTGGACAACTTTTCTGTTGTACTTAGGAAGGAGAAAAATAATCATTACCTTAATAATAACAATTTAAATAGATTTATTCAACTGAAACAATAACATTACAGCATATGTTATTTGCTTAAACAAACATCCATGTTTGTTAACTAATTTGGCTAAACAAAATATATATAGTTTAAGAAACAGACTGTCAGCCCAGCCTACACATGAAAAGCTTAAATACTGTCCTCTGTAGCTCACTCGTCATCTTCATCTTCTTCTTTATTCATAATCTGGAAAAGAAAAACAAGCTTTCCTGCTTTATCGGGTCAAATGATTTCTCATTTTAGAACGAATGAGTCCAAAGGAAGAGAATATTCTTTCAACGCCTGCAGAAGCTACTGCTGTTAAAAGTGAAATCATTACTTGAAGTCTCTAAATCCAAATGCTTAATTGACTTCCACCAGTTCACTGGTGTGACTTTCTTTAAAATATCTTCAGCAAACATATATTTCTTGAATGGTTCCCTCTTAGCTTTGAAGTTTATTATAGTTGGCATTACGGATGGATGATTGCTGGATACCCATATCATAGCTAACTCCTCTTCCTCAGCACTTAAGTTTTGACCCTGCTACTGGATATTGACAATATTTGCCAAAAAATGAGCTGGAGACAGTACTTGTCACATTGGTTTTTTTAATGCTTGTAATTTAATTCTGTCCATGTGTAGTTCTGTAGTTCCTTCCAAATTTCAACAGCATCAGCAATACAACAGCTATTTTTCTGTATTTTGTTTAAAGCTTCAGAGATGGGTTTCAGGATGCTCAGCATATGTTCAATATTTCTCTTAAGTCCAATGTTGAGGATTTTGGCCGTGACAGGGCCATCTATTTTATCTTGATTTTCTTCACAAACTGTCATCAGAATAGGCCAGTTCTTGATATACTGCTCAAAACAGTCCACCACAGAGTTCCATCTAACATCTTGTGGGAGGGTTAGCTTGGTTCCACCCATTCTTTTCAGAGCTGCTGCAACAAAATGATTATTACAGAAGTATTTAGCAATTTCAACATTAAGTCTTTATTTCTGGAACACTTAAGTCTTTGGCTAAGAGATGTAGCAAATGAGCACTGCAACCATATGTTATTAGCTTTGTATTCCCTTCCCGCTCTTCTACATTTCTTCTCATCTTGGATACATTTGCAGCATTGTCTGTGACCAAACTGCGTACTAGACATTTAAATTTTTGTTCACGTGTTATTATAGCTTTTATTGCCACTTCTTGTAAGTATTTTGCTGTGTGTGAATTTCCTGACATATCAATTGTTTGTGCAAGGAAGACTTTCCCTTCTTTTGTTGTTATACAAGCACATACAACAGGATCATTGTGGACATTACTTCACCCATCAATACTTAGGTTAACAATTCTACCCTCCAGAGCTGTTGCACATTGCTCCATTTCTCTGTCATACACTTTATCCAGCAGTTTCCCTGCAACATCTGCTCTGCTGGGTGGACTGTATCCTGGTCTCAGTGACTGAACCATATTAATGAAATGTGGGTTCTCAGTCAGACGGAAAGAAGTTCATTGCATAAACAAAGTGGGCAATTTTTTCATCGATTAACTCTTTTTCTACTCTGCTAGTTTTTATCACAAACTTATGTATGGTGGTTCTAGGAGGAAAGGGTTTTTTCTTTCTTTTAGGTGATAGTGATATGTGGCTGTGGGTGTCTGATGATGATGATGCTAATGAAGCACTATCCTGGATGGATAACTCTGAAACTGTAGAACAGGAGGATGGTGACCTTGAAGGTGGATAGTTTCCAGAATCCATGAATTCCCCTAAACAAAAAAGTCAATGCTGTTATTTTATTGTTTATACAATTTCTGCTTATTGTACACAGCACTGCCCCAAAAGGAATATTTGCTTTTCTTCATAACTGTACCAAATGACAGTAACATGCAGTAATAAGAAATATAATTTTGCTCAAACATGACAGTTCAAGGCAGTCTCTAGAAATATGATTCAATAAAAATGTTTACCAACCTGAAGATCCTGCCTGACAGATAATGTACAACAGAAAAGTGATAAACTAAACCAGTTTACATTGCATATTAGTTCTATCATCTGAAGTTGCCCTCATGAAATTAACATTTATAGTCCAAAATCAAATATATGTAAGTTGATAGTATAAGACAGGCACTAAGATTCACAGATAACAGTACAAAATTGTCACATGGGCTATTTGTTTGTATGTATGTTTATTTTCAATATACAGTCTGTACATGGAAATACATCTTCTATATATCCGAAATTGTAAAAGCATAGATCTTGTCATTCCAAAATGGCACATATAGGAGATCTACAGCATTATTCAGCTATTCCTAGAAAGAAGATTGATAAGCATGATAATTTTGTTACTTACAGAAGTTCTAGCCTGTTTGAATAACAACCCATTTTACTGGAACACTATTCCTCATCTAGTACATGATCCAATTACATTTCAAGTTATATATAACTGAGATGAGTTACTTCACCTGCTTAATTAGTTCCAAAATAACAGCCTTAATAATAATTGAAACAAATCCTATTGCCATTTAATGCTATTGCTTAAAAATTACAAGAAAGTTACTGTTACATGGTTCAAGTTACTGTATCAAACAAATGAACATAAAATTAGCCAAATGTATTATAATTGTTTCAAATTTCTAAAAAAGAATGTAGTCATTCAAAAAATCAATTCTGTGAAGACTGCCAAGAGTAATATGTAGATAAAACTGCCTAAAAACAGTTGACATCTAGTAACTACATTCTCTGCAAGTGTACAGTTTGTTACTTTCCACCCAACAGCCTCCAATCAACACCGAACTGTACTGCTGTGATATTACAGGAAATCTTTCATTTCCACTATTGAGGGAGAAATCTTAAAGGCATGAATAATACAAGAAAGAAATGGAAAGCTAGGATAGGTTAAGAAAATCACATGGAAAAAATGGTTACTTTTGCTTCCAGATTATGGTATAAAATGCTTGTACTATCTTTTGTTAAAGAACTGCAATCTCAATGGCTAAAGTACCAGATAGGATAAAAGAATCTTCTGACTATTCACTGGAATTATAGGAGCAAGTCATTATACCTATATCTTCCACTCTACAACACTGTCTTGAATGAATGGAAAATACATTACAACTTTTTCCATCTATTCAAAACTGTAGTGTTATCCTTTTCTATGTAACACTAACAGACATTCAATTAAAACTGACATCTCTTCTTTGCTATGTCTGTTAAACTGAATATTGACCTGCCTAGCAGAAAGTGTTTAATAAAGAAAAGTTAGATGATACTTTTAAGAATGATTCTAAATAATGTTCTGCTTTATGATACATATCAACACTGTGAAGACTTTGAAAAAGAAAAGAAGCGAGCTCATTTTTTCCCCAGACTCATGCAGAAATAAGATACTTGACTGTCTCTAGCCTTTTTCTGTTGAGTCTATGTCTCTAAAAATGGTATTTTTATCAGTAGAATAAAAGTAGAATCTTCTTTATAATTGGAGGATTTTTTATCTGTACAATTTATAGGTAGATTCTGTGGGTCTCATAGCTTAAAAAGTAGGAAAAGTATGAAAAAAAGAAATAAAAAATCACAAGTGGCCTCAGAACAAATTTTTAAACACTTCACCCATCCAACCACGTTGACTGAGAAGTATCTGAACTAGAGACTTCATACCAATCCAGGGTCCTCTACCCACAAACACATTTAAGGACAGTTCGAACAAGCTGCAACTTAACAATACTGACTCACTCTCCGCTCTTGATCATACTTGTAAAATACATTTCAAATGTAGGTTACATCCTTTATTAAATTCTATCTTTTCCAGATTTGAGTTAGACGCTCTCCAATAACTTAAGCTGGTTATCACCAATAGAAAAAAATAAACATAAGCACTGTATCTAGGATACCAATGTCCTAGCAAAAATAAAAAATCATTTGTTTGGAAAATCAGGTATGGATGTTTCCATGACCATCTTGCCCAACTACACTCAGACAGCTACACTGTCTGAGCCAAAATAAATACTAGAATAAGAAAAAATCAACTATATCCTCCTCCAAAACTATACATGAGGCTGCATCTAGTACATTCAGTACCTATTGCACTGGTATTTTAGGGAAAACAATACTGTGGTCTGAACAATTATTAAGTTCAATAAAGGGTGATGAAACCCTTCCTTATAGCAAATAAATAGTCCAGGTGTTTAAATGAAAGTTGCAAAGCAGTACAGAATGCACATGTCTGGAAAGGTATACACAGTCATAATGCTACGACTTGTAATGCCTTTCAAAATATTCAAATCAGAATAAACTTTGATTATTCTAGCTATTATGTGCATATCAATTTCTATCTGAGTGCAGTCCTGTAAAAAAGAGTGACGTTTTACAGACTGGCAACTAAAATTAACTTGCATTGAAGTAGTTATCAGACTTCAGCCTTGGGAGTTTTTCTGGATACGTTGTTTATTTAATAGGTAAATCTGCATCCAATCAAGTGCAGGTAGTCCTTGACTTACAACAGTTCATTAAGTGACTGTTTGAAGTTATAACCACTGAAAAAAGTGGCTTCTGACCGTTTTTCACACTTAGCTGTTATAGCATTTCCATGGTCACGTGATCAAAACTCGGATGCTTGGCAACTGACTCATGACGGCTGTAGTTTCCTGATGTCATGTGATCACTTTTTGTGACCTTCTGACAAGCAAAGTCAAGAGGGAAGCCAGATTCACTTAACAACTATGTTACTAACTTAACAACTGTGGTGATTCACTTAACAACTGTTGCAAGAAAGGTTGTAAAATGGGGCAAAATTCACTTAACAATTGTCTCGGTTAGCAACAGAAATTTTGGGCTCAGTTGTGGTCCTAACTTGAGGACTATCTGTACCATACCATATGTAAAGAGATACTATAAAGAAAATTAAGGCTTTTAAATTAACTATTTCAAGTGGATTATAATATTACAAGGTTGTTCCAACATTTTTAGTTAGCAATTCTTATTCATATAGTGTACAAACAGCCTTTTTCATCTCCTGTCTGATTTCTCATCCTTGGATGAACAATTTCTAAAGGAGCAAAAAGTCTGACTTACCCACTGAAGTACAATTGTAAATTAATGCTTTGTATTTAAAAAGCTTTTAATGTAAGTGTTCTATTATTCCTATTATCAGAATTCCTTTATATTGTCGTATTAATCTGCCCTAATTCAAAATTCCAATGGGGTTTTTCTATAGTCTTCGTGCCTCTGCCATAACAGAAGTCTAACCGTGTCCACAACATTATACAATAAGAAATATAATTTGACTTTCCTTTTAACATATAGATATCAAGCAAGATGATCTACTAGAGCACCATATTTTCTGGTGTATTACTGACATTCTGTTCACCAAAACAAAAAGCCAACCAACCAACCAACCAAAAATGGCATTAAAAAAAACCCCACTGAAACATCCCAGGTTATGAGCTGGTATATATATGAAAGATATCCATGAATTGTATACCATATAACTTAATATATTAAATTTCAAAATGCTGAGGTTCAGAGCCTTTCAGACCGCCAGCTTCGCTAGCGTTTTTCTCTTCATAAGATAAAACACTAGTGAATGCCATCATTCTTAGCTTGGAAGACTCCTCCAAATTGCACAATTTGGGGAAGGAACCTTCTTGAACCATGGGAATAGGACTTAGATGCAGAAGAATGAAGTGAGGTGACAGAAAAGTGGACCCAGAAATGGTGGTACAGGGACAAGGGTCTGCATTCTGCTGGACTTAGCCGATTGATGCTTCTAGTCTTGTGGCAAGTTTCTGCATGCAGGGGAAACTGGGCCTCCTGCATTCCCTGATGCAGAACCACAATGACAAGAGCTCAGAGCAAAGCAAACACATGGGTGCCTTGCTTAAATGACTGCAGCGATTTATGATTGAAATTCCAAGCTCAATTGTGGCTGTAAGTCAAGTACTACATGCACTTTCACCCTTTCTACTATCACCTCCTTCCCCAAGATATAAATATTGTACTATTTGTTTTATGTAACACTTTCTCCTGCCTAACACAATCTCAATCAGTCTCCAATCCAGCCCTTTTCCTCCTTCTCCAATATAATCCTTCCATTTGCAACTCCACTGGTGGAAACACCTTTCTTCCTTCTCTTCACCTCTATCCAATTAAGCCTTCTCTTTCCCCATTCCTACAAGGTATTTGGGTCATTTGAGAGGATTTTTTGGCAGTTACTAGGAAAATATCTACTACCACTACTATTTACAATTTAGGTGATATTAATTAACTTGTTTTATCCTGGTTTTCAATAAATTCAAACAATATTTAAGTAACATATCTCTGAACAGTTAGCTATACCCATAAAATGTTGCTTTGAACAAGTAGAACAGGAATTTCAACCAAGTGAAAACACTCTCATGATTCGTAAACTGGAAAAAAAACATTTCCTCTTTTCAAATCCCAAAATACTTCTGAATTTAAAATGAATGCACGGCCTAAATGAACGGCCTAAAGGACACAAAAACTCTCGCACGAAGGGAATCCTCAGTCCTGTCAGCGACTGAGAGAAAAAGGACTGAGGAATCATGGGGATTGGAGGCGTGTCCCCAGCACGAAGGAAGGTATCTGGAACTTTTTCTCTCAGTTGCTGTCAGGAAATGAGGGCTAACTCCCCACCTATGGATTGTGGGAGCAACGCTGTGGAAAAAGACTTCTTTAAAAATTTAGAGAAAGAGGATACTGTTAGATAACTGGATTATCATTTCAATAGTCTGAAATCGAATGCAGAAGTAATGCTTTTAAAACTTTTAAATAAAAAATGTTCCTTAAATAGATCTGACTAGGCATGAAATTAATTATAATTAGTATATTTTAGCAATAGCAGTAGCACTTAGACTTATATACCGCTTCAGTGCTTTACAGCCATTTTGATGGGTTATTGCTGGCTATCCGTGTCATAAACAATTCTTTGTTTAAAATATTTCTCCTATATTGAATACTGAAAATAATGACAAGAAAATGAGTTGGAAATACTTCATGTTAATGTCTGCATTTAACTCTGCCTTTGGAAAATTTAATTTAAAATCTTGGTCAATTCCTTTCGCACTTCAACAAAACAGCCAAAATGAAACAATAATTTCTTTCCACTTAGTTCAAAGAGCTATGGGAATAAGCTCAAGGGAGACTGCATATGTTTGTATGTTTGCTTTAGCCCCATCTTTTTTAAAAACTGGATACAATTTTTCAATCTCTACTTTTGTATACTTCAATATTTAATATTTAATTAGAATTACTGAATGGCTTGTGGTAGAATCAAGTCCTCTTGCTTTCAGAACAGCCGTTGCCAAATTATAATTGTATAGCAGGTATGTTTTGCAATTTCAGCATTATTATCCTTACTTCTGGAACTGCTGAAGGATATCCCACAAAGTGGTATTTTATTGGTTTTGGTCTTCTTGATTTCTGTATCTCTTCTCATCCTGATATCTTCGCATCATTATGACAAAAATGCATATTAGCCTTTTAATAAAAATATTTTTACAGTTTGGAATTCTTGCTAGCATCCAATAATGTATACATTTATGTCTCAATAATTTAAGTAAGGAAACAATCCTCTTTTTCGTTTGATTCAAAAACATACACGACTGGATTATTGTGAATATGGTCACATAGTTCAACCAATAGCGGTTCCTTCCAGATTTGCACACTTTTCTATTTTCTTCTTATATGTTTTATCCAATAATTTCCTTATAATCTTTGTTTTGCTCTAATGGGCTGCATCCTGGCAAAGAGACTATATTGTATCAACGATGTGTTCTCATCCATACTTTGCTGCATAAAAAGAGACCCTGTTTTCATCAATTACCTCTTGCTGTAATCTGTTATCATAAATTTATCTATGCCTATTTGTGGATAGTAGAATTTTATTCTTCTTTTTCCAGTTTTTCTTTTTTCAAATATTTTCTGACATATTTGATGTAATTGAAACATTTTTAATCAGGTAATTCTAAAATGTTAGGCACTGATGTTATGATTGCAGTCAGTTAGCAGAGTCCTGTATAGATTCTCCTAAATAAAAAAAAAACATCATTAGTACTATGGTCTTTTAAATTGAATTCTTTGTTATATGCACTAATAAAATGTACTTACTGTATAAAAGAAATGTGCATATTTTTATTTCAATTAAATAAAAATGGAAGTACTGATTGGTTTTATTTATACACAATTCAAAAATTTAAACCAACCTCAAAACAGAGAAAAGTAAACAGTCCCAATTTTGAAAAATTATGACAACAGTATTTACTGACCTGAAGATCTTGCATGTGCAGACTTGACTCGTTTTGCTTTCCAGTTATCTTCAAAGAGGACCAAGCCTCATGGCGCTTCATTTGGATACTCAGGGCTTGCATTTCTTTGTTACACTGTTTGCATTTTGTGTGCTTGCCCATCTTATTTACAGATATAGAAACATAATTAACATATTCCCAAATGTGATCCATTTACTGCCTGCTGCTATAGAAAGTTGTTTCTTTTATTATTTTGTCAATAAATCTCAAATAGATCTATAATTAAAATTAGAAACAGATCCCCCAGGAACGTAGGAGTAATTTCAGTTGAATTTGTTCACTTTGTTTCTTTCCCCTATCCCTTATATATACATATATATTTGATAGATTCTGCCTAAATTCAACCCACCCTCCAAAATCCTCTGATCACTGCCTTTCTTGTCTTTTACTGAGGGAGAGGGGTGAGAAAGATTTGACTATGTTTGTCCATGAACATGGGAACTCTTGTCTCCCTGTAGCATTCTTAGCTATGCTATTCAGAGAACACAGAGTATCATCATGCTGAAGCCATTTATGTCCTAATTTTTTAAAAAGAAGTACCCTAATTTTACTTATTTATATAATAATGTACATGCTGCGTCCTAAGATTGTCTGTAGTAAAATTGAAGTCGTTTACCAGGGTGGGGAGGAGGAATATATTCAAAGAAAACGTTTACCTCTTGGATTTTTTTTCCCTCCAAAGAAACCCATACCAAAACCGCATGTATACCGGCCCAATACAAAAAGTAATAGAAAATTTCTTCCTTAAAATGTTAGGTCCAGGATTTTGGTTCATTCTATATTCCCAACACCAAGCCAGTTTATTCTGAAGAGGGGTTAATGAGGGAGTAGAAGATGCAGTGGTTAAAATGACCCAACATACCCAAAGAAATGATATGAAAACAAGGACACTTGGTTTAAAGTTAGTAGTCAAATTTTCCAAGGACGTCCGTTTTTTAAATACTAAATAGCCAAATAAGTGTTTTTAATGACCTCCTTGAGCTAACCCGTATCACCAACAGGATCCAAATTAGTGTTTATCATTTTTGGTCTGTAACGTCACTTGGTTCTTGGCTACTAACCTTTCATGTTATTCTTGGATTTGTCAGTTTGCTTGCCTGTGGGGGTTTGGGTTTGCTGCCCCTGCCCACTGGAAGAGGCTGCCTGCTGTGCGGCTTTCTGCTTTAACATTGTCCAGTCAAATGTGTAGTCGTATTGATGATTCAGGGTCCTACAGAGGGTACAATTTAAAAAGTAAGAAAACCATCACTGAAATATAATACTTGAATTGCTGTTGCATGAGCAGGTTTAAATGGCATTCAAAATGTAGCATTTTGTAAAACAATGAACATGAGGCAGGGTGGTGGTTAATAATTAAAATCTGCTTGCAGCAACTTTCAAAGTCCTCTGTACTCTAAAAAAGTACAGCTTTGGCTCAAGTGGAAAGAGTCCCATGCATAAAGTCTATAAAGCCCTTCAAACTGGTTAATAGGGGAAAGGGAAATACCAATCTTTTCCCCCATTTCTCTTTGAGTTGAACCCTGCACTAAGTGCATGGATAAACTGCAATTCTGCAAATGACCACGTACAACTATTGCGATCTTGATCACTCACTTTAACCTCCTCTGCAGTCAACATTAATTTTGAGCAAATTCAGCACTGCAAAAAAAATAGATTCACTAACGGTTACAGCACAGTACTAATTTCAAGTGTAGTTTATGTTGAATTGACTAAATTATGATATAACCGACCTTTGTAGATCAAAGAAAATACTTCCTAAAAATGGTTGTTGCAGAGTACAGCTTGCTTAGTTCCAAAATGGCTGATATATACCATTATAGCCAATCATAAAACAGACATCACAGCGGAATAAGAGGTAGGCTACCCAGACACAAAATCATTTTGATACAGTATCAGGAACGGATATCTTCCCAATGAAGTCTGTTTCTAGTTTATCCAAATTTCTTTTACGTATTTTTATATTTTCAGCCAAACTTCTAGAATGATAAGAATGTTATCTAGCCAAGCTAACCATGTGAACAACCACTGTTGTTAAAACTGTTCTATTTGAATATTCAAGAAGTATCCTACAAGACCAACCTGAAAAGGATACGGAATAGCTGCCTCAGATACATATAATCAGGAGCTTCTTCAAAGCGCAGGCCACGGCAGTAGTTCAGGTACATTGCAAATTCTGCAGGAAATCCCTGTAAACAGAAGAAATCAGTACAAGAATTGGAGGCAGAATCCCCACAATTTTTATACTCAGAAATTTAGTTCTATATCATTATTTTTTAGAAAATGGTAAGTAATGGACAAAAGAAAAAGTGACACTAAAAATTAAAGATAGATCAATTATAACTACTGTAAAGACAGTTCCACTAATACATGCAGTTAAACATCTATATAATATTAATTAAACCTTCCAAAATTACTGGCTTATTTACAAAAGAAAATATGATTCATTATCAAAGACTTAACATTTTAAAAACAGTTTGTACCTTACACAAAACTTCAACAGGAGTAGACATCTTCTTTTCACTAATCTTTTCATATTTCTGCTTCTTTGTTGCAGCCTGCAGAAAATATGGATATATATAAATCAGGGGTGCCAAACTTGATTTCATTGAGGGCCACTTCAGGGTTGTTTGACCTGGGGGGCGGGGTAGAGTGGCCAGGGTGGGTGTGGCCAGCTTGATTGCACTCATGTTGGGGGTGCCTGTGGTGGCCCAAGTGCTCTGCTAGCGAAAATGGAGCTCAGGAAGGCCACATGCGGCTCTCCCAAACTCTGTTCTTGCTGGCAGAGGATTGCAGGAGGCTGTTGCAGCCGAAAACGGAGCTCGGGTGGACAATATGCAGCCCTCTTGAGCTCCATTTGTGCTGGCAGAGCCACTGCAGGCTGTCCTTCACTGTTTCCAGGGCGGCCCCACGGGCCAAATCTAAGCACCCCTCGGGCCGGATCTGGCCCCCGGGCCTTGAGTTTGACATCTCTGATATAAATGGAACAATACTACTCTATTTTTCACACCATAAAATGCATCTAGGTTTAGAGGAGGAAAACAAGAAAAAATATATCAGGTGGAGCCTGAGAGGACACAGATAGGTGTCCTTTCATGTGCCAGCTCTGCCTATTGACTCCTGCATTGCGGAAAAGAGACAGAAGAGGCAGGCAATGACAAAGACAGAAGAGGTGGGGTTCAGCATTGTAAAAGGACCACCCCGCCACGGCCCAGGATCGGCACTGTTTCCACCCACTCAGGGGGTGGGGGTAGGATTACATTTTATAGAGCGAAAAATACAGTAGTTTTTTATTATCATAGATCTAAAGGAAATTACCAAGTTTCAGAATTCACTGCAAAAAGAATAAAAATCTTTATTACATGTTTTACTGAAATTTAATTAGCTCATGATAGGATTATATGGTTGTTTCTAGTATTTTTCCTATAGTCAGATTATGAGTAAATATAGAAATCTCATAATGCTCTTGGTATTAGATTGCATTTGATAGCTTAACACTGCCAGCACAAATTGCTTACTACCATCAATATACTCAAAATCATCATCTGAATTATATAACCTCTTGAGAAAGTACCAACAGATTTCTCTCTCTCACACACACATACTTGTACATTATCTCAATGAATGAATGCATGCATATCTCTCATTTTTAAAATCATAATACACCATCCTGAAGATGGAAAGGCTGCAGTACTTTAAGCAAGGCCTGAGGATAATCAAAGTTTTTTGGACAGGGCACACTTTTCCGTAACTTCTCCAAATCATTATTCAAACTGCACATTGCCCTTTAAGACTATCTCATCCCTAATGTCTTTCTCTGAGCATCTTCTAAGGTATTTGTCAGAAATAAGCAAATAAAAGAAGCAGCCTA
This sequence comes from Masticophis lateralis, assembly GCA_030761175.1. Classification (NCBI taxonomy): domain Eukaryota; kingdom Metazoa; phylum Chordata; class Lepidosauria; order Squamata; family Colubridae; genus Masticophis; species Masticophis lateralis. The sequence goes on from JAUDYJ010000002.1 coordinate 99,220,468, forward strand.
GACTATACTCAGTTTATACCTATGTGTAGGGTGCCATATCATGCCAGAGATTCTATTAATTAAACATACCTTTAATCCTTGCCACGGCAGGCTGGTTCTGTTAAAGTACATCAATACATATCCTAATGACTCCATATCATCACGACGACTAAGGAAAAAAGTTTTATGTGCTTATTCATAAATTGCGTAGCATCACTTCTCAGATCTCAACAAGTTATGAAAATAAACTGTCAGTAAAATGTGCAACACACTAATATGCAGCAGTAATAAATAAGATTTACCAAATTTATTTGTAGAACTGTAAAGTTATGCATATCTTATTCTTTCTAATTCTTGTTTTTCTTAAAGACAGTATTCCCTGTTTCCCCGAAAATAAGACATCCCCGGATAATAAGACCAATTGGGCTTTGCAGCGCATGGCAATAAGATCAAATGCTTATTTCAGGGTTCAAAAAAATATAAGGCAGGGTCTTATTTTCAGGAAAACATGGTAGCAATACACTTCACATTTTAGCAAACTGCTTAACTATTACAGAAAACTGCATACCAGTTTTCCTAGCAAATCCAATTTTCTATTTTGCTATTTTTCTCCTTATCAAATGCTAACTTCTAAATTTTGGATTATCTTGGAGTACTGAGAGAATAAAATAATAATCAACAAATTTTTTATAATATACATATTTTATGCAAAAATAACTATTAACTTTAGACTTCAATAATTGCTGAAATTGTTTTTCCTTATTTTCCAATCATTTTCTACTTTGGTCAACAACTGTGCATAAAACAAGCTCCATGAGGTCCATTCAGCCCCATATCTATCTTGGTAATAGTACAACAGTGAGATCATAAAAGCATGACAATTGTGTAGGCATAATAGCAAAGCACATAACAGCAAAACTGTTATGAATAATTCTGATTCTTATTCTACATAAAATATAACTGAAAATATTCAAAAGCTAAATTTAACCATATTAATTTTGAAAATTTATGATAAAAATACTGATTCCAGAAATAATCCAATTTTTATACTTGATGACTGATACTATAATGCCAACAAAGGCATCAGAAAACATGCTAAGTCCAAAAGTACTATGTTAGAAGAAGTTGAACACAATTTAAAAATGACAAACTATCACCAGAATGAAGGAAAAGGTATTAATTCACATATTATGAAATGTGTATGAAAACTCTTGGTCTGTTAAGGAAAAATTTAACTTCACCTGAAGTACTGTATTTCAGGGCTGAGAATCTTATTAGATATAAATTAATTACATAAAAAATAAATTATTTTAAAAACAGCAATCTCTCCAGAGGATAAGAACAAAGAAATCTTAAGTTTTAAGGTCTTTAAGAAATAATTTTAACTTGAAAACATATGCTATTTCTGATCAAAGTTTTTCCACTTTTATTTAACATTGGCGTTTTGTAGGAATCATATAAGGATGGTTTTATGTTGGATATCCGCTCTGCTGTTAACTAGTTATATCAAATGACTTTACTTGTTAAGGCAACTTATTTAATTACAGAAATTGCTTGCATACTTACCTCTGTTCAATGCCAAGATGTGCATTAATGCTTGCATATCTAGCTGTACCAGTGAGATTTTTGTCTTCTCTATAAGGTATGTGTTGCCTTGTTCTGTTGTCCCGATACTTTTTGGCCAACCCAAAGTCAATAAGGAATAACTTTAAAATAGATAAAATAGATTCAAATTTCCAGATGGCATTTGGAAATATCATCAGAACTTTTAAGTAGATGTCTAATAGATAATTCAGACCAACAAAATTAAATTAAATTATAATTTAAAGGAAAGGGAAACAAAACCACAACTCTTAATTATTACTTGAAAAAAATATATAAAATGGACTTAAAATTTCTCATCTATTTGGAAAAAACAAATACAATTATTCAAAATGAGTTTTACTGCAAAAATTGTGGATTGTATTACTTTCTTATGAATGTTCTATACGTTGGCATGCCATTAGAGACTGTAAGGATTGGAGAGAAATAAAATATGGTAAAATAAATAAATAAAGCTAGGCCACATAAATTTTAACATATACAAAGCCAATTTTATGAAACTGTTTTCAGTTAATTTCTCAAGTAATTTTGCTTTTCTGCTAATTACTGCTATAATTTGTTTCTATTACACTGAAGCATTCTTTTATATTATCAAAAATATTTGAATATGTGAATTCAATGCCAAAGTGTCACAGAATATTTTATTTTATATTTTACTAATTAAAGGACCATCAAATTTAACTAAAATGTTCAGTTACAAATAAACTGAAAGTTGTTATATGTGGCAGATTAAAAGTGTAATAAATAAGTTGTCTAATTAAAAAAAATATCTATTTTGTTCTACAGAAAACTAAGACTAGACTAATAGAGTAAGACAATTTTTAAGAGTCCATTTTAGGAAGTGTACAAAAACTCTTAGTAATTCCTATACATTTTTTTGCAAAGTATCTAAAGCTAATACAGAAAAAGAATTTAAAGGAGAAAAAGTGTTTCCTAAAGTAAAAGCACCAAATAATTGACAAAACTAACATTTAGAAAACAACTGAAAACAATAATTTAATAGATGTTCAGGTTACTAGTGTCCTTAAGGAACATTTTATTATAAGCTTGTTTAATAAACAAGCAAGTAAATAAATAGTTGTTGGGCCTTTACAATTTGCCATAGTGAAGAAGTTTAGACACAATGAGAGGAAGAAAGACAGCATTTAAAGCAGGGTCAACAGGCATCATTACACACCAACATTTCTCTAATAGAACTTATTTTTAAAAATGCATCTTAAAAGTTAAAAAATGATTAACATTTACTGAGTTCTCAAGCACAAAAACTGACTTGGATATCCCATGAGATTTTGCTCTTAAAAGTATTAATTTTGAAGATCAATGAGTATTAACCTAGTGTGTCGCAGGCATAATACTGTTGACTCCTGATTTAAAGTTAACTGAACACTTGTGTTTATATTATAGGTGAATGTGGATGGATGACACTTAACCATGATAGATGATCTGAAAACAGTACAAAACACAGAATACCTAGTTGATTCAAATAAGTAAATCTTATAAAGTTGAAATATTAGTAGGCAAATTAGTATTTTATGAGATCCTTCTCTTTATTAGCACAAAGCAGGAAAGACATTATGATTTTAAAAAAAGTATTATAAAAAACGTTGACAATATAATTTTCAGTTATTTATTTTCTCTTTCTCCATCTCTGATTTGGACAAATGCAAGGTATAGAAAGGCCACGCTCTTATAAAGCACTGGATAGATTATGGCGAGGAAATAACTCTGCCATGTAACTTTTCCATGATAATATATTCTTACAATCTCAAGACACCAAAGCCATGCTTCATTACTGGGGAAAATAATACTAGGGAGCAAAGTTACCTAGCAACATAATAACACTCCCTCTTAAATTGCTTTGGTTGACAAGTGAGGATATTACTTTTGAGATTAGATATAACACTATTCCACCCAATAAACCACACTTCTCCAAGCTACTGCCTTCACATCTTCCTAATTTACCCCCTCCCCCCAATCAAATGAATGACTGCATGAATCTTGCTGATTTAGTTTCAGAGTAAATAAGGAAACCCAGTCAGAACTGGAATGACAGACAAAGCAGGGAAACTCAATGGTTCCAGTCTGAATCTGGCAAAGTGCTTCTGCTGTTTACACTGGGATAAGGGCTCTTATTTGTACTATTCTATTTTCCAAGATAGCACATTTTAACACAAAAAGGATATTGTTATTTATAGTACAAAATATATCTATTTTATATTTAGCTAAATCAATTTTAGAACAAGAAGTATCACTTCCTTGTTAATTAACATAGGACACAGTCTTCACACTGGCTCAATTATTATTTCTGGCATGACCTGATCAAACCAAATGGTTCTTAATAACTCAATGAGTCTCCAAGTTTACCCTTCTGCCTTCTACCTCACCCGCATACAATAAAGAAAAGGACTTCAGCCAACTTCATTTTTAAAAGCTTTTTTTTTTACTTCAGGTTCAGTTTTTCAAAAAACTTTTATTAAATACAAACTGATGAACGTGCATGTAAACCTTGTTTAAACAATCCAGTTTAAACAGCTGACTTGTTAATCTCCTATTCTTCTGCAAGTAGCCAACTCCTATGACAATTGAGAGCAGTCTCCTAACATTCTCCTCTGCAGAAAGATATATCATAAAATCCTAAAACCCAGCCTGGGGCTATATTGAAGTTTGAATAAGTTCCAATGTTATAAATTAGATAGGTACTTTAATTTGAACCACAATACAGCATAAAAGGATGCTGCATGTAATGAAAACTATTCCAATTGCCACATTTCTAAATTCATGGGCCCAAAGCATCTTAATAAAATTAATGTTTAAGAAATAAACATTTATTGTTTAAGGAGCTAAGAAACTACTAACTAAAATTTGGTAAAATTTTAATACAATACAATTACTTTAGTTTTTTGATCTATACTCAAAATTTTGTTTAAATTTACTGCTGGAAACAAAGCATTTTTTGGAAAAAGTATAATAGTATAATAGGTCTCGATTCTCCCCATCTAAAATGCATTTTTTCCCAAACATACTGATTGCATTAATGAAGAGGGAGAGAAATCTCATCAAGACCTACTAACAGACCATGCACTCAGAGGCATCTCTAATTCTTTACGATACATTCTGTATCCTCGTCATATTTCAGATCACAGAGCTACTCTTCTAGGGTTAATACGAAGTTTGGGCCGTTATCCTTAATCATATTAACATACATAAAAGAAGAACCTTTTATCTTATGACAGTCACTTAGTAATGTTACATGTTTGCCAAGTATGTCTGAATAATGCCAACATAAGGTGCTTTTTGCAAATCTACATGTTTTCCGAAATAAAATAAATGCATATGAGTTGGGATTGAGGTTGGAATAGAGACAGTTTCAGACCTGGTTTAATCCTGAGAAAGATGGGTCCTGAGAAGTACTAACAGTCATGCTTCTTTTCCTCTTCCCCACTGGAGATTCTAAACACTGAACAAACAATAGAGGGTGGCAGTGCATCAAACAGTATTGCTTACATTGCAACAATGGCTGGCGCAGACAGGCAACACCGAGGCGTTAGAGAAAGAATAGGGTAGCCAAATGCCATCCTTCTTCCACCAAGCACTACAGTTTTCCAAAGGAGAATCGTATGATACAGAAAAAATTTAGATGTGGCAAGATAAATTTGAGCATGCCACTTTAAAATGACACTGCCTTGAACAGGGATAGCAATGGCAATATTTGGCTTAATAAAGAGTAATTTTGGCTTTTACATATGTACTGCCCTTCCCCCAAACAACATGTGGGAAATAAATCTTCAGTAAGGAAGAGGTAGAAGGCATTTAGTCACCTTAAGTTCACTTTCGTAAGCATGCAGGGCTTTTTGTAGGAGAGGCTCAAGAAGATCATATATTAGGAATAAGGCAATTCCTAACACATAACATTTAAAAATAAATTTTAGAGATACAGTATTCCAATTTTATTGCCTATATTTTAGTTTATTATGAACATAATTTATTGGAACATGATTAACAAAACAGCCTCACCAACCATACCATGTACAATGGACATGTGATACAAAATCCATCTGTATTTTTGATAAAAGGATGAAAACCATATTAATGTTTAAAGAAACTGCTGATTTCACACTTTTAAAGCTTTAAATTCTGTGTGGATTAAACAAAGGGGGTTATAATCTTATGTATAGGATTATTTGTAACATCGAATAAGTATCTAAAATTTAATGCTTGTCACTCTTTATCTAAATGGCTGATAGGACTGAAAAATGTGGTTCTTTTTTTCACTATTCCAATGTGACTCTAAAAAAGTCACCTAACAAAGCACAACATTTTTCAGACCACATTTCCACGTCATAACAAAACAAAGTGTTGCAATGCCAGCTCACTATATCTGTCAAAGTATATGGAGAAATGGCCCAAAAAGAGAAGAAATATCAAATCAAGACTGGTTTAATTTTTTTCTAGTTATACTTCCAGTTCTTGTCAGAAAATTAAAGGACTGCATTAAAGAAACAAGAATGTGAAATTTCGAGATAAGGTTCAATAGAAATAGGACTGACAATGTCTTTTAAATTTGACTTTTGCAATTTCTTCTCACCCCAACTCCCCAAAGTTGTTTAATGCTTCACTGAACGCCTTTAAAGCAGAATTCAACAGGTTGCTGTTGGTTTGATTTTGCTCTCAAGTAATGGCTCCAAGTTGGCATTCATACAGGCAAACAAAGGTAACATTTTATAGCTAAAAATATTGAAAAGGTAAACGCTGATGGCTTATGAAGAACCAATCTGTATGGGAATGTTGCTGCCAATATATTCAGTTCACATACATTTCCCCAAACTTCAGAATTTCTATTTAACAGCATGCTTTAAATGCATTGCCAATGCTGCCTGTCTGCTCGAGCTCAATGTAAAGTATCACAAAGTTTACTCTCGCAAGCTAGCCAAGAATATTTCCAACCAAGTTTCAAAAGAAAACATGCATTTCCAGCTCAATTTCTATCATCCCCTTCTACCCCCATTTAAAATCCAATAAAATATTAAAATTCAGTAAGCAAATGTTAACCTATACCTACCCATTAACTGCATTCTGAACTTCCATAGGCTTGTGATTGCACAGAACACAGTTGCATAAACAAAGCTCTGTAATATTACAAACCAATATTTCTTTATAAGTTGATTCTACTCAATTAAAATCTAGATAACTGGAAGTCAAGAATCAACCATGCTAGTAAATACAGCAAACAATACAAAATCCCAGTTTATGGCAAGCTGTGCTACTGTAATTCACTGACTTTGAATAATGGGATATTTATATAAATGAGAAATATAGGTTATGTAACATACCGATTTGCTAAATTAAGGTCTGAAAGTTGAAATCATATAATTTGCTTGCAGTAGTATGACTGAAAATCTCATCTCTTGATGAATACTATTAACCAATAGCTAACTCAAGCAGCACAACTTTTCAATAAACTGTATTTTATGATAACCTTTTTCATGCAAAAAAAAGTATTAGACTGACCTTATTACAGTGACGTCCAATACCCATTAGAAAGTTATCTGGTTTAATGTCTCTGTGTATAAAATTCTTTGTATGCACATATTCAATTCTACTGATCATCTGTAAACAAGAAGAAAATTGGTCAAATGTAAAAGCATTTCAGGTATGATTTCAATAGTAATCTGTCCTATAATTAAAAAAATGTTTGCATCAACCTATTACCTGAAAATAATTTAAACCAGTTAATAAACAGACTCAATATTTTGTAAATGAATGGTTTTCAACATTAGATAATGAGAAAAGGAACACTATCTTATGGAGCTATCAACACTCCTAAAAGTGGAGATACACAGTCTAAGTAAATTAAAAGACCAGTCCACCTCAACATCTGGCTGAGTGTCTATATGCTAGTGTAATACCTTCTGTGGAAAACAGCCTTCCCACAAAATCAGTTACTTTCACTCTGGGCACCCTGCAAAAACCATGTCTAGTTTCATCTATCAGATGTCTGAGCCTGATGCTACAAAGGAATCTTGCTGTAGAGGAAGGTTAGTTCAGTGTGAAAGTTATGTTGGAACTAGGATTGATCAGAGCTGTTAATGTGGGTAATTAGACTGCTAGTTCTATCGCCCGCTAAGTATGAATAGGCAGCAATATAATGAATGAATGTAGGTACAGGAAAAAATAAGATTGGGAAATGGCTTGGATGCGTGCATACTCAAATAGCTAGTAGGAAAAGATACAGGAACAACTCCAATTTTATTACATGTATTGGACTAGGGGCTTCTTTTCAAATTATCATCTACCCAAAGATATCAAGGTGACAATGAAGACAATTCCTCTAAAGAAAATATCCATCTCTTAAGTGTCACATATCTGTTGTTGCTTAAGCATTTATTATCCAGAACTGAATTTTGTTGAAAGTACTGATTTGGCATGTATTATTGAGACTTAGCTGACAGAAGAGAGATTCATGGGATAGGACTGGTGGGCATAGTTTCTAGCAAGGATAAACAACACATAACTCTTTTGCCCGCTCTCATCATGACTGCAACTAATAGTGCAGCTTCCTATCATTTTGAAATGAAAGGTTCAAGCTTCCAAACTCCTCTCAAAATTTTTCCTCATGAATACAAGCAAGATAACCCATCCATTTCATGGCCCTCAACTGTCCCAATTGTTTTGTTATTATGGATTCTCTGTGGTTTGTAAATATCACGATGTAAACAAAGTATATCTAAATCTTGCCTCTCTTGGTTTAGCAAATCAATCAGGGCAGAGCCTAATGCCAAATTTCAAGAGACTTATTCTTGCCAAAACATGGTGTTATTGGACTATCCTTGTATACAACAGGCAATAGTTTTTGGATTGTTTTAATTGGAAATTGAATGGATGGAGTTCTATCATTGCTGCTTAACCATTCAACTCCAAGAACCATTCAACTTCAAGTACCCTTGAAGCACACCCGATTCTATATAATGTGATAGATGAGAACAAGCTGGAATTAAATTAATACTAGATAGAGATAATGTTAAATTAATACAAGATAGAGATAACATTGATAAACAGGAAACACTGTGATTAAAATTTAGGCTATTTAGAATGGAATTCCACTCCCACTTCAAGTCCATAATCTTCCTTGATCCTTGTCACTGGATGCAGAATTGGAGATGAAGAGCTGCCAGCTTTTGTTTTTTATTAATTTTTTAAATTTTCTTTTAATACAAAACATTCCATCACTCATCAAACAGTATGACGTCTGGGTAACAGTTAAAGCTTACCATCATATTCATTATTTATATCTACGCTTATTTTACTATTAATACTTAACATATCTATTATCACAACATTTTGAGCGGTTAGCTCTTCAAGGTACTTCAGACAAGAAACACAAATCAGAGTATCAGCATCACCTTTTCTGTAAGGTTATAACAGAACCTTCAATTTGGAAAGCACTTCTCCCCTCTTATTTTTATTTCCTAGTAAGGGTCCCTTCTGAGAGTGCCCTCTTTCCTTCTGTGAGCTGAGACATCTTTTGTGTCCTCTTTCCTTCTGTGGGCTGAGACATCTTTTGCATAACCATTGTCACAGCTGAGCCTTTTTCTCTTGTCTCTCAAGGTTATTCTCACAGACCATGACAAGAGTGCATTTACACAATTACAGTTGTTGGGCTAACTGTAATCCCTCTTGATTTTTTTTTTTTTTTGGTGGATATCCATGTTACTTCCTATCATGACCACTGATTTTTTTCCCTATGATGACTATTTTTGAAAACTGCCCAGAAGTTGTAATGAGTACAAACTGCAAAGTAAAGGGATCACATGATGTTGGAGTGAAAGATTTTATTGGTTGCTGTTTGCTTACTAAATGCAGTTTAAGCTATTATTATTAATCAGATATGTACAAAATCTAAATGGAATATTCAGGCAGCTCTGAACTCTGCTGTTCCTCTGGATCACACCAATCTCAATTTAGTCCAACAGTTTTCCTAAAGTAAAACTGATGAACTGGAAGTATTTTATGCTGTTCTTAACAAACTAAAGTTGGATTATATCTAGATCTAGTGCGATCCAAAGAAAGAGAAAAATTCCACAGTTCTCTCCAGATGTCTATTATTCATATGCTTGACATTAATCTTTAAAGTTTAAAGAGCTGATGATTATCCTGTCTTCCAATAAAATCTGCTGAATAGGCTCTTCTGAAGAAGCTCTTAAATATCTTAACTATCTGATGTGTGAAAGAGTGTCTTCTATATTGCTTCATGGCCTACATTTAAAAGATCCACTGAAACATTTTGCTAGGTTTTAACAGTTAATTTATTAATTTTCATATGTTTTAACTTTCTGGATTGCAAAATTTGTTTCTTGTCAGCGTTCTTGGATATCTGCTCGAGTAGAAAAGCAGAATATAAAACAAATATATAATGTTAAGAGCTATTCTGTTTATTCTATAGAACTAAAACATACTGTTTCTCTCATAAAATCCTTTAATCATTTTGAGCCTTTATTATGTACAACATGAATTCATATTATTGACCATAGAAAAACAAGTTATTGTTATTCATGTCTAGTCTACGTATTACTCTATATTAAAAGATAAATTTCTGTTATTAACCATGTCATGTTAAATGATCAATACCCTCCAATAGACCTATTGGAGAATTTTTAAAATAGGGGCATCTGTGGCCTGCATGCATCCTCCCATTCTCAACTCTGCAACTATACTTCCAACTCTCATCCTCAAAATAATGTAGTTAAACTTGGTAACATAGTAGCAAATTTGTTTTCCCATAGAAAATGAGTTTTTAAAAAGTAAAGTATACCTCTGATTGGAATATTTCATTCAGAAAGAATGAAATGGTAACAGCAGAAATAAATTGCTATTCAACAGGTATTCTTCTGTAATTGCAAGAAGCAGTATCTTTGAAATGTTTGCATTATACTCTCAAAGTTGAATCTTTATACAAATATGCTTCATCGAAGGACTGAATGAAAATTGTGGGTTAATTTTTCTTCTTTAACATTGCTTCAATTTATCATCTTTTATTTGGCAGTTACAATCACAAAAGCATTTTGGCACAGCATGGTATACAATATATGTTAATGGAGTTCTAACAAACCAAGTGAGATACAAAAATGACAAAGCAAGGCTATGTTTATTGCTGACTGGAAACCACTTATATTCATTTGCACAAAGCAGGAAAAAATGAACTTATGATTTATGGTTTTGACATTAGAAAAAATAGACAACAGAAAAAACTAGCTTTTTTTGTAACCACTGAGTAAGAGGTAATTTTGTAATTGTACTTACATTTACTGTAAGAAAAATCAAAATCTATTACTTTTTCTTTTTATTTTTTTTGCATGTGTCTCTTTTTCTTTAATTTATATTACTTCTTATTAAATTTTTTTTTTAAACCCTTAAAACTTTTATAAACACAAGAGATATAACATAGTATTATTGCAGCTATTCTTTTGAATTTAAGATTTAATACAACAAATAATGTTAAATATGAAATAATATACTCTATTTCATGATTTGGTCTACAAATCTTGTGCTATTCAGTAGATAATCTCCCATTCATATTATTTTTTCAGTATATCTGACTCAAATATTCATTGGCACGCAGATATTATAAAGTCAGTAAACTTTATATGTATTTGAAAACACAAAGCAAACTACATTTCAGGGAACTTCTAGTACTCCTTTCCCAAGCAGAGTATTTGCACAATTTACCTACCTGGTCTGCTAACATAAGTACTGTTTTCATTGTGAACCTCCGAGAACAGAAGTTGAAGAGATCTTCAAGACTAGGTCCAAGAAGATCCATGACTAGAACATTGTAATCTTTTTCTTGACCATACCACCTGGAAAGAGACAGAAATCATTATTAGTGTTAACCTAGATACAATTGAATAGCATTAATTTGTTAAAGGTGACTTCAATAATAAAATACAGAGTAGTTTTCTTAAAAATTTGAAGAATCCTTTTAAAACCATGCTGCTAATTTATAGTGTAGAATATGGTTCCCAATAGCATTCGGTGCAACAGACCAGTATTAACTTTCCACTCTGCCTAGCATTTAATCATTAATACAAAGTGTCTAATAGTTTTCCTTATTCCTTGTTTGGTTCTACCTTTGCATTTGCCCCTATAAGCAGTGAAAAAGCCAAGAATTATGCATATGCTAAAATATATATACACAGTAGCATGACGATATTGCAACTTCCATCAATGTTATAGTCTCAGTCATCTGGATAATTCAATTAGTTTATAGATAATCTAATTTTGAATTAGATTAAATTACTTTAAAAGCAATGTCAAAATAGGCAAAAGGGTATTTTGTAGTCAGGAGGCTAGTTTATTTCATTATCATGAAACCAACAATATATATGTAATGACTTAAATAATTCCTCATTCTGCACTGCAAATCACATACTGAATATAAAACCTGCTTATATGTCTCCAAAATCCTTTTCCACTTTATGTTTGTATTTTCAAGTTGAGAAACAATACATCTTCAAAAGTGAAGTCCATATTGCTCCACTCCGCTACAAAAAGCATAGACAATATATGGGGCTGTATATACCGGGGGATTACAACTACAATTGTCCATTACTGTAGGACAGCAGAGGTCCCGCTACCCTACCACTTTAAAATAAATTCTGAAAAAAGGCAAATAGTAGTAATAGTAGAATCTGCACAATAGGTATTAAGCAGTTGGTTAACAATCAAAAGTGAATCATTTTTTAGAGGTGAAATAGAATTATTTTAATTTAGGCTGTGAAAAATAATTCCAAGCCCTTAAATGGCCTAGCAGGAAGTAAAACAAGGTTTCCTAGCTCAAGTCCATCATTAAATACTATACTATCAAGATAGCATAAAAGCAATAATTGGACTGTATGCTTTGAACATCAGAAGTTCTTTGAGGAATCCTTGGTGCTCTCTGAACCTGGTTGTTTTCTTGCAGACATTTCATTACCCAACCCATGCAACATAAGGACTCAATCCAAACTTCTTCGGAATATGAAATTATTTAGTCAAAAATGATCAGGCTCAAATCACTGTATTTTGGACATGTTATACAAAGACCTAGCTTTGTTGAAGTCTATCGTTCTAGGAAAGACGGAAGAGAAAAGAGCAGCTCAGCAGCAAAGTGGATGGAGTCATTGACAATGCGCACATGATTGGAAGCTCTGAAGAACCAAGTTGGAGACAGATTGCCCTGGAGAAAAAAACTATTCTTTGTGATGAATATAGGGGTCTGTATATACATATTCATCTTTAGAAGAAACTTGATGCAGAAAAGAGACATAATAAGTCAAATCAATCAGAGGCATGAAATAAAAAAGGGAACAGAACTAATAATTCATTATACTTCTCCATACTTTTCTAGCCTTACCAATTATTCTTGCTACCATATACTCATATATCATTTCATAGAAATAAAAATGAATTCTAAAAAAAAATGGCATGCTACTGCCAACCTGAATGGAATACTGGGAAAAAAATGTGATGATTTAAAAAAAAATGTGGAAAAGTTTTCCTAATGGAACTTGCCTTTAATGGGGAAAAATGCAAAATTGTGGAAATATAATAAATCTTAAAAATTAAAATACATTTTCTCATTTAGAATGAACCTGTTATTTTTAAGTACTACTTTATCTATTGTTTTTTCCTTCCCAAAATGTTTTCAAATAAACCATGAATAAACAGTAATTGCCATTTGCACTGTAAAGAAATCTATATTTCTTTATATAATTATATAGATCCATTACAAAAATCTATATACACTGTACATACTGTTGAAAGAAATGGCATCCTCAAAAAGAATGGATGCAAAATTAACCAATGGTATGAAAATGCTGAAAATGTTAAAGGTGCATTTTGTAGTATAATTAGAAAAATGTTATAGCGTGGATGTGATTTGCTTTTAGAATAAGACCACTGCAGTTTATTCAACATATGTGCATCTATGTCTGATAAAAAAAAGAGATGTTGTTCCCATAGAAAAAGACTGACAAAAATAGAAAAGATTGAATGAGATTAGCTTATTTAGTATGCCTGGGAAAATATTTGGGCAGTACTTTAATTGAAAAGTATAAGAAATAGTGATGAACACAACTTGTGAAATGTAGTAAGGCTTCGTATCAGGCATATATTTGCTCTTCAGCAGATCACTGAGAAATATATAAATTGAGATAGTTTATACATCTGTGGATTTAGAAAAGGAATACAGTAAAATGAATATATAATCTTTGTGCAAACATGGGATTGAAGATTGGCTTCTGAACGGTAAAAATTTGACTCACTATGAAATGCTTAGCAAATGGTTCAACGCTGCTTGTTTAATGAAGTAGTTCTCTATCTTTTTTCACCCATGACTTTGTTTTTCCCTTGTGGCTAGTCCAGTCGTATCAATGGAGAAGACTGCCACTTATACACCTGACTTTTATTGTTGCCCCTGCTACATGTATTTCGCTTGTGATCCACTTGAAGTATTCTAGCCTTCTCCCCCCACCCCCCCCAGCTACCTATCAGAATAGAGTAACAGAACTGGAAGGGACCTTGGAGGTCTTTTAATCCAACCTGCTGCTCAAGCAGGAAACCCTATACCAGGGGTCAGCAACCTTTTGGACCTCAGGGACCACTAAATTCATAATTTTAAATCCCCCCAGACCACTAATTATGATCTGCCTAATGACTAGCTGGGTGGGCGTGGCTAGGTGATCTTCTGACTGGGGGGGCATGGTCAACTCAATGTCACTCATGTCAAGGGATGCCTCACTGGCCTGTACTTGCCCCTCCGTTCCTTCCCAGCCACTCCTTGCCTTCCCACCCAGGCTCCTTAGAGCCCCAACAGGAAGCAGTTGTTGGAGCTAAGCAGCTACCACGAGAAAGAGTTGGCAAAACAGCTCAGTTCAAATTGGATCTGACCGAGAAGGAGGCTCAGAAGAAGCACCTCACTGAGGACTATGAGAATAGGCTTTCCAAGCAGAGAGAAGACTAGCAGGAGTGATTGGCCAGGTACGGCACCTGGAGGCTCAGCAGGCTGAGATGGTCAGTCAGTTCCAGGCCATGATACAGTCCCACTGGAACAAGGCCCTCCGGCTCTTTGCCACCAGCAGCACTTCCCTCCAGCCTTCGCCCAAAGCCCCAGGAGGTTGAAGCAGATCCCAAGTTGGAATTTCTTCCCCCCTCCAACCAATACAAGAAGACCCCGAAGGGGGAGACTCTCTGCAGCAACACAAATTTTCATTGCATGTATCCTTCCCAGGGGCTATAGTTTGAGGACCTCTGATTTAGTGCTATATAAAAAATGCAAATACTTTTTCTATGGACAACCAAAATTTTCTCGCGGATTGACTGCTGCCCTACACCATTTCTGAGAAATGGCTGTCCAATGCCTTTTTAAAAACCTCCAATGATGGGAGCATCCCACAACTTCTGGAAGCAAGTTGTTCCACTGATTGTTCTAATTAATTGTTCTAACTGTCAGGACATGTCTCCTTAATTCTAGGTTGAATTTCTCCTTGAATAAATTTCCATTCATCCTTCTTTAAGCAGATGAAGTTCTGAAGGCTTCCAGGAACTGCGAAAAGCACCTAAAATAGGGCTTTAAGAGTTAAAACACATTTAATGTGAACTGCTTGCCAAATTTTGTTCACATGATCATGGGGATGCTGTAACAGCTGGAACTTTGAAGACCAGTCTCTTTGTTCAGTGCCATCTTATCTCTGAACTGTTGTTGAACAAGTAGTTGTAACTTAAGGAACATCTATACAGAAAAACTGATCAGAATAACATTTTGTGTTGATGAATAAAAACTGTGCATGAAGGCTGTAATTTTTGGTTAATTACTGCTTCTGTTGTTTGCTCTGGATTGTTTTTAAAAAATATGGCTAAGATATAAAACACTGGGGACATATAGGTTCAACTCTATCCTCAGCCACAGATACTCAGGAGAGTCAGGATGATTTCAGGCCAATTAATCTTTCAGACCAACCTATATATAAGATTACTATTATAAAGAAAAATTGGAAGAGAAAACAGGATATAAAATGAATGACTAAATATTTAGATCAACAGGCTTAGAAATTCCCAAGATTTGCAGTAATATGAAATATTCCCAGAATGAAGATCAGCATAGTTTCCTCTTGTCACTATCTACCTCAGGACGATAAAAATAAAGAATATAGCAGAATAACAGAATATCTGAACAGAAATATTCTATAACCTTTTGATCAAAAGACTCAGAATTGGACTTTTTCAGCAGTAGTACTTACTTAACCAAATGTTCTTGTTTACAAAAATACAACATTTTCCTGATTTAGAGAATGAAATTGTAAAGTGGAGAACAAGGCTCCCATCACCTAGCCCACTTTACTAGTATTTAAGAGCCTGCAAGCAGGCTCCACATTAGGGTAAAATGTGGCTCGAGCCCAGTATAAGTGAATGTTGATATATGGAAAAATGTTTCCTTTTTGGGAAATAAGATTTTGTTTTTAGAGGTTTTGAGTTCTTTTATTGTTGGCGATTTGGCACATGAAATGGACGTTGGTTTACCTGAACATCCCTTTTCTGGGAACTGTGACCACAATCCATGGCTGGGTTCATTCTCCATGTCTTGACAGCAACTGAGAGAAAAAACCTTTGTTCTATAACCATGCCGCCTTGCCTCCTTGCATTCCAGTCTTTGTCTTGAAGGCGTGGACAACCTAAATACATAACACTGTATAGTCAGCAAAGCACCAGGCAACATCTCAGATACCCCAGGTCTGGAACAAGAAGTCGAAAGGGGAGGGAATGGATTGTGGTCGCAGCGCCCAGAAAAGGAACATTCAGGTAAGCTAATGTCCGCTTTCCAATGCGCTGCTCCCACTATCCATGGCTGGGATATACCCAAGCTCAAACCCCATGGGTGGGAAGTTGACTGCTCCCTGAGCCCAGGTCCAAGTGAACAGCCTGTAGCACCCACCGCCCAAATGATGCCTCGGCCGAAGCGTAGGCATCAATCTTGTAGTGACGAATGAAGGGCAAAATCGATGACCATGTGGCCACACGACAGATGTCCGAGACAGAGGCTTGAGTAGGCCCAGCGGCCGTGGTAGCCGTGCTATGGGTGGAATGAGGTAACATCTTGCCGGGAAGGGGACTGGCTTTGAGTTCATAAGCAAGCGAGATACAGACCTTAATCCACTGGCCCACCGTGGAAGCAGAGATCTTCTGGCCCATGGAAGCCGGGTGGAACGAGACCAGAAGGACCTCAGTCCGTTGAAAGGAAGCTGTACGGCAAATGTAACGACGAAGGACCCACTGCACATCCAGCGTGTGCCAATGCTCCTCACGGTGGTGTCGAGGAGACAGGCAAAAGTCTGGTAAGATGAGCTCCTGGACTTGGTGAAACCAGGAGTTCACCTTGGGCATGAATGTAGGGTCCAGGCCGAGAACCACAGTATTGGCATGAAATATGCAGAGATCCTTCCTAATTGACAAGGAAGTGAGTTCCGAAACCCTCCTGACTGATGTAAGTGCCAGGAGAAAAGCCACCTTAAACTTGAGGAACTTGAGAGCAACAGAACCCAAAGGTTCAAACGGAGGCAGTGTAAGAGCCTGTAGAACTAGTGGAAGGTCCCAAGATGGATATCGATGGACCGTAGGCGGCCTTAGATTCGTGACGCCATGGAAGAAACCCGAATCCGAGGGTGGTGTAACAAGGATTGGTAAGGCGGGCACATAAGAACGGTGGACAAGGCAGCGATCTGCCGCCGTAGAGGGGGCCAAACCCCTATCCAACCCCGCTTGAAAAAAGTCAAGGATGTCTGGTATATCTGCAGATGTTGGATCAACATGGTGCTTGGAACACCAGGCACAGAATGCTCTCCAAGACGCTTCATAGATGCAGGATGTGGGTGATCGTCTGGAAGCTTGGATTGTCCCAATCACCTCATCAGACAGGCAATCCCTCTTCAGGATGACATTCTCAACTGCCAGACGGTCAACTGGAGCCACTGAGGCTCTGGGTGGCTTATGACCCCCTGGCACAGAGAGATCTGCCTTGGAGGAATCACCCATGGACGAGCGACGGAAAGCACCACCAGATCGGCGAACCACGGACGGAGTGGCCAATTGGGTGCCACCAACAGCAGTTCCGCCCTCTCGGTGAGCATCTTCCAGACAACCCTGGGAAGGAGGGGAATTGGGGGGAATGCATACAATAGGCCCAGGGGCCAACGACACCGAAGGGCATCGCAATTCTCCGCCAGCAGATCTGGGTAATGGGACATGAATCGAGGAAGTTGAGTGTTCGACTGGTTAGCAAACAGGTCGATGACCGGAGTCCCGAACCAATCTGCGAGCTCCTGAAACAGGCTGGGGTGAAGCTGCTACTCCGCTGGGTTGATTTGCTCCCTGCTCAGCCAATCAGCCCTGACGTGTGCGGTGCCGGAGATGTGGTCTGCCTTGATGGAAAGAACGTAGTGTTACACCCAACATAACAACCTCCCCACCTCAAGATTAGTGGCCTTGACCGTGTGCCCCCTTCTCAGTTCACATGTGCTTTGGCCGATGTATTGTCCGTGAGGACCAATATGTGATGACCCTCCAAAGTTGGCTGAAAATGCTGAAGGGCCAGACAAATCGCCCTCAGTTCCCGAAGATTGCTGCTGTGTTGTCATTCGGATGGAGACCACTAGCCCTGCGCCACCTGACTGAGGAGATGCGCGCCCCAGACATGAAGACTCGCATCCATGGTCAATATCAGATGGTCCAGCTCTAGGAAAAAACAGCCCCACAATAGGGCAGGAGATGTCCACCAATGGAGCGAGAGGTGAATCTGCGGAGGCAAGGTCACCTTGTGAGACAAGTTGTTGCGGCCCGTCCGATGAAAGGAGGAAGATGCCAAGAGTGCCCGCGAGCCCAGGGAACGATGGAAAAGCAGGAAACCATCTTCCCCAACAGCTGAACCAGGAGCAGGAAGGGGACGGACCTCTGGGAAAGAACCTGAGTCACCAACTCCGTGAGACTCTGTCCCTTGGAGGAGTCTATCACTGCCCCAAGGTGAAGCAGATGGGTGGAAGGTATCAACTGGCTTTTGTCAAGGTTGATTGAGAAGCCGTGTTGCTGGAAGGCACTGATCACCAACTCCATTTCTTGTGTCGTCTGAGTGGGTGAGGAGAGAACCAGGATATCGGCGAGGTAACACAAGACCCTCACTGGGAAGGGTCTGAAGGTAGCTGCTACCACCACCAATTTTGTGAATGTCTTTGGGGCCGAGGAGAGCCCGAAGGGCATGGCACAGTATTGGAAATGGTTGCCCGCATACTCGAAACTCAGATACTTCTGGTGGCTGGGATTGATCAGGACATGCAGGTAAGTTTCCCTGAGATCCAGTGACTGTAAGAGGTCTCCCTCTCTCACACTGCCCAGGATCGATCAAAGGGAATGTATTTTGAACCTGTGATAGCAGACGGACAGGTTCAGTTGTTTTAGATTCAAAATTCCTCTCTAGCCCCCTGAATTTTTTGGGAAAAAAACAGGATCAAGTAGAAGCCAGTCCCATGCTGATCCAAGGGGACCAGTTCTATGGCCTTATGTCCAAGAAATGCTGAATCTCCTCTGTCATCAAGTATTGCTTCTCTGGCAAGACCAGAACCGAGCAATGCAGGAAACGAGTAGGAGGGCAGCCGGTAAACTCTATGTAGAGTTTACCCGTCCGAGGTCGACTGCTCCCACTGGCGGTGAAAGAGTTGGAGATGACCGCCAATGGGACCTGAAGGCCATGAGTCACCTGCCCCTGCAACAGTTCTTGTACCCGGATCCTCGGAAGGGGCGCTTTGCAGGGAACTGGGACCTGCCACGGTCGCAGGATTGCTGCCTGTCTGTGAAACGGTCGCTGCCATGGAATGAAGACCTCTGGGAAAAGGATCCCTTGGATCCCAAGGAAGCACGAAAGGGC
Source organism: Masticophis lateralis (assembly GCA_030761175.1). Classification (NCBI taxonomy): domain Eukaryota; kingdom Metazoa; phylum Chordata; class Lepidosauria; order Squamata; family Colubridae; genus Masticophis; species Masticophis lateralis. The sequence goes on from JAUDYJ010000002.1 coordinate 99,239,993, forward strand.
TGCTCTTGAGAGTAAGGGGTGTAGCGGTGCTCTGGTCTGCGGTATGACGCTGGCAGAATTTTGCACTTGTCTTTGTCATCAACGAGGACCAGATCTAGAGCGGCTCCAAAGAGGTTGGGCGCCTTGTACGGTGCCACGGCTAGCTTCCATTTCGCTTTGGTGTTAGCCATCCAACTGCGGAGCCAGAAGAGGCGCCTAGATGTGACTGTGGAGGCTAGAACGCGAGAGGCAAATTTGGCCAAATTTAAGGAAGCGTCCACCGAATATTCGGTGGCGGCTACAATCTTATTAATATCTTGGTGTAATCTGGTTTCCTCGGGAGGAAACCTCTCCTGTAGCTGCCAAATTAACACCACCCTATTGAAAAACGATGTAGCTGTCGCAGAACTGATCGCCCAAGACGCCGCCTGATGTGCCTTCCGGAATGCGAGTTTAGCCCTCCTGTCCTCCAACTTAAGACCGTCCAACGAGTCCAAGGAGAGCACTGATGTAGATGACAAGCTCACAACCGGGGTATCTAAAGATGGTAATGCCAAAAGGTTCTCCAACTCCAGCACAGCACAGCTTCTTGTCTTGACTGCTAGGCGCTGTCAAGGAGCCCGGCTGACTCCAGGGAATTTGAATCACCTCAGAGAATAATTGAGGGCAAGGAATGAAGTCTTTGTCCAGTTTGGAAAGCGTATCAGGGTATCATGGGGACCTGTCATAGTTTGGGAGCCACTGGGCAGCGACTTGCTTGCCCCGATGTTCGTTGTCAATCTGGCCGTATTTAAAAGAGATTTGAAAAGAGAAGGCCAGAAAAGACCAGTAAAGGTCAGGGCATCTGGCAGCAGGCCCTCGTCCTCTGAGAATTCTATATCCTCAGGACAATCCTCTCCATGGTCAGAATCAACAGAAGAAGTAGGCTCCTTGCATGTAGGTGAATGAGATCTTGTGGCCAGCTGTCCCTGTGACAGGGACTGCATATGTGTAGGCGGTTAGGGCAATTGGGTAGCCTTTTGAATACCAGCCGCCAAAAGAGATGATAGGGCTGTAGATAACATAGATTGGAAATCCATCTGGCTCCCTGCCAAGAGCCCCTCCTCATTGTGGAGCCCTGTGGCAGTCGGTGTAAAGGTAGCGTCAGGCAGCTTTCATTGGAGGGCTGGTGGTGCTGACAAACCCACAGCTGAAACATCTGGCAGGAGAGCGACACCCCTTTTGAACAAGCAAGTGGTAGACTTGAGCTCATGAGACCCTCTGCCAGCGCACCGGATGGTGGAGACGATGCCAAAATGGGCCCAGTGCGTATGGAACCCGAATAGGGGGGCATACTGCAGTGGTTGTCTCTCTAACCCCAGAGAAGCAGAGGCAGCCGGTCTCGCCTTATTAAATTGGCATTCCAGCATGTTGTGACACTGTATTGTGTCCTTGTCTGAACTGGAGAAGGCCTTAGGCAGGTGAGCAGCTTAGGAGGTTGCCCGCTTTCCCAACTTGGATTTGGGTTTAGAGAGCCTGGGAGGGCTGGCCTCATGCTCGAGGTCTGAGGACAGTGAAGAGTCCGCCATGTTACCAGTACATGACAGAAGAATGGCTAGTCAAGTCAGTTCAGGTGCAGAAGTGGGACTGAGGGCTCCCAAAGTTCAATCTCCTCTGCAGCACACAAACCTCCTGAATTAAACTGCTCTGCAGCTGCCAGCCGAAGAAGCAGTGGGGTGCCCTGCGCAAGGAGGGTCACCGGCCAAGTTTGTGCAGAGGCGCTGGCCAACGAATGACCAAAGGTGCTGCTTTGTTGTCACCGCCGGTGTTGCCGATCCAGGACATGAGAGAGACCTCAAAATTGTGGCCATGTCACTGAGGCAAAATGGTGGCCGCATCAATCCAAAATGGCGGCCATGCCAATTGCAATGGCAGCCGCAGCAATCCAAAATGGCGGCCGCATCAAAGGCTGAATAGCGGCTGTAGCAATCTCAATTGGTGGCTGCACCAGTGCCAAAATGGTGACCGCAGCAGTGAAGGCAGGAAACTGAAGGCCGTGGAAAGGCTAGCGACCAGAACAGGCGCAAGATGAGCCGCCCCGAGTGCCGCGAAGCTAAACACCACCTCAGAGTGTGCACGGTAGCCGTGCAGGGACTCCGGAGCCACCACTAGTGAGAGCTGAGTCCAGATCCAATAAAAGTGGTGCAGGCAGGCAAATCAGTGGACCGACAGCCCAGCCCCAGTACCAGCGGCTAAGTTGCCAAGCGCAGAACTGCCCTGAATGGACAAAATCCAGCAGCTTCTGTCTGCGATGGGGGAAAGAGGCGCAGGACGGCCTGGAGCCCCAGACACGTCACGGGCGCCTCAGCAGCTGGCAGTAAATAATCTCTCTCTCCCGAAAAGCCAACTAATCAAAAATAAAGAAAAACAGGCTAACGAGCCTAGAATTTTAGGGTGAAAACCCCAGCATAAAGAAGAAAACACACCAGTCTATCAACGGCTGAGAGAAAAAGATGAGTGCAAGAAGGCATGGTTATAGCACGAAGAAAGTTTTTTTCTCTCAATTGCTGTCAAGACATGGAGAATGAACCCAGCCATGGACTGTGGGAGTAGCGCACTGGAAAATAACAGCCATGTATGTCTTTTAAATAAACCCCATAATTCAGAAGTTCAAAGTTATAAATGCAATTTTATAGTTGTTATAGCTGTTATAACTCTGTTATTGCCAGATTTTGTAGGGTCCAAATTTTCCAAGTGTATCCTAAAAATGTGACATAAATAATGGTATTTTCCAATTCATTTACTATATAATCCTCTTCCCCCAACTATGCATTATTACACATGCATCTACAAAAATGGATTAATTAAGGGGGTTTTAGAGATAAAGAGATTAAATTCTGGATTCTTTAATCATACAAACTATGAAAAGTGTTCCACCTGTCAGCTGTGAAAAGCAGAAGAGGCAAGCTGGATTGAAGCAGGAGATTGTTAAAAATGTGGACATAATACACTGTTATTTTGATTAGTTGAATTATATCTTATGATACTAATAGAATTTACTGCTGGTTTGGTGGAATTGTTCTGGATTATGATTGAAAAATCACGGAAAATGAATGAAATAAATCCTGTTCTACTAAGTGTGGATTTGACTCAAAAAGAAAGGGGACAAAAAGGTTGGATTGTTGCAGAAAAGATATTTGAGTCTTAGGAAAGTAGAAAACATGAATTAGGGCCAGTGCAGTGACTATTGACTGTTAGGTAGAGATGTGATTACTTTATATATGAATTTTGTTATTTGAATTTGTATGGCTTCAATTGAGTTATTGTTTTACTGTTTTATGTTTTTAAAATAAAAGCCATCTGGATGTAAGCCATCCAGAGTTTTTATTGGGATGGACAGCTTTGTAAATTTGATTGATAGATGATACACAGGCAACAGACAGGAAGACAGGTAGCTCTCTAGGTAAAATGAGCGGCATATAAATTTACTAAATAATAAATAAATACTATGATCCTGGTTAGATATTTCAATTGGCTTGGAAAACCAGCTCCTAACTCTTTTGGACATTGGGACAATTTCCAATTTCATCGATATTGATAAAGTAAATACACAGTAATGCCCTAGTATTTATTTAACTGTTATCTCTTCTTCAGATCTGTCAATGAAATTTCACAGATGTGTTGGCCAAGGATTTGTAGTTTGTACGGATGATATTGTTTTTTTTCAGAAGACCATTCTCTACATTCTAAGTATGTCAGGCATGTGTCATAGCATCCATGCAAAAACAAATGTTATACGGACTGAATTTCAACAAACTGCTAACTCAAACTCTGAAAAAAGATTGCCAATGTAAGTGGTCTATTCAAAAGCTTTGGTGAAGCGTGAAGATTTATCTTGCAACTTTTTACTTGAAACTCCTTCTGGTTGAGTGGAACTATATTTTCAATAGAGCAATGTTTCAATAAAGGAGACATTTCTCTGAGGAGGCTACCCATCCAGAATAGGTGCAAACAGGTCACAAGAAATTGGATCATCTACAGCAGGTGACCCTAATCCCTGGGGCGTGGCCCACTATCAGACTATGGCCTGTTTGGAACCTGGCCATGCGATTGTGCAGCTCGACTTGTGTGAGCAGCAGACTGATGTGCTGCTCAACTTGGGAAAGGGAACTCCGCAGAAGCTAAGGACAGGGTGGCAGGCAGAAGAGCTTTTGAACCAGATTCACTTACAAGATCCACTTCTCAGGTTTCAGATGTATTTCTTCTAAGCCCTACAAACTGATTCCTCTCCTTTCTCTGTGACTAAAAATTTTACAGTGCTTATTTTTATGTTCCTTTTCCCTTCAGGGAGATGTACTGCAATTTTATCATGAAAGTGAGACTACAGGATATGGTGGGGAATGGGAACTGTTCAGAAGATTACATCTTCTACTCTAAAGTTTTGGTGGCCAAGGGTGAGGGTACATTTTAAAGGCACATTCATCTGTGATGTCTGTTATCAGACCAAGTACACAACTGCCAAACTAACCAGTTAGTTTCAATCACTCCACTCATTTGCAGGACCACAGCCTGAATTACTGGCTATTCCAGAAGTGAAAAATTTGGTGGTAATGGATCTGCTTAGCAATATAATCTTAGTAATATAGTAATATATTTTGTTCCATGTACACAATACCTACTTCTCTAGACATTGCAAAAGTCTTTCTAAACATTTTTGGTATGCAGGTAGTCCCGGCTTAACATCTCTATAATAGCAATATAAAGACAATTCTGGAAGCCTTCCAATATTCAATCAAATTTGCTTATTTCTAGTTATGGAAAGAATCGTCACTTACGAAATAATTCTATTTCAGCAGTTTTCAATTTAAAACTTTATTTACTTCCCAAATATGTAATCAAAATTATCAGACAATAGTTATACAATTTATTAATCTATAATAACAAATAAACAATTCTACACTACAGTATATAATGGCAACCAAAACAAAGTTAGACTTCACATTTCATTTTTATTTAGGTATAAAACATGCCATTTTATTACAAAAGTATTAGTTACCAGGTACTGGATGGATCTCTCTTACTTTTTGCCAAAATTACCATGTTACAATCTTGTTTTTAGATTTAATTTTGATGTTTTTCTTATTATCTTAGATTGTATCTAATCCTTATTAAATTTGCATTCTCAATTATCTTGATTAATTAACCCTAAAGCTGACATGTCAACTTAATGTTTTTGGCAACATGAAAATGCAAATGTCATCTTTGGGATGGGGGGTTACTTGTTTTAGCCTACAGCACTAGTATTTCCTTTTGCCAAAATGCTAGTCCCTGAATTAGGACATAAACAACTGTCAGGGTATCAGAATAATATTTCAAAAACGAGGAGGGTTTCAGAAAAAATTTTCATAGATATGACTTCATGTGTTGTTTTCTGAATTCTAGTTTTTGACATACAAAATGCACAAACTATTTCTGTACTAATTAGGGACCAGAACATTAAGCTCTGCAAAAAAAAAAAAAAAAAAAAAAAAAGTTGCATCATGGAGAGAGGTTCTATTCAGAATTCTAGCTACCCATTCCAGGATGTTCCAGTTTATATCCCATTCATTCTATTTTATATTTTCTATGTGCCAACTCTTAACATCCTGTGGTCACCAAAAATGTTCAGTTCTCATTAACTTAAATGACAAATGTTCTGATCGAAAATGTTGATGCTTAAAAAGCAATGACAATGCAGTTTTATCCTATACTAAATTGCCACACAATTTCAATAACTGCACTTTAGTGAACTTTTATTCACAATTCATATGTGGAAGGAATTACGTGTGGTACAATTTATTTTCAGGTTTTCACTGGAATACAGGCTTAAATAATATACTTTGTATTGCTCATAAACAAGTTTGCAATTTCCAAATTATGGTGCATAACATTCTAGAAAAACTGTTAGTGTTATAGAACAGATTCTGCTGTTTCATCTCAAGTAACTGACAATGCAAAATTATTAGCATCACTGAAGAAGCAAAGTTTTGCTGTTCTATGTTAAGTATATTCTCTTTGATAACATTATCAACAACCAAAAATAAATGCTTACCTATCTATATTTAATTACAGCTGATTACATAAAGCCCTCCAAATCATCTTACAAAAATGTATACAATATATAGTCAAAACACAGAAATATCAAACAGAATTAAAAACTAACTAATAATGGTTAAAATATTTTAAGAGTTTAGTATCTGTATAACAATGATTTATGGATATTCATCCAATAATTATCTGCATAACTATGAATTATAATTATTTTTTAAGCTGTCAACACCTATAAGCTGAGAATCTCAAGAAAATGTTATATAGGGTACACAAGGAAAAAAAGCACAAATTCATTGTATAAACTACAATCTTGAGTTTCCAAGAGTACCAACAGTATGCTTTTGATTTATTCAACATTTAGAATATAGGCAAAATTATACAATATTCAAATTTAGTTTTGGGTAATTCAATGCTACATATTTCTCTAAGCAACTGGATATTCTCCAGTTATCATGATATAAATATTAAGGCAAAATCTCACCTGCATTTAGCAAGACTAGACATACTTAAGACAATATCTCATCTTTACAGATCAATTGATCTGACAAAATTAAACAGAGACTAGTTTAAGAACCTTATTTCATCAAAGCATCCCATATTTTATTGTGACTGTTTAAGCCACATAAAATAGAAACAAAGGAAAAAGTCCCCAGCACCTTTCTTTTCACCTCAGAATTGCAAAACCAGAAAAGTAGTTCTATGTCAAATAAGCCAGACACCCCCCCCCCACAACAAACAAACAAACAAACAAAACCCCAGAGAAAGTATTTAACGGTTTTTAGAAAACTCCCATTATGGAAATATATGTTTCATCTTCCTCCTATACTGTCTTCCAGTATAGGAGGAATTCAAATACAATGCATCCTTTTTTTCTCTTTAAAAGATGCTTAAAAAAAGGATTGTAAAAGAAATCAGATTCTCTCTTTAAAAGTAAAAGCACCACAAACCTTACTCTGAGAGCCGATATATTATGGTGGTTAAGATCTGGATTAGGCATGGAGATCCAAATTCTAGTCTTCCCTTAGGCACAAAAGCTAGTGGATGACCTTGGCCAATCACTTTCTCCTAGTTCCCAAAGAGCATCAGCTCTGTGACAAGCTGGCTTAAAAGCAAACCCTTCATCAACTCATGCACTGATGGCTTTGTTGTGGGAACATACACAAAACATCCAAACAGACCCAGTAATCAAGCACAACAAATGCTAAAAACCACCACCATTATCATAGACTGCAATCTCCCATATATCTCTTTTCAAATCAATTATCACCAACAAGGCAGGAGATATTTCACATGGAAATGAAGGCCACTCCAAGAACTCAAATTGGATTTGTTTCAAAGTAAACCCCTTCTTAATCTAAATTGTGTGTGCCTAAAATCTACTCATGCCCCAAACTCAGCAATGTTCTTCCAGGATCCAATATTTAAAGGTTTACCTACAGATTACCTCCTTTTAGTTCCTAGCACCTGGCAAGATGATAAAAGCAAAGAAGAAAAAATGCAATTTCTACCTACATAGTAGAACATTAAAGGCAGGGAGGGAACTGTTGGTCCATCCTGAGAAACACACATACAAGAAAACTGCTGCTCCTGATTGCCAGCATTTGCACCTTACAAGTAAATTGCACTTTACATTAGAAGCAATAAAAAACATAAATAATCATAAAGTCATATTCACATGCTTGCTGAACAAAGAATTTTTGTTTTTACACTTAAAAGGCTAAAGAGGACAGAATAACAGCAAAACGCAAAATTCACAAGTTTGAACATCCCTTTACAGCAAAATGCACTTACTAAATCAATACTATACAAAAATATAAACTATAACTAAACTATAATAGAACTATAATATAAACATCATGTCAATCTGCCTAGTATTTTGAATTTTAAATATATCTGGTCACCACAAAGATGCACAAGAGACTACTGACTGCAATTAAGATAACAGATCAACAAGCCAATCAGAACTTCCGATTTGCCCTTTCAAAATGATCACATAAACAAAAACTATGTTTCTGAGCCTATGTTCAAACAACCAAGCAAATAAGTGGACCAATAAAACATATATTATACTGATACTTTTTAATTTACATTTCATCTTGTTTTTCTAAGAAAGTTATACATGTAACAAACATGAACTCCAACTTCCTACAGGAATCTTTAATCAAAAGATTAAAACAGTAGTTCCCAAAAAACAGTAGTTCACTTTCTTGGCAGCTAAGCAAATAAGTTCCTTAAAATGCTTCCTGATTTGTCCCAAAACTTCACATCCAGGTCACCCTATCCAGTCTAAATCAATAATAATAGGGGCACAACAGGTCCTTCCAGCTCTACCAGCCTAGAAAGGAAAATTCAAAGTATAACATTTCATGCTGAAAGACAAAACACCCTTCCACTCAAAACAGTCATGTTTTGTTTTTTATTTGAACCAAAATTTAGTGAAGAAATGTGTTTTATTCTGAGTCTAAAAATGTTCATTCTATTTCAAGAGTAAATGTTTTGTTCCATTCCAAATGTATCTATTAACAAAGACTGGCATGAAGTCTTTGTAAATATATACATTTATCAAATCATATGTTGTATATACCTTTTAAAACTTACATAAGCATTTAAATATCAATTTCTTTAAAGTATACACCACAAAAAATTCAAGGGAACCCAATGATTTACATGCCTCTGCAATTTTTCTTCTAAACTCTGTACTGTAAATCCAAACTGATTTTTAAGCGAAACCACCTAGCTACAGAATGATTATAATTATACTTAACATAGGACGGGCCTGAACAGAGCATTTTAACAAAGTTAATAACAAAAGACAGAACATAAAAATCTGTTACACAATACACAAAACTTTATCATCACAATTAAGTAGTGTAATTACAGCTGAGTTAAAGGAGGGAGTAGTTGCTTCATATGAATGTGTCATCAAATAATCCCATATTCATTCTGTAAAGGACAGAGCTTTATGCCATAACACTTCCTTGCAGTTTATGAATTTCACAACTATACAGCCTCCTCTAAAGGCAAAGATATCAACATTTCCTACTGTAGTTTAAAATGATAAAGATTATTTATATATAGAAAATTCAGAATAAATTCCAGTAACAACTTTTTAAAGTCAAGATTTGCCAACACACACACACACACACACAACCCTAGGTATAAATGACACATAACACAGTATGTGTCATATACAAGAAATAAAAACTCTTCCACAAAGATTTTAGAAAAAAATTGAAGTTTCTTTAGCAATCTACATATTTCTATGTTGTAATATACTAGCAATATTCAATATTAAATCCCAAATATTTCTCTTCAGATATCTAGGGCACAGATCAACAGTTGTAAAAGTTTCAGACACTATAAAGTATTTTAATGAAAATTTTATTTGAATCTTTAATGCATTTCCCTTATCTAGATATTAAATTCTTTCCATTTCCAAAATCAAGCATTCAAATATTTCAGAATAAGATTCTAGAAAAGTATTGCTCTTCAAAGACCAAAAAAGAAAACAGCTGTTTCAACAAGAGTATATAATTAGTTCAGTGATGTATGGTCTTCTCAGTAACAGAAAGGGGCTTCCACGTACCTCCACTCCCTCAACTCCACAAGCCCATTTTTCTGAATATCTCATAAATATTATTAAAAGGGAATAGAAAGAAATAACATGCCCTACTTCTCAGGAATGTTAAAGTACTGACATCCGCCATTTTCTCAGCAAAGGAGGAAGACATGTTGGAACAAAAACACAAAAGAGAGCAGCCATTTCTATTGGTACATCCCAGGAGTTGCCAGCTACCCCCCTGTGTTTCAGAAAATGATCAGAGAATTTAGTTTGGGGGGGTATGATGCAGCCGAAAGAAAAGAACCTCTCAATATCTTTTATACATGTAGTTTAGCATAACACTAGGTAACAAAGTAAACACTTCCTCTAACACAGAACAAAGTAAACTGATCCTTTAAGAGAAAAGTAGTAAATATTCCACCTGTCTAAAGCTTTAGTTCTTACCTTATATGAGGGATGCCAACTCCCCCTTGCAGAATCTTGTATAGTTTGCTTTCATATAGCAGCTGGGGATGCCTGGCCTTCTGTGATTCTAACTTCACAGCTACTTCCTACAGTGGAAAAGGAGACATGGGGGTCAACAGTCCTACTAATCAGGACTGAATGCTTCACAAAAACTGAGAATAGGGGAAATGATTTGTATCATCCCCAGGATTAGCAATCTCTGCAAATATATTTTACACAATACTTGTACTGAAATCCACTCTTAAAAAGAATGATATTGGACACCTAAAGTTACTCTGGAATCTGTAAAAACTGTGTCCTATGGGGGGGGGGGGGCAGACGACAAGATCAGGATGACAATATGAAAAAAACAAGCACAATCTTTCTACAAGAGTGTTTTTTACTGGTTCCCAGAAAACAACCACAGCGCCTATGCGTTATGTATTTACTTCATACATCAACTACCCTACACAAAACGTGGGCATGTTGTGTGAAAAGGAGCACTTCTCAATTGTTTGAATTAAACACTGCAATCCTACAATCTTAGTGTTGTTGTTTTTTAAAATCCTCTGCCCAGGTAATTTTAAATTCCTATTTGACAGAAAAGCATCCGGCGTTTTGCTTTAAACATTACCAAAATGCTAAAATTAAAGGAGGGGGAACGAAAGCCCATCGGTAGGTTCTTCAAAAACCAAATTAGAGAGAGGAAGACCTCAAAATAAAAGTGCAACCTGGGACAAAGTCCACTTCGAGAGCTTCAAAAGAAACAGCTTCCTCCCACCACGCCACTCTTCCCACGCAACGGACACCCGGGGGCCGGATCCGGAGCCCGGTACGCGAGCCCCGCCTGACTGAGGTCGACCTCTACCCATTGGCGAGGCATAGGAGGACATCGAAGGAAAGAAGGCGAAAAGGAAAGGCCCGGGCACCGGTCGGCCCTTACCTCCCCGTTGGTGATATTGATGGCCAAGTATATGTCCCCGAAGGAGCCCGAACCAATCTTCCGCACCAGCTTGTATTTGTTCCCGACAATGAACTCGGCCTTGGAGCCGCTGCTGCTCGCCATGGCGACGGAGGGGATGGGGGGGGATAGGGGTTATTTCCCACGCTTTTGAGAGCCCGCGAATATATCCACGGGGAGCTCCTGCTCGACCACGGCTAGGGACGGGATAGGGGAGGACTGGAGGAGGAGAAGGGGCTTCGGTCTCGGCGGCCTGGATCGTGCTAGGCCTCTCTGGAGGGTGGACGTCCCACGCACTTTCCCGGCTGACAGCGCGCTTTTTCCCCTTCTGAGGAACAGAAGGGGGTCTCGGAGGGGGGGGAGGGAGGGAAAGAGGGAAAAGAAAAGCCCAAGCGAGTCCGTCCGTCCGCCGCCACTAACTGGCGCTTCACTCGGCCGCCGCCATCTTGTCTGTCTGTCGCTCTCTCGCTCGCTCGTTTCCTCTCTCGCAGCCGATATCCAGGACACAAAATGCCTCCAGCCCGCGACCGACGCTTCTTCACCGCGCTGAGTACTCTGGGAAACTGGAAGGAACACCAGCCTTGCGCATGCGTCTCCCAAAGGGAGGAAAAGAGGACAAGCAGGAAGTATGTGTGATCTTAACGCCTTGGCAGGGCGAGGCCGGTTCAAAACATGCGCATGCGCAAAAAAGGCGGCGCGCTTGTTCTTTGAAGCGGAGAAACCCCGCCCTCCTTTACAGGGGGGAGGAGGGGAGAGGGAATTAGAATTACGCAGTTACCATCGTTCCACACATGCAAAAAAGGTTTATTACTGTACCTTTCAGGTGCAAAAAAAAAAAAAAAAAAAAAAAAGGGCTGGTCACGCGCATGCGCTTTCTGAAGCTAAGGTGCTTTAGGAACATGTGAGAATCGTGTAACTAGTATTCTGGTAAACTAGATTAAGCCCACTTGTATCTATTTCTGTCAGTTATATTGTTTGTGTGTGTATATATGAACATACACACACACACACACACAGACATAGATATAGAAACTTACACATATACTGCCATCATAAGTATATATATTTATATATATGTATACACCAGAGTTCCTACCGTCCTTGTCCTAATGTACCCTTTATTTGTATTCATTTTATGTATTCAGTTCATGCTTATGTATATTATCTAATACGTACTTGACAAATAAGTTCATCAACACTTTTTCCCTGATAAAGAGGTAGGCAAAACCAAACCCAGAGATTGGAGAACTATGCTATTTCATACAGAAAGGAAAGAAACTTAGTATGAATCTTGTGTATTAATTCAACAAAGATTAATCACTGTTCCTTCCCTGAGGTACATGATGTGATCATTGTTTTCTCTCCAAAATGAGAGGATGAATGAATAATGAAATGAAAGCTCTTCAGATATTTTCAGAAGTAAAGGGATATTTATAGTGCTGTTTGGAGACATCCTTTATGATTCCTGGAACAATGCAACCATTATTTATACATGTATGTAGTATTATCCCTAATATTTTATGTGACTAACAATAAAATAAAACCACAAACAATAAAACATTAAAAATAGACAGGCTAAAACATACAAGTAGTCCTCAACTTAAGATCGCAATTGAGCCCCAAATTTCTGTTGCTAAGTCAGTGGTGGGTTGCTACCAATTCGCCTCAGATCAGGCGAACTGGTAGCGGCGGCAGGCTCTGCCCACTCGCCTGGACGCTTCTGTGCAGAAGTGTTGCATGAGTGCCCACGAGTGAACTGGTAGTGATGGTTTTTGAAACCCGCCCCTGTGCTATGTGAAACATTTGTTAAATGAATTGTGCATCATTTTACGACCTTCCTTGCCACAGTTGTTAAGTGAATCTGGCTTCCCCGTTGACTATGTTTGTCAGAAGGTTGCAAGACGTGATCTCATGACATCAGGAAACTACAACCGTCATGAGTCAGTTACCAAGTATCTGAATTTTGATCACAGGACCATGGGGATGCTAAAATGGTCGTAAGTGTGAAAAATGGTCTTAAGTCACTTTTTCCAGTGCCTCTGAAAGTTTGAACGGTTACTAAATGAACTGTTGCAAGTCAAGGACTCCTTGTGGGTAATCTCTGAAGGAAAATAGTTCAGCCATTCCCAGTTAAATTGTAATTTTAGCCTATAGGCCTGTTGGAAAAATATTTTTATCTTTTTTCCCAGAAAAAAAGACCTCATGCAAAATGTTCCAAAATAAAGGGGCTGCCGTGAAGGAGGCCTAATTCTTTTTCCCTTAACATCTTTCAGGAGAGGATTTTTAGCCTGCATGGAGTGGAAAGATAGACCATGTTTCCAAGGTTGCCGTTCTGGGTAAAGATTGTGTTAGACTTTTGTGTCCCTGCATATCAGGGAAGGTATGCATCTGTTGTTCAGAGATGTTTGCATAGCTATTGCATTTATATTTCTGCAAATGTTAATGTTCTGGCTAGGGGGCACTCAAACAGCAAAGCACCAACACGAAGTCGGATAAATCAATCAGCATTCAGGATATGCACCTCTGCACAACACGTACCAGTAATTGAGATTTGGGGGTTGTACATATCGCCCTATCTGCAACTATTTGCAACCTATGTTTATCTATCAACCTTTGACAGCATAGGTAAGTGGATATGTGATCCTATGCGTAGGTCACAAGTTGTGGACAAGTCTAAATCAAATTTTAGGCTAGGAGTTGGCAACCTTAAACACTCAAAGAGCCACAGAGGTCCTAACTGGAAGCCCTCCCCCCCCTTTCAATTCTGGAGGTGACCGGAAGTCCGGTTCCCACACCATAGAGTCTCCTCCTAGCGCGGCATCCTTTTTCTTCTCTCAGTCCTAACTGAAAGCCCTATCAATCGTAGAGCTGACAGGCAATAGGGAGCCGCAGCAGAGGGATAAAAGAGCCACATGTGGCTCCAGATGGGGTTGCTGGAGGGTTGCTGACTCCTGTTTTAGGCATATTAGAAGCTAGGTCAGGTGAAGTTGATGTGTGAAAAAGCCACATTGGGTTTGCTGTATCTGGGACTGGAAATGAGTCTGTGACAAAGAGACACGCATGGCTGGGCTTAGATAACATACACGTTTGCAACCATAATAGCTGGTTTATGCCACCCAGAATCCTTTGGGAAAGGGTGGGTTATACTGTAACATAAATACCCATGACCAATCCAAGAAGACTTCATTATGCATATAGCATGCCGCAAGCAAGGCATGCTATACTGAGAATTACTGAGGAAAGAATGCAAAAAATTACTGAGGAAAGAATGCAAAGAAGAGCAACAAGCATGACGCAAAATCCTATGAAGAATAATTAAAATGCCTGAATAAATTTAGCTTAAGAAAGAGAAGGCTAAGGAGAGACATGATGGTAATCTTCCAGTACTTTAGGGCTGCAGTGCTTATGGGTAGGACAAGAAGTAATAGGTACAAGAGAGATTCAAAATGAGGAGGAATTTCCTGCTTCCTAGATTTGCAGGTGCTCTATTACTAGAGGTTTTCAAACAAAGGTTGAAAATACTTGTTTCAATGGTCTGACGATTTATGCCTTTAAATTGGTTGTCCTGCCAATCCTATGATTCTAAAGAAACTCTGCATGTATGTATCCCTTGTCACATAACATGATTTAACCAAGCTTTATATTTTACCATATTGTCTTAATCCAGTTTGGCTGCCATTTGCCTTTTCCAGAACCTGGGATTTCTGACCTCTGGAATTCAGCTGTATAGGAATGTAGGAAGTTAGCACCCACCCCTTTCCTAGAAGAATGGAATATTTTAGGAAATATTAAAAAGGCAGAATATTATGTTTCCCTGGATGAGAAATGGAGAAGCATGTTTTAAAGACAAAGCAGCTCCCATCTTCCTGCCCCCACCCTTTGTCAATGGGCCAGAGGCAGAAACTCAATCTTTGTCAATGGACCATCATCTGCAGCACAATAGGACCCATCTAGAGACAGAAACTAATACAATAGGACCCATCTAGCACCAGAAACTCACCACATGGCACCTGGGAAGAGTACATCAGCCAGCAAGGCCAGCTAAGATCCCCACCCCTGGGAGTCTGATAACCAATCAGGATACTCTTTCGGGGGCGCAGGAAGTTCAAAGCCAGAGAGGGCATAAAACCTGGGGACTCGCTGCATCTCACCCCTTTTCTGTTCAGGAACTCAAACCATGTGATCCTGTCCACATTAAACCATCTTTCCAAGCAGTCTCCATGTTTCCAGTGTCTTTTTCCCCATTTGGAGCTGAACCCAGAACGATATTTCTTCTTACAGGAGTAATATACTCCTCAGTATACTCAGCAAAACTGCACTACTACTCAGCAAAAGATTTTCAAAGCAGTTCTACAGAGTAAAGCTAAGCAACAACAAAATTAAGGATATCTTAATTCTAATGCATTTATTAACTCATTAGTATTTCTGTGACACTATACTTCAAAGTGAAGGTATTTTATTATTTTACATTGATTTTCTTTGCAGAGCTTATTGAGGTGAACATATCAATGTACATTTAATTTTTTTTCTTAAGTTATCCCATGTTGTCAATATGCATACGTGGCAGAATGGCTGAAATACATTTTATGTTTTGTTTCATTTTGTTTTGTTTTTCCTTTCAATAAAATAAAATCTTACTTTCTAGATGTGCATCTTATTCCATTTTCAATTCATTTACTTCCTAATATTTTGATAACTATGAATAGTAAGCATATTTTTGAAAACTCTGAAAGAAAAAAATAAAGCTACCATATGTATAGCTGTAAAAATCTGTCCTCCCCTTGAGATCACCAAAGAAATAATGAAAAGTCTCAGATTTTTACAACTCTGATAGAGTAGCTCAAGAAAGAGGATGTTTATCATTTCAAAAAATAAAATGGGAAATTATCCTTCTTTCTCCACAAGAAGATTCATTCTAGAGGCTGAAGTCACATCCCAAATGTCTTCATTGCTCCAGGATTGGCTATGACGTTTCATACTATAACGTCATTTCCTCTTCTACAATTCAGTCAATCATTGAAACTACTGGAAAGGTCATTTGTTTTTGCAACTCTGTGGTGATTCCCTACTTTTGCTTACCTCACATCCTACTAAAGTCACATTAACCAAAATTGCAAGATGAAATATGGTTTGACAACTCTTCAGCTTCCCTTCATAAGAATTGATCAGAGTATTGTGCATAGAGGTATGCAATATAAAGAAAGGATCTGTATGGATTAATTAATTTGCTATTCTTTCTTTTAGCAAAGAATGGATATGTTTTTGTTGCTGCTACTGCAGTACCTGTAACAACTTGGGGAAGGATACTGATTTTAATTTCTTAATAGTGAAGACTATCATAGTGATTTTGAGGATTAGCGGGTGAAACAACTTTCATAATCAAACTAGAGATGAAGAAATATTTTGTATAAAGTGTTGTTATCTATATACTCTTGTACTACAACATAACTTTGAGCTGCTTGCATCAATCAATTCCAATTTAACTTTTGAGATTGGACTTCCAAGGATGCATGAGAAGAATAGAGACAAGAAAAGGTGGTACAAAATAGAAGAATGACAGTCATGTAGGTTATTAAGAAAAAATAATATGCAGCATTGCTTTATGTAGAATTTTATTTTATTGTTAATTTCCTGAGGTGGACAGCATATAAATTTAATAAAATAAATAAACTAACAATCAGGGCAACTTGACTGTTAAGAAAGTGCAGAATGGGAATCAAACAATTAAAATCCTAATTATTAACAATTAAAAGCTTGACAGAAAGATGTATTGGGTCAACTGCCTAAAGACTTGAAGAGTAGGATACATAGTATGGATACCACATAGGAGGTCTTCATATATTTTTCGAAGGGCTCCTCCTACTGATATGAGTAGTTGGTTTGGTTCATAGTAGGAAAAGCAGTCTTACAAGTACATTGTTTAGGACTTTCTAGATAAATAATATTTTGTACAGTAGCCAATTGAATAGTCAATTGATAACCAGCGCAAATATTTCAGGAAAGGAACCATACCATACCTGTAGCCTGCACTAGCAGCCTAGCTGCTGCAGTTTGGATTATTTTCAAGTTATGGGCACTTTCAATTATGTCCCCATATAAGCAGATTGCAATAGTTCAGATGGGTTGTGACCAAAGTATAGGTAACTATTGCTGAGTCATGGTTGTACAAATGTGCTCCTTGTCACAGTGGCATTTCCAAGTGCAAGTAAGGTATCAGAAAACATACTAAACTGCAAATTTTTATCTCAGCTTCTCAGTCCAGGTTTTTCCTTATTAAGATCACCTCCATTTTATCTTGATTTAATTTCAGCTTGTTCTCTCTGATCCAGCCCATTATTGAGATTAGGCATCTTTGTACTGTACTGATTGCTTCCTTAGAGTTAGAGGGTGAGGAT
This sequence comes from Masticophis lateralis, assembly GCA_030761175.1. Lineage (NCBI taxonomy): Eukaryota > Metazoa > Chordata > Lepidosauria > Squamata > Colubridae > Masticophis > Masticophis lateralis. The sequence goes on from JAUDYJ010000002.1 coordinate 99,257,403, forward strand.
CAGTAGCAGTGAATGCCACCAGTTTACTAATGGTACCTAACTCTTAAGCTCCAGATGGCCTCTCCCACGCATTTTCATTTATATGTTAAAAACTGTAGAGATAAAATAGAGACCCAGGGAAAGCATAAGTCACTGATATAGAAATTGTAATTCTCTAGCATGACTTTTTGAATATCACCTTACAGAAAGGATTAGAACCACATCAAAACAGTGCCTCCAAGGATACCCATGATTGATGGTATTGAAAGGTACTGAGTGGTCCAAGAGAACTGGAGGGATTGCATTCTCTCTTCCAATTTCCAGCATATGGCAGACCAAACCAGCCTCAGTACCATATCCCAGGTGAATTGTGGCTCCAGAAAAATCAGTTTAATCCAATTACAGTCTATAGCTGTGAGACCATTGCATTTTCAATCTCCTTGCCTCAAAATAGAATATTTGAGATTGAACTATAATTAGGTTTTCTGGGTCAAAAATGGCTTTTAAAATAAAGGATGTTGAGGGGTTTTTTTTTATGACTAGTGGTTTATAGGAATACATCCTGTGCTTCCTTAACTATGGGCCAGTCTCAGCTGGGCTGATTTAATCATCCAATAAGGCAAGGATCAAATAAACAAGTAGTGGCTCTTATTTCTCCATCTGTCTACATTCTGTCTCCCTCAATCTCTACAAGTTGAAAGGAAACCACTTGAACCTGACAAGCACCTTACCAAACTTACTTTCCTAAAGGTTGCCTCAGTACAGGAGTCCAAATTAAGGTGAATCAGATCAACTTGGTGCACAAAGACGGACAGAAAATTCTCATAGTTACCATCAGTTCCTTCTCTTAACCTTAACCTGACAGAAAATAGACTAATGTGGCATAGCATCACTGGCCTATTGTGTATAGGTGCAGAGGAAGAAGAAATGTAAGCCCCTTGGCTATACTCAACTACCACAAAATGTGTTCTCAAGCCAGCCTGAAGAAGGAATTTATTCCATGTTCAAACCAATTCATTGTGAAAGTTCCTCCATTTGCATTCCAACCTACTCATGTACTTCATTGCTCTTGTTTTCCTGGTAAACCAAGAAGCTAATGACTGAGCTCTACTGGAAAGAAGAGGGTATTTAGAAATGATAGTGCCAAATGATCAGTCCATTTCAACATTCTACAGATTAACTGGAGCTTCAGCAGTATCAACTGCTGAAGCTCTCCAAATGCATTAAAAAAAAAAAAGACCAGACTCCAGATCCATCAGATACCTAGGTTAACTAACTCATCATTTCTGCAGGAGTTAATTGCAACTGCAGTCTAAAACTGGCCAGAAAGCAATCTGGCGATGACAACATAGAGCTTTGCTATCTCAAAACACCATCATTAGCCAGAATACCAAATTCAGCAGATGTCTCGTTCCATACATGGAGCCAAATACAGATTACATAGCTCTATGGCCATCATAGCAGATGAACTTCTGAACCACTCCTGATTCAGTAACTGTGGTATGGAAAATGAAATCTTCCAGGACAGAAGCTCTAGAATTGTGAGAGATTACAGCTGTAGAGTTGTGAGGCATTATGGCTAGCTAAGGAATAATGTTGTTGAGTAAGGTGACAGTACACTAACAGAATCCATATATATTCTGGCCACCAAAATACAGCAAGAAGCATTCTGCATTGGCAGATTTTGGACAGAGCTTCTGGCCAGTCAGATAGAATTCCGAGAAACCACAGCGTACCAAGCTTGACCTGCTGTGGCACAGAGTATCCCAGCAGACAGAAAAAAATATTAAATAATACTTAGTGGGGTAACATCCTAAGGATCTCTCAAAGCAGGGGTGTCAAACTCATAGCATCATGTTGTCATCATGTGACGTATCACAACTTTTCCCCCCTTCGTTAAACTGTGGGTGGGTGTGGCCAGCACATGACGCATCTGGCCCGTGGGCCGTGAGTTTGACACCCCTGTCTCAAAGGGACAAACATCTTATATAGGAATTGATCCTACTATCTCAAAGTGGCAATTGTTTTATCTCAGAGAACAGGGTGATGCAACATCTCCAACAGGGTAAATTTAGAAATCTAATCATGAAAACATTCTCATGGCTTCTTTCTTCCAAATGGATACTGAAAAATAGCCATATTTAAACACATCAATTTGAATTATAGAAATGTAAATCTCTCGAGTCAAACAGATTTCCTTATCAGAAATAGAGGTGGGAAATATACGTGTTGTTCTTTCCTACTCATAAACTTTGAATTATATGATCTTTATTTCTTTGTGTCCATGCTGACATTTATACCAACAACGTAGATAAATTAAACATCTGCAGTTGTTTTTAACAACCTTCTTTAAGCAAGTAAATAACATGAAATCAATGTAATAATGCAAGTTTATGGATGGGGCTGAGTGAAGCGTTTTTTGAGTTCACATATTTTATAGTAACGAATGCCTCAGCAAAATATACTGTATATTTTGTTTTACTTTACTAACTCATGATTTATCTATTTGTACTCTCAGCTTTTTGTTTTGCATTGTAAGTGAAGAAAATTATGTTCAATTCATTTTAGTGCTCTATTTTTTCTTCACATTTATTGTGTTTCTAGACTAAAAAAAAAGAGCTCCTGGTTTTGTTTTGTTGTCCTTCTGCTTTTCTCTGTCTCTCATAACACAAGAAATAGGAAGCATCTGGTTAACAAAGCAGTCCATAATTGAACAATATACATACAAAAACAATTTGCATCAACTGCATGTTTTTAAAAGTGACCGGCTTCAATCTAGTTTTTCACCTGTATCAAAAATGCCCTACTTAGTTTTAAGTAAAATTAAAATCTCCTGACATTTAGAAGACAAAAGGTAGGTACTAAGCATTGTAATTTTGATCTGAGAATAGAATAGAATAGAATAGAATAGAATAGAATAGAATAGAATAGAATAGAATAGAATTCTTTATTGGCCAAGTGTGATTGGACACACAAGGAATTTCTCTTGGTGCATATGGTCTCAGTGTACATAAAAGAAAAGATACGTTCGTCAAGAATCATAAGGTACAACACTTAATGATAGTCATAGGGAACAAATAAGCAATCAGGAAACAATATCAATATAAATCGTAAGGATACAAGCAATACAGTTACATTCATACAATCATAAGTGGAAGGAGGTGGGTGGTGGGAACGATGAGAAGATTAATAGCAGTGCAGAATTAGTAAATAGTTTGACAGTGTTGAGGGAATTATTTGTTTAGGGGGAAAAAAAACTGTTTTTGTGTCTAGTTCTTCTGATGTGCAGTGCTCTATAGCATCATTTTGAGGGTAGGAGTTGAAACAATTTATGTCCAGGATGTGAGGGGTCTGAATGTGAGGAATGGTAAAACAAGGAATCTATTTTATCTTTTCTTCTGAAGTTTTTGTTGTTCTTGTAGTGGTCATTATCTGAAGTTTTTGATCTGAAGGTCATTATCTAAAGACTTGGTGGCAAGGACAGCCATGAATCTGGACCCAGTGACCCCACGGCAGACACCCCCCGCCCCAAAGGTGGATGGATCACATCAAGGAGGACATGAAATACTTGGGTGTCACCACAAAAATGTCCTGGAGTGACCCAAATGGAGATGGCTTTGTCGACAACTGGATCCTGTCATAGTGCAGGAATAATACTAGGAAGAAGTTCATTATCTGATTTTTTTTATTTTTTCCTTTGATGTTTTGGGTTAAAAAAATATACACACTAATATTGCAGGACTTTAAAAAAAACTTCCTAAGAATGATATGTATGATCTGTGATGCTGAGTCTCTATTTTGTTTCCACTAAACCAAGATTTGATGACATACCCTGAGATCTTCCCAAAGACATCCAGATATAACTCTCTGTTATATGTGGATATATGTTAGTCAATGGGTATTTACTAAAACTTTGAACTCTCTACAAGCTTCTTGGAAAGATGAATATATATGCAGATATCTAGATTGACATCTCTATCCCATTTTATACTTCCCAGAGAATATGGTAGTTTATGAAAAGATTTTTAAAATAATATCTCTCTAAAATAATAGTAAAACAGAAACTATGGTGTTTATATGGATTCAGCATTATTCAGGAAAGATTTCCTGCCCTGGTCTTTATTTTTTCTAGTGTTGTTCCAGACAGCAGCACACAAGAAATGAAATCTAAGTTTGGGGAAACCTGTACAATAAAACCATTTGTTAAGACATAGCAGGAAATCCAGGAGAAATTTATCAAACAATAGGATCACATTTACTTGGAAGTTCTTTATTTCGAGTGAGATTTTTGTTTTTGTTTTTTGGCAATCGAAAAGATGAGAATGTGAGCATTTGCTGCTGTTTCAGCTGCAATTGCAAAATAGAGGAGAATTCTTCCAGGCATGTTGATCAAGTTACTTTCCCATGCTCACTTTGTGCCCATCCCCATTCAGATGAATAAAGTTGTCCTACTGAGATTTGCTAACAAATTATGTTTGCCAAAGTCAATAATATTTCTTAATCATCTAACTGTGTGAAGAAGGAACAACTTTGAATTTAAACCTGCAAGTGAAAAGTGACTGTTTAAAAAAATCATTTAAATTAAGCACTAACTACCATAAAACCCCAAAATGAAACAATCAAGTCGATATTTTAATTTGCCGTATTTTTTTGCCAGCAATTGTCCTGTTTCAAGGTTGCTGAAGGCATACACATTGTCAGATTCCAGATCAGTGCTAGACCTTGAATCATGGTTTATAACAGTAATCTAAGCACAATCCTTTTAATAAATTGGTTTTTCCTCCCCAGAATTCTGTTTACCAATATTAGTATGCAGGGCTGATGAGATGAATGTGTATGTAATAAAGCACATCTGTTTCCAGAAGGGGCTACTTTTGTTTTTGTTTGTTGTCAAATATAGTGACTTGATTAAGTCAACTGCTTAACCAAATAACCTCAGTTTGGCATTGCCTGCACATTTATCTGGAAGCATGACCCTTCGAATTCAGAGCCTGCTTGTAAAAAGAGGTGCATAAGATTGTACAGATAATTCATTAGAAAATGAATTATCTTTCTTTACTGGTAGTCCTCGAGTTACGATCACAATTGAGCCCAACATTTTTGTTGCTAAGTAAGATGCTTGTTAAGTGAATTTTACCTCACCATTTCCTGCCACAATTAAGTGAATCACTGCAGTTGTTAAGTGAGTGACACAGTTGTTAAGTGAATGTGGCTTCCCCATTGACTCTGCTTGTCAGAGGGTTGCAAAAGTTGATCACGTCACCTTGGGACACTGCAACTGTTATAAATATGAGTCAGTTGCCAGGCAGCAGAATTCTGATCCCATGACCATGGGGATGCTGCAATGATTGTAAGTGTGAAAAACAGTCATAAGTCCCTTCTTTCAGTGACATTGTAACTTGGATCAGTCACTAGATGAATTGTTGTAAGTTGAGGCCTACCTGTAGTTGCTCTTAAAACACACCCACATCAAGGTGGGTGGCTGCCCACCTGCCCTGGTGCTATGTCGCGTTTTTTAAGCCGTGCGCATGCGTGCAAGCCATGCAAGAGAGCAAAGTGCGCACTTACATTTTCAGTGTTGGGCGAACCGGTTGTTAAGTCATGTGCCTCCCACCTCTGATCCAGGCCAGTGTAATTAAATCCCCCTCCTCTTCTTGATCAAGTCCTGGCTGTTTTAAATTCCCCTTGCAATATGTAGGCAGCATTTTTTTTCCCTGGAGACGTTTTTTCATGCATTCCTATTGGACTGCTCTAATTTAGCTGCTCTAATTTAGCAGTGCTTTGTTGAAACCTGATGCGTTCACACCATGTTGCTTATTTTCTGTTCGAAAAGTTTCCTGTTATTTTTCCAAAGCTTTTTTCTTGCAGCGTTCGGAAAATTGCCTGCTTTTTAGTTCCTTCCCCCCCCCCCCCCTGTATGTTTGAGCCTCCTTTTGCTTCACACCTCTACTAAATTTCCCTTAAGTTGCAAAATACTGCTGACACAAGAATCAATTATATCTGTGAAGAGCTATCTGAAAAAGGTTCCAGGGACAGTTGATGTTTCTAATTAAAAAAAAAAGGGAGTCATGATTAAGTCAAAAGATATTTTGTGTTAGTTTGTTTATTCGTTGGATTATTATGTACAGGTCTTCAATAACTAAAAAAAAGCAAACAAAGCACTTCCTATCTCTCTTTATGAATGTTCTTTATGAGATTTGGGCTGTTTGGGAGCTGTTTTAACTTGACTCATATCTGCTTGCAGAATCAGGAAAAACTGGTCTCCATCTCTTGGGTTGCAAGTAGACCATATATGGTGTGAAAGAGCAAAGGCCCACATTCTGGCTTTAAATTTACAATGTTATATAATAATACTGCCATCTAATGGATACCTGCATTATTGTTTAAAATCTTAATGTTGGTAGATAGTTGCTATTACAAATAAAAAGAAAGCTAAGAATTTCCAACCTTTACATATATTGAGACTTTGACTTGTGGATCATATTCATCTCAACAGTTATTGCTTTTTCATAATGTTTTTATTCAATTTTTAAGGAAAAGGGAAAATAAAGGAACAAGAGAGGAAAATAGAGTACAAATAAGAAATTTACAAACATGAAATTAGGCTAAAATGATCAATCTTTCATTGATTTTTTAAAGTAAGCGAAGATACTATATTGTTTTTAAAACTACAAATTTTAAAATCTAATATCTGAATATGAACAGCATTAATAACAGTAGAAATCATAAGGTGAAACTTTGAACTATAAAAATTTCTGAGGAATTAAAGATTTAATATAATAGAAATATAAATGTTAGATGTGCTGCAACTATGTATGTAGAGTTATAATCCACATCTCAGAAAAACCAAAATGGGGAAAGTTTGAAGACTACCATAAAACCTGAGAAAATGTGGAATATATTTCTCTTTTCACTGCTTTTCATTTACAGCTGTTTTGCCTTGATTACATAACTTTTATGGACTGGTTCAGATGGTATGTCTCAATTTATGCATCTCACAAAACAGTGTTAGTAGACTTTGGTTTAGGGCATTGTCTGGATCTAAACATTTTGGTTTATCAGCTGTAGTTTAAACAGTGTTTCCCAAATTCATAGGAATTAATCAAACTTGGTTAAAAGTGTTTTTTTCTTTGGGTAAAAATGTTCACAAGAAAATTAGTCATGAGGAGACCTAAATTGCTCTTGAGAGTTTCAGAATGAATATCCAAATTATAGTTCTGAACTATAATAGGAATACTTCTATTAAACAAATATATGGCTACAGAAAAGCAAGAAAACAAAATCAAACATGCAAAAGGAAACAACACAACATTTTTATATACAGCATTAGAATAAGTACAGATTCACATTGCTGTAAAACAGTGGTCTCAAACTCAAGGTCCAGGGACCGGATCCGGCCCATGGGTTGCTTAGATCTGGCCCGTGGGGCTGCCCTGGAAACAGCAAAGGATTGGCCCGCAGTGCTTCCGCAGGCGGCCCTCCCAAGCTCCGTTTTTGCTGGCAAAGGGTTGCAGGAAGCCCATTGAGCAGACTCAAAAAATGGAGCTCAAGAGCCCATTTTCTCTGGCAGAGTGCTCATGCCACCACAGACGCCCCTGACATGAGTGATGTTGAGCTGGCCATAGCAGTGGTGAAATCCAAAATATTTTACTACCGGTTCTGTGGGCGTGCTTGGTGGGCATGGCAATGGAAGGATACTGCAAAATCTCCATTCCTACCCCACTCTGGGGCCAACCAGAGGTGGTATTTGCAAGTTCTCTGATTTCTGCTACCGGTTTTCCGAACTGCTCAAAATTTCCGCTACTGGTTCTCCAGAACCTGTCAAACCTGTTGGATTTCACCCCTGGGCCATACCCACCCTGGCCACACCCACCTCAGCCCTCCAGGGTCAAACACAACCCTGATGTGGCCCTCAATGAAATTGAGTTTGACACCCCTACTCTAGAATCATCTAAAAAGCAGACTCAAAATTATTTACATAAGATTCTACTTGACCACTTTTCTATCATTTCAAAACAACACATATTACGAAGTTTATAGAAATATAAAACATATGAATAAATAAGAAGATGCTGGAGAAGTTTATCTCACAAACATAATTTTTAATCACATTTTTGTTTTAAAAGGTATGCTTTAAAGTCCTCTTAGCAAAATTTAACAGCTTTCTCGTCATTATAGACAGCTTTGTTCTCCAAAGAATGGAATCCTAAATAGAGATGGCAGGTATGCATTGTAGATACTAAATCATCTGAAAATATTTTCTATTGATTTAATAAATTAAAATTAGAAATAGGTCTCAATAACTATCATTAGATTTAAAATTCCTGAATAATTTTTCCAAATCAACTACATTAATGGTTTCAATTGACTTTTCAATATACGTACATTTAAAAGAAAAAGCAAGTTATACTGTTTACAAGCTTAAATCTATGTTGTCTATTATCCTTAATATAGTTTGGGACAGAAAGATTGATAATTTTATACCTGAATTCTCAATATTGTATCTAATTAGACATCATAGTTGTTAAGGATATTGTTGTTGTGTAACAACTAGCAGAGTAAAGTGCACAGAGAAACGTTGCTGAGAGCAATGAGATAGGAGATACATACAAACTGGTGTTATCAAAAGTTTTCTTTATAGTGGAAAATAAACAATCTCGTAGTCTTCTAAACAGTCCAAGTCTTTACCGGTTAACTCCAAACAAACTCTTACCAAACAAACAGTACTTGGTTCACAAACCCCGGATGGTAGCAGATCCACCCACACACGCAAGCGATGATAGCACAATGGTAGCTTATCATCAACTGAATACCTTACAGTACCTTTCTTAAATACATTGTTAAATTACAAGTAATTATAGTCTGACTCAGCATTACAACATGATGCAGCATTAAAACTTAAAGTCACAGAACACATATATTGCCAGGACAACTGTTAGGCCCAAATCATATCCTAACATGCTCCCTTTTGGACAGGTCAATATATACAGTTTAAATACAATAGATACAGTTTAGATACAATATATACAGTTTAGATCCTTAATCCATAGCCTTCACAACATGCTTTATATTTGACAGCACCTTGGCAAACTACAGTTGCCTTATATCGATCTGGTGGATGCCTTTCCCTAGTAGATCTTCTAGGCAATACAGGACTCAATTCAGATGTTTCAGTTTCATCCTCCCCTAAACCTACTTCCTGTTCCTCAACCTTAATAGAGGATTCTACAGTATCTATATCCTCAGGACTCTCATCAGGGATATGATGCTCTATCCTAACAGTATTATCATGTCTGAAATCTGCACGCTCTAGTTTATCCCATCCTTCGTGCTCTAGAAATTTAGCACTTGCACTACAGTAAACACTAGTAGTACCCTGTGCCCAAAATCTAAAAGATCTATGATTTGATTCATAGCCAACGAAAAACATTTTTCTGGCTCTTTGTTGATCCTTTCTTCTAACACTAGATGGAATATGTACCCAAGCTGGGGCTCCAAATGTGTGTAAATAACTAAGATTTGGTTTCCTCCCATGCCATAAGGTGAATGGTATTTCACCTGTAGAGGAATGAACCACGTTGTTTAGCACATGGTTAGCACACATAACAGCCTCGCCCCATAAATTTTCAGGCAAACCAGAATCTGCCAACATAGTTCTAATCATGGCTTGTAATGTTTGTCCTCGCCTCTCAATATAGGAATTATGCTGTGGTCTGTAAGGAGCAGATCGTTTATGCTGGATCCCTGCATCCTGCAAAAACTTTTCTAACCTTTGGTTAGTGAATTCTGTACCATTATCGGTCACTAAGCATTTCACTTTAAATTTCTGCTTCCTTTCCACAAAACGCAGCCAGTTGTTTATATGCTGGAATGTTTCAGATTTTGTTTTCATAAGATAACAGAATCCATATCTTGAATAATGGTCTACTATGCTTAGAATATAGCAGGCACCTCCTATACTGGGTTTCTTGGGTCCAATTAGGTCTATAAACACTTATCATTTTTAAATGTTACTGTAAACCCAAATTGTACCAAAGATTTAACAGATAATAAATTGAATTTTAAACCAGGAATATATAACATAGGCAATGGTTCATTACTAAATGACCAACAAGCAACACCCTCTCCAGCTACCTTAACCTTCCAGCCATTTGCTAGTTTAACATGTTGGTTACTCTTCTCCATTTTAACAAAACATTTTCTATTTCTAGTAATAGATTGAGAAGCACCACTATCAACAACCCAACAATCCTGGTTAACATCAGTAGTTGAACTAGATATAGCTAAATTATAACCCTTCTTGGGTCTATTATTGTCCCTAACAGGCATTTTCTTATTTTTACAATATTTAGCTATATGCCCTTTAGCCCCACAAGCAAAACAACGTTTTACAAAATAAGCAGTTGAGTACATTTTTTCTTCTTTTGGTTGTTGCACTCTCAACTGATCCCTTTCTTGTCTTCTTTTGGATTCTTCCAACAACCTACCGGTTATGCCAGCCAATGTCAGTTCATCTCTGGACAAAACCTCTAACGAAGAAACAAAGTTGTCATAACTATCGTCCAAAGAAGAAAGAATTATGTAAACTTGTTGTAGTTCAGAGAAAACAAGTTCCTTTTCATGCAGCTCCTGGAAAATTCTTGTCATGGATTCCAAATGAGCCATCATATCTCCCCCTTTAAGAAGATGTTTGTTGAATAATTTTCGTGTGAGATATATATGAGCACCCACAGAGTCACGAACATATAGTCTCTTCAACTTGGTCCAACACCTAGCAGCAGACTCTTTGCCACGGATATGGACAAGCTGCTGGTCACCCAGTGTCAGTCCAATAATACAAAGAGCTCGTTCATTGTCTCTGTTAAACTTGGCTAATTTCTTGGCATCTTCCTCATCAGCAGGATCCCATGCTGTTACATCCGGTGGATTATTAACTATGTCCCACAGTCCTTCTCTATGCAAAAGTAGACTACATTGTGTAGACCAGGATACATAGTTCGTTCCGTCCAGCCGGGTTATCATGGAAAAATTTGCTGCTTGTTCTAGTGCCATCTTCACGTAGATTGTTTATCACAAACACAGTTTGTACTACTCACAAACTCAAACAAGCTCTCAGTTTAACTCTGAAAAAATCCTAGTTAGTTCTGGTTGGTTGGCTCTGGGCCCATAACCAATGTTAAGGATATTGTTGTTGTGTAACAACTAGCAGAGTAAAGTGCACAGAGAAACGTTGCTGAGAGCAATGAGATAGGAGATACATACAAACTGGTGTTATCAAAAGTTTTCTTTATAGTGGAAAATAAACAATCTCGTAGTCTTCTAAACAGTCCAAGTCTTTACCGGTTAACTCCAAACAAACTCTTACCAAACAAACAGTAGTTGGTTCACAAACCCCGGATGGTAGCAGATCCACCCACACACGCAAGCGATGATAGCACAATGGTAGCTTATCATCAACTGAATACCTTACAGTACCTTTCTTAAATACATTGTTAAATTACAAGTAATTATAGCATGACTCAGCATTACAACATGATGCAGCATTAAAACTTAAAGTCACAGAACACATATATTGCCTGGACAACTGTTAGGCCCAAATCATATCCTAACAATAGTTATTCCTATTGTAGCTCTGTTATTTGCTGTTGTGCATCTCTCTGGCTGCAATCCCACCCAGTTCTGATGAATATAGGATTGTATTGTCTTTAGTTGTAGAATTATATTTCCATCAAGTCAGAAATCTGATTGCCGCACCTAATCATATAACCAGTGAAATACAGGTATCTATTCTTTACTCTCTTTCTTGGAGATGTTCAGTAAAACCATTTGCTACAGAAGTAAACACCATTGGCTTTAATAAAATGTATGCCTAGTAAGTTTGCTGAAAACTGGAGAAGTCCAAATCTATTTAATGTTCCATGAATATAGTTGTTGTCACTTCTAGATCAAAATGCTAGAAATAGATTGCAAGTTTAGTTTTTAGATATAACATTTCCTATTCACAGATATACACAGTAAAGCAACAGATCAGCATGGAAAGCTCAACATGAAAACATGAAGAAAGCAAGTGTTTCTTAAAATTCTGTTTTTCTACTATTTCTCAATGAAAGAAAAAAAACCTGTATAAGAAACAATGGAAAATAACAGATAGAAATATTTGTACAGGTAATCCTCAACTTATAACAGTTCATTTAGTGACCGCTCGAAATTACACCACCACTGAAAAAAGTGGTTTATGACAGTTTTTCACTTTTCACAATTATGACCATTGCAGCATCCCCACAGTCACATGATCAAAATTTGGACGCTTGTCAATTGACTCATATTTATGATGGTTGCAGTGGCTCCGGGTCATGAGATCCCCTTTAGCGACCTTCTGACAAACAAAGTCAATGGGGAAGCCAGATTCCCTTAACAACCGTGTGTCTAACTTAACAACTGTAGTGACTTACTTAATAACTGTGACAAGAAGGGTCATAAAATGGGGCAAAATTCACTTAACAAAATGTTCTGCTTAGCAACAGAAATTTTAGGCTGAATTGTGATCAGAAGTCGAAGACTACCTATAACGATAATTTATAAAGACATGTGTTGATTAAGCATCCTGTAGCTATTCTTTATGAGGATCTGAGTCTTTATGGAATTTCATCAGGAACAAATCCAGCCAAAACAGGATTTTCATCCTCTTTTCCATCTCCTGTTTTCATAGCCATATTGAGCTTGTGCCAAAACAATGGAATTTCCTGCTCATCTTCCGGCCATTTGAGGTAAGTTTTTGTCTTTAGCAATTTCCTCATTCTGTGATAGGGGGAAAGGTATTCAGTAGGAATGTCTTCCAGGAAGATAAGAACCAGGACATCCTTATGGTCATCAAAGATACGAAAGCTTGCTACTTGTATCTCCTTAGAGCACCACTCGCTCTCCAGATAGTGGCGACTTATTACACAAATTGTCTTCCTGCTTGCGTAGATATTATCTACAATGTTTTCAAGGATGGGCCGTCCTGGCTCGAAGTCCCGGTGATGCAAACAAACTTTCCAGCTATATTGGTTTTCCAGCACTGGAAGTAGGTCATCCTCTACCCATTTTTCATCATGGGTGTTGTAGGAAAGAAAGGCATCATAATTGTATCCAGTACCTTGCCCCTTCCTTTTTTGTTTCTTGTCAATATAATAAGCAAGCAATAGATGAAACATATAGATTATGTGCAATTTCCATTGATAAAAGAAACAGGCAAGCATAAGTAAAAGAACTGCTGTTGTGTTTGCAATAAACAGGATAAATTCATAATCAATAAAGCAAGAAGATGTGTTAAAAGTCCATAGTGGGTATCTCTTATGTCCTTGAGGGTAAGTGCAAGTGTACTGATAGAAATGGAGCACCTGAGTTTTAGGATTCTGTAGAGACCACTGGATAAACATTTGGTTGCTACATGTACAGATGAAATAGTTTTGCCTGAGATCTAGGAAAAGAAGGGAAGGTAAAGTGCTTAATTGCTCTTCAGTGATAACACCTATTACATTTCCAGTTGCTCTGAAGAGAGTCAGACTTGACAGGTTGGCATTGAGAAAAAAATTGAGAGAATTCAGCCTATTTCTTTTCAGGTGCAATTCTTTCAGCTTTGATATAGGGTGGAATAAAGTATTGCTCAGCGAACTAAGTTCATTGTTGCTCAAATCAAGCTCTTGAAGAGTAGGAGTAAAAGTGAAGGTCTCTGGCTCTAAAGAAGAGATGGCTAGATTGCCTGCATGGAGCTGCACAATGGACTCCAAACCATATAAAAAGTTTACTGGAAAATACTTAAGTCCATTGCCACCCTGGCTGTTTATCTTTAGTTTCTTTAAAGACCTCAAAAGTTTAAAGGGTGGATTGGCAAGCATTTTTGAGGATTCATAGCTGATATAATTATTAAAAAGATCAAGGTCTGCTAAAGAGCTTGCCCCTTGAAAAAAGTCTCCCCGAAAAGGTTTTTTACCAATCCTGTTATGTCCAAGAATAAGAATCTGTAGGTTGCTCAGACCTTCAAAGGTTCCTGGTACTATTGTGTCAATCCTATTTTCTGCCAGATTAAGTAACCGAAGAGAAGAAAGATTCTTAAAAACGCCCTTCTCTATGGTTTCCAAATCATTTTGGCGGAGCACCAACACTTCCAGTTTAGTTAGACTTCCTGAGAAAGGTTGTGTGATTTTTCTTAAAAAATTTTGTCCTAGATTTAATTCTTGCAAATTGTTTAGATGATCAAAGTTATAAGAGGCAAAAGCAATCTGGTTTCCAGTGATGTAGAAGGCCTTTAAATTATTTAAATATCTGAAGTCATCAGAAGTAATTTTACTGATTTCATTAAAGCTAAGATCTAGGCTTTCTAATAATGATATATTAGGAGTAATAACTGGAACAAGAGTGGATATGTTGTTTGTCCAAGAAATGAAATGCAACAAATTCAGTGATTGAAAAGATGCCATCGGTAGCCTTTTCAACTGATTAAATGACATATTCAAAAACTTTAAATGTGTGCAATTTTCAAAAGCCCCCTCCTTAATGCTTGTGAACTTATTACCTTGAAAGTTAAGACTTTGCACTTGCTGGTGCCATTGGCATATCTTTTCTATAAGATTATCTGATTCGGTTATATTTAACTGGTTTAGGTGGATAATCTTTAACTGAGAACAATTCAGCATTTGGATCACTTTTGAGATTTCAGATGGCTTCATTGCTATCCCGCCTAAGTATAATGCCTTTAACCCTTCCAGAAAGCAAGAATCATCTATTTCCCATAAAATAGAGTCATTGGCAATGGCAAAAGATAAATCCAGTGAAAAAAGTCTTTGCAGAACTGGACTTGTAATATTAATGAGGGAAATTGGATTATGGGATGCATCCAGCTCAAGCAATGGAGGTGCACTAATAATTTCTTTGGTTGACAAGTTTTGCAAGCCATTGTCTTTGATATGCAACTCCCTTAAAGATCCTATATTAAAGACAGCATGCATAGCACTCAGGGTATACAGTTCGTTTGAAGATAAATCAATTACCTTTAAATTCTCCAAGCTGGCAAAGGCAGAAGGGTTGATCCTGTATATTTTATTGCTGGCAAGTAGTAAGGTGGTAAGATTTATGAGTCCATCAAACATAGAACTGGAGAGAAGTTGCAGCTGATTTGCACTAAGATTCAAAAATTCCAAGTGGCTTGTATAAATGAAAGCACCATCTTCAATTTTAGTTATGTTATTCTGGGAAATGTTGAGAGCTTGCAAATGGATGAAGTTCTTGAAATCATTCTTCTCCAGACTTGAGATACTATTCTGAGATAAATCCAAAAATACAAGTTTAGTTGGTAGATAGGTTGGGACTTCTAACAATTCCTGATTGTAGCATAGAACTTTTGTATTGTTCCCAAAGGCGTTATGGACTTCACACTTGTTAACTGTGTAAGAAGTTACTGTTTGAATTTGATTAAACACAAAAAGCCACATTGATAGAACTGCCTGAAAAAACATCCTCCTGACAGTTTTTACAAACTCTGTGAGTTGGAGAGTCTGAAATGGTTGTTACAAGTGTAAAAAAAATTGTATGTTGATTGTGTAATGAGAGGAATGTCCTGGATGAGGAACATCAAAAATAAAATGTGAACTTCTTTTTTTGAGCATGACTCTTATTTTGCCTTCCTTGTATTTATTAGAGAAAAAGGAAGCAAAACTGGTGGATATGAATTTGCAATTTAATTTCTATATGTTCTGGGTTTGGTTTAGCAAGTATGTAGATACTTAGAGTGGTTTTGATTGGAAATTCAATGTTACTATCTGTAAAAAAAAGGTCTTCCTTCCTTCCTTCCTTCCTTCCTTCCTTCCTTCCTTCCTTCCTTCCTTCCTTCCTTCCTATATTTTCATTATTTGATAATACTATTACTGTATTATTTTTTGTCCAAATATTTAATTAACTTTCTTGAGGAAATATAGGATGATTCCTGTATTTGAAAGATGACAAGTATTAGGCTGCTTCTTAATATGCTTTTCCTGAATCTCACAGAGATGGCCAGCTTGTGACCTACCATGATTAGGTGAAATGACTGAGAAAGTGCTGCTTGGAGGAGGAAGTCCTAGAAAAGAATTAATTTGAACAATCTCAGCTGGATTTTAGGATAAGTTAGAGGGCTGAGATTGTCTTAACTGTCCTAACAATTGATGGAGGCAATATGACACTATTGGTTCTTGACCTCTCTGTGACTTTTGATACTCTTGACAGAACACAGTTCTGGAACAACACAGAGATTCAGAAATATGGCTACAACTTTGCAGGAGTTCAATTCTTATCTGTCTGGTAGAATTCCAATGATATTACTTGGAAACATTTTTTTTTTTTGAGAAAGGAAACAATTATTCTATTCCTAAAGTGTTTCATCATCTGCATGAAATCACTGAGAGGGATCAGGAGATTTGGGAACTGGGAGCTTTTAGTATGCTAAAGATACCCAAATCTATTTTTCTGTGCAGAACGTGACTCCCTGAATATTTGCCTGCAGCCAGTGATGGACTGGATGGAGAGCATAAATAAAAACTGAACCAGATAAGATGAAGGTGCTTGTTAAGGCCCTAATTACAAAGCTGATAGGCCTTGAGAAGTGTCAGCTAATAGAAGCAGGCTACCTGGAGCCCCTTCAGTCAGGGTTCAGACCTCACTGAGGGATTGTTTATTCTTGTGATTGATTTTTGGGTGATTGACCTGGATGGAAGGGGTGGAACACTCTTTGATCTTACTTCACTTCACAGTACCATTCTATATTATTTACTTACTGCCTACTACAATTAATAAAAGGGCGGTACTGCAGAGTCTGTTTTTTTTAAATTGAAAATACAATGCCACGTCACGATTACAATGCAAATAAAGCACAACCAGAGAGAGATCAATGATAAATAACATACATGCTAATAACTATAACTGTACTATGTTAACAGTAATTGCAATAATACAACAACAAAAAAGGAAATAAAAGAAAATTTTAAGTTTCTACTTACATTAGCTTATTTATACAGTTTTCCTTGTTATATCCATAGTTTTATACATCTGTGTTGTACTGACATTCATAAACCACCCTCTCATTTCTACCTCTTGTCTCTATCCATTCATAAAATTTATTCCATGTCCTGTAATATTTCGTGTCTTCTTTATCTTTAATTTTTAAAGTTAATCTGTCCAGAGAAATGGCCAGAGTCTGTTTTTTTTTTTAACAACCACATGAAATAACTAGGAGAGGTCATTTCAGATTCAGGCATTTATTTACTAACAGTATTTAAAGGCTGCTCTATCTATATGGACTCAGGATGGTAGCAACAGTTCCAGCATACAATTAAAGCAGTCAATAGTAATAATAAGGGACTATGGCCACTCAAATACAACTAGAGGCTGAAAGCCTAATAGAAGAGTACTAATTTAACTTGCTTCTGGAATGCAATGAAGATTGGAACCACTCATTCTTCTTGGAACAATATGTCCTATTCATTAAAGGCCACCACTGAGAAGACCTGTCACCTGATCATCAGCCAATGTTCTTCACAAGGAAGTGTGACCAACAGGCTCTCATTAGATATCTCTGTGCTGTATGGGCAGATTCTATTTTGACAAGGTGTTATTAGTTATATACGGTAATATATATCTCTGCCATGAAGACCTTGACCTAATATATGGAAGCTGGGTAAGTCTGGATGGGTTAAAATAGACTGAAGGTGAAATCTGGCAAGATAGAATTACTGTCTATCCATAAACACCTTTCTGCTGTCTTTTTAATGCTAGATGGAATGCCAGAATTCCACAAGAAGAAGAATTCCACAAATATGGGGTTCTTTTGGACTCACTGATACTGTTGGAGACTATGGCTAATAGAACCTTCACCCAACTTTAGTTGGTGCACCAGTTAATGGTCTTGTATGGAACAGGAGAACCTGGCAATGTCATAATTTCTACAGGTTTAGACTATAGCCATCCACTACAGGCAACCTTTGAAAAAAAAACCCCTACCTAGAAAATACATTTGGTGCAATCACTATAGGCATATAACATCAACATCGAAGACACTATATTAGTTCTGATGAGTTTCTAGGCACATTTCAAAGTGCTGGGATTGATTCTAAGCTCTACACTTGCACGTGTTTCAGTCATGCTTCAGATTGGGATATAGTATGGAGACAGCATTTATTGCTCTTGTTGATGATGTTTGGCAGAGCTGAGATAATGCAGTGCATCAATGCTTGTGCTCCTTGATCTCTCAGTGGCTTTTGATAGCATTGTCCACAGAATCCTCCTGACTGGCTGTGGAATTGGGAATCAGAGACACCTAGTTACTTCTGCACTTTCAGCTGTTGCTCAAAGAGCAAGTAACAGCTGAGGCCAGGAGGATCTTGGTTTACCTTGTGCAAGGTAACCTTTGCACCTTTTCCTGAATTGGAAAGTCCTTCAGACATTTATTGATGCTCTGGTTCACCTCACAATTGGATTGTTGCAATGTGCTCTGCATAGATCTGCTTTTGAAGACCATCCAGAAGCTACAGCTAATTCAACAGGCTGCAACAGTTTTCAGTATGCCCATGTGTCACTGCTGCTATGCAAACTGTTGGCTTCCAGGTGCAATTCAAGGTGCCAGTTGTTATTCATAAAGCTCTTTATGGCATATCTTTATAGCCTATCTCCAATTGTTTCATCCATCTGGTATGCTCTAGTAGAGTATATGCACTCCAGGTCCCCCACCTCCATGGAAATCTGAAAAAGCATGGCTTCTCTGTCGCTGTCATTGGCATTTGAAACATTATGCCCAAATGGATGACACCTACTCTCCTTGGGGTTCTTAAGATTGGACTTTGGCCCTAGGACTGCAGTTGATATATTTTTGGGAAGCCTGTTATGGTTATTGCTATTGCTTATTGTTATTGTTTTAGACTGTATTGTTGTACATTTTTAATTGTACGTACTGCATTGGAATTTTGTAAACTGCCCAATGTGGAGAGAGTGGCAGTATTATCATTATCATACATGGCTGGGCTTCAAAGTATTTTCCAGACTACCTTCCCATCTGGAACAATTTTCACTTCAGATGGGAAAACTCAAAGTCTTAGTTGGGGGGCGGGGTGGGGGGAGGATGGGAACCTGGAGGCTAAGTTGTCCTCCCCTCCCCTCCCCCCAGAACAGACATCTACCACGATGCCTTTTATAAAGCTGTGAAAAAGGATTTTTATAAGTAACTTAGAATTTATAAGAATTATTTAGTTGCTACTCTTGAGATTATGATTAGGCACATATATTTGCTTATTGTTATTTTTTAAAATATTTATTACATGCTTTTAATTTATATTTTAAACTGCTAGAAAACATTTTTATTAGTGTGGCAGACTCCTCAGATCCTATTGAAACATTTAAGGCCAACATTCCAACAGTAAAGGTAAACATTCCCCTCGTACATATGTGCTAGTTGCTTCTGACTCTAGGGGACGGTTCCTCATCTCCGTTTCAAAGCCAAAGAGCCAGCACTGTCTGAAGACATCTCCATGGTCATGTGATTGGCATAACTAAATGCCAAAGGCGCAGGGAACGCTGGTCCCTGCCTACCAAAGGTGGCCCCTATTTTTCTACTTGCATTTTTTACATGCTTTCGAAGTGCTAGGTTGGCAGAAGCTGGGACAAATAACGGGAGCTCACCCCGTTATGCCAACAGTAGGAAGGGTTTAAAAACAATTATCTGGTAACAGAACCAGGGATACACTAAATGTTAGTTGTGAAAGGTGCAGACCACTCCTTGTTTTGCATAAAGATCCTAGCAGAACTGGCACAGAGAAAATCATTGAAAAACTGGGAGTAACAAGAACAATGTGAACATATCTCCTCTTGCTCTGTCAGAAAGCACTTGACAGGGCAAGAGTCAAGAGGACATCATGGAAATTGAGTAAAGAATATTACTTTACTCTAAGTAGTTGGAGAGTTTTGTCTTTGTGGTTCATGTGTTGCTATTTTGCAAGGCGATGGGAAATGAGGAAGAATAAAGTGAAAAAACAGTGATTTCTCAATAATAATGAGACATGTAGACTGTCAATTGCCCATGAGGGCAAAGAATTCTTGAAGTTGTTGATGCAATGTATCTGAAAGTGCCAGCTTGGGGAAGCCTGCCCCCGCCTATGCCAATGATTTGTCCATATACATCTTACATATGGAATCTGAAAGTATTGATACTTTGAATAGATGGATGGATGGATGGATGGACAGATGGATGCACCAATTGGTCGTGTTTTTATCTGTTTACCATCTATCTAGGCCTTTTCTTCCTCCCTTAATAAGCCCATGGTGGCTCTAACTCTTGTGTAAAATGTATATTCTAAGCAGTCATTGCAAACAGTAAGTCACAATTTCTCTCCTTTCCGTTGTTTAATCCTCCAGCATGAACTAACATTCTACAAGTTGAACTCATTCCGAGCTGCCTCCAAAGGTATAAAAGAGCAGATAATGAGTAGAGCAAAGAGGATGCACATTTCTGTGTTATAACAGACTAGGGAGATTGAGTCCAAAATGTTGGCACAAAATTGGCCAAGGCTGAGTATGATGATAATTTCCAATTCACTGGAAATTGCAAAATGCTCACTGTTGTCTTCCAGGCTCCATTCAGGACAGATGCAGGCAATGTCATGTCAGCGCAGGGAGTTGCCCTTTCAGCCATTTAGGATTTGCTATATTTGAACTTTTTAATCTGTGCAATTGGATTAGAAAGCCTTTTCCTGTTATTTTGTTATTAAAACAAAAAGACAAACTGTAGATACGCATTGATGTACTGGAATTTAGATACACATGTGATCAATGCATGCTAACAAGAACTCAATTAATTTCTCTGTCAAGGTAAATTTGCACAGTCTTTAAATGTTTGTGGGAATGACTCCCATATTTTGGCTAACTCTAGATACAGCATGCTATAATATTCCCTCCCACATTAAGTAATCTAATGTTTTTGTATTATAGCTTGTGCTGGGATGCTTTTAGACTTATGTGATACCATCTTCCAAATGTCAGAAGTGATACTTCAAGGTAAACACGTATACTGTAGCTTTGCAGCCAAAGTAAACTAGTTTGTACAAGAACCATAATGAACACATTTCTCAATAAGAACCAATAATTTCTATGTTGTGCCACTTGTAATCCAACAGGCTTGACAACATTTGTTTCTTTCGTTGTAATGTTTACTTTGCAATCTTTCCATTCCAGGCGTTTTAACCAATCAAGACAAGCAGAGATGAGACTATACATTGTGAGCAGCTCAGGAGGCTGGCCTCTTTAGCAAATCTGATATAAAATCTGTATGGTTAGCAAGCCAATATACCATCAGGATATACTTGGGTTTCCTAAAGATACCAGAAAGAAGGCACACACTAGGGTAAGCATATGCTTGTGTTTTTCAAATCTTTGGCCATAAATACTTCATCTTTGTTACATGTATTAGTGACAAATGAAGGCAAATCACGGGTATAAACTGAGACTGGGGATAATTAATCTGAATTTTAGAAATTCATATTGTCATCGTTGATCCATGCCCAATCATAATTTACACTGTGGAATTATTCTAGGAGTTCATTCCATGTATCTGAAGTTTACCATGCAAATGTAATTCTGGGAGATATTTTTCTGTCACAAAGGAACAACTTATTGCTTTGTATATTTCTACAAGTGCAGAAATGAGTTTCAGTTCTGAAACGAAGAGATTAGAACAACGGTAGAGAATTTACTTGTCTGAGCACTAGATGGTATCATGAAACACTTGTAGAGCCTCTCAAATATTGCCTAAACAAGTAAGAACATTCACTAAATCGACATGGTTGAAGGAGAAGAATGTAACCTTTCTGCCATTGGCACTTTATAAATAATATATATGACTGTGTGTTTAATGGTTTTAATAGTTTATGCCGGGATTTGCACTCCTAGATGACACATCTAAGTTTATTGCGTTCAAAGACTGTTTAAACATCTCTTTCAAACAAGCTGTCTTTATCAGCCTTTGAGGGAAGCAAGATCAAGAAGCAGACATGATTGTTAAAACAGTGGTTCTCAACCTGTGGTCTGCACACCCCTGTGGGAAATTGTCACAGTGGGTCCATGAAGGCTTGAAGAAATGTTATGATTTACATTTTGATTTATGTTTTGGGAGTCTGTGGCCATGGTCACATAAAACAGCACAAAAATAATTTTAAGAGGGTCTATGATAAAGAAAAGGTTGAGAACCGTTGTCTTAGAACAGGGTGTCAAACTGGATTTCTTTGAGGGATCAGCATTGTAGTTTGCCTCCGTGGGCTGGTGGTGGTGGGGGGCCATGGGACAGACACCTCCTGCAGCACTTTGCCAAAGTGCCCAGTCAAAAATGGGCCACACGGAGATCTCGTGAGGCCTCTGCGGGGCCATTTTTGGTCAGCAAAGGCCAGGGAGGCCAAAAACGTGCTGTGTGGGGGCCTCACAAAACCTCCATGTGGCCTGTTTTTAGTTGGCAGAGTGCTGCAAGAATTCATGGCCTGTTTTGGCCAGCAGAGGCACCACTGGCTGGTCCTTTGATAATCTGGTCAGTTCCATGGGCCATATTTAAGCACCCTGTAGGCCAGATGTGGCCTGCGGGCCTTGAGTTTGATACCCCTGTCTTAGAATGTTCTTTATTGTGGTAGGGTAAAATAACAGAATCTTTAAAACCTGTCAGAATTATTGTCTGTTCCATTTTACACAGAGCTAAATCAAGGTAGGTTTATTTTGTGTTACTTTCTTTTGCTTTCCTCTTCCTTAGAATTACTAATATTTTCTGCATTTCCTCCCACCTTAACAGTTCATCCCTTCTTTCTCAAGGCCTGATTTATGTTCCTTCACACACACCCTCCCATCAGAATCACCCCCCTCCCTCAGTTGCAGATGACCCAGCATCTCACCAAGGTTAATGGGCAAGTGTGAAAGGGAAGAGCTAGATGGACTTGGAAATTGTTCCTTCCCTTCCTGTCGCATGGCAACTGCGATTGGAGGGTCCAATATGAAAAAAAGCAAAGAGACACTGTGGGGACTGTCTTATCATATTGGTAGCAGTTCAGAGGGATGTGAACATTTTCAGTGAGCCCTTTCAGTGAGTAAGATTTTCTAATTGTCTTTGCTTGCCAGAAAACCCAGAATACATCCCACCTTTTATTCTTCTTCCTCATCCAGAAGAAGAATGATCAATCACAGAAAGATCATACCAATGCATGTTCTTGCATACCCCTAGAAATCAGGTTCATACTCATGGATCTAGCCTTGTTGTTGTTGTTGTTGTTGTTGTTTATTTTGCAGATTTTCCAGATTTGACACCCCTTGGTCAGATGGTCAAAAGCAGCTCTAAAACTTTGCATTATCATCTAGTAATTATCTGACCATGGATCATTTCTCTCTGGGAGGGGCACTGTTTATCTTCACTTAATGACCTGTCTCTTAGCAACTGATCAAAGTTGCAATGGACTTCCTGGTTCCAGAATTCTGACCACATTCCCAGTGGTTACATGACTGCATTTCAGTTGCTTGGCAATCAGGTCATCTTTATGGCCAATTGCAGTTTTCCATAGTCACATGACTGCAGTTTGTAATTTTTTTGCCAGTTTCCTGCCTTTGGGGCTCCCCACCCCCATAGTAATACATTGATTTGCTTAAAAACAGTAGCATTTACTAAATGGCTGCTGTGTTCATTTAATGACCATAGCATTCACTTAACAACCACTGCAAAAAAAGTCATAAAATTGTGTCTGGTTATGAGATTGCCTTGACTTACGACTTTCATAACTTATGATGGAAATTCTTGGCTCCATTATAGTCATAAGTTGAAGACTATCTGTATGTGGTCACACCTATTATCAAACCAATGTTAAGTGCATTAACTTAGCCCATTTTATGTTTCAAGCTGTGTCATAATTTATGCACTGACTAGGTGAGAAGAGAAAAATACAGCAATTTACCAGTTATAAGATTTTAATGGGGAATATATAAATATAATCCGCAGTAGAAGTTCCAGCTTCATGAAATAGATATTGTTACTGTTTCAGATAACTAGAGTTCTACAATGGATAAGAAAGGCACCCATATTCATTACACTGGACCACATCCAGGTGGTCTGGCAATGGTTTACCAATATCTCTAAGATCAATTTCCTGTCTGTTTTTGCTGTCTATTGCTTTTGGGTAAATTACCTTAAAGCTTTATTTATGAGCTTTTTATACCTTGCACTATGATTAGAGAAGAGTTCTTTTAACTCCTGCATTTGCAGCCTACCATTTTTAAGGAATTGCTTGTGGAAATTATTGTTGTTGTGTCTGAGGTAGGGGTGAATGTTTCATTCTTCTTTGTTTTCGTAAAAAGTGTAGGAAGTTAGCACCCACCCCTTTCCTAGAAGAATGAAATATTTTAGGAAATATTAAAAAGGCAGAATATTATGTTTCCCTGGATGAGAAATGGAGAAGCATGTTTTAAAGACGAAGCAGCTCCCATTTTCCTGCCCCCACCCTTTGTCAATGGGCCAGAGGCAGAAACCCAATCCTTTGTCAATGGACCATCATCTGCAACACAATAGGACCCATCTAGCAACAGAAACTCACCACATGGCACCTGGGAAGATTACATCAGCCAGCAAGGCTAGCTAAGACCCCCACCCTCTGGGAGTCTGACAACCAATCAGGATATTCTTTCTGGGCCCCAGGAAGTTCAAAGCCAGAGAGGACATAAAACCCAGGGGATCACTGTGTCTCGCCCCTTTTTCTGTTCAGGAACACAAACCATGTGATCCTGTCCACCATTAAACCATCTTTCCAAGCAGTCTCCATGTTTCCAGTGTCTTTTTCCCCACTTTGAGCTGAATCCAGAAGGATATTTCTTCCAACAAAAGCAAAGGTGTATTATGCTCAAAACCAACTACATCCCTTTTAGTGGTGATGGATGTGAGCAGAGAAAGGGGGGCCGTGACCAAATCTGCACTGGATAATGCAAACAAAAAAATAATCCATGAAACAAAGCAATGTTTTCTTTGGTAAAGTGAAGTTTAAGTCAGAAGTAATCTTAGAGCAGGGTTTCTCAACCTTTGTGGTATCACGATCCCTTAAAATAATTAATGAGTTTATGTGACTTCCTTCCCCCACTTTATTATACTTTGTTCAGAGCCTGTTTCGCATATGCAAACTGGCCATTTCCAGAAGTCACACCTGGCAACTGAGCTCTCCTTCTGTAACCTTTGTGCTCACAGTTACAAATCCTGCAATGCACATTTGACACATCCCAGAGCAACCCAGGCAGGGCCAAGATCCTCTTGTCTGTCTCACCTTCCTTGCCTTTCAAGGCTTCTTCCAGTGGGGAACCCTGGATCCCTGATCCTGGGCATTCTGCAAATCTACCCTAAGAAACACAAACTCACTGGATCCTACCTATGAAAGAGTCTGTGGGAAAAAATCTGGTTATTGCTAAATAAGGAACAGATGCTGAATGACCCTTTTGCACAAAAAGAGGAAGTGAGGACTCTGTTATAGAGCAGGACTAAGAAAGAGGCAACAAAAGAGTTTGAATATTGTTTCTCTACAAAGGGCTTGCTTTTGAAACACAGCATTAACTAGAATATTTTAATTATGGGTTCCTAAGTTTTCTTCAGTAAGGAATTACTTATCAGGAGTACTTAAATTCTTACGATCTTTTCTAATTGCGCCGGAAAAGACGCCTAGAGAGCAGTTGGAGGTCCAGCCATTCCGAGTCCGACCGAACACTGGTAAGAGCTCATATTAAGACTTACCTAGTGGCGATAAAA
Organism: Masticophis lateralis; assembly: GCA_030761175.1. Lineage (NCBI taxonomy): Eukaryota > Metazoa > Chordata > Lepidosauria > Squamata > Colubridae > Masticophis > Masticophis lateralis. The sequence goes on from JAUDYJ010000002.1 coordinate 99,283,186, forward strand.
GCGGCAAAATGTAACCATTTTTCCGCTCTTATTGCATCGGCAGATAACCGCCCAGCCGCCCTGTTCAGGGTGACCCGCTCCCTCCTCCATCCGGGAGCGCGGGAGGACCCCTTGCAGGGTCGTGCTGAGGATTTTGTTCAGTTTCTGCACGATAAAATCACTCAGATTCGGGATGGTCTGGTCTCCAACTGGGTAGATACAGGTGGGATGATGGAGGCCGGTCTTGAGGATGTCATCTGGGAGGAGTTTGATCCTGTTGCTCCCGAGGACGTGGACAGAATACTCAGGCGGCTGAACGCGACCACATGTTTATTGGACCCGTGTCCCTCCTGGTTGGTGCTGGCCTCCCAGGAGGTTACACGAGGCTGGCTCCAGAGGATTATTAATGCTTCTTTGAGTGAGGGTGTCTTGCCAGTTGCCTTGAAAGAGGCGGTGGTGAGGCCCCTCCTCAAGAAGCCTTCTCTGGACCCAGCTATTTTGGCTAATTATCGTCCAGTCTCCAACCTTCCCTTCTTGGCGAAGGTTGTTGAGAGTGTGGTGGCGCATCAGCTTCCTGGGTATCTGGATGAAGCTGTCTATCTGGATCCGCTCCAGTCCGGCTTCAGGCCCGGGTACAGCACGGAAACGGCATTGGTCGCGTTGGTGGATGATCTCTGGAGGGCTCGGGATAGGGGTTGCTCCTCTATCCTGGTCCTGTTAGATCTCTCAGCGGCTTTTGATACCATCGACCATGGTATCATGCTGCGCCGGCTGGAGGGGTTGGGAGTGGGGGGCACCGTTTTGCGGTGGTTCTCCTCCTATCTCTCCGACCGGTCGCAGACGGTGTTGGCAGGGGGGCAGAGGTCGACCCCGAGGCGTCTCTCTTGTGGAGTGCCGCAAGGGTCGGTCCTTTCGCCCCTTCTGTTCAACATCTATGTGAAGCCGCTGGGCGAGATCATCCGTGGCTTTGGGGTGAAGTTCCATCAGTACGCTGATGACACTCAGCTGTACTTCTCCACCCCAGGCCACCCCAACGATGCCGTGGAAGTGATGTCCCGATGCCTGGAGGCCGTGCGGATCTGGATGGGGGGCAACAGGCTCCAACTCAACCCCTCCAAGACCGAGTGGCTGTGGCTTCCGGCATCCCGATATGGCCAGTTGACTCCATCACTGACCATTGGGGGCGAGTCATTGGCCCCCACGGATAGGACTCCATCACTGACCATTGGGGGCAAGTCATTGGCCCCCACGGATAGGGCCCGCAACTTGGGTGTCCTCCTGGATGCACGGCTGTCTTTAGAGGAGCATGTGACGGCCGTGGCCAGGGGGGCTTTTTATCAGGCTCGCCTGATACGCCAGTTGCGTCCCTATCTAGATCGGGATTCCGTACGCACAGTCACTCAGGCACTCGTCATTTCCCGCCTGGACTACTGCAATGCTCTCTACATGGGGCTCCCCTTGAGGTGCACCCGGAGGCTCCAACTGGTGCAGAATGCGGCCGCGCGGGGGATTATGGGAGCAAGGGGGCGCTCCCATGTGACACCTCTCCTGCGTGAGCTGCATTGGCTTCCGGTGGTCTTCCGGGTGCGCTTCAAGGTGTTAGTGACCACCTTTAAAGCGCTCCATGGCATAGGGCCTGGGTACTTGCGGGACCGCCTTCTGCCACCAATAGCCTCCCACCGGCCAGTTCGCTCCCACAGAGAGGGACTCCTCGGGGTGCCGTCGGCCAGACAATGTCGGCTGGCGACACCCAGGGGGAGAGCCTTCTCTGTGGCAGCACCAGCCCTCTGGAACGATTTGCCCCCGGAGATCCGTACGATACCCGATCTCCGGGCTTTCCGCCGTGCCCTAAAAACTTTTTTATTTCGTCAAGCTGGGCTGGCGTAACCCCCCCCCTCTCTTTTTTAAGCTTAAAGTTTTATGGGTTTTAAATTTTAATTGCTTATTGGGTTTTTAAATTTATTGGGCCAAAATTATTTAATTCTTTTATTAATATTTTAAATTTTGTATTGGAGTGTTTTTTATTCTTGGCTGTACACCGCCCTGAGTCCACTAGGAGAAGGGCGGTATATAAATTTAAATAAATAAATAAATAAATAAATAAATTGCTAATAGTCCTGCCTCTAAGTGAAATCTGACAGTCAAAAGGTATCATTTTCTTCTGAGAGATGCAAGAGAACAGATGTTGCATCTTCCAGGACTGTGTGCACCAGAATCCAGCATAAAACTCCCCCAGAAAAGGCTCTCGGAAGAGTGATTGTTGGAAAAGGGAGAAGGTGAACACCCTGGTCCTCATTGGATCACCTTAGGCAGTGCTTAGAGGCACCTTGGAATTTTTCCAGGAACTGTTGTGAAGAGTGCAAAAACTGTTGAAAAAGAATTCTGGTATTTAGATTGAATGCAGAGCTTAGTCTACTGTCAGCAGTTAACAAAGGCTCCCATTTCCACACTGAGATGAGCTGAGGAACTCTTTTCCTCAGTTTTGCTTCTGTGCCCCAGATTTACAATTTGAGGCCTTCTGGTCTTGAGAATGTGATGGCACATGATGCATGATGTGATTCAGAACAGAACAGAATAATAGCGTTGAAAGACACCTTGGAAGTCTTCTAGTCCAACCCCTGCTCAAGCAGGAGATCATATATGATTCCAGACAAGTGGCTGTCCAGTCTCTTCTTAAAAACTTCCAGTGATGGAGTACCCACAATTTCTGAAGGCAAGTTATCCCACTCGTTTATTGTTCTCAACGTTAGGAAATTTCTCTTTATTTCTAGGTTGGTTCCCTCCTTGATTAGATTCCATCCATTGCTTCTTGTCCTGCCTTCAAGTGCTTTGGAAAATAAGTTGACTCCTCTTCTTTGTGGCAGCCCCTCAAATATTGGAACACTGCTATTATTTCACCCCTCATTCTTCTTTTCACTGTACTAGATAAACCTAGTTGTCAGGTCTAGTCCTGACAAATTTTGCTACTGGGGTTAGGTGGGATCCGAATGTTTGGATGAGAGCCTGTTTCATGGATAGAGAAATAATGAAATATACAGATACTTGAAGACTGGCATGTGCATGACTTGAAGAAGGGCATCCAAGGCCTTAGAATTCTTCCAAAATGTTGGAACTTGACTTTGGACTAGGGGGGCATGGAGCCGCAGGAAGAAAGAAGGCCTTGGTGTGGTCAGCAGTTGTATTGTGAGGCTAGCAATGGCTCAACAACAGCAGAAGGAAGAAGACATCTGGCAGGACCAGAGAAGTGCAGGGCAGCAGGGGTGATAGGGGTGATGGAGTAAAGGGTGGCCAAAAAGATATAGATTGGGTGGTAGTGGGGGAGATAGGTTGGTGGAGGGGAGAGTTGAAGCACCTTTGTGGTTCTAAGGAGGGCTGCCAAGTAACTGAATTTTGATCATGTTACTTTGAGGGCACTGCAGTGACTGGAACTTTGTGGAACAGGTGTAGCTACTATTCCTTCAGCACAGCAACAACTTTGAACAGTCATTGAATGAATGGTCATTAATCAAGGACTACCCATATAGCAATAGAAGACCAGAACGACTTATGAAAGCTATTTTTATTTATATGCAAACCAATACAATATAAATAAATAGACCCAGTTGAATATGCTAGTTTTTTTATGGGAAATTGCTAAATGAATCTGTTAGATTTATGAGACACAGGAGACACAGGATAGTGAATGTACTGTGGGTTTTTATCTCTATTTTCATTGTTTGAATAAAAAATAGTAGTAATTCACTTTATTGGAAAGAAATGCTTTTACCTTGTAGGGAATATGCATATTTTGATCTATTTTTTTCTAGGCTTACACAAGTAAATGCTTTTCTGGCTTTAATAAACTATAGTCTGGCTCTGTTTGTCTCTTTCTCTCTCTGTGTATGTGTGTCATATACACAAACACAAGTGAATGATGAGTAATTCTGAGGATTGCTTTAATTTCATCAAGCATCAGCTTTTCCATTAAATAAGAAATATATAATTCATAGGTAAGGTTGTTGGTTTGTACATAGGTAGTTTAATATTAAATCATGCTTACATCTACTTGCATTTCTTTGTTTCAGGTTCGTTTCATCAATGTTCTTTATAAATTCTTCATTACAATTAGTATAAAATATGAAAAGAAGAAACATTGTTGGCATATGAATCAATTCACTAGAATGAAATTCAAAAAAATCCCTGGAAGTTATAGTAACAGATAGGAAAATCTTATAAATTTGACTTTTTATATATTGTGTGTGATACATTTCTTTACTGCCCAGTTCCCAAGACTCTAGGCAATTTATGCAATCCCACTAAAGCAAAGTCCACTAACATGCAGCAACATTGCACCAAAGAGCCTATAAATATACTAAAAAGAATAGAACAGAATAGAATTCTTTATTGGCCAAGTGTGATTGGACACACAAGGAATTTGTCTTGGTGCATATGCTCTTGGTGTACATAAAAGAATTTGTCAAGAATCATAAGGTACAACACTTAATGATAGTCATAGGGAAACAGTCAATATAAATCGTAAGGATACCAGCAACAAGGTTACAGTCATAAGTGGAAGGAGATGGGTGATAAGAATGATGAGAAGATTAATAGTAATGCAGACTTAGTAACTAGTTTGACAGTGTTGAGAGAATTATTCGTTTAGCAGAGTGATGGCGTTAGGGGAAAAACTGTTCTTGTGTCTAGTTGTTCTGGTGTGCAGTGCTCTATAGCATCGTTTTGAGGATAGGAGTTGGAACAGTTTATGTCCAGGATGCGAAGAGTCTGTAAATATTTTCACAGCCCTCTTTTTGACTCGTGCAGTATACAGGTCCTCAATGGAAGGCAGGTTGGTAGTAATTGTTTTTTCTGCAGTTCTAATTATCCTCTGAAGTCTGTGTCTTTCTTGCTGGGTTGCAGAACCAAACCAGACAGTTATAGAGGTGCAGATGACAGACTCAATAATTCCTCTGTAGAACTGTATCAGCAGCTCCTTGGGCAGTTTGAGCTTTCTGAGTTGGCACAGAAAGAACATTCTTTGTTGTGCTTTTTTGATGACGTTTTTTATGTTAGGTGTCCATTTTAGGTCTTGAGATATGGTAGAACCTAGAAATTTGAAGGTCTCTACTGTTGATACTGTGTTGTCTAGTATTATAAGAGATGGTAGTATGGGAGGGTTTCTCCTAACGTGCACCACCATTCCTACAGTTTTGAGAAAAAGATATAATTGATAGATCCGCTTTACCATTCTGGTCAAACCTCAGGATAAAAGGTATTCAACAACTCTGGGCCCATCCCACAGAAGGACCGTGTTTGGGTTCATTTCTTCCTATTTTTCTCCCCTGACCATCTTTTCTCTGCATTGGATAGGCAGAACTACTTTGAAGAAGATGGTACCAAGAGTTTTAAATTAATAATAATTACATTAATTTTTTATAGACTTTTGGAGCAAATTAATAGAGGTTTAGAGTAAATGCGCTCTAATTTACTGGTAATTCTTGCCCGATTTAGTTATCTGGTCATAGAATGATATAACTAGAGATGTTTAGGGAAAAATTAAGTTTGTTCCATATGTCCACTACTTATTTTACAGGTTAGAGCATGAGTGTCAAACTTGCGGCATCATGTTGCTATCACATGACGTTTTGTGACATTTTCCCCATTCACCGAGCTGGAGTGGTCATAGCCTGCACATGATGCATCTGGCCCATGGGCCCCCATTTTGACACATCTGATTTAGAGGGATTACATGATCAAGCAAAGTCACTACAAGGATAGCATACTATTATATGTAGAATAACTGTTCTTCCCATATCTATGAAATCAAAGAATGTAAAGTTTCAAGTTTTCAGAGGCAAAAACCTCAGGGAGAAATTCCTGTTTATTTTGCAGAACACTGAAATTAGTAGAAAATAACCATTTTGAAATTATGCCTTAAGTAAATTTTATGGAAATGCCATAGAAAGTGTATGAAATATTGCATATTTTGCTCCAAATCTTCAATGTTTTTGTTTCTTATTAGTTGTATTTTTATGACCCTAAAAAAAAGCAGAATAATGCCTTACTGCTGTTATTTTGGAAATTTGTACTGTAGATTTCAGCACTGCTATACTCCTTGTTTGGATCTTGAGCCCATTTCTACCTTTCCTTTTATCTAATCGGTTTGGCTCTCAGGTACAGGTACAGATCCTGGCAAATAGATGGGAAAGAAATGGAGGTAGTGACAGATTTTATTTTCCTGGGCTCCAAGATCAACACAGATGGGGACTCCAGCCAAGAAATTAAAAGACACTTGCTCCTGGGGAGGAAAGCTATGGCAAATCTAGATAGCTTACTAAAAAGCAGAGACATCACCCTGCCAACAAAAGCGCGTATAGTCAAGGCTATGGTTTTCCCAAATGCAATGTATGGATGTGAAAGTTGGACCATAAGAAAGGCTGAGCGCCAAAGAATTGAGGCCTTTGAATTATAGTGCTGGAGAAGACTCCTGCGAGCCCCTTGGACTGCAAGGCGATCAAACCAGTCATTCCTAGAGGAGATCAACCCTGACTGCTCTTTAGAAGGCAAGATCCTGAAGATGAAACTCAAATACTTTGGCCACCTAATGAGAAGGAAGGACTCACTGGAGAAGAGTCTAATGCTGGGAAAGATTGAGGGCAAAAGAAGAATGGGACGGCAGAGAAGGAGGTGGCTGGATGGAGTCACTGAAGCAGTAGGCGTGAGCTTAAATGGACTCCAGAGGATGGTAGAGGACAGGAAGGCCTGGAGGAACATTGTTCATGGGTCACGATGGGTGTGACATGACTTTGCAACTAACAACAAGAACAGGTACAGATGTTGAACATAGGTATCCCATCATCCATAGATATTGGAGAGAGAAAGCAAGTGATAGGATGCATATTGTGACATCACAATGCAAGCCCTGCAATTTATATGTTTGCATCCAATGTTGGGCCACAAGCACAAGCAAGCAGAATTTCTGTCATAGTATCACAAAGTACTTCTTATTATTTTTTTCATCACTGCAGTAAGTAGTAGATACCAAAGGTGTCTCCTATTAGCAGTTCTCCAAAATAACAATGAATGCAATGTTGATGAAAAATCTCTGTATAAAGAAACATAGAACAGAAAATAGAAATATGACATAAAAATAAAATGAAATGGCAGAGAAGAGAATGAAGATAGCAAGTCTGCGTAAATTCTGACATGCTACTGAACATGTAAAAGCTGAATGCACATGGTGCATAAATCTTTGATGGCAAAGATAAGCTGATTCTCAGCTGAGAGATCAATTCCATTTTGCATTGAATAAGAAGTAACTTCAAAAGCAATGTCTTCCATTCAGCATGTTTTCAATTTAAAATTGTGTTGTTGAAGAACATTTCCATATCATCTTGTCACTGCTTTGAACAGCAGGACCCAAATTAGGCATTTTGGTTTTGTGTCTGCAATTTAAAATAATATCATATGAAGATCTGAAACACTAACGAGAAGAATCCTCTTCAAAAAAGCAGACACCTGCATCTTAAGAGGAAGGAGGACCAAAAACCTGCATTATTTAGTAGTTCCTAAAAACACAACTAAGCAGGTGCTGAAATTTGGCTGAAGTTTCTAAAAATTAGAACTCTTCTTTAAAACAGTGGAACGAACTGGAAATAATCAACTCAAAGATGAAGTGGGAAAACATATATTTACTTTGTATAGCTGAATCCACTAATACTTCTTTGTTTCCTTCTACATTAAACTCAGTTTGATGTTATTTTAGTTAGCCATGCTATCTTCTTGCTGATTAAATGCAAAAATGTAATTAAGTTCCTTAGGTTATTGTGGTTATTATAATTAGATTATTGGGGGAGGGGGGAAATCTGCATTATTTCTAGTAAAGTTTTCACTAACATCTACATTACGTGGAAAGTTGCATTCCAAACTTACATCAATTTTTGGGGGGGGCCATTTTTAAATTGCAACTCTCAACTGTCTAGTAGATCTAATAGATAATAACTACTATGTCAAATAGTGTATTGATGTAATTGTGACTTGAATGTTGTCTGTGGTATCAAGTGATGTCTAACAGCAGAATAGAAAGAAGTATCAGAGAAAGAATCAAGTATAGCTGAAGTAATAGTTCTAGTAGGTCAAATAGTTGTTATGTCTAGATTGGAATCCAGAATGGCAACTTTTCTACAGCTTTCTTGCACAGAAAAACCTTTTGTTAATTTACCTTCTCAGGTTATTACATCACTGTAACCTGGAATCTAGGAAGGGGCAAAAAGAAATAAGTGAGAGACTCAAGATATAACAAGGCAAGATGTAAGCTGTTCCAAATAAAGCTTATCTTTTGCAATTGACTGATGGTGATTTTGTCAACACTGATGGTTTTCAAGTGGTGCTCCAGTGGTTTGGGGGTTGCGTTGCACGCAAAGTGCCTATTACTATTAATAATATCTTTGCTTTCTTTTGCCACTGTTAAGTTTGTATCCAGCTAATAGTTCCAGCAGTGTATTGCATTACAGTGTGTTGTATGGCCCAGGCATTGATAGCTTTGATGCTGTTTACTACAATTCAGTTTTCTTACTCTTTGGATGTATTCTTTACTAAACACATTTTTAACTTGTTCCTGTTTGATGTCACCCAACTGTAAAATGCCCAGATACTTGTAAGCTTCATCCTGATGGCTTCTGATGGTTTGGCTATTCAACATTAGAATTCCATTGCTGTTTGTGCTTCGCTCCACTTTATTGCTACTGTACCATACTTCTCTAGGCCAAATTCCACTGCTCTATCTATGCTAAAAATTTATACAGTAATTGTCAGTGACTGGATTTCAATTTCTGATTTTCCATAAAGCTTCAGATCATCAATATAAAACAAATGTGAGATTTTTTAGCATTTTTTGCCTCTTGATTGCTAAGATTTTTTTTTACTTCCAATGTCATGGCAATGGCAATGGCAATGGCAAATAAAAAGGGTGATAATGAGCCAGCCACCCTGCAAGGTGCCTCTCCTAATTTGACAAGCCCATATTTTTCTCTTCCAACTACCAATTCAGTGTCTTCCACTGATTCATTATTTTTTCTATACAATGTTTGTACCGACACCATGTCTCTAGCACTTGATAATTCAGCTATGGAGTAAAGAATCAAATGCCTTGTTATAATCAATTCTGACCCTATGTCAATTGTTCTTTTGCAGTAACTATTAATTAAAAGTTGGTCTTTTATACCTTTGCTTTTCCTTTACTTTCTTTTCTTTCAATTAGAATGATGTTATTTTCTATTATGCTAATGAGTAATTTAAATATCATATTCAAGCATGTTATTGGCCTAAAGTTTCTATTTCATTAGTCTTTTGAGCCTGGAGTTGAAGGGTCACTGATAGCCTCAGTCTTTTCACCTCCCAACATAGACCAGTTTTCCTTACAAGCAGTATTATTTGTTGTCCATACATAAGTTTATTGATACATGAAATTCTTTGGCTAGGTTTACTCCAATTTCAAATAAGAAACATAGAGTAAAGCCCTATTGATCAGTCAAGAGATGGCTTCACTGTAGATGGCCTTCATTTGGGAAATGAAGCCATTGTCTAAGAAGAGTTACATATGGGTCTTGTTGGAGGGGAAAAAGTTTGTGATATTGGCTTGGCTTCCTCCCTCTTTGTAATCTTGTACTACACCAACCTCTGGCTCTAATCAAGGTTCAAAACAGCTTTCTCTTGTGGGGACTATTTTAGGTATTTAAATAATAACAATAGTAACAACTCTCCTACTTATGATGTTCTCAATTTTTCCACCTTTCTGCAATAAGTACTCTGAGCTTTACTAACTGTCTGTCTATATTATAGTTGGAAGGACTATATAAATGTGAGATAAAATGCATGGAATTCCACCTTTAGTTTACATTCTTTATTATTGGCATACCACACTTCTGCAGTAAACTTAGTTTATTGCATTCAACCACAGCTGATACTGATGCTGTGTGCTTCAAATAAAAAAAGTTCCTACCCAATATTTATAGTATAACATTTAAAATTATCACATGGAGCTCACATGCATGCAGCCTCTTGGGTCACTTGGGTCTTTTTTATTTTTAATTGTAATACTAATTTTGGTTATTATATAATCATCATCATCATCATCATCATCATCATCTCAATAAGGATAGGATCCCTAAATAGGGATTGTCCTAAAACGTGTTCCCACTTTCTCTTGCAAAATGTGTTTTCTGACACAGGGATAACTGTGCAGTGCATTTATTTTTAATCACTGTGGGAATCTGTGGTATTCTAGGAACAAGGGCCATTCTCTGTGATGCAGATGAACTGGATTCCACATTCAGATCTAACTACTGACTGGGTTTCTTATTATTTAAATATCACTTTCTTCCTTATCCGTTTCTATTCCAACATACCTGCAGTCCTCGACAAAAAATTAAGGTTGTGTTAGTTTTTCCTTTTTTTCCATCTAAGACCCAGTTTATTGATTCTGCCTTCTTTGCATTGACACAACAGGGAATTTTTGATCTATTAAATGGTGAGCTGTATTGCCACAGCCTCTTATTTTTACACTGATTTTTCTCCTACTTTGCTGCTAGCATTAGAATGTCATTTTGCTGTTCTAATGCTTTAATGTTGGCATTCCCAACTACAGCGCAAGCATGGCAGCATTTCTCTGTGCCTTGCACCCCTCCCACCATCCTTCTTGCTGTGCTATTTTCTATAATGAACTTCAAGAAATTGCAGGCCGAGGCCTGTGGCAGAGAAAAATGACAGAATAAAGTAGAAGGCAGGCATTGGATTGGCAGAGGAAGCTAATGGAAACGCAGAGAAGAAATTGATCTGAAATAAACAACCCTGGGCAAACATTTAGGTGAGATCAGCCTGGTTGCTGGTGAAATTAGATTTAAATCCTGAAAGATAATGTTCTGCTGAATGCAGGTCAGGCTATTAAGCGGATCTTTATCTGCTCCAAAATGTACAGTCATCAGAACAATAGAACCTATTGCTCCTTTGCCAACTATAAATAGATACCTTGAAGTTAAAACATTGATATTTAATACCTGAGTTCTCTTGCCCTTATAGTTATTGACTTTCATTTTTTCTCTCTCATCATTCACAAGATGAAAATGGCCGTACAATCAAGAGAGTTGGGATGACAATATGATGCTCCTGGATGGATGGGAATAAAATAATGCATCCCTTTAAAACTATAGAATGTTACCTAGGTAACTATTTCACTGAACTGCAGTAAAGCTGTTGTATAGACTAATGCTAATTAATTTGGGCGATTGTGCTCAGTTTAAATATTAAAAAAATTAAACATTTTATAATCAATTACTTAATTTAAGGCTTAATTATCTGCAAATTATTTAGCTGGCAGCTGGTATACTAATAACAACCAGCATCTCAAATGTACTATATTAGGATATATTTTCTGTCATTCCCATTGTTATTCCAATGAAACCCAGCAATATCAGACTGGAAAGTATGATTTAGGCAAATAAGGAACTTTAGGACTGTAAATCCAACTGTCTAAGAATTCCTGGTGGTGAAGTCCCAGAAGATCTAAAGGGATTTAGTCAGGGAAGTGTTTAGAAATAATATAAAAGAGTCAGAATAGGGCAGGAGGGACTGTTTGTCAGATACAAACGTGGAGCAAATGTCCTGAGATCCATTTAAACTGAAATGCTGCTAAGATTCTGGCATGTACAATAAACTATTGTTGATCATTTCTGGAAGTTTCTCAGTCCTCCAGGGTCATCTTAAGGATATGATATGGTAAGAATTGCAAGGCTTTCTGCATGCTCGTGCATGGAGAGAGAGAGAGAGAGAGAGAGAGAGAGAGAGAGAGAGAGAGAGAGAGAGAGAGAGAGAGAGAGAGAGATTTGGGAAGAGGTAAAGAAAGTTGTATCATCAAGCTGAGAAACCAGTCAGTTTGCTTCTTTTTCAGCTCCTCTGCCTTGGAGCAAGATTATAAAGATATGAAAATGTAGTAAAAGTAAACCTTACCTTTTCTACTGGAATAATTTGTGTACCTTCTCAATTAAAACTCTTTTGATTTAGGCACACACAAAAGTGATTACTAAATGCTCAGAAAGCAGTCCTAGGAGAGAGCTTATGTGTCCCTCCTCCCCCAGTTAGGCATGGAACGAATAATACAGCCCATTTATATTTGTAAGGAGATTTATGCCACACAGTTTGCTTGCTCGCAGCTGTCAGAAACACCCTTTGTCCATAAAAGCAAAGAAAGCTGTCCATGGATGTTATGCCTGAAGCAAGCTGAGGGCTGCTTGTTAGCGAAGAGGCAGTGAAAGTTCTTTGGGCTTTGAAGTGACAGTTTTTTGTGCTTTCAAAGTTCTTTGACCTTACCCTGTCCCCCTTGTCTCCAATTGTCCCTGGTTATTGATTCCCTGGCAGGCCACCTTCCATTTTCATCCAGCAAGCTCCAGAGCTGGCCAGCTGCCACAGAATCGGTTGCCTTGGCTGCGTTTAGCTGCATAGGGAGTGTACTGAACAGAACAGAAACTCTCAGCTGACACAGCCTACTTCTGCAGTAAACAGCCCACATGCACTTAGCCGAGGGGGCTGGGCTTTCAGCCTACGTAACAACTAGAGCACGGGGGTTTATCATTAACTCCTTTAAAGAGCAGCACAGCAGCTTGAACAAGCTTGAAGCTCTGGGCTAATTCGCAGGTAAGAATTAATAAGCCAGAAGAGAAAAGTGTTTTGCCGGTAGTGAAAATATTTTCCAACACAGCAGGTCAATCAGATGTATACTTAGCAAAATCTACAGGATAGCCATTCATCAACACCAGGTAGGTTTCTATTCTTGCCTGGGTGAATGAAAAGGTTACATAAACACATTCTAGATTCTTCTCATTCTATCCTCTTCGGGAGAAGACAAGGCCAGGAAGAATTGAGGGGGAAAGCTATACTCTTTCCATTTATTTTCACCAGTCTGTTAAGTTTTCCACCATTAACTTTCTGACAAGCGCACTGCATATTACACAGAAATTAAGCAGGTGCAAATTGAGACATGTTGTTATGCCAACTGGCATTGGTTAAAGTTTGTTTGTTTTCCTGCCACTATTAATAACATAAGGCACAAGGGGAAGGGGTGGAAATAAAGGAAACCAAACATGTCTGGATACAATTTTTCCTAGGTAGTGCATCTATGGTGTTTACATGTTTAGAAGGAGCATGTGTTAGAGTGATGCTGCTGGGATTTGACAGTTCATTACCGAAGGCCTATTCTGATGGCTCCCCATTATTAAGAACAGTCAGAATATAGATATTTGAAAAAAGCAGTGTGTGTATGTGTGTGTGTGTGTGTGTGTGTGTGTGTGTGTGTGTAAGTTTTTGTTATACTTACAGGACATAAATATTTGCAGGCAGAGATTTTGGCCTTCTTGTTAATGTCAATAGGTTCTCCATGGACATTTTGGAGTGTTACAATCCCACTGAAGTTGTGCTATTCTGTATGCTGATCTGTACTGTTCTTTCATATGATTCCTGGCATAATACCCAGCTCTCCTTCATTATTTACTGTTGTGCTTGCAATGGGATTTATTGGTTTCAAAATCTGGATGCTAGATATACTGTAGAAAGTTGTTTTGTAGCTACCTAGCCAGTGATTGGCCCAGAATTAATTCTTCAGTTGTATGTGAATACTCACACATTTTTATTTGTGGGTATACATGTATATGACTACAGGTAATCCTCAATTTACAACAGTTCATTTTGTGACCATTCAAAGTTACAACAGCACTGAAAAAGTGACTAATGCCCATTTTTCACTGTTTCAACCTTTCCAGCCTCCCCATGGCCATGTGTTCAAAATTCAGATGCTTGATGTGTGTGTGTGTGTGTGTGTGTAAATCATATGTGTATTGTTGAGCAATATGACATCCACTTTCAGGTTTTCTGATTCAACTCCAAGGCTGAATGCTACCGAGGTTAAGCCCTTTCATCTCCACCTAGCATTCAGGGAAAGAACTTTCATACTCCTTGCTTTCCAGAGTCGCAGTCAGGGGTGAAATCCAGCAGTTCTGACAGGTTCTGGAGAACCGGTAGCGGAAATTTTGAGTAGTTCAGAGAACCAGCAACTACAACCTCTGGCTGGCCCCAGAGTGGGGTGGAAATGGAGATTTTGCAATATCCTTCTCCCAGGAGTGGGGAAGGAATGGGGATTTTGCAGTATTCTTCCCCCCTGGAGTGGAGTGGGAATGGAGATTTTGCAGTATCTTTCACCTGCCATGCCCACCAAGTGACCCCCACAGAACTGGTAGGGAAAAATTTTGAATTTCATCCCTTGTCACATAGATGTACTAAGATTAGAAAGTACAACTTGCAGAATTCATCTAATATAAGAAAGTTATAGCAAAGTTACACTTTGAATTTTAATGTAGACTTAATAGCTTTATATCTCTTTTTTTCTAATCCTCAAATCATAGCTTTAAAAAAATCCACATCCTTTCTTATCTATCTCTACATCAAATATTAAGTATCATCTTATACTTATTTTATATTATGATTATTATTAGCAATCCAAATTAGTGCGTTTCTTTTATGAATTTTTATTTGTTTTTTTTTTTAATTTGATTTATATGCTGCCCTTCTCCGGAGACTCAGGGCAGCTTACAAGTCAGCTTATTGCCCCCAACAAACTGGGTCCTCAATTTACCCACCTTATAAAGGATGGAAGGCTGAATCGATCTTGAGCCTGCCTGGGATTGAACTCACAAGTAATTGCAGCAGCTGGATCTTAAATGCTGCCTTTGTAGGAGGCATTACTCCCCTACGCTACTCAGGCTCCTTGGCAAGTCATTACAAAATGTGCTAAATTCAAAGACTGAATTATACATCTGTTTTAAGGACTCTTAGGTATTTCAATTAAACTCAAAAAAGTTACTCTCTCAATTAAGAACTGCATTTCAAAGAAAGAGTTTGGCTTTAGAGTAGGGGTGTCAAACTTGATTTCATTGACGGCTGTATCAGGGTTGTATTTGACCTTGGGAGGTGGGTGGGGTGGGTGTGGCCAGTTTGATGTCACTTGTGTCAGGGCGTCTGTGGTGGCCCAATTGCTCAGGTGAAAACGGGTTCCCAGGCTCTGTTTTCAGCTGCAACGGTCTCCTGCCGCCCTCTGCCGTTGCAGCTGAAAAAAGAGCGTGGGAGGGCTGCACACGACCCTCCCAAGCTGTGTTTTTGCTGGCAGAGGCAGCGCCGGCCAGTTCTTTGCTGTTTCTAGGACTGCCCCATGGGCCAGTTCTAAGCACCCCGTGGGCTGGATCTGGCCCCGGGCCTTGAGTTTGACACCCCTGCTTTAGAGCTACCAGTAACTTAATCATGACTTTCTGTAAAAAATTGACCATAGCAATTGTAGACAAGCCACCTCAGATAACCTCAAAGAAAGAAAGGATAAGAATTATAGATAAGAGAAATCTTCTCTAGTAACCTGGCTCTAAGGTATAGCATTTTACACTTGTTTGGAAACAAATTGTTATCACTCCTTATAGAATAACTACAATGTGTCTTTGAGCAATTCCAGAAACCATTTTAACTGATGAGTTCTATAACATCTGAAATTTCCAGATTAGATACAAGGACAACCCCAAGCAGAACATATCACAATAATTAATCTTACATACTTCACTGGTGTGTGCTATGTTGCTTCAAAATCATTTTAAGGATGCATGTGGCATATTAGCCACAGCTAATCAAAAAATGATCCTGGACATTGTTTCAACTAGAAAAATGAAAAAGCAATCAAGTTTCAGATCCAGATGCATCCTCAGGCTGTGTTTCAGCTTATTGTGGAACAGCATAATTCCATTCAGAATTACTTTTTTGCATCTTTGACATTCTAATAACCACCCTGATCTTTCCTGGATTCAGACTCTTTTTTAAAATCTCTCTTTCAATCCATTGTTGAATGCAGGCAAGCATTCAGAAAAGTTACTCCATTAACTGAAAATGTTACAGAAATCTGCTGTCACTACAATTATATCCTTGCCCTCGATGAACAGCTTCCCCAGATACTACCATTAGATTAGAAGTAGGCAATCTCTGATGAATCAAAGACTGAAACTCTGTCTCCCAACTTCCAGGAATGCCACAACTTAATAACTGGCCATTAACACCCCAATTACCAACTATAAGCCACACACAGTCAGATACCACATAAATACTACGCATAGAACAGCCCAATGCATACATTTTGGAGACTTCTGAAGGTCCCTGGGGATGGACTCCAACACAAGTCTGACAGCTTGGAAGAATAAACCTCTGGTCCAGGTGACTGACTCAGATTGGATCCTGCAACATTATCCTGGGACACATGTATTTGCCTTCCTTTGCAATTCCATTAAAAGCCATGATGGCATCATTGGAATGGATGAGGCCAATATTTATCTCCTTTTGTTTTGATTCCTGAATGGACAGGAATTAAAATGGAGTCTTCTGGAAGACAGTTTCCATTTCTTTTGGGTGTGGGAAAGTTAAAATGATAATGGAAGCAGGTCTCCTATTTCTCACTTTTAATTTGGAAAAAAGAAAAAGTGAATATTGAAGAAAATTGTTGCTGAAAATGGGCAGATTTTGTGTGGAACTGTGTGCTCTTAGAATGAGAAGATGCAAATGAAGTGCTATATATGCCAACCATCAGTTATTGTGGATATTGAAAAGTATTGAAGACTGAATGGAGTCTTGTGATATATACAGTACTGTACTAGTTGCCACTTCACAGACCATTTCCAGAAGACTCCATATGAAATCTGTCTGAGAGATGGGAGCAGAACTGTTGCAACAATACTTCTATTCCCAAGTCAGTTAAGTGATCCAAAGGAATATTATTATTGATTTTGAAAATTGTTGAGGAGACCAAAAAAAAAAAAAAAAAAAAAAGAAAGAAAGAAAGAAAAGAAAAAAGAAAAAAAAATCAACCGAATCGCTTTTCTTTTGTCAAGTCCCAAATTTTATCCATTAGTATGTCCAAGGTATTCTCAATCCCTATCCTGCTCTGAAGCCAGTTTGAAATTGGTGAAGGCAATCTCCTTTTTACAGAACTGCTGCAGCTGAAAAGCTACCATCTTCTTTATGCCTTTAATAAAGCATGGCCAGATAGGGACCAGTATACAAATGCCATTCTCTAGTTACTTCACAAGAGCTCTAATAATTGCTTTATTGTGGGTTCAGTTTGGAATGGAGGACATGTCCTCTTTTTTGCCCTCATGTCCTCCAACCAGAAGGCATAGCCTTTAAAATCAAATATTGTCTGGCTTTTTGAGAATTTAACTGAACTCTTTTTCTGTGCAGTGCTTTCCTAATACAGTATTTTTCAACTTCAGCAACTTTAAGATGTGTAGGCTTCAACTCTCAGAATTCCCCCGATCTGGCTGGGGAATTCTGGAAGCTGAAGTCCACACATCTTAAAACTGCTGAGATTAAGAAACAGTAACAGCAACAATGCTAACAGCAAGTTAACAATTGATGTTAATCAATTACACCCTGAAGTCTTTTGCCTCCTAACTGCTCTCCACAGCAAGCCTGAGTAGCATAGAGGAGTAATGCCTCCTACAAAGGCAGCATTTAAGATCCAGCTTCTGCAATTACTTGCGAGTTCAATCCCAGGCAGGCTCAAGGTCGACTCAGCCTTCCATCCTTTATAAGGTGGGTAAATTGAGGACCCAGTTTGTTGGGGGCAATAAGCTGACTTTGTATAAATATAAATATACAAAAGTATAAAGGCTATTGCTTAACGCACTGTAAGCCGGGGTCTCCGGAGAAGGGCGGCATATAAATCAAATTTTTTAAAAAAAGCATCCTAGGCAAAAAGCTGGTGCTAGCATATACCTCCCAATCTCTCAGTGTTTACTGATTTATGATCCTTTCCTCTCCAACAAATGTATATACAAATATTAAAAAGTTAGCATATCCTGTTCAGATATCTGGAAAGGCAGGACAGACAAGTTGGTATAGATTTCCCCTTGGAAGGATCCTATATGTTGCTTCAAAGATGCACAGGCAATATGTCACCTTTACTAACATAAACAACCCTCTATTATACTAATTTCCTGCAATCAAGATAGTTTCGTATGAGCCTGTTTACTTATAGAATTTTCCATAATTCGTCTTAATTTTGTGGCCTGAGGTAAATTGATCTTGTTATGCTGTTGTTTTTTGGAGGATGTGGATGCTATTTTTTAAATAGTTTCTTTTACATTTTTATTGCCATTGTGACAATACCAGCGTCCTGATACATAAAGATACATTGTGGTGACCATATAAGTTTCTTTCATAAATAAATGAGTTAAAATCTCTACTTTTATTTTTGACATTGCTGTTTTAAGTACTGTAGATAGTTTTTTCCCCTTTCCTTAAACTGCTTTCACTTTCAATTCTCTTTTCCCAATCTGTGGACAGAGTATTTTTTTTTTCAGCCCGCTGGCTCATGTTGTAGATTTGTTTCTCTTACTGTTTCTCTTTCTTGGTAATTCCAAATTAGTGAATCATGTGGAAATAAATCCCACCCTTTATCTCAGACTACAGTATAGACTGTTTTTCCTTCGCTTGCACATAGCTCTTAGCTGACTATGCTTCTTTCTGTTGCTCCCACAAATATTTGTCTCCTGTCTGTTACACATTGTTATCTTTCTGGAGTGGCGTCTTCTGTGTTTTGATGAACTGATAGGATTAAATATGCCAACTCCTTCTTTATCACACCCCAAACACAGCAATGCATCCTGCCCTTTAGTTAGCTATTGGCAAATAGATGAAAATTCCTGTTTTCTCTAGAATGTTTTCCTATTGTATAGGGTAGAATTTGTATCATCCAGAAGTTTGGCTTCTGTCCAAAAAAACCCTGCATGTTTTCAATCTGTTAAAGCTGTACTTTACATTTGAAGGAAAAGTTTGCATTTTTCAAAGTCTTTAGTGTGAGCTCCTTTCCATATACTTTCATTAAACAAGAAAACACTTCTGTATTGAGCTTGCTAGTTTATCTGTAACAAAACCCTGGTTTAGAAGAATCAACAGCACATTTGGGACTAATGAGAAAAAGTCTGATGAAAGCAGAACAATATGTGCCATGAATAGTTTTGACCTTTCTTGGAGAAACTAACCAATGTTAAGTCTACCAATTAACATTTGAAAAAAAGCTTGTATCATACTCTAAAACTTCAAACATCTACATTTTAAACAATCAATAATATTATTTGTCACATATTTAATATTTAAATAAACAACCTCTCAATCTGTTTTATCCCAAATTGAAAACTCTTGATGATTTTGTTTCAAAAGCCTGATCTTGATGGTATGATTCTGGTTGGAAATTTTAGTCAGAGTGAACAGAAATTTTAGTTTTCATTTGAAACAATTCAACAGAATTCAGGAACAATTTTCTTTATCTGGCTTAAGTTCCTCTAATTTTCTGCCAGCTGGAAGGAAATAGAACAATAGAAGGGGGTATATACATTTTCAATCAGCATTATTCACTATGTTCTGTAGCAAACAACATGT
This sequence comes from Masticophis lateralis, assembly GCA_030761175.1. Taxonomy (NCBI): domain Eukaryota; kingdom Metazoa; phylum Chordata; class Lepidosauria; order Squamata; family Colubridae; genus Masticophis; species Masticophis lateralis. The sequence goes on from JAUDYJ010000002.1 coordinate 99,302,650, forward strand.
ATGTGCTTCAAAAAAAATTTCCCAGCAAGCCTCCTCCAGGGATGACAGATGAAAAAGAAGATTAAAAGGTTTCCATTTTTTTAGCAGATATTTTCTTGACTGTTTTTAAGCCTTGAGTCAGAGGTTTTTGACTGTCAGGGACTGTTTATCCGTGGAAGAAAGGAGCTCAAGGACCATATTTTTGGCAAGGATCACTTGCTGCTTTCCAAGAAAGAGGGATCCCAAATAATAACAAGGCAGATATTCTTATACACTCTGGAACTGAGAGGCAGGAAATCTGAGGGATCTGATTCCCTGGCGAGTTTTCTTTCAGGAAGTGAGATAGATGTTAAACAGGGGCAATCTTTTTCCTATTGTAAGATGAGAGCCACACCTCTGTGACCAAGTGAAACCAAACACCCATGTTTGATTCTGAGGGACTCTGTGCTCAGATGACCCTTTTGGTGGATAGGTGAGAGCTTTCTTTTAAATGTGGGGGAAGCAGGAAATGGCAGAGGAGAACAGGGGGAAAGAGTTTGTAACAGGAGATGGGGGAAGGAGAAAACAGAGGCAAGGGTGGGGATGGTGGTGAGGTAAACAGGACATTGGAAGAATTTGCAGCCTTATTTTATTATTTTTCACCACAGACTGATACTGTTCACTGGTCTTGCAATATTACTGAGAATTTATAGAAGAGGGGAATCTGTGTTGAAGCATTTTTCTTTCTCATAGCTCTTAATAATTATTCTGTGATTGCTATATGTATTTGGGTGTGTGTGTGGAGGGAGATGTTTTTGATGCTGCCTTCTTTGTTACTTTTATAAGTAACTTAAGGCAGCAAACATACATGATACTCCTTATTCCTTCAATTTTACCCACAACAACAATTCTGTGAGGTGAATTTGGGCTAAGAGAGACTGGTTGATTCAAAGTCACCCAGCTGATTTTTCATGCTTAGACTAGAACTCAGTTTCGTAGTTTCTAGGCCAGCACTCTAAACAACTACATCAGTTTGGCATTCCTAAGCTTCATTGTAGGAACTGCTTGTGACTGAATTGCAATCGCTTTTCCTTCTGATTTCGTTTGTAATTCCCTCTTTTGTTCCCATTCTTTGTTATTGACATACAACATGCCTGCATTAAACGTAGCATGTCGCAATTAAAACGCAGCTGATACTGATACTGTGTTTCCATGTTTTGAGAGGATTGTCTACTCTATGTTTTTTTATTGAAATGTTTTACAAACAAAAAAATAACATTTTTCTTCCCCCCACCCCCCTTCCCCCCTCCCCTTACCCCCCCTCCCTCCTCCTCCCTCCCCCCTCCCCGACTTCCCAGAGCAGAATACAAGGTATTAGAGAAAAAAAGAAAAACAGTTATAAACTAAATTAACCTACCCATCCATAAACTAAACCCCCCCAAAAAGAAACCTTAACTCCCTTATAGATAACCCAAATTATCGTTACACTCATGCATACACAATTTGATATCTTCTTGTCTTGTATTTGTTTTGAACATAGTCTATCCATTTTTTCCACTCCAAAATATATTTCTCTTGCGTATGAGCCTTCAAGTATGCTGAGATCTTCGCCATTTCAGCTAAAAGTGTTACTTTCAATGTCCATTCTTCTACAATAGGCACAAAGTCTTTCTTCCAGTATTGAGCTACCAACAGCCTAGCTGCTGATATAAAGTTTAAAATCAATTTAATCTCTAGTACTGTACAATCAGTAATTATACCCAATAAGAACAACTGTGGAGTAAATTTCAGTCTTTTTTTCAAAATATTTTGAATTACCCACCAAACTTTTATCCAAAATGCTTTGATCTTACAAGTCCACCATATATGATAATAAGTTGCATCATCAGAATCACATCTCCAAAATTTGGGCTGCATATTTGGGTACATACATGACAATTTCTTGGGATCTAAGTGCCATCTATAAAACATTTTATAGAAATTTTCCCTTATATTTTGCGCTTGCGTAAATTTAACATTTCTAACTCAAATCTTTTCCCATGTATCCATCATTATTGGTTCCTGAAAATTTTGCGCCCATTTAATCATACAATCTTTAACCAATTCTGTTTCAGAATCTATTTCCAATAAAGCATTATACAGTCTCTTAATATGCATTTGACTCTGGTCTCTAATCTGTTTTACCAGATTTTCCTCTCTTTGCATAAAACCAATTTTTTGATCTTCCCTCCATCTGGCTTGGAGTTGACCATACTGAAACCAGGTATAAAGTATCCCTTCATCCTTCAATATCTCTAAAGACTTCAGTTGTAGATTACCCCTTTCATTAAACAAAAGCTCTTTATAAGTAATTACCTCCATTTTGTTTTCTATACTTATATTTTCTATTGCATGTCTAGGGTTTGCCCATATAGGTATCTTATAGTTTAACTTATATTGATACTTTTTCCAAACTCTTAACAAAGCATTCCTTAATATATGACTTTAAAAAATCTTATCCACTTTTTTCTCATACAATAAATAAGCATGCCATCCATATAGCAAATCATATCCTTCTATATTTAATATCCTTTCTTCAGTTAAATTAAACCAATCACTAATTTGCACTAACACGGATGCTTCATAATACAACCTTAAATTAGGCATTTTCAAACCCCCACTTTCACGAACATCCTGTATGATTTTTAATTTTACTCTAGGTTTTTTTGCAGACCAAATAAAAGTATTAACTCCTTTCCGCCATTCTTTCAAGTTCCCATCTTTCTTAAGGACTTGTATCATTTGAAACAAAAATAAAAACTTAGGTAATACATTCATTTTTATTGCTGCTATTCTTCCCAGTAAAGATAATTGCAATTTTTTCCAATTATCCATATCCCTTTGTACTTTTTGCCAAAGAACTTCATAGTTATTTTTGAATAACTTTGTATTTGAGGCTGCAATATATATTCCCAAATATTTAACTTTTTTGGCTATTTCAAACCTTGTTATTCTTCTTAACTTTTCCCTTTGCAATACAGTCATATTTTTAGCTATAATCTTAGTTTTACGTTGATTTACTTTAAATCCAGAAACCCTACCATATTGTTCTAATATATCCAACATATATGGAGCTGCTTTTATGGGTTGAGATAAAGTAACAACCAGATCATCTGCAAAAGCCCTCAGTCTATAACCTTGTTGTCTAATTACTATTCCTTTCAGTTTATCAGATTCACGTATTTTATTTAACAAAATTTCTAGAGATAAAATAAATAGCAATGGCGACAAAGGACAACCCTGCCTTGTTCCCTTCTCAATCTTAAAACAATCTGTTAGGCCTTCATTAACAATTATTTGTGCTGATTGTTCTTGATATATTGCTTTAATTGATTGTGTAAACTGATCTTCAAATTGCATCTTGTCAATAATTTTAAACAAAAATTGCCAATTCAATCGATCAAATGCCTTCTCTGTGTCCAAGAAGAAAAACGCTGCAGAGATTTGGTTGTTTTTTCCCAAATATTCCAGTAAATCTATAACTATAACCTCATTTTCCAATCTTTCATTTTTAGTCATTACATCACCCAATTTAGCTTCCAGATTTAAATTGGACTCATTGATTTCTTCAACTCTTTCATCCAACTGAATAAGGTGCTTAGACAGACCAGATACTGCTAATAAAATATCATAACTTATATCATCATGCTTTTTTGCAACAACTCCTTAATTTTCTTTATTTCTTCCTCAAATTTCTCCAATTTTTCTTCTATTCTGCTTCTGTTCTTCTCTATCATTGCTGTTTGATTATTCATAGCTTCTGATATAAATTCTTTAAGATCTTTAACAGGGGTTTCTTGACTTTTTGAGTCTACAGGAAGTTGAGCTCTCTGTGTCACAACTGACACTATAGTAGAACCCCCTCCTACTTTTGGAATTGCAGGTTTAGTTTGCTTGGAAGCCATTTTTATACCTTCTTTCTTAAAAATCTTTTTTTTCCTCTTCTCCCCCTTTACAAGTAAAAAAAAAATCTCAAAAACAACTTTCAGAGGCTTTAAAGTTAATACAATTTTCTCCTCTTTTAAGACAAATCACTCTCCTCAGTCTCTTCTTTCCAGCAGCTTCAGTAAGTCCAATACACAAAAAGCCTCAGCCGAGACTTTACTTTCGTTGTTATTACAAAGGCACCATTAGAAAAAAAAAACTCCACTCTCTTGACTGCCGTTGGAAACAAAGTAACTTGGAGTTAGGTATTGATTCTTTCTTGCATGCACACTTGCTTCTGCTCCATCTGCTATTTAACTTCTTTTAATCTGCTTGTTGAGTGCAGAGCCGGTCGCTGCGTCTGGCTCTGCCTAAGCAGAGTCGTCCCGGCTTCGGAGCCTCTTCGGGTTGAACGGGGAGCAAGTCCTTCCAGCCTCTGGAATCACTCCAAGGGGCTTTTCGAACCGCTCTGCCCCTCGCCCCCGATTGCTCTCCTCACCTTCTTCTCCTGAAGGTGAGATTCTGAAGCCGTCAGACAGCCATTTTTCGCTGTCAAAAGGGCTTCACAAAGGCTCGGGACTGGCGGTCAAAAAATGACCGTCCACAACGTGCTGCGGTGCCAGGCGGAAGTCTTCTATGGTTTTGATTGAGTTGTGGATATTTGCCAATTTCCTAAAGGGAAACCCCAGCCAATTTCATCCTAAGTGTCAATATGGGCAGAAAAATAAGTGGTCTTTTGTTCTATTGCTTGTTCTACTGATGGGTCATGGTTGGTGAGTGGTCTGGGTGACAAGGATAACATAACATAGGCGTTTTACCTTCTCTGTTGAAACTCAGTCCTAATCTAGATTAGGATTTACTCCAGAAATGGGGATTGCACTTCCTCCATTCCTCAATAATTGCTCAGGAAAGGCAGAAATGCAGTGGTGTTTTGCCAATAATGTTCTGCTGGTTCTACAGATGGCCTTCAAATATGAGGCATCATTTTCATTGTGGTGCTTTCATATATATTAAGTTGGGTATTCAGCTAAAGGATATTGGGCAATGAATAAATAGAACCATAGTAGTTTAAAAGGCACAGAATAATTGAAATACCAACTCTTTTTCCATAATAATCTAATCAGGTAGCTGATACTTGTGCTGTCTACATCCTGACTTAGCTGTCCAAGCCTTCCTTCTCTCTTTAGGCACAAATGGGTTGACAGCATGTAGGCGGAATTCAGTGCTATTTGCAAGAGACATTCTCAGCCAGTAGTAGCTTCTACTGAAGTCCCAGGAGGAAATACAGAAGCAAATAGAGGCACATTTTAGTTATGGAAAATCTCTATACGAATATTGCTCCCTTGGTTGTGATTTTATTTTTTAAAGAGTCATTACAGTGCCTTTATTGATTTATTTAATTTGATTTTTGTGCCCTCCAACTTGAAATACGACTCTAACTAGCAAACAACAGTTAAAATAAGAATAAAAACATAACAAACCCCTCCCAAAGAAACATCATGCCAGAGGCAATGCACGTATCCATGGCCCCTGAAAATGCCTTATGGAAAGTCATCAGGGCCACAGAATAGGCATGGCAATAGAAAAGGCAGGTTTCTTTGGTTCCATCAAGTAACATATCTTAATTGAGGGGACCAGAAGCGTGCCAACTTCGTTGGATTTTTGCAGGCAAAAATAATAGGAGACAGATGGATAACCCAATTCTGTCCCATGAAGGGCATTATGGATGACATCCAGCATCTTGAATTTACTCAGAAACCTACTGAGAGCCAGAGTAGTTCATAAACTGGCTTTATTGCAAGAGATGAACCAAGACCAAGGAGCTATGATAGGTTCAGTGGTTAGAATGCAATATTGCAGGCAAACTCTGCCCACTGCCAGGAGTTCAATCCTGACCAGTTCAAGATTGTTTCGGCTTTCTATATTTCCAAGAACCAAGATTGTTGGGGTAATATGCTGACACTGTAAACTGCTTAGAGAGGGCTGTAAAGCACTATGGAGTAGTATATAAGGCTAAAAGCTATTCCTACTACTAAGGCATACATACCCATAACTAGACATAGTATCCAGTGGTGGTTCTATAGAACCGGTAGTAAAACTGGCGGGAGGCTTCGCCCACTGACCCTAACATCATGAGAATGCCTCTGCGCTTGCGCAGAAGAGTGCACATGTGTGCGAGCAAAGCAAGCACATGCGCAGCCCTGTTACAAACGAGTAGTAAAGGTAAGTAGAGCCCACCCCTGATAGTATCATATTTTGAATTAGCTGGGCTAGTTGCAATTTCTATGTGGTGTAGGACATGTAGGCAGTAATTCAGGCAGGAAGTAACTGGGAACAAAACCTCCTGATCCAGGAATGTGCACAATTGGTAAACAAAATGTAATTGTGCAAATGCCCTTCTAGCCATGGTTATCCTTTAAGCTTGAGTTAAGACTTTAGGAGGAGCCCAGGTTGTGCAACAGTTCCATCTGGGTCAGTACAATCCTTTTCAGAACTGTTAAGTCCTGTGAGGTTGGCAAGAAATATTGGGATTCTGGAGATTTTTTTTAGATTTCTTTCTTGTTAGTAACATAATGTCACGGAATCTTGAAAGATTATCAAAACAATTCTCTTGTACGAGGTATATCTTATACTCAGGCATGAGTGCCTTTCTCACCACTTGGACTCAAGAACCTTTTCTGTAATGGGGCTACTTCATCCTTCAGATAGCTGACCTTAACCATGAGGGACAACTACTGGCTTGCAGATCACACTTTGGGGAATCAAAGATAAATCCTTGAGATATTCCATAAAAAAATAAATAAATGTTGGATAACCACAGCTCAGTGCTTTGGCAAGATACCCACTTGCCTTGAAAATGAAGTGGGAGAGAGAACAATCTGAAGGACAGGAGACAGTGTTGTGGAACAATCTTGTGTTTTACTTCTTGATAGTTATTAATGTAAAAAAGTATTCTGCATCCAACCTTGATGTAAAGACTCTATATAAGTGAGCATATATCACTTCTTCCTCTTTCTATGCTTGTCATCTGACAATAACAGGTTATATATTTATTTGATAAAGTAGATTCCCATCCATGAAAATAAATGCCATCATAAATCAGTCCTGAAAGTAAGTCAAAACTTTTTTGTTGTTTTGTTTTACTCATAAAAAGAAACTGATCTATGGTTTTACCTTAATTTTTTGTTTCTTATGCAATGAAGGTCTGTACAGTTAGACAAGGACCCAAGTTTTCCTATTATTTAGCCTCTTAAATAGATGCCATTTAAAACGAACAAGACAAAATTACATAATTAACATTTTAAAAATTCTACTTGTGATTGTTGAGATTTGCTTGTGTTTTTAATTGTTGTTTTATTTTGTATGTTAATCTTTTCTATTAGTCAACTTCAACTTTTTAAAAGATGTAGGTATACTACAGGATGTATTTGTATTATGACGGCAATTGGGTTGAGAATTTCTGTCACTTATTGATGCAGTAATAAATAATAAACTAAGGGTTATAATGTAATCTTAGATGATGAAAGTACAAAGAACTGAATTTGTTAAGTTTTACACATCACCATTTCTAAAAATATAAAACTACCGGTATGTCAAGCAAGTGACAACTTCTCTTTGTCTAGCCTGTGTGTAAATCATTGGATAGTTTACCTCACCTTTTTGATTTAAATGTACTTAAGTGAATTAACAGCTACAATTTTTTAAAAAATAATTAGGTAATGATAGTTTGATAATGCTGTATAAAATGATAAGTACTGTATGGAATTATGCCCTGAAAATAAAGCATTTTACCATTCAATTGAATATTGCTGAGATTAAAAAAAAATCCATCAGTTAAAGTAGTTTGAATGGTTATCTCACTATTCCAGGCAAGCAGCAATATCTTTTCCTCCATATTGATTTTAAAATGATGATTTCATCCAAGGTCACAGAACTGTGATTTGCATGGCTCAAGGTGCTTTATAAAAACATCACTGAGAAATGTTATGTGCCTTCAACCATGGTCAGCTTTCCCATATTTTAATAGGCAGTTTTATCACTTTTAATTCCAGGCTTAACTTTTTATGTGGATGATTATAGCCACTATGTAGAATTATGTATGATGTCATGGCAGGAAGAGTCAATGAACTTTCCTCAAAATTTAAAAGCCCTTTTCACATCAATCTGTGAAGCGACATCACTTTGAATGAAACTGGGGGTCATGAAAGAAAGTCACAAGAATTGGCTTGGTCTTTTCTCATCAAATCATATTTTTGCTCAACAGTAACTGTTCTCTCATTGGTGCAATGATAAATTCAATGTGGGTGAAAGTGTCATGCAGACCATGAGAACAGTTTGATTAATACATGGATCGCTTAGAGAAAGGTGATCTCATTCTGCACCACAACATGGTCAAAATTCTGTCGGGGAGAGGCTCTTCTTTTTAGTCAGGAATCTATTGAAGAAAGAAATAGTTTCACATCTATATTACATTTCTTGGCCCAACCACTGTTAATAAATAGGGCGAGTTGCTGGGAATCCCAAACAGTTGTTTAGAATTAAATTCAAGTTTCATAGTGACTAGTTAAGAACAATTAAGGTTTTTTAAATTATAGGTTACCACCCAGAAACAGTGGTAGCTACAACAAAATGCTGGTGTATAACAAAAATTGGGAATCTATTGCTCAGTGAAAAACCTGGATTCAGTGGGAACTGATGTAGTTAAAAGCTTGTATTATTTTGATGCAATAGTTTATGACCTCTGATTAATTGGTTCTGAACATATATGTTCCTTCCTTCCTACAAAGTGGCTTACTATCAACAGAGTATAAATACTCGCCAATAGAATTCTTGCTATTGGAAAATTCCTTTATGAATGATAAATTATATTTACCATTGATAATCCCTTTATGAATGATAAAGAATAATTACATTTTCATAAGCTGTTGCCAGTATACGTTAACTAACTCCTTATATTTTCAAAATGTAATATCGTGTTGCCCCGAAAATAAGTCTGGGTCTTATATTAATTTTTTTGCTCCAAAAGACATCTTAGAGCTTATTTTCTGGTTAGGTCTTATTTTGGGGAAATACGGTACTAAATGCACCCATCTGATTGACAATCTTAACTGAGACTTATTTAGGCGGTAGGGCTTATATTATGAGCATCCTGAAAAATCATGCTAGGACTTATTTTCCAGTTGGGTCTTATTTTCGGGGAAACAGGATAGTAAACAAAAGGGAAAATTCCTATTAAAATACACCTAAGAATTGACCTGACTATTGCTCATATGAACAATGACTGAAACCTCTCATTCTGCCTTTGTAGCTCCTAATATGGCAAATGACAGCACTGAAGAACCTCCATCCAAGGTGACGTCAGAGGATGAGGAACATATCTATGAGCATATTTATGAAACTCTGGTATCTTCTGACAAACCAGAACTGAATCGCCAAATGGCTATGGATGAGCTCATCACTACAGAAGCTAACTATGTGCACAACCTTCAGCTCTGCATTTTTAATATCCATGATCACCTCCAGAAAAAACAGGTGAGAATGAGAAAGATGGTCTGTAATCATCAGCACTTGAGTTATGATAATTTTTAAAAAGTATCTACAACAGGGAATCCTGTTTCGTATAAATAGCAATGTCTTAACGCATTAAGGAGCCTAAGCATCAGTGGCTTGTCTCAAATTTGAGACCTTAAAGTAGACTAAGCCATTAAATGAATAGTAAGAAATAGAGTGTAGGGAGAAAAGTCTTCATCTGGAGATACTATGGAAATTATGTTTAAGGCAAGAGAAAGCGAGTATATTAGTTGTTAATGTATTCTTTATCAAGTAAGGATGGTGAACCCTTGACTGATTGGAGATATGGCTTGAAATGACCACTGGATCCTGTTGTGAGAAAGTTTCTTCTGGCTGTACATTGTATTCTGTAGATTCATTCTTCAACAATGGGCTCTGAAGAATCCATGGATCAATAAAGCAGCATGATACAGCTGCTTACAGAAATACAAAGGGATTTGTCCGAACGCACAACCCATATATGTTTACAGTTTTAGAAGCAATGTTGGGATAGAAATGTCACTGTAAAAAGGTAGTAACTATCTTTGTCTTGTAGAATAGGAAAAGAAACTGAAACATTGCACTACTGTATTTCAGCTGCCTGAAATTGACCTGGAAGGATTATTCTCCAATATAGATGACATCCTGCAGGTTTCCAAACGTTTGTTGAAAGGACTTGAAGCTTCTGTGAACCAGGGCCAAGAACAAGTTTTTCATATCAGTAGGTAGTATCTACAATGATGTATCTACTGCATAGTTTTTAAATACTGTTGTTATTAAAGCAACAGTATACATTCTATTATAATAACAGGAGTACTTTGATAACTTTGATACAAGTGCTATGAGGCAGTGTCAGATTGCCTAACATCTTAGAAACTGGATTCAATATCACATTTTCAAGAGTTGAAAGATCATCTAAGTGTTACTTAGCTTGAAGTTAATCAGCTATTTCTGTGATTCCAGAATTACTTTTATTATTTGTATCAGAACAAAATAGTTACCTTGAATATTGTCCAAAAGCGTAGTTATTTCAAGATAGTACATGAAATTATGGACTAAAGAGAGATGATTTAACCTCCAAAAACAGTAAAATGCTGTTGTGCTTGCTAAGTAAATGGAAGTCAATATGGTTTTTTTTTCTTAGATTTTTTAATTTTTTGAGTTCAGATTCTGGGGACAGCATGGTATGAGTCATAAAAGGGGACATTTAGGAAACCATCTGTGAAGCATCTTCAAAGCACTCCAGGGAATACTGTGGATAAAGAAAGAGAAGAAAGCTGGAGAACCTGATGAAAAGATAGGGTGGCTAAAGGAATAAAATAAGCAGAGGATCTTAAAGTTTAAAGAAACAATGGGTAGTGAAAGACAGTAGATAAAGGAGGAGGCAGTGTAAAGTGAGGCTAATATAATCTTTCATATGAGACCTAACAATAAGAAGAGTTTTGCACTGTGATGGGTAAGTAAGAAGCAGGCAAAGGAGAAATCCAAGGGAGAGTAGAGTTGCAATCCCATTCTTTGGAAACTCTGCCGGCTGAATTCAGTTATCACTTTTGAAATGTGAGCTAATAACTTTGAGAGGTGTGGCACGTTCAATGACCTGGAGGGTGATAGTGAAGGGATAGCTTCTTAATTTTATCATTAGCCAGCTATACAGTAGTACCTTGGTACTCAACTGCTTTGAAACTCATCAGATTGGGTATTTAACGCATGTTGTCGTGAAAATTTTGCCCCAGTACTCATTGTTTCTTTGGTACTCAATGCACAAGCTAGAACTCAGATTGAGTTCTCAGATAGCTCAACAGACTAAATAGCCTGTTATTAACATTCAGCTGTCTGCAATTATTGCAAGTTCGAGGCTCAAGGTTGACTTAGCTTTCCATCCTTTCTAAGGTAGATAAATTGAGGACCCAGTTTGTGGGGGCAATAAGATGACTTTGTATAAAAATATACAAAAGTATGAAGGCTATTGCTTAACGCATTGTTAGCCGCCCTTACAATGGGCGGCTTACAATGCGGAGAAGGGCGGCATATAAATCTAATTTTAAAAAAAAATTGTCCGTGCTGGCTACCTTGTGATTCACTACATTATTCCTTATGGGAAAAACTTGTTTGGTATTCATCATATTTGCTCCTCATCATGCCTCCCAGAATCAGTTAACAATAAGTACTGAGGTATCACCGTACTTCAAATGTGTACTCTCCTTATCAGCCTGAAAAGTTATTCCTGTATCTATATACTTACTGTACATATAAATGTATGTGTGTATGTGTGTGTGTGTGTGATACTTGCATAAAAGTGAGTCTAATTAATGAGTTTTAAGAACAATTTGATGCATTAAGACTTTTCAAGATACAGTATATGTCTTGGGAGTCTTCATTCTGATGGTTTTTTAATTTTGTTATGGTAGGCACTTTATTCCAAGAGCTCAAAGCAGAAATGGAGAATGTCTATAAAATTTATTGTGGCAACTATGACCAAGCTCTTTTACTGTTGGATATTTATAGTAAGGAGCCAAGATTGCAAAAAGAAATTATGGAAACCTTGACTACCACTGTGTAAGTATACTTTATGATGGTGGCAATCACACAACCCAGACTTTTAGTATGTTAATCTTTTTTTACTTTTCAAGAAACACAGCCCTGGGTTTAATAAGGTAGTTACATCACTCAGTGATAGGCAGCATCTCTGCCCTTTGGGTCACTTCATCCCTTTAGCTTGCTGAAACAAATACTTGAGTAGGGGAGCATAGCTGTGAGAAATGACAGCTCTTTTTCCAAATGAATCACAATACACTTCCAAACTAGAGGGTGTAAATCTGCCATGGTCCACACAAATCAGCAGGACATGAAGCAAGTCAACTAATGCCATTTGTATTTAATTTTGAACATAGAGGCCATTTGCTAAATATGAATCATGTTTAAAAGCAGAGGAACAAGTAGATTTGCAAATATGAGCTACATGTTATCTTTCCATTGGATTTCCATTGGATTGTATTAGTTTCCTGCAATTGTGATGTTCCATGAATTTATGGCAAGATTCAAAGCTTATCCTTTTCCTTCACAGAATGCAGTGTCATCAGATAAGGTAGCCATTGTGCCAAATGAGTTTTTAATGGGATTAAATAAAACTGTGCTGTTTAGCATGCTTGGTTGGATACTAATAAAAAGGCATTGTGCAGACTACACCATCTTTCTTCTTTAGTGGATATTATTTTTCATGGAAGGTGCCATGAAAAAATGGAATCTAGTAATGCTCTGTGAGCAAAGCAAAGATATTGGATATTAAAAACATTCTCCAAAAGCTATTAGAGACAAATTTGTATTGACACTGAATCATTATGTCCAGAGAGAGTATATCACAGAATACCAGAGGCACAGTTATAAAGCTCAGTTGCTTAATAGAACTGGAGATGGTCTCTGCTCCAGCAGTTTGAGTCCTAGCACTGCAGGGAGGGGTGAGCTCCCGTCAGTTGCCTCAACTTCTGTCCACCTAACAGTTTGAAAGCATGTTCTGTGCAAGTAGATAAATAGATATCACTTTGGTGAGGAAATTAGTTGGTACTTCGTTTAGGCAGTCAGATTCTTGCTAACTCTGAACCTTCCCTGTTTTGGTGCCCATTTGCAAGGTGGCTCCAGGGAAGGGAGGGGGCCTTGGATGCTGCTGCAGGAAGAGCCACTTGTCTTTCTTTTTGGTGCAAAGCCACCTTGCCTCCTGAGGCTCACCCTGGGAAGTGTGTGAGCATGTCCTACAACAGAGCTGGTAAATTGGCAAATGAATTACTACTTTACAATAGCATTGTGGTCTCCTGGCTAATGTAACAATGCCATATGATAGCAACAACAGTAACAGAATACCATTTGCTAAGATCTCACCTGTTGATAAGCTTTTTTAGAGGCCTTGTTGGCCTTCTTTGAAACAGGATGTTCATACATAGGACATCAGCTTACACATTTCTTTCCGCCACTACTACCAACTAGAACCCAGCTGCAGAAAAACCCTCCAAGCAGCAACAGTAGCAGCAAGAATCCTTCCATCAGGCCTGCATTGTTAATCAAGGCTAATTTGTAATCTTCACACATAATGGCGAATTGCCCATGTTCCAGGCAATGGCATGGTTATAGCTTACCATTGGGCTTTAAAGATTAAACATCTTAACTTTGTTGGCAATCAAGCATAACAATTGGAGGTGGATTATCAAGTGGATATAGAAGATACTTTAGAATATTATGAAGGGAGGATGGCTATTGTATTTGGTTCATGTTTTGTTTTGGGTTTTTTTTGTTTTGTAGGCTCAAATAAAAAATAATGTAGTGGGTAAAGTATTGGACTAGAAATTGGGAGATGGGATTTCTAGTATTCTTTTAGGCAAGGGAGCCAATCGAATGACTGGATCGGGGCATAATTTCTCACCCCAATCCACCTCATTGGATTGAAGAAAAGAATTATTTTGTACACCTTTTGAGGTGTACAAAAGAAAAATGAGATGTAAATCAAATAAATAAATGGGGATATAAAAGGCAAATCCTGCCCCCTGTTAAATACATATGAAATATTCAGTTTCACATTTGGAAAGGCTGAAACAATTTAAAGCCCTTTACATCCTGATGTTTATTTATTTAGAAGCTTTAGAGGATGCTCATTGCAAAATGACTCTGGGTAGCTTACATAAAATAAAAACAAGAAATAAAACAAGGAAAACCAGTAAGAAAATCCCTGTGTCTACACAAACCCACTGCCTCTAACAAAAATATCACCTATAGTGTTCCATAAGCACCCCACCACAAGACTGGGGAATCCAGATTTTGAAGGCTTTCTGAAACATCACCAGGATAAGAGATTGATATGGATCTCTGGGCAGGGAGGGGAAGAGATCTTATTTCAGAGAACAAGTTACATGACAGAGAAAATATGCTTTCTGGGTCCCAATAGATGGCGCTGTTTGCTTGAGGGGACCCAACATGCTCTTATTGATATCCTTATGCATTTCTTGATCAGGCCTCATACTGGTGCTTCAAACCTGAGTTTCTTCCTGGTGATGCCAGTGCAACGAATCACAAAATACCCACTGTTGTTGCAGAAGATTGTGGAAAACACTTCAGGCACTGACAGTGCCTATGGAGCCCTGCAGGCTGCAGCCACCGCTATGGCAGATGTCAATGCCAATATCAATGAATATAAAAGGCAGAAGGAAATAGGTAAGGGAGGTTGATCTTCTCTGGCTAGGTCTACTGCAGAATGCCAGGAACCTTCAACTTCCAATAGCACTCAATCCGCTACAATAATTTGTTGGAAAATTGAAATCCAGTATATCTGGAGTGGGTCAAATATACGGAATGTATTTTTGCAGGACTTCGTGATCTAATTTCCTTGAGTTTACCTAGGGATATTGAAAGTATAATAATGGCAAACCAAAATAAAGGGAAAACACTTTTAAAAATGTGTTTCTAACATCATTTCTACCTTGGCACAGCAAGTGGTTTCCTGAGTCAGCATTTGCAATGTAGGAAATTAATCAGCTACAATTCACTTACAGCTCTGGGTCTAAAGCACAATGGGCAACATTATTCATACATGTTTTTTTTCTGCTGCACTTCCAAACATGCAAACAATGGAGAAGTCATTTTGGAAAGGAAAGATACATTTGAAGCAAGGGTGAAATCCAGCAGGTTCTGACAGGTTCTGGAGAACCGGTAGTGGAAATTTTGAGTAGTTCAAAGAACTGGCAAATACCACCTCTGGATGGCCCCAGAGTGGGCTGGGAATGGAGATTTTGCAATATCCTTCCCCTTCCATGCCCACCATACCCACAGAACTGGTAATAAAAAAAATTGAATTTCACCACTGATTTGAAGGCATAATTCTGCTTTGGGAGAATTGACCAGTCATGCCTTAGGATGAGAAGGTGTGGATTTGAACTTTAAAACAACAAATCCCTGAAATGTAACCATGTCTGAAAGTATTCTGTCGCTTTTACTTACGGATGCAGTTGTGTTTCGGGGATTTGTCATTTTGGAGTTCATTTGCTTGCGAGCCCAGCCCTTCTCATTGGATGATCTCGTCTCAACCAAACGTCCGTTAATGCAGCAACTATCATTGCCTAGGAGTATAAATCCTTCCATTCCCCATCATCCAGTCAGAGCTGAAGAAGCTTCTTGGATGAGAAGCGAAATGTCTTCAAAACAAAAAAACCCAGAAAGTCCAGTTGCCTCTTGAAAAGGCACCTTTGGGATATCAAAGTTAAGTTTTCCCATGGCATTCTTTTTCTTATATCTATTGAATAATCCTTAAATATCCAGAAACAATTTCCTCCTGCCTTATATAATTTGTTCTGTTACATTTCTCACCTTCTCTTTTGGACTGAGAACAGCAGATAAATATAACAAGGCTGGGTATCTGACTCTGCGAGAACGTCTGGCCCGTATCAATACCCATTCCATTGCCAAGAAGACTGCACGGTTGAGCCGCCTCTTCATGCATGAAGCTGGGATTGTGACTAAGGTAAATATACCTCATTTTGCTGTATCTCTTGGTATTGAATGCCCTGCAGTAATCTGGAATGGCAAAAAAGAATGAAGAAAGGTTTATAAAGGTTGACTCAGCCTTCCATCCTTCTGAGGTCAGTAAAATGAGGACCCGTATTGTTGGGGGCAATATGCTAATTCTGTAAATAGCTTAGAGAGGGCACTGTGATGCAGTGTACAAATCTAAGTGCTATTGCTTTAAACACTACAGTTATAGATTGAGTATTTTAGGAAATGTAGACTCCAGGACCCACCATCTCGTCCACAGTTTCCATTCTATTCAACTGAATTCACCCCAATGCCCTCAAGATGCCCTCAGGCTGCTTTGTGGATAGCAGTAGATGATCACACTGCAGTCTTTAAGAGTTCATGTGCTTCATTTATGGATCATGACACATTTTGGGCGGAGATCAGATAACAACTTCTGCTTGTGACCCGGCTGAGTATGATTCCTTCACATGTAATGACAGGAGTAGTAATTTATGTAGTGCTAGAAGCATGCCGAGCATTTTCCACTGCTCATTACATCCCTAATTGAGATATTGGGCTTAGCACTGGTTCCTGTTTGTCGAAGATAAAGTATTATGACCCTGCTTAAAATTAGCTTATCTCTGACAGCATTGAGAAGCCTGTGTGGAAATATCTATTGGAGTAATATTCCTTAACTCTCCATTTAGTCACTTCAAGGCAGTAAAAAAAAAAAAAATTCAAGAACTGAAGCAAATTTAGTGAAATCAGCTTTTCCTACTGAATTTCTTTCAATCATCTCTCTTCTCTTTCCATGGTAATTTTCCAGCGGGTTGTCTCTTGCCTCTTCCAAGATCCAATAGAAGAGTCTAGACTTTCCTGTTGATCCAGAATTATTAGAAATAATATAATTTCTGGGAACTCCAGAGAACTCCAGAGATGGCAGATATTTGCTTTGCATACCATACTAGCCTATTCATTTGCAACATAAATTTATAAGTATTGATAGAAGTTTAAAAAGCTTCTGATTTCTCTCTCCCCCCACATCTTCTTTTAATGCCTTCTAATTTGGAGTCAGAGAGTCAGAGAAACCCTGTCTTCATTTGTAAAATATGATGTTTCCAGTGATGAAATGTAAAATTTGTTACTACCAGTTCTGTGGGCGTGGCTTGGTGGGGGGGGGGGGTTAATGTGATTGGGTGGGCGTGCCCAACTTTTTTTTTAACTTTTAAAAGCATTTTTTTTACAACCTTGAAAGGTTGCAGAAAAAAAATTCTTTTAAAAGCCTCTGATGATCAGGCAACTCAGCTGGGATCGTCAGAGGCTTTTAAAAGCATTTTTTTTTCTACAACCTCTTCGGCCATAACAATACCATGAGACTCAATTGGACAATGTGACCTGGTCTAATAGGGGGGAGGAAAACCTAAATTTTAACTATGTGGGTTTGCGCAGGAAGTAGCAATAGTTAGATTTGGTTTTGTCCTCATCTTTGCAGAAGTGATGTATTCAATAAAGTTTTGCATGAAGAGCTTGGATCATCTCGCCCATGCTTGCTTCGGTTGGGTTTGTCAGTTGGAACATTGATAGACTCAGTGTCTTGATTTTATGCTTGCACTTCCCCAGGGAGATTACTCTGAGGAAAATTCTCCTAACAGTATGATTGACATTCATAGAAGTCCATATTCACTAGCGGCATTCTATTGTCTTTTGCATCATTGCTCAATACTAATCTTTTATTATCTGTACATTTATTTTCTTTGATCTTTAGACAGATCAAATGTCTAAATGTAATTTCTTTCCTTTGAACTTTAGACAGAGGATAAGAAGTTTGATAAACTGGAAGAAAAGTTTCAGTTATTGGCATCAGCTATAATTGAACTGAAAGAGAATGTGGCCTGCTTTCTGGACACCACTCAGGTAACCTTTTTGTATCTAATGTTCAACCAAACTCATGGAATTATAGATCACACTGTAGAAACTTGACTAGAGGTGTCTTTTTGTGGTTGATAATTCAACATTGTCTCTCTATTAATGTTTCTGAGATTGCTTTAAATCATGACCGGAGAGAAATCCGCAGTATTAGGTTTTAAAGCTAAAGATAGAATCAAGATCATGTGAAGTGTGTACCAAGGCCACATTTGGAATATTGCATTCAGTTTTGGTCGCCACGATGTAAAAAAGATGTTGAGACTCTAGAAAGAGTGCAGAGAAGAGCAACAAAAATGATTAGGGGATTGGAGGCTAAAACATATGAAGAATGGTTGTAGGAACTGGATGTCAGCACGTCAAAATGCATTTATCCTGGTGCTGACATAGACAGCCTGAATCCCTGACACTGGGTATGTCTAGTTTGATGAAGAGAAGGACTAGGGGAGACATGATAGCAGTTTTCCAATATCTCAGGGGTTGCCACAAAGAAGAGGGAGTCAAACTATTCTTAAAAGTACCTGAGGGTAGAACAAGAAATAATGAGTGGAAACTAATCAAGGAGAGAAGCAACTTAGAACTGAGGAGAAATTTCCTGACAGTTAGAACAATTAATAAGTGGAACAACTTGCCTGCAGAAGTTGTGAATGCTCCAACACTAGAAATTTTTAAGAAGATGTTGGATAACCATTTGTCCGAAGTGGTGTAAGGTTTCCTGCCTAGGCAGGAGGTTGGCCTAAAAGCCCTCCAAGGTCCCTTCCAACTCTATTATTCTAAAGCTGTTAGTATGAATATAGTTACCTTGATACGTCTATTTTTGCAAGATGGGAAACTGCTAATTCTATTTAAGAAAGTCTGTGCAGAAGATGTGGTAAAACAAGTGGCCAATCAGCATGTATCTGCTAGTTTTTACTCCTCCTGTTTGAACTTCAGGCAGCAATTACACTGATGTATATGTCATTTAACTATTATCTTGGAAGTAATCCAGCTGTATACATGAATTCTTTTTCCATCAATACATTCTGAATGTGTGGGCTGGGATCAGTGGTGGGATTCAAGTAATTTAACAACCGGTTCTCTGCCCTAATGATTTCTTCCAACAACCAGTTTGCCAAACTGCTCAGAAAGTTAACAACCGGTTTTCCCGAAGTGATGCAAACTGGCTGAATCCCACTGCTGGCTGGGATATGTATTCATGAAGGAGTAGCTCAAAATGCAAACTTTCCCCATCCTAATGAGGGAACCCTAGTCTGAACCTAGCAAAACTTTCTTTAATGTTAATGGACTTTAAGTGGGCTCACAACCAAGCTTTCATGATTCCCAGCTGCAAATAATATGAGGTTCAGAAAACTGAGTAACCTCAGCCCTCTGTCACCTGTTCCTTTCATTCCTTTTTCTTCAGGGAATTGACCTTGAAGAACTTGGAAAGAGGGCAGGAGGCAAAAAAGAAGGAACAGTAGCTAAGTTGGGCTTCTAAGGATTCCAGTGAACATTTAGAAGGGGTTTTATACATGCTTAAACAGAACCCTGAAAGCATGTCAAGATATGGTAATGCTGGTAGGAAGTTTGAAAAAAAAATATTTTTTTAAAAATGGAGAACTTCAATAATGTCCACAGAATTATGATATTAGATGTGCATCAAAAGTTAGCTAAAAGAGACAAGTGATCCCACACTAAAAAACACCCCTCTTTTATGGAGCATAATAAGAAAAGCAAGTGGAAGAGGAGTGGTGGGGGAAACGCAACAGATGCTTCCAGAAGGCTGCGTAATATTTTCCGGCCTGATAGCCATGGTCAACCAAGAGCTGTATTCCCAAAAAAATACTGAGTGGTGCCAGAACAAAAGCTAAATTTGATGGCGCTTACATGTACAGTAATTAAATTTAAGTAATATGATTACTTTCCAATGATGTATTTAATCACTGCTTCCATCTGTCACATTAAAAAGTTAGTGCTATGCCAAATATTCCCCCTGCTTTAAACTTACTGTACCATTTTTGTGAAGGGGATATACTATAGAAGCAGAGCAAATAGAATTGGGATAAGGGGAGATGTTGTTTGACTTTGTTGGTAAAATTTTCCCTGCTTTCTTTTTTCTTTCTTTTTAAAACCTTTAATAGCCTTTATTTTTACAATGCTTACAATGCTCATTGTAAGAAGAAGATATAAAGAGAGTCCTTACACTACTTTAAGTTTAAGCGTGAGCATTTTTAAAGAAAAACAGAGCATCGGTCACTTATAAACCATGTTAATGTGACTCCTAATTCACCTTCTTCTTAATAATGACTTCCACAAATGTCTGGCCTGGCGTTACTGTAAAATTTCAATTTACCAGATGCAAGGGACCAAATTCTGCTGCGATTTAGCCTATTGACATAATGAAGTTTATTGTATAATACATCAACAAAAATATGATCTTTTATTCTGTTTGTCTGATCACACAAATCACATTCATCAATCTGATGATATACCCTCCAATTTACTGGACGTTTGTGAATAACAGACAGCCTCTTCCCACATAGGCCATTAAAATAAGATTTCTCTACTTAGGAACCTGTTTAGAATTACAATTTGATACTAGCACCACAGACAAGATTTTCAGCAACACATGCAGTCTTAATGTATCTTGTCACTCTCCTCTGCCCTTTATAGTGCAATTATAAAAAAAACCCAATTCCTGTCTAGTTCAGGTTTCGATTCCCGAAGAGTCCAGACAGCTTTCTCAGTAGAGACCACAAGTAAGACATTACAACATTAGCCTTTTCCTGCTCTTTCCCTATAGTAGTTCAGGGAGATACTTTAAGAACCACTGATAACATATTTCTGCTATGAATTCAACGATTTCCATTTTAAAATGGGAAAATCTGTTGTCAACTGCAATATCCATCAGGAACCATTTGCTGAATAAATACTTTCCGCTATCAGGGCTAATCTCCTGCCAAAGCCATTCCATTGTAGGCTAAGAAGATTTTGAAAAAAAAACAAAACTATAGTGAATTTAGAGGAAGAGAAATTACCAGCTGGTTGGTAAGATGTAAACTACTTCCCTAAAATACAATGAGGATTCATTCTGAATAATCACAAAATTATCTGAACCTTAAGATATAAAAGGGCTTAATCAATCCAGGGAAGTTAACTCTTGGATATAATTGCTGTGCCTCTAATATTATGAGTAAATTCAAATAATACTTCAAATTATGAATGAAGTGGACTGGAATGGACTTTAATGGATAGTAATCTATGCCATGTGCATAAATAGTGGGTTTTAGTAGTAGCAGCCCATATGCGAATTAACTTTAGAACTGATTCCTGTTTGATGCTCCCTGTTATAAGCGCACATAGTGAAATGGCATAGAAAATGGCCACAGAGGCAGATCTTTACAGCACCACAGTTTTGAAAGGAAAGCCTGGGAGATGTTTAGCCAAGATTTTAATCTTGCTTGCCATTTCCAAATTTAAATTTACATTTGCTCATGGGCTGCTCATCTAAATTTTAAAAGCATCAGAATGGAGATATATTCTTGTGAGGGAGAAATAACCCAAAGGTGCTTCCCCACCCCCCAGAAAGGCAACCAGAATTTCTTGTTTTTTTTTTCTTCTTTCAAGCTTCTTGGATGAGAAGTGAAACCTTTTCAAAGGGGAAAAAAAACCCCCAAGAAAGTCCAATTGCCTTTTGAAAAAAGCACCTTTGGGACAACCATGATCTGGTGGATAGAAAATCACCATAGACAGAGAGAAAAGTGATACATTTTTGCAAGAACGCAGCTAGCTTCATCCATTAAGATTTTTAACTTAGAAGCAAATCTTAGAAAGGGAACATATTACCATAGCATATATTCAGGTATGC
Organism: Masticophis lateralis; assembly: GCA_030761175.1. Classification (NCBI taxonomy): domain Eukaryota; kingdom Metazoa; phylum Chordata; class Lepidosauria; order Squamata; family Colubridae; genus Masticophis; species Masticophis lateralis. The sequence goes on from JAUDYJ010000002.1 coordinate 99,324,383, forward strand.
CTGAACACCAGATTGCCTATTGCTTCCTTTTTATGTCCAAAACAGTAGAACCAACCAAGCAGCATCAGTAGAATAGAGTATTTTGTTATCTGACTCTCCAGAACCAAAGCTGGAAATAATGCGTTCAAAATTGTTAATAGCATTCTCTGTTGAAATTAATAATGCTGAACATGCTTCAGTTTAGTATTTGGGGAACATTTAAATTAAATGTCCAGGAGCAATCATAATTCCAACAACGGAATTATGTAAGAGGGCAAAAGGAAGAAAAAAAATCCAAAACATCTGGCACACCATGTGGCTGGTAGGATATTGGGAATATAGTATAAATATCCCCTTAGTTCTGAATTGGAAGGAATGATTGTGCAGTGACCAAACATCTATCATAGGCCATTAAATGTGGGGAACCCAGGAGGAATATTAAAAATATGAGGAGGGGAAAGAGGAAAAGGAAGAGGTGGTGGCAGCACACGTGATATCTTCTCTGAAATCAAGGCATCCACCAAAGTAAAGAAAACATAGGTTTACCAGCCACTGATGCTCCTCAGAATAGGATGTCAGACTCAATTGGTAAGAAAGTTTTCCCAAAGAAAGCATTTCCTCATCAGGAATCTACAAGAGATTTCAAATCTGATGCAACAATATTGCAAATTCGTCTTAGACAACCCTTCTTCAAAATGTGTAACCACAAGGCACATTTTAAATACTTAAATTGTGTTTTGTTTTTTTTAACTCAGTTTAAATAGAACTTAAAAGACATCTGAAGTGATATTATTATTATTATTATTATTATTATTATTATTATTATTATTATTATTATTATTTAATCTGTAGTGAGATTCACAGTCTTTGAGGCTGGTTAATAGCTCAGCAGCTCGAGTCCTAACCAAGGACCTAGGAACTGTTAAGGTATCGTCGTAGGATGTAAACTGTTCTGAATAAGGTGGTTTCTTGTAGAGTCAAAATGTTCAAGTCCGGTAAATTTAGAATTTCTAAATAGTGGGGTAGCCCTTTGGGTATTGCTCCAAGGGCTCCAATTATTATTATTATTATTATTATTATTATTATTATTATTATTATTATTATTATTATTTTGAGATGATGGGGAGATGTTAGTTGTTCAAGGTAGGTCAGGCCAAGAAACCAAATTTCAGGAATTCTAGCAACTTGCTAGAATTTCTTGTTGGGGTTCATTAAGACCCACTGTGGCACAGTGATTAGGAAGCAGTACTGCAGGCTACTCCTGCTGACTGCCGCCTGCCTGCAATTTGGCAGTTCAAACCTCACCAAGCTCAAAGTTGACTCAGCCTTCTGATAAAATGGTAAAATGAGGACCCAGATTGTTGGGGGCGATATGCTGACTCTGTAAATTCCTTAGAGAAGGCTGTAAAGCACTGTGAAGCAGTATATAAGTCTAAATGCTATGCTATTGCAATGCTATTAACAGAATCATGAAAGCCTGTAGAGAACCTTCTCCTTTCTTAAGGACAAAGTCAAGGGAGGGTTTATCTCATTCTGATTCTCATGCTTTTTTTACTTTCCCAAGTAAAAAGTAACCATTTCCCACCTGCTTCTCAAGGCCTGCCCTGTAGTTAGAGCAACAGAAGACTACCATGTTTATGAATATGTAATTGGAAGTAGACTCTGATCAATGGAAACATCTGTGTAAATGTGCTGATGAATTTGTAAAATGATTCACTAAAGCAAAGTTTGAGAGGCGACTCGTGAAACATATGCATTAATTTATGGTCCAACCTTAGTACATAGACACCAGGACTCTCCCAGAATGAGACTTCATAGCAATATCCATAACAGAAGTGCCACCACCTATTAATAATATTTGTGTATAGCATTTTTACTCTTTGTGTAAGCTGCAATTTTGAAGTAGAAATAAAAACCATAACTGGATTCTATATTTATTTATTTGATTGGTGTCCTGCCTTTATTATTTCTATAATAAAAGCTGGACAGTGGCAAATATTAACCTGTGATCACAATTCACTACTTTCCAACTTTTATGGAACTGACCAAAGCTTCCTTTTCCCCCTTTTTCCAATCTCTCTCCTGCATTCTCTATTTCTTTTGCCTATTTTAGATAGTATGCTATAATTCATGGATTTAAAAAGTAAATAACTTTATTTATTCTTTTAAAAAAATACAAATTAAACAATAAACAAACAGTAAAAAAGATCTGAAAAAGAAAACAATTTAGAAAAGAAAGACAAAAGAAAAAATAGAAAAAATAGAAAAAGAATGAATTCTGACTTTCTTTGGTACATATCAGTGGTGAAATTCAAGTTTTTTACTACCGGTTCTGTGGGCGTGGCTTGGTGGGCGTGGTGTGGCTTGGTGAGCATGGCTTGGCGGGCATGGCAGGGAAAGGATACTGCAAAATCCCCATTCCCTCCCCACTCCTGGGAGAAGGATATTGCAAAATCTCCATTCCCATCCCACTCTAGGGCCAGCCACAAATGGTATTTGTCGGTTCTCCAAACTACTCAGAATTTCTGAATTTCTCCAGAACTGGTCAGAACCTGCTGGATTTCACTCCTGGTACATATAGATAAAAAAACATGCATCAAACTCTTATTCTAAGATTAATATTTGCTGCATTATTTTGATGGTCTCACAGAATCATCAAATCTCCAAATAAGTTTTTCATTTCTGTCCCACAAAAAGTCAAAAGTAAATTGCCAGGTAGAAATAAAATTTGTCAAAGTCTTTTTTTTTTAAATCAAGGCTGCCAGTTTTGTCATCTCCACCAATTCTACTAGCTTCATCATCCATTCTTCCATTGCTGGTATTTGTAAGCCCTCCCACCTTTGAGCATATAAAGTCTCGCTTCCATTATCATATGTAAAAATAAAGTTCCAGAACAGGTTTCTATTTGTTTGTCCATTAAGCCTAAAAGAACAGTCTCAATTGTATATTTTATTTTAAAACCATTTGCATCAAAATACGTATTTGATTCCAATATTTTTGCTGCAGGTCCACCAAAGATGAAAAATGTACACTGTTTGATTACATTTCCAACAAATATTTAAAATTTGCTTTTATACACTTTGGACAATTTATCTGGTGTCATGTACAATGATACATCATTTTATAAAAAATCTTTAAAATTAAAATTTAAGAGGGCCTGGTGGCTCAGCAGACTAAAGCATTGTGATTAACATCAGCTGTCTGCAATTACTGTAAAGTTTGAATCTCACCAGGCTCAAGATTGACTCAGCCTTCCATCCTTTCTAAGGCAGGTAAATTGAGGACCCAGTTTGTGGGCGCAATAAGCTGACTATGTATAAATATACAAAAGTATGAAGGCTATTGCTTAACACATTGTAAGCCACCCTGAGTCTCTGGAGAAGGGCGGCATATACATCTAATTTAAAAAAAATTCAATGTAGTTTTCAAGCCTTTCTTTTACATATCCCCCCTTTATAATCTAACAGTATATTATTTCCGTAACTCATGCATGTTTAACCTGAAAAATGCTGCTTTTCAATAAATAATAATGGCATTTTAGAAACTGATTTCATGGATATGATCCCGATAAGATCATGTTTTTAGGATTAATTTCTTTATCTTTCAGATGTTCCTTAGTTTCAAACCACATGAGGATGAATTGGATATAGAAACATACATTATCCAACCGTATTGTTCCCTTGCAAAAAAGCTTCACAGCACCATCTTTCCTGTCTATGTAAGTATCATTTCATTTCTAGTTTGCCAAATTTGGGAAGAGGGAAGGATCAGATTGACTGATTATAGCTTTGCCTTCTCACATTTGCAGGCAAACTGGGATTTTAGGAGTTGTAGTCTTGGCATAAATGAAGACGATAATGATGATAAACCAATTGTGAGATACAGGGCTTTTTCAAAGGAAAAAAATCTTCATCTTACCTAATGAGCCAATTTCTGAAAAATGGAACATAATGTTATATATATTCCAAAATTTCAAAGCAAGTTCTTTGAGATTGTTCTAGATGATCTAAGATTTCTCTAAATATTAGGTTTATAGCAAGGAGAAGGACCAGAGGCTTCTGATCTTCCACTTCGGAACAGAGCAAAGGAGGTCAAGATTTGAGAAAAGTCTGCATCTCTTCCTTTACAGAAGCAGAGGCTGGAGCACCTGGTATATAAGCCACTGTGCAACTTGTCAGAGACTCTGAGAGGACCCCAGAAACTGATCAAGAAGCGATCAGATAAGCTGCTCGACTATGAGGAATATGAGGAGAAGAGGAACGAGACAGGCAGTGTGACCTACGAGGAAGAGGCTATCATGAATGCCTATCTTGGCATTAACTCCTTGCTTGTATCTGAGCTTCCTACATTCAACCAGGTGGCCCTGAAGTGGCTGGCCTGCATCTTGTGTTCTTTCGTGACTCTTCAGAGGGATCTGGCCAAACAAGTCCTCCAAGAGGCAGAAGGGGAGATTGTCCAGGTAAGAGACGATTTCTATTTGATTCTTTCCCCCTGCATGCAACCAATAGGCATATACTCGAAGGGGGAAAAATGTAGCATTTCCTTGAAAACACAGAAATCCCAGTTCATATCCTAAAATATTTTAATGCTGATGTGCAGCCTGTTATGAATGGTATAAACCAGAGGTGGGTTTCAGGAGGTTCTGACCAGTTCTGGAGAACCGGTAGCGGAAATTTTGAGTAGTTTGGAGAACTGATAAATACCACCCCTTTCTGGCCCCACCCCATCTATTCTCTGCCTCCCCAGCCCCAGCTGATTGGGAGGAAATGGGGATTTTACAGTAACCTTCCCCTGGAGTGGGGTGGGAATGGAGATTTTAGAATATCTTTTCTCTGCCATGCCCACCAACCCACACCACGCCCACCAAGCCACACCCACAGAACTGGTAGTAAAAAATTTTGAAACACACCACTGGTATAAATAGCAGGAGACCCGATACAAAGTTTAAGAAAATTAGGAGAGTAATTGTTTTACACACACTTTCAGTCATTTAATTCTAGGCTTATTCTTACAGCTACCCCATAAACATCTCTCTGCAACTGAATTTTGGAAAATGGTAACCAATACTTTAAAACAGGCTGAAGATCAGCTGTACTTTCTCCAGGAGAAGTTTGATACCGTCTTGCCTAGCCCCATTGTGCAGGTATGATGCTACTGGAAAAGCAGGAGGGTGGGTGTTTACTCGTGCACAATTTCCTCAGTTGACTGTTGGCTAGTTAACTCATAAATATCTGGCATGGGCATGGAAAAAGCAGATGCTAATTTCAGGTGAATTCTAGGTCTTATCCAGTGATATTCTGTGATATTTGGATGCTTGGATTGACTTGTGTATAAACTTGGAATTTGAGTGCGAAGGAAGTGAATAATTCAAAGGCTTGCTTGCTTGTTTGCTTGTCTTTGGAGAGTTTGCTTTACCCTTTTGTGAAGTACTCAAGATGAGTCTTAGTTGATGATGTCACATTTTTCATTAAGGCATTCAGAAACCTTTACTAAACAACCTATTTGTGCATTGTATGCATTTTAGAGAAAAGTGTATGAACCCTTTTAAGATCTTTTTTTGAGTCGTTGACCCATACATGCCGTAGTGTATATAGATGTTATTTCTGCAGCAAATGATGGTTTTAGTATAAGTTGTAGGCCGATGGATGGTTTTTGTAATAACTTCTGACTAAACAAATTTAGTTACTAGTAATCCCAAAACAATCTCAGGGCCAGTAGAAGCATTAGGAAGGATAAAACAGATAATCTTAGTCCGTTGATTTTGCAGTACCATTAAATGAACTTGCCATTAAAGAAATTACTGGCCATATTGCTTAAACTTTATAATTTGAGAATTGTGCACATAAAACATACAGACGGATTCTAGATATTTCAATACTGAGCAATGGAAGGGTAACAAGTAGACAATTATTATGCTTTGCATTTTTAAATTTAATTTAGGCATGTTTTATTTAGCCTACTGACATTTTTCAGAGTAGTTGACCTTAGTTCAGTATGATTGTTTGAAAGGCTGTAGCATTAAGATTCAGCAGCAGCTGTCTCGAGCAAATGTATTGCTTTTAGCCCTGTAGAAGAAATAGAACTGGTAGTATTAGAAGCAGATGAAAATAATTTTCCCTCTCCTTTTCCCAGTGTCCTACTCTGCCTCATTTGCAGAATTGCCTATTTTCTCTGTTTTCTGAAACTTAGCGTGCAAAATACGTTTGACTATCAGGATTTGTCACACCTTGTTCTCGGATATTTTTGGTTAGATGCATTAGCACCTTGTTTCATTATGATTCATGCATAAGTGCATAAAACACAGCAGTATATTTCTTCCACAGGGGATATTGATTCTGACTCATTTCTCCTTCTACCTTTTCAATAGGCTCTTAGCTCTGCAGAGGAGAAGAAGGTCCATTTGCTTCTGAACAAACATAGCCCAGATAAGTTGTACCAGGTGACAAGTGACACCAGTGGCTGCAAAGACATGGACTTGACTCTGCAGAGAGGGCAGATAGTGGCTTTTTTGCATGGCATGGACTCCAAAGGCAACACAAACCGATGGCTGGTTGATTCAGGAGGTATTGTTAGTGTTGCAACCACTCAGAACCATTTTCTTTGTACCAATAAAGGAGAATGTTTGTAACTCAGGGTTGAAATGGGGGATCCTTGGTGTTCCCTGAGCTTGGCCATTTCCTTGCAGATGTTTCCTGACCTAAATGTCTGCAAGAAAACAAGCAAGCTCAGGGACCACCAAGGACTTATTTTCTTTGTTACCAAGAATGGTAAATTGGAATAGTCTGATCAGTCTAAACCAGTGGTGAAATCCAAATATTTTTATTACTGGTTCTGTGGGTGTGGCTTGGTGGGCATGGCAGGGGAAGGATACTGCAAAATCTCCATTCCCACCCCACTCTGGGGCCAGCCAGAGGTGGTATTCTCTGAACTACTCAAAATTTCTGCTACCGGTTCTCCAGAACCTGCTGGATTTCACCCCTGGTCTAAACCCAGTCTGTGTGAATGTCACACATTATTCTGTTTTGTGAAATTTGAAAATTTCACAAGGTGGGTACAAAGGTGGGTACAAAGCCCCCCGGCCTTTGTACCCATCTTTTTAAAAAAAATCATGGTTCTTTGAAATATCTATCTCAAAAACCTAAGTAGGATCAGATCTAGGTAATATTTGAATGAGAGATTATCAGGAATCCTCGGGGCTTGTAAAATAAATGATGACATGGTATATGTTATGTGTCATTGTTCATCTTGGATTTGCCTACTTTTAAAAACTGATAAGGATCAAATCGTTTTTACTATGTCCTGATACATAAAACCCTACAACACAATGGGGATGTATTTTCTTTTTCACATGACTGTATGTGGGTATACCCTGAAATCAGTAAAAGTCAAACTCAGCTGAAGGCAGTTGTTTGTTTATAGTCAAAATATTTTTGTATTCGGCTTATGCATCAAAATCCCATCATGGCTAATTTGTATAGCTGTATACAAATATATGCTGTTTCGTGTACAACCTACTCTACCTACCTGGTTTATATTTTTTTGAATTATATATTCTTTAATTGCAACAAGTCCTTAAACGATGGAGGCTTGTGGAAAGTTGCACCTATAAATTCAAATGATCCAAAAGGACTATTTTACAAAATACATATTGGCATTTAGAACTTTTTTAGCAGGAAAAGAAGGGGTGAGTAAATTGATCTGGCTGCAGAACAGTCTTTGATGAAGTGCAGCCTTTTGATATAAAATGAATCTGCGTCTGATATCTCTTACATCCCTACTGCATCAGATAAGAAGCTTAAACCATAACCACAGATTTCATTGAGCCTAATCTGGTGAGCTCCAGATGTGTTGGATTACAACTCCCAAATCTCTGGCTGGTTATCAGGGGAATTATAGTCCATCAGATCTGGAGTTCAGCAATTTGGGGAAGATTATTATAGAATGCTATTGCTCATGTAACATGTGATCTAATAGTCTGATTAGCCAATGTGGAAGGAAAAAAAAAGAAATCTGCAGTCTTTCCTTTGGCAGATTTTTTAAACTTTTCAGTGTAGTTTTTATTTATGTTGTAAAGCCATTAATATTTTTTAAAAATACCATATTTTTCAGAGTATAAAACGCTCCAGACTATAAGACACATCTACCTTTTTTGGTGAGGAAAAGAAGAAAAAGAAATCTGTCTTTGCCTCTCAGCAATTTTGCCTCATTGCAGCAAATAGCAAACACCCTGCTTTACTTTCATTTTCGTTTTCAGCATAGCTTGATTAGCATAAGAAAAAAAAATCTGCTCCCAGCAATTTTCCTCTTTGAAGCAAGCAGCAGAGGCCTACGCAGCAATAGTCAATGGCAATCCCTGCAGCCTGAAACAGCTGAGATTCGGGAGGCCGATCCAAGGGACAATCACCCTGTGCTAATTAGGCTGTGCTGAAGCAGACTGTTTCTTCTTGCAGCTTGCTGCAAGGAGGTAAATTGCTGGCAGGCAGAGGCCATAGGGTGGGGGCCAGTGGGTGGGCGGGGCTACATTTGGTGTATAAGACGCACCCAAATTTTCACCCCTTTTGGGTGGGGGAGAAAGGTGCATCTTATACTCTGAAAAATACAGTAGATTAAGGCACATCCAACATTTTATCATTCTTCTAGTTTAATTGAGAGTGCTTACCACTGAACAGTTGATTTTATACACCTTTCAGTATTTGAGTGAATTAAAATACTAGTCACTGAGCTTCTTAGGGATCAAGAATTGACCACTGTGGAAAACAAGGTATTGGATCAAATGGACCTTTAATTTGATTCAGATAGATTTATTGTAGCCAGTCACATTTTATTATTTCCCACTGAGAATATAATTCCTAGCCAGTTGCATCATTTTATTAATGAGAAATAGATTACACACACACACACACACACACACACACACACACCACTTGGGACAGTTTCCCCTGATTTTCTCAGCAACTAGGTTATAGGGGAGAAAAAAAGAATACCTTTGTATACTTGTTAAATGGTTGCAATGAAAGAGAGTGTTGCTTGCTCTCTGAGCAGTGAAAATCAAATGTCAGGAGGAAAACAAGAGCGATGGTAGGATAGCCGGACTACCAGATTTTGCATGCATTAGGTAATTGCAAAAAACAGGAGAGATGCCTCATTACAACAATTGTACCATAGTCCTGTTAGGCAGAAAATGAGACAGCCATTGTCCAAACTTCAGGGGGTGGTGAGTAGCTACAGAGAGGGGTGAAGGAAGAGAATTCTTTTCAGCAACCAGGAGATCACTAATTGAACTATACGTTGCCTGTCCCATGAATTTTGCCTAAAGCAGGAACAGAAGTCCAAATTGCCCTTTCTTTCATCTCTCCCATTCTTTTATACTGACTTTTCTACCTCTCTCTGCCTTCATATTGCAACTAGTTTCTTTGCTCTCTTTTTTCTTGTATTTTCTTTACCTATATTAAACACTCCTTCCCTTCCTCTATATTTTCCCTATAATGTATTTTTTTCCAGGCCTTATTCTAATTCTATAGCTCTATATCTCCCCTTCTTATTTATTTATTTATTATTTATTAGTTCGATTTATATGCCGCCCCTCTCCGGAGACTCAGGGCGGCTTACAATGTATTAAGCAGTAGCCTTCACACTTTTGTATATACTTGCTTAGTAGGACTTTCGCCCCCCCCCAACGGTGTTCGTTTTTATACAAAGTCAGCTTATTGCCCCCACAATCCCGATCCTCATTTTACCTACCTCGAAAGGATGGAAGGCTGAGTCAACCTTGAGCCTGGTGAGATTGAACTTGCAGTAATTGCAGGCAGCTAGCAACTAAGTGCTACTTTAACAGCACTTAGTCCACTGCGCCACCAGGCTCTTGTCTCCATTCATCATATTTGTGCTAATGTTGGTCATCTTTCCCACTGATCTTGTTTCCTTTCTATAACATAACATAACATAACATAACATAACATAACATAACATAACATAACATAACATAACATAACATAACATAACATAACATAACATAACATAACATAACATAATGTAATAATAATATAATATAATATAATATAATATAATTAATATAATATAATATAATATAATATAATATAATATAATATAATACAATATAGCATAGCATAACAACATAACATCATAACATAACATAATATAACGTAGCGTAGCGTAGCGTAACGTAACAACATAACATAACATAACATAACATAACATAACATAACATAACATAACATAACAGCATAACAATATCAAAATATTATAGTTCAAGGGCTATGGTGTGCAGTGGTTAGAATGCAGTACTGCAGGCTAATTCTGCCAACTGCCAGCAGTTCAATTCTGAGCGGCTCAAGGTTGACTTAGCCTTCCATCCTCGAAAGGTTGGTAAAATGGGGATCCAGATTGTTGGGAGCAATATGCTGACTATGTAAACCACTTAGAGAGGGCTGTAAAGCACTGTGAAGCTGTATATAAGTCTAAGTCTAAGTGCTATTATTAAGTTGAAAGACACAAATAAGAAAGCACAGATGCAGTATAATAAAAAGGGTTAGTATAAAATAAAACAGTTTGAGATAAATAAGTTGATAGATATTATATTAAGCATTTTAAAATGTGTACAGTCATAAATCAGTAAAAACCTTACTTCTACAGCCATAGTTAAAAGTTTAGCCATTGTCGCTGTAACATTAGGATTTTTATATGAATGTAAAATTTTAATGTATTCAAAAATATCTCCTCCTGGCCTTGATTTTTAAAACAGGACAGATTACATCCTGCCAAAACCTGTTGTAAAAATCACATCCTTTCATTAGTACATCCCACACATCCTCTCTTCTTTCCTACAATAAATGCTGCCTTTTTGTCCATTCCTTTTTATATCAATCGTTATTTCTACACCATTATTTTCCAATTATGTCAAGTTCATGCCACTTTCATTGGAGTTTCAGTACAGCCTTCGGGTACTTGATAAACAACAAGGGAACAATCTGCTTCTTGTCAGCAGTCTAGCCTTCAGACTGACCTTACCTGTCTTATGTGCCATGCAGGTCCAAGAGGCTACGTTTCACCTGGAAAGCTCCAACGGTACCATTACGTCCCCAACTCAAAGCCCAGAACAACAGCGTTGCCTCAGGGTGATTCTGCTGGGAAAATGTATCCTACTCACAACTTTCCCCAAATTCCCAATCCCCCAGCGTACTTCAATACTCCAGTTTTACAGGTGAGTAAAGTACAAGATTTTCAGCCACTCCTGTCTTTGTCTTTCTTGTTGCTTTGATTTTCAAGGACAATAGTACGGGTTGTGTACAGGCAGTGAATTTATGGTTGGAAACTGGCAGATGATGGCATTTCCTGTCCTGTTATGCTGATTTATATTTTAACAGGGCCATTTCAGGATACAAAATTGGGCATACCTCTCAAGTGATTCCCCTCCCCCCCCAGGTAGTTTGTTAGAAATAGGATCTCATATGGATTTAAATATGGAATAGCCCAGATATGTTGACTCACCCTTGAGGCATTTATAAAGTGAAACATGAGTGTGGGTCAGATTTGGGAACTGGCAAGGTGTTGGTCAAATAAAAATATATACAGGTGTTGGTCAAATAAAAATATATACATATATTTGTATATATATAAATATATACAAAAATATAATATATATATTATGAATATATATATATTCATAAATATATATGAAAACCAAAACAAAAATTGATAAGGAGCAGCAGGCACATAAAGGATTAGGTTATATGATTATGTCTAACAATATATAAGTTCACAAGATAGATCATAAGATCATGGCTAGTCTTGGGCATTCACTTGCTGCTTGTGTAAGAGCTAGAAGTCAGTTCTAATAGGACCCTGAAAAGTTTAGTCTGAATGAATTTCGAATGAAAACTATTCACCACTATTACTAAAACCATTTCTGCCTCATAACTAGAATACGAACTGGAAAAGATCTAGAAAACTTCTTTCCTCTAAAATCTTTTTTATGATGTTCCTCTGATTCCCCACCATCTTTCAACTATATTTTTTAAAACAGGGACATTGAACCCTGGGCAAAATTAATTAAACATAGCCATACCCAGGAATGTCAACTACTTCTTTCAAAGTAAGGTGGGCATTACTTCCTTCCTTAGAGAAACATTGAATATTTCCTGGATCCAGCTATCCATGTCCTCCCTAGCTATTTGAAAGGGCAAATAAAGGCCTGAATTCAAATCACAATTGGCAACATTAAAATTACTGAAAATCCTATCAAGTGAAATTGTTTTCCAAAAATCTACAAATTCATCCAGTACAGTATGTGTGCAGTCGCTTTGTCCTGTTCATCTTTCTCTAAAAGATCGTAATTTAGCACAAGCATCAATCTTTAGCACAAGATGAAATAAGCACAGGGAAGAACTGCCACATTGCAATTCTTATTGCCATTGTGTAGGCTGAAACATGAACTTTCATTAATGTTTGGTGTTATCTGCTTCTGATTTTATCCCTCTATTGCTTTAGATCTCTTTTACATCACTCCATTTATATCAGTTCTCTAGTAAACTAAGGAATCAAGAATTGGGGGAAAGCTTCATGGGAGTAATCCATCATCTCTTGCCACCTCTGTGTTTTAAGGATTGACTACATTTAGATATAACAGTTGCCAAATTGTGGGGTACATCCCTAAATGCCCTCTGGATGCCTTGTGGGATGCGGTGGGTGGCTCTAACTAATCCTCCATCTTTGAGGAGATCCAAGTGTTCCAAAGAACAAATGTTAATGCTTTCCATCTTCAGATCACATCTCATCTGCTTCAAAATAAAGAACAAATCTAGCTTGTGTCCTCTCACAAAAGTTGGGGATGCAATTACATGTGATGTAGCTGATGTTTGTCCTTAAGGCCATGAGCACAAAGAGCTGCACCAAACTCCTTTCCCAAGGTATGAAGGTCAAAGTCATCCAAGAGTATGAAGAATTCCAGCACCAGCCACAAAATACCAAGATGAGATCCAAGAACTTGTAGAACAGCTCAGCAACATACTACTGTAATTAGTCCATGCATATGAGCATAGAGCAATACTAGTCATCCTGGCAGCTGGTGCTATTAAAGCTATGGTGTTGTAGGCAAATTGGCACTCCCCCAGACATCATAAATAATGATAGTGCATTGCAGAAACTGCTGTAGGAACTGCATCTTCAAGAGACTGGTTCCGGGAACATTGAGCAGTGACTATTGTACAATTTTGTAACAGTAATGAGTCATCACCCAGTGCCACTAAACCAGAATGCAACAAGGTTCTTTTACTAAAAGTTAAATATATTGTATTGGGAGAAGCTTTATGAATGTCCCTCCTCTGGACCTCTCAGATGAGCTGCTTTTGAATTTCAGTCCAAGGAGAAAGTACTAAGTCCATAGTTACAAATAGCCCTTGCAACGGGTAAGAGGCCCAGAAGAGGAACACAGGGTGAAGCAGGAGAATGAGCAGCAATGGAGTTAGTATGCAGCCGTAAGCATTCAAGGGAGATTGGTCTGGGCATAATATCATCACCTAATGCCGCTGAATTCAAAATGGAGCAAACAAAATTGTTTTTCATCCACTTCCCAAAGTGACGATAGCAAATGGTGCAGCAATATTTAACTCTTTACTGGTAAAAGAAACAGAAAACCTGTAATGCACCCAATGGGGACAGAACCCACAACACTGAATAATATGTAGTATCTGGCTTTCCTTCCCCATTTAAATCAATCTCAGCAGCACAGAACGAGGGCTTTTTCTCAAGAACAACAGGTGAAATATTCTTTAGAAGAGCAATAAAGACAGATTCATAAGATATCTGGATAAGGCCTGGAAAGTACTAGTCAGGAGGAACACAGACAAAGGACTCTGCAGAAGGCAGATCTCAGCTCTCCCCTTCAACCCAGCTGAGGATAAGATCAGGGGTGAAATCCAGCAGGTTCTGACAGGTTCTGGAGAACCGGTAGAGGAAATTTTGAGCAGTTTGGAGAACCAGTAGCAGAAATTTTGAGTAGTTTGGAGAATCTGGCTGGCCCGAGAGTGGGGTGGGAATGGAGATTTTGCAATATCCTTCTCCCCAGGAGTGGGGAGGGAATGCGGATTTTGCAGTATCCTTCCCCTGGAGTGGGGTGGGAATGGAGATTTTGCAGTATCCTTCCCCTGGAGTGGGTAGGAATGGAGATTCTGCAGTATCCTTCCCCTGGAGTGGGGTAGGAATGGAGATTTTGCAATATCCTTCCCCTGCCATGCCCATCAAGCCATGCCCACCAAGCCATACTACCAGTGGTGGGTTCCTCTCGGTTCCGTCGAGCTGGTAGCGGTGACGATATGACATCACTGAACCAATTCTAATCCCCACCCCCACCCCCCGTGTTATTCTTACCTTTTATTTGGCCTCACCCCCAATCTATTGCTGCCTCCTGAGTCCCAGCTGGTGGGCTATAAGGAAAAAAACTGTTTAAACTCTTGCTTCAAAGGGCTGCCCTACAGCTGATCAGTGGTAAAAGGCAGTTTGGTGGTAGACGGTGCCTCCAAAAACAAATGAGTAGACTGGTGCCTGCAAAAATAAATGGGTAGACCGGTACAGCTCTGCAAGCAGTTAAAAGCCTGGTAGACCAGTACCTCTGCTAAATCCTAAAGAACTGTCACATGACCATCAAGCCACACCTACAAAATAAGCCACGCCTACAGAACCGGTAGTAAAAGAGTTTGGATTTCACCACTGGATAAGATGAAGACAACATCAAGATAGGGAGGAAAAGTGCAGTTACCGGAGATACATTGTTAAGTAAAAGAAACCAGAATAACAGTTCACTGGGTTCTCAATTCTTTGTCTGAAACCAAATCCCATACTTTCCTGAAACCGACTAAGTATAACCAAAACAGGATTATCTCCTGAACCTGCACCTTGTTCCTTAGTATTTCTGCTTCTCTGGGCGAATGTCAGTTTCCTCTTCCATCTTATTCAATGCCGTGTGACATAGAAAGAGTCCCTCATTAGCCACGCACATTTTGGGTGCAGTCCTAGGAAAATCTCAG